>OX336392.1:12617741-13847227 GCA_946902985.2 Meconema thalassinum | reverse complement strand
CCCTAGTTGTGTATTTGGACTGTATTAAACAAATGCCAGTGAAGGGAACAGCTTTGTAATTACAGAGTAATTTGATCAATAGTGGAGCCTCTTCTTTAAGGGTAAAGAATTGCCATTAAAAATGATTGTCAAACAATATGAAAATAAATTCTAAGAATTTTGTAATATGTAGATATTGTCTACTGCACTATTCCGAGTCGCTAAAGATAAGCAAGAGATGGCCCTAATGACTGGCAACATCCAATGAGGATGTAGAGAAGATTATGGTGTCATGAGGAGTGCAATCTATTTGCACAGCGCACCGTATTGATGTGTCGCTCTTATTTATGGCCATACAAGCTGTACCCCGCATGCGTTGCAATGCCAATCAAAGAAAGTGTTGGCATTGTAACTTTGTTTGTTGAGTGCTTTTGGATGCACAATATTTTTTTTCTTTTTCCGTTAACTGCCTCTAAACAATTGTAAAATGGATTTACTATCTCAGAAACATTTGTGGGAGTGTGCTCAACAACTCACCAAAGTTTCATTGCAATCGTATGAATGGTTCATGAACGCATACAGAACTTTGTTGGAAAAAATAGCGCGCTGTTTCTCATTTGTTAAATCTACTCACGTGCTACAAATTGTAACTTAATATGGATTTACTAAGTCAAAAACCTTTGCAGGACTGAACACAACAACTCACCAACGTTTCATCGCAATGGGATGAGTGGTATATGAACGCGTACGGGACTTTATTGAAACGATTTACGCACCATCACTCATTTGTTGAATCTACACGTACGCCACCTACTGTAAAATGGATTTACTAAGTCAGAAACCTTTGCAGGAGTGTACACAACAACTCACCAAAATGTCATCGCAATCGGATGAATGGTATATGTACGCATAAGGGATGAATAAACAAATGTGTGATGCTGTGAAGAGTGCTACTCATCATTGCCTCACTCCGCACCTCGGTTAGGGTACTTTATTATAGAACTTGGCCTTGTGTGATTTTAGAATTTTTTAGGTTTGTGCCCACATATCTGCAGCGGTGAGGATGGGCTGATAACAGACAGGTCAACCTATTGAGGGGCACCCAGACCAGTCAATAAATATTCAGACATTCACTGTACTAAAATATCAACTTTGGAACTGATACTTCATCTTCTACCATGTGATATTCAGTTCATTCCTGTCACTACCATGAAACAGGGAGCTCATTCAATTACTCTACTATACAAACATTACAGTGCCTCCGTGGCTTAGGCTCCAGCACGCTGGCCTCTCACCGCTGGGTCCATGGTTCAAATCCCGGTCAGTCCATGTGAGATCTGTGCTGGACAAAACGGAGGCAGACAGGTTTTTCTCCGGTTTTCCCTGTCAACGTTTTATTCCAGCAACACTCTCCACTGTCATTTCATTTCATCTGTCATTCATTTAATCATAGCCCCAGAGGAGTGTGTCAGGCCTCGGCAGCCGGCACAGTTCATATCCTCGCCGCTAGATGGGGGCTTCATTCATTCCATTCCTGACCCGGTCGGAGACTGGAAGCAGGCTGTGGAATTTCATTTCACAAACATTACAATATGACTGGCTATACTCACATCATCCAAAAATGAAAAAATATAGGTAAGAATTCAGAAGAAGTACTTTTCACTCCAAAATTCTTTAAGTACTGAAGTTAACCAAATTACCTGAATGAATAGTCGGGAAAATATCTGGAAATGATGTAGTAATACATGTTTACTCCTCCGCTGTCTATAACCCAACAAGCCGTCCCTAATAGGATCACGACTTCATCTTCACCATGAACCAGCTCCAGTTTCCCGGGTGCTGTGAATGAGCGCTCTCCATTTAGTTCTTTCCAAGAATGTCTCCCCTTCCATGACCTGCTGCAAATCCAGACCTCTCCCTGCAAGATCATTTCTAACCTGGTCAATCCATCTCTTCCTCGGTCGACCTCTTGGTCTCTTGCCTTTCAGTTTTTTCTCAAACCACACTCTAGCTGTTCTGTGTGTGTCCATTCTCTTGAGATGACCGAACCATTTCAGCCTGGCTTCAACACAGATCTCATTAAGAGATTGTTCTACATGAACAACATGGCGTATCTTATCATTTTTCATTTTGTCCCTCCTTGTCTTCTGAGTCATAGTTCTTAAAAACTTAATCTCCACCGCCTGTAGTTTACTGGTATTTCTCTTGGATTGGGTTCATTCAGCTTTCTAAGCTATATGTAGTAACAGGTACAAAGAAGCTCTGGTAGAGTATTAGTTTTGATCTTAAAGGAACTTGCTTATCCCAAGGAAGCCCTCTCCATGCTCCATGTTGAACTCTACTAGTGATTTCTGCAGATGGTTGGTTATCTGTGGACACTACACTGCCAAGGTAACAGAACTGATGTACTTGTTCTAACTTCGTGCCATTCAGAGTGATGTTAGTACAGATGTTTTGTCGACTAACGGGCATCACTGCCATTTTGGACTTGCTTATATTCAGACCAAATTGCTTGAATACAGCATTCCAGTCATTCAGCTTCTGTTGTACTTCAGCCTCATTTTCACCCCATATTACATCATCATCTGCAAATGCTAGAGGTCTTATTGAGTCTCTTAACTCTCTTCATTATTTCATCCATTACAGTACCGGTAATGAATAAAAGTGGTGATAGAGCGCTGCCTTGCTGTACACCCTGTTTAGTCTCGAACCACTATGAATAGCCATCACCTATTTGGACACAACTCTGGCAGTGTTCATATAGCATCACGAGTTATATAGGTGAAATTCCAGCTCTGGCATCCATTTTTGTCAATGAGTAAATAATGCCAACCCCACGCATTCGGTACTACATTGCATCCGGCCGACCAATGATTTTTGCCTGACCAATATTGGTTGCAGGCCACGTTAGCTAATATAAACACCCCCTGGTTTTCGTCACGCACAGTGGTGGTAGTCACGCATCAATAATCTTTATTCGTGCCATTGGTTTTGCCTTTTATTTCATTATTCACGTGTCGTGTGGTGTATTTTGTATCGGACATGTTGGCAAAGTATGACGTTGTGTACAATGTCTTTGTGTCATGGCGGCGATCGTCAATTGAGCGAGAAGGAAAATGATTTATTTACGTCATAAAATAAATATTTCTGGTGCTGCAGTTACAATTCAGATTGAAATGAACTTCTAATGTTTGTGAATCATAAATAATCTGCCTGTAAAAGTTGTGAAACGGAAAAGTACCTCTTCTGAAGGATTAATGAAATAGATACCAAAATGGAACATTTAAAGAGGAAATTGAAAAGTACGGTAATATATGACATTAGAAGATAACATAAGGTTCTTATTAGATGATGAAATAAGCAAACATGAGAGTGTCAAGGTCAGTCTGTGCCGTACTTTAAAACAGAAAAAGCAAAAGTCAAGAACACTAAAACTATGTAGTGAATTTTTTATCATTGATCAAAGGTGAAGGTTAACAATTGACAAATGTATTTTTCTGAGCAAGAGGTCACTGCTTATCTTCCCTTTTTGTAATCAGTCAGGAAGTGGCTCTGAGTCACAGACATGAGTCATGTATCCCAAGGTTCAGTTGGCTCCTAATGGTCTAGGTGTCTTATCAGTGTGACATTCCTCTTGGTTGACAGGTATTCTCTATTTAGTACAGGTTTTCAATTTTTAGTCGTAAACAGCTATCCTCAAAATATTTTTATGTTTCCTATCTTTTCAAGAGAGGTTGGAATATTTTACAACCTCACCTGCTATGCTTAGGTCGCTCCATAAACTTCATTTATCTGTTGTATATTGAGCTATTCTAGATCCAAGCCCTCTGCTTTTCCATTTTGTAGCTCAGTACCAGTGGCTATATACCTATCACCATCCTGTCATTCCTAAGCTGTACTAGTGAACACCTAACCTGCAGCATTGTGCAAGGTGTCAGGATGAACACCAAATATTCCACAAACTTTCTCCTATCATGATATAGACTCTTGGTTACTGCTTATGGGAGTGGTTTCATTTCCTAAATTGAAAACCCACTGTATAAAACAATGGGACTACATCCTGTAAACTCTCACTAAGTAGGTTAGGATTGCTCAGATAACAATATCAGTGCTTCGATGTCAGAAAAACCGCGGGTTTAAACCCGACCGAAGTCGTCGAATTTTTTAAGAGCGTTAAAAAAATCCCTCGGTATGCTTTCCTTCGGAGGGTAAATAAAGCCGGCATTCCCATGTCATAGATTTATGGCATGATAAAGAACCTTCCTCTAACTACACTTGCGGAAGCTAAAATTTGTAGGTTAGTTTGATAACGCTATATTAGTTCCAACGTTCGCAGCCAAGTGCTAACTGTGATGGCATTTAGTAGCCACGTCCGCAGCTAGGTGTCGTGGACGGTAGCATTTGGTAACAAAAGTAGGAACTACTTGAAAAAATTAATTGTCTGCAGTCCTTCTACCTGAATCACAGATAACACACACTAATACAGCCATCACAATTAACACCGGTTATCAGACAGATTCTACACACCCAAAGTACACGGGGCTACATGACTGCGTTGTCGCAGCCCCTAAACTGAGGAACCAACCATATGATCTCGGAAAGGACATTGCCCCAATGCAGTACTTTGAAGAGTTATGAGACCACCATAGGGACTCCAATCTGAATACGTGTACCACAAATTGTCCACACGACTTATGAATCGCATAGAGTCGCTCGAAATACATATACAGTATTATTGCTCATCAGGAAAGGGTTCATGGACACACCATTGATTTTATTGACCCCTCAAGATATACTACTAGAGATGCTCAGTATCTTCCTCTCACCTTGTGGTTGCTGCCAACTCAACAACTGCCCCTGGTCGCAGCATTGGTTTCACAACACCCATTACTGTACCCATGGCCCCAGCAGAGAGAGCTGGTGATATACATTGGTATTTTTGGTACGGTAACATATTCAGAATTGAATATAACAAGTTACAAAGTTTCCGCCTAATCAACACGCATTTAATTTTAAGTTAGCGTCTCATGGGTACATGTTTCGGAATTTCTGTTGATTCCTTCTTCAGCCCTTTACATTTATATTAGGAAACACCATTACACAGACAAAATTGACCTCATCAATGTCGAAACATATAATCCACTGATATTAAAACACTATAAAAAACTATTAAAGAATTAAACATGACAAACTTATGAACAATTAAAATATTCCTACTGTTTACAGCAACTTAAATATGTAATCGCTATTATGACACATTCTTGCTTAGTGTGCGATGGTTAAAATGCACAGTGCAATGTTTTCCTTCCATTATGTCTCTACCTTGCAAATACAAACCAAACTATCTGTTATAACCTCACTATTTCAACTTATCCACCATCGCATACTAAGCAAGAATGTGTCATAATAGCGATTACATATTTAAGTTGCTGTAAACAGTAGGAATGTTTTAATTGTTCATTAAGTTTGTCATGTTTTAATTTTTTAATAGTTTTTTATAGTGTTTTAATATCAGTGGATTATATGTTTCAACATTGACGAGGTCAATTTTGTCTGTGTAATGGTGTTTCCTAATATAAATGTAAAGGGCTGAAGAAGGAATCAACAGAAATTCTGAAACATGTACCCATGAGACTCTAACTTAAAATTAAATGTGTGTTGATTAGGCGGAAACTTTGTAACTTGTTATATTCAATTCTAAACGTCAACACGGAACCTGCAATGGATTCTTCTTCGAATAAACATATTCAGAAGTCGAGACCGAATCTATTTAAATATGAGCTTGTGCAATTGCGATGTGCTGTTGGGAAAAGACGTAATTCATAAGAAGATCCTTGAATGTATTTGTATTGGTACCCTATTATCTGCACTATTAGCTAGCATGGAGTAAAGAAACTCTAGTGAAGGTATCAGAATGGATGCGCAACAGACTTTATATAAATGACGTGCATGATGACTGCTGTTACTGAGGGATCTGAGGTAGTGGTGAAACACGGTATTTGTTGCCGATTCATAACATTACCTCGTAACACGTATTTCCAATGTTTTCATTCCATTATGTCCCTACCTCGCAAATACAAACCAAACTATTCGTTATAACCTCACTATTTCAACTTATCCACATCTCTTCTATTCCTTGCTGTCTTTACAAGACTTTTTCATGTTTCTCTTAACACATCTTGTAACAGATCTGTGTTGTTTTTTTAATTTTTTTTTTTTTTTTGTAAGCTTTTATGTACCTTTGGAGAATGATAGGTCGTGTAGGGGACGGGTATAGAAGTAATTTGAGATGGGGAACTTGGGGTCGGAGTGGCCTCCTTAACCCCTCAAATAAGGGTTGATTCAGGCCCTGGCGTAATGGATGGCGTTGCGGTGCCAAAGGCCGGTAGTTCGGGGTTCGGTTCCAGGCTTGGGCATAATCTTTTTTTTTTTTTATATTATTTGTCGTATTTGCACTGTGTTCTCTGACGTAGCATCAGACTGTATCATGTGATTACAATACCACAAATAAGATTTTAAAAAAAGATTTCACCCAAGCCCAAAATCGAACCCGGGACTATCGGCCTTTGGCACCGCAACGCCATCCATTACGCCAGCAGCACATGGTGAAATGAATCTTGCCAAGAGTTAAAGGATTGAGAAAGGTACTAGAGGCTTGGGTCGGTTGCCCAACTGACAGGGTGGAGGGCCTGAATCAACCCTTATTTTAGGGGTTAAGGAGGCCGCTCCGACCCCAAGTTCCCTATCTTAAATTACTTCTATACCCGTCCCCTACACGACCTATCATTCTCCAAAGGTACATAAAAGACACCCAGTAGATTGATTTATGGTTATATACATGGTCAATAAGCAATCGGGCTATCATGGATACCGGATTAACCCAAACAAAAAGGAGCCATGTCTAAACCCTGGGGAGCAATTAATATGATTTATCACAAGTACCGTATCCATAAATATTGTTTATTTTGTTTCCTATTATATTAAATTCCATTTTTAACAATTTGCTTGTCTGTGGTACCTTTTCAAAAAAAATTATATTCCAGTCTTTGGTATCTTGCCTCTCATCGTATGAATCCTGGTTGGTGGTTTTATCACTCCATGTCATGAGAAGGGAGAGTTTTGATGTGCTCTATTGAGTATTATTTGTTTGCTCACAAGCATTCTGCTCACCAACTGGCGCCCACATGTTCATATATGTTATCTATATTAATAATCGGTCATTCAGACGCATTTAAAATTATTACAGTACACCACAGTATATCATCTACTGATTTAGCAGCTTCATCTGGTGATTGATTGCAACTAAGCTCCACCACAATTATATTGCCTTGTACCATCGCCGTCTTGCATGCCTATACAGTCTGATTGTTTGTCCATAGTGATGCCTTTGTTGGAGTTTTAGGGCAGCATGTTGCCCTGATGTCTGAATTACATAATTCCTGGTCTCAAAATAGGTCACCAAGTCGTCGTCAAAGAATTTTAAAATATCAGAAGGTTTGTGAATTGTTCAAAGAAAATATTTCATTATAAAAAAATAATTCACATTCATGTCAACTCTATTTCTTGAAAACCTTGAACAGATTGACACTAAACTGAAAACTTTAGAGAGTTGTTGGGGTTTGAATTCTGAGTGCAATCTCATTCTCAATTTTGCTATGCCATTAAATAGTAAAATGTTTCTTTGTAATCCCTGACTACGGTCAGATCATGGGTCCTAGACCAGACAATCAACTCAAGTATGAACAGTCTTCTAATGAACTCTTCCACCGCAAGGCACCATTCGGATACGGTGGGGTGCCGCGTAGAAGAGTCAGGTGAGTCGGAGCGCCTGGAAACCCGAAAGTCCAAATACAAACTCAAAATTAACAAACGTAGGGAATTTTCATTCTTTGCAACATTAAACATAAATTCGTTAATTAAAATTGGAAAACTTAAGCATTTAACCGATATATTGGACCAACACAAGATCTTAATAACAGCACTTCAAGAACTTAGAAACACAGATCAAGACCCCATTGAATCTGGAGGATACCGTCTCTACAAGGGACCTCCAGGACCACGAGTTATGAAAAATGTCCCCCAATTTGGTATGGGATTTTTAGTACATACCAGTATTATTGATTCAGTGGAAGACTTCTCGTCGAACTCATCAAGGTTAGCAACTTTAACAATTAGGACAGGAAACAAAATATACTCTTTGATAAACGTTCATGCCCCAACTAATGACAAGAATGTCAAAAAATTTAGAGATGAAACGGACAATTTTTGGGAAGAACTTGCCTTACTAATATCAAACATTCCAGACACTCATGTTAAAATCTTGCTTGGGGATTTTAATGCAAAAATTGGTCAAGAAAGAAAATTTCATCCAATAGTAGGTAAGTGGCCAGCTCACAAATTCACTAACAAGAATGGTCAAAGATTAATCACCCTTTGTGAAGAACATGGCCTACGTCTCGAAACTACTAGATTTAAGCGAAGACCACACAAACTTATGACCTGGAAATGCCCTAATAGTGCACTAGGGGAATTCCAGATAGACCATGTTGCAATGGATAAAAAGTTCTACAAAGAAATATATAACGTGAAGGTACTGCGTGGGGTCGATGTTGACTCTGATCATTATATATCCAAGATAAAGATCAAGTTAACTCCACGACGTAAACAAAAATCGTCAAACTCGACCATGCAAAGGCAATATGGCCCTAGTTATTTAATAAATAATGTGTCCTATAAGGAAAAGTCTAAAACTCTCTTATGTGACAAGCTAGAAACGATGGTTGACACACTGAAAACCGTTGCTGTCGAAATTGCCCCTATTAGGAAAAGGAAAAAGCATGCATGGTGGAATGCGGAATGTGATGCTGCAATTCGGAAAAGACACACAGCATGGCTCAATGATCAGCAAAAGAGGACCACACAATCGCGAGAAGAATTAACCATTGTTCGAAGGGAAACTGCCAAAGAAATTAGGAGAATTAAAAGAAAAAATCAAAAAAAGTCCATACAAATTATTGATGATTCCTTTAAGCAACACAAAACAAGGGACTATTACAGGACATTTCGTCAATATCATTCTAAATACAGCCCTCCTACACTATTAATGAAAGATAAATCAGGTAAACTAGCCCACAATGATACTGATAATGCTAAAATTCTAGCAGATTATTTTAGAGAACTACTAAATGCTGATGAACCTAAGGAATATCTTGATTTTGAGCCTAATCCAAAAAATAAAACAAATTTACTGAACATTATTCCTCTTGACTTGACTGAAGTATGTTCAGCGATTAATTGGCTCAAAAATTATAGAGCAGCAGGAGAGAATTCATTGGTAGCAGAACTATGGAAATATGCAAATGAACAAACCATCTCCAACCTCCATAAACGCCTCATCGATGTATGGAATTCGGAACAAATACCAGAGGAATGGAGAATGGCTGTAATCCACCCAATTCATAAAAAGGGTGATAGATCAGACCCGAACAACTACCGTGGGATTTCTTTGCTTGATGTAACATACAAGATTCTATCTAGAATTATCTTGACAAGAATTCAACAACAACTCGATCAAGAACTAGGAGAATATCAAGGAGGGTTCCGACCAGGTCGCAGCTGTCCGGATCAGATCATCAGTCTGAAATGGATAATGAAATATCATAGAATGAGACAAAAGGATTTGGTCATTACTTTTGTGGATTTTAAGAAAGCTTATGACAGTATCCAAGGAGGGTCATTACTTAACATCCTTAGGGAATTTGGGTTACATCAAAAGCTTATCAACCTCATCGGCGTTACTTTGAAAGATACTAAATCAAAGGTTAAATTTCGAGGCGCCTTGATGAACCATTTGATATCCGGACTGGACTTCGACAGGGAGATGGTCTATCACCGTTATTATTTAATTGTGTTCTTGAAAAGATCATGCGTGAGTGGAACAAAACTTGTCCTCCAAATGTAAAGATTGGTACTAATATAAAACTGAATTGCTTGGCCTTTGCGGATGACCTTGCACTGCTTGCAACCAGTATAGATGAGGCTAAACACCAAATTGAAGAACTTGGGTCTATTGCAGCAAAAGTAGGACTTCAAATTTCATTTGAAAAGACTGAAATAATGGCATCCTTTGATGTGGAAACACAAGCTATTACATTGATCAACAATAAAGAAATTAAAGTTGTACATAAATTTAAATATTTAGGGGAGATTATAACATGGAATTTGAATGAGAAAGCGTCAATCGAAAATAGAACAACAAAGTTAAGACAAGCGCAATATATTACTTGGTCTAGTTACAAAAAAAAAACACTCTCCATAAATGCCAAATTACGACATTACGAATCAGTTATTAAACCGGAAGCAATATATGCTTGTGAAACACTTTTCAAGTTAAACACTCGATCAGTTACTGACACATTACAGAAGATTGATAGAAGAATTCTCAGAACTATAATTAATAAAAAACATCAGGTGGATGGTCAATGGCATCTATTACCAAATGAAGTGGTTTATAAAGAAACTGAGTCTATAGTCAATACTATGCGAAAAAGTCGAATTGCTTTTTTTGTCATATCTCACGCCTGCCGGATACCAGACAATTAAAAGTATTATTTAATTATTTTTTCAAAAGTAAAACAAAGAACTCTTGGGTTATGGAAATTCAAAATGATCTGGATGAACTCGGCTTGACAATGTCCCAAATTGCTAACAAAGATGAGAAGAATATCTTGAAAAACAAGAACATCCGACTTCCCTTAAAAACCTTTACCCGCAAAACTTACACCATAAGCGATGCAGAGAGAGCGGCAAGGTCAACTAGAATGAAAATGTTTTGGGAAAAGAAGAAAAATAAGAAGCTGAATCTTTAATATTGTTTTTGAGATATGTATATACTTGTTTTGGTTAAGTGCTCCAATGAGGGCGTAACATATGTAAATAAATAAATAAATAAAATGTTTCTTTTTGCTTGACACTCTGTCTGTCACAATAACATAGCTCAATTGGAGGCCCTGGGTTTGATTCCCAGCTCTGTCATTGGATCAGGATGTGTGCATTCCACCTCATGAGGACAATCGAGGAGCTGTGTGATCTCAGAGACAGAGACTCCAGTCATGAAAACCAAGGTTAGCGGCAGAGGAGACACACCACTTCTGCAGGCCATATGGCTGAGCAAGCCAAGCCAGGATATTTGGCGAGGTACCTGTTTTGTGCTGTGCCCGAATTCTCCAATCACCACCTATATCCGCTGAGATGTAAAAGATTGCAGGAACATAGATACCCAGCTCAAAATATCTTACCGTTGCCTGCTAGGTATAGAATTGGGAATTCGAGGATCATACAGAGTATAAAAAAATAGTACTACCAGACTAGTTACATACTTCTACTATTATTTACATTAATAGCAAATCGAGAAACTCCGATCTTGAGGGGTGATTAATTCTAAAACTATAGTGGGCACCTGCATCTAACCGGTAGTACCATTTTCGTCGATTATAAAATGAGTAAGCGGTCAGTTAAGATAAAAATTGGTGACAAGCAGACTAAAAAGTGCTTGCTACGTTTATTAACAAAGGACAATACAGATATGTCCCTGTTGTTAGAGTCTTCAGTCTTTTGACTGGTTTGATGCAGCCCTCCATGCCTCCCTGTCCTGAGCTAATCGTTTCATCTCTATATAGCTACCACACCCTACAACCAAGGCAATCTGTTTAACATATTCTAACCTTGGTCTACCCCTACAGTTCTTGTCCTCAGCCCTTCCTTCTATAACTAAGCTTGCTATTCCTGGGTGTCTTAGTATGTGTCCTACTAACCTATCTCTTCTCTTCATTAGCAGTCGCCAGAAACATCTCTCCACTCCCACTCGTCTTAATGCCTCTTCTTTTGGCTGGCTGCGTGGCTCAGGGGTAACGTTCTCGCTTGCTGGGCCCAAGGTTGCAGGTTCGTATCCTGGCACAGTCAGCTGGCATTTGAGGGTGCGCAAATGCGAGGGAGCCGTGTCCGTAGATTTACTGGCACGTTAAAGATCCCCTTCGGGGCAAAATTCCGGCACCCCGGCGTCTCTTAAAGCCAGTGTAGTTAAAAGGGACGTAAAACCAATAACATTATTATTATTAATACCTCTTCGTTTGTAACCTTATCTACCCATCTGATCTTCATCATTCTCCTGTAACACCACATTTCAAATGCTTCAATTCTCCTCTTTTCTGCTGCACCAATAGTCCAAGTTTCACTTCCATAGAGCGCCACGCTCCAGACAACGGCTTTCAAAAATGACTTCCTAATACCTAAATCTCTATTCGATGTCAACAGATTCCTTTTTGGTAGAAATGCTTTCCTTGCCTGAGCCAACCTACTTTTTATATCCCCTTTGTTTCGTCCATCACTGGTTATTCTGCTTCCTAAGTAACAGAAGTCTCCTACTTCCTTCAGCTTTTCACCTGCCAATTTGATCTCCATAGAGGTTTCTGATTTATTTCGGCTGTATTCCAGTATTTTTGTTTTACATTTATTAATTTTCATCGTGAATTCTTTCCGTAAGACGGAGTCCATACCATTCAAAAATTCATTCAAATCCCCAGGCTTGTCGGCCAAGATGACGATGTCATCAGCAAATCTCAGAGTTGAAATTATTTCTCCTTGAATCTTCACTCCCACTTTAAATTTTTCAAAAAATTTCCTTCATTGCTTGTTCAATGTAAAGATTGAAAAGTATGGGTGATAAGTTGCAGCCTTGCCTTACACCTTTCTGAATACCAGCTTCTCTCTCATGTCCTTCAGCTCGAATGACTGCTGTCTGGTTTCTGTATAGACTGTATATCACCCTCCTATCCCTGTACTTTATTCCAATAGATTTCGAAATGTCAAACAATTTAGTCCAATCACGTTATCAAAAGCCTTTTCTAAGTCTACAAATGCCATGAACGTTCTCTTATCTTTCCTTATTCTACCTTCCAAAATCAGCCTAAGACTTAGTTCAGCTTCCCTTGTTCCAACATTTCTCCTGAAACCAAACTGGTCTTCCCCCAACTCTGTTTCTATCTGGCTTTCAATCCTCTTGTAAATTATTCTAGACAGGATCTTTGAAGCATGAGTAATCAAGCTGATTGTACGGTAATCTTCACATCTGTCAGCTCCCACTTTCTTTGGTATAGGGATGATTACATCCTTCTTGAAATCAGGGGGTACCTCACCTGTCTCATAAATCCTACACACCAAGTGAAATATCCTGATCAGACCTTCATCTCCTATTTATTTATCGTATGACTTTTACATGCAGAAACAAGAATGAAAGATGACAGAAAGTACTATATACAATATATACATAAATACACATGACAAGAAACAGCAACATATCTATATTTTTAAGTCCAAACTATCCAGCCACAGTATCACAGAAGGTGTGGCCTGAATAAAGTCCAGTGGATCACCTTCATAGGCCCGCAGTCTGCACTCGAATGCAATGTGTTGTATAGACTGGGAAGGAGCACCGCAGTCACACTGGGGGGACGGAACTTTGCCCCATCTGAACAAGGACTCTGCGCAGATTCCGGTATTTGTGCGGATCCTATTTAGAGCAGTCAATGCCCTCCTTGGGAGGTGAAATCCTGGAACTGGACTGTTTTTGGAAAGTAGAGGCCAAAGCAGGTGGTCAGTATTGAGAGTCCACTCTCCTTTCCATTCGTTGAATGGATTAAACTGGTTCTCAGTTAGTTCCTGTGCAAAAACAATTGGCGGATGTCTGGACTTCAGCCTGCCTCTCTGAAGATCTGGGATGTCATCATGAATGGGAAGGTCCAAATTAGCCATGATCTTGTCATATTCTCTGAGAAGAGCGACTTTTCTCCGCAGGTGAGGTGGCATAATGTGGCTGAGGGCAGGAAGCCAATAAGAGGGAGTGGGTCTGATGACTCCGCTGATCTTCCTCATGGTATTGTTGAGCTGGGTATCAATCAGTTTCACATGAGGACTATTTATCCATACTGGAGCACAATATTCAGCCACAGAGAAGACAAGACTTATAGCAGAACTCCTTAGGGTTTCTGCAGAGGCTCCCCACGATGTGCCACAAAGTTTGTCGAGGATGTTGTTGCGACTTTTTATTTTAGCTGCTGTATTCTCAAGGTGTTTTCTGAAAGAAAGGGTGCGATCCAGAGTAATGCCCAAATACTTAGGAAATTTGTTGTTCCTGAGGATAGTTCCTCCAAAGAGTACTTGAATTACATTGTTTGCCATTTTGTTGTTGAGATGAAAACAGGATACCTCAGTTTTAGTTAAGCTTGGCTTAAGTCTCCACTTGATGAAATACCTTTCAAGGATAGCCATGTCCTCTCCAAGCGTTTTTTCAGTTTCACTGATGCTGCTGTGCCTTGTGGCAAGAGCTATATCGTCAGCATAGCAGAACTTCTTTGACTGAGTTTCCGGTAGATCTGATATGTATAGGTTAAAGAGGAGTGGAGCTAGTACCGATCCTTGTGGAAGACCGTTGTTCAGTTTCCTTCGCTTGCTTATTTATGTTCCCATGATCACTTGGAAGATCCTGTCACTGAGCATGTTCGTGATGAGCTTGACAGTTGTTTTACAAGAAATCACTCGGTGTAGTTTGTATATTAACCCTTCTTTCCAAACTGTATCGTAAGCAGCTGAGAGGTCTAAAAATGCAACAGAAGTTTTCAGTTGCAGTTGAAAACCAGCCTCTATATATGAGGTAAGGGTAAGAATTTGGTCACAGCAGCTGCGTTTTGGTCTGAAGCCCGCTTGTTCAATAGGAATGTGTTGGGTGATTATAGGGCAGATTCTGTTGTAAATCAGTCGTTCTAGGAGTTTGTAACAGCAGCTCAGTAAAGCTATTGGTCTATAATTTCCGGGTTGATCTTTTGGTTTTCCAGGTTTCAAAATGGCAATAATCTTGCTTTTCTTAAATTCTTTAGGTATCGCCCCCAGTTTCAAGATATCACTGAAAAAGCTAGCGAGCCAGTTCCTAGCATTGTGGCCTAGGTTAATTAGGAACTCAGGATGGATGCCATCAAAGCCAGGAGCCTTTCCGCTTTTCAAGTCTTTTATTGCTACGTCTATTTCTTCACGGTTAAAGGCAGCTGCAAAGGATGATGTCTGTGGAGATGATGTTTTAAGGTGTCTGAGTTCCTTCTTCACCATCTTAGTATGGAGTTTGTCTCGAGTCGCTCGTGAGGTTGAAATAATGTGACTAGCAATTGTATCAGGTGTAATGTCAGGCTTGTCTCGTCCTCCAGATGAGCTCCCTCCAAGTTTCCTCAGGAGATTCCAAGCTTTCCTGCTTGAGTGTTGGAAGTTCAGCCCTTCAACAGTATCCACCCATTTCTGCTTCCGTGAAGCATCCAAGCTATGCAGAAGTTCCCCAGCAACTTCTTGGTCACCTGATTCAATATACTCATCAAAAAGATATTCGCTCTGCTCGTTCCATCCTGGGACATATTCTTTCCTAAACCCCCGTGGAATATGTTTCTTGGCTATTGAGGTAATCAGTCCAACAAATCTATGGTAGGAGCTACTTTTTGCTGGAATCCATCTGATACATTGATCTACTTCTTTTGTAAATTTAACCCAATCCGCCTTGCTAAAATTCCATCGGGGTCTTGGCAGTGTAGATATCAAGGGCACAGAAATTCCTATATCTAACAGTATTGGTCTGTGTTGACTACCGTACGTGGAAAGTTGTCCATTATTATTCTCCTAGTGGGCAGAGGTTGATAATTACTGTTTTGGGTCACAAAGCACAGGTCTGGGTTGTAGTCATGCTTCCAGGCGGCTGATTTAAATGTTCCTTTATCCTTGGCATCAAATATTAGGTGTAAATGGTGTTCTTCAGCCCAGCTAACGAGATCTATGCCACAAGGATTGTTTTGGGCATAATTCCAGTTTTCATGGTGGCTGTTGAAGTCCCCTGCGTAAATGGCAGGATGGTCTGCAGTGACAGAAATCACTGTAGGTTGCCAGGAGATTGTAGGTGGTTTGTAGATGTTGATTACTGTTAAATCTTGAACTTTAACAACTACAAGGTGAATGTTGTCATCTGTAGACGCGGAAATGAGACTAACATTATCCAAGTTGTTTCGTGCATATGTCGCGACACCATACACGCCATCATATGTTGCACCTACCATGACAAGAACAATTGGGAACAACATCAAAATCCTGCAACTAAATATTGAAGGCATTAGTGGATCAAAGAGTGATTACCTATCAAGAATTCTCCGTGAGAACAGGATAGACCTAGTCTTGATACAGGAAACTCATACAGCCACCGAAGATGATCTCCAGAAAAGAGGGAAAATTCATGGTTCATCTCCTATGCAGCGTAGCAACTCAATCTGTATATCATCTATGCCTGGTGCTTTGTTCCTGCGTAAGTCCTCTAATGCTCTGTCAAATTCTGATCTCAATATTAAATCTCCTTTTGCATCCTCATCAATTTCCTCCTCCCTTTCCATTACACGATTCTCAATCTCCTTTCCCTTATACCAGCACTCTATGTAAGCTTTCCATCTCTCAACCTTTTCTTCCCTATCTGTTAGAGGCTTTTCATTTGTGTCCTTAATATTACAGCACTTAGTCTTCTTTTCCCCAAATGTATTCTTAATCCTTCGATAAGCTGTGTCTACTTTTCCAAATTTCAGACAATTCTCTATACCTGCACATTTCTCTTTCATCCATTCTTCTTTCGCTTCCTTGCACTTCTTGTTAACCTCATTTCTCAGAAGTCTGTATTCTGCTTTCCCCTTTTCATCTCTTAGATTCTTGTGTTTCCGCCTTTCATCCATCAATTCTATCCTGAGTGATCCACGGTTTTCTACCTATTCTTTCTTTCCTACCAATTTTTTCTTCTGTGGATTTTGTTATTTCATTCTTCAAAAGTGCCCATTCGTCTGCAATTGAAGTTTGTTTAGGGGTTTTCATTAGTCCTTCCTTTATACTCTTCTTGAATCTTTTGTTTACATCCTTTACTTTCAGTCTGTCTATTGCCCACCTTTTTGGCTTCAACTTTAACTTTAATCTGCATTTCATTACAACCAGATTGTGGTCAGAGTTTATGTCAGCACCAGGATATGTTTTACAATCCAAAATCTGGTTTCGAAACCTCTGCTTGACCATAATGAAGTCGATTTGGTAACGGCCTGTATCTCCTGGTCTCATCCATATGTATATTCTTCTATTGTGGTTATTGAATAAGGTGTTCGCTATGACCAACTCATGCTCGGTGCAGAATTCCATCAGCCTGCTTCCTCGATCATTCCTTTCACCTAATCCG
Organism: Meconema thalassinum; assembly: GCA_946902985.2. Lineage (NCBI taxonomy): Eukaryota > Metazoa > Arthropoda > Insecta > Orthoptera > Tettigoniidae > Meconema > Meconema thalassinum. The sequence continues at coordinate 13,829,961 of OX336392.1, read as the reverse complement.
AAATCTCCTACTATCTTCCTACCACAGCATTCCAATCTCCCATTACTATAACATTTTCATCACCTTTGATATACCTCAGAATTTCATCTATTTCTTCTTAAACCTTTTCAACATCCTCATCATCAGCTTGACTGGTAGTTATATAGACTTGTACCTCTGTGGTGCACGTAGGTTTAGTATTGATTTTTGCTACAATAATCCGTTCACTATATTGCTCATAATATTCCACCCGCTGTCCAAGTTTCCTACTCAATATGAGACCAACCCCTGCTTGGCCATTGTTTGATTTAGTGCTAATGACCCTATAGTCTCCTGACCAAAAGTCCTGTTCTTCCTGCCAGTGCATTTCACTAATCCCAACCAAATCCAACCTCAACCTATCCATCTCCCTTTCTAAGTTTTCTAACCTTCCACTTCCTAGCAAACTTCTAACATTCCACGCTCCGATCCGTAGAATGTCAGATTTCCTCTTTGTCACTTCTGTGATGTTAACCACCTCTCAAGTAATCCCCACCCGGAGATCCGAACAGGGGACTAGTTTACCTCCGGATTGAAATTTTACAAGGGAGGAGGCCATTATCACATGTAATTATGCATAGAGAGGTGCATATCCTCGGGAATAGCATTACGGCTGTAGTTTCCCGTTGCTTTCAGCCGTGCAGCAGAACGCAGTGTAGCCAATAGTTGGCTTATATTATCAATATCTTAACCGTCTATTAGACTAGTAAAGAATTGATTTATTCTGAAAGGCTGCTACTCCCTTTCAGAATAAGTAAAGAGCAATTCTACTAACAAAAATACTAACCTTTTACTAACAATTAAATACCAAAATTCTACTAACGAAAAAAATACTAAAGTTCCACCAACAACAAATACTACCACTAAAACAGTCTGTCACCAGGCACACTCACATGCACCCTCACACATCACAGTCTAATGAAACAATGAACTATAACTAATAAACTAATAAATAATGCAACTGCCATCAGACACACTCACATACCACAGTCTAATAGAACAATGACATATATCTAATAAACAAACTAACTACATCCCTACAACTAAAACTAACTACATACTTACTGTACTGTTATTTGAATTGACAATATTTATAAAATGTAATTTAGATAGAAAATACTTACAAAATGTAATTTAGATTCAAGCCCTGTTACCAACCTAAAATATAGGACTTGACTATGATAAGATTTTTGTGTGTTCACAGTGTACCCGTGGCTCAATATTATTATGCAATATATTTACGGAACTCCCTAGACTGTCCAATAATATAGTTGCTGATGACAAACAAAAAATACGAGCTCATATAAGTTACTAAAAAAAAACTACATTGTGCCTCCAGTAACACTGAATTCAATCACCATTCCCTTTAGTAAAGAAGTAAGGAACCTTGGGTTAACCTTAACTGAAACTCTCGACTTTTCACCACATATAAGAAATGCAGGTAAAAAGATGAGTCTCGCTATTGCATCAATCACGTACACTGGACGTTGTGGCTTGTGGATTAATATAAATAAATAATAAGCAGCTTTGTACGGCACTCAAAACCCCAGCGGCAACGGCGAGATTTGGAACTGTTTGGAACACAACTAAATGAAAATGGTGTCCCATTTGACACTTCAAATAATTCCTTAAAAAAAAAAAAAAATTATGACAATCTACACGTTGGCTTGAAATAAAATTTGGAGAATTCGGTACTCCACTGAGCCCTTATTCTTTCCACGTATAATAATGCATGAATTTGCATATCAAATAAACATAGAAAAAACTTAATGAATATTTAACACTGTGAAGTTCCACTGAACTTTCACTAAAATCCGTGAAATATGAAACGACGTTAGTTTCAGACATTTCCCTAATCTATGCAATGCGTTTCATGTATGAACCGTAGTTCCAAATCTAAATTAGCCTAATCAAAAATATCAAATCTTTAATTTATTTACAGATTTACGTCTGCACAAACTTTTATTTCTCTAATCATACTCTCAAAGTTTTGTTCCTCTCGCGACTTTAATGAGTCTACAACACTCATTTCGATATCCACCACACCTTTATAGGTTTAAAGTATTAATATACTCGACATTTCAAAAGAACATTTGTGCCGAACGGTGAAGTTGAGCACTGCTCAAAATTTTATCACTCCAAACTGTGAACAGCTCCGATAATAATGTATTTCGCTGCAAGACTTTGTTACATATATAAACGTAGATATTAACAAGGTGCATGGCATCTAACCTCATTCCACACCTCTGTTTCAAATTTGCATAAGTAATTATTATATTTGTCGAACACCCTGTACGGAAACTTGCCTCAATGCAATTGATAGTGTCACACTCTCTGTGAACAAATCCTGGAAACATTTCTACTATGCCTCCCTCATAATAATACGTAATGTCATTCACGTCAACTAACGCACGGAATTCCAAATATTAAATCCATTTCAACGCATTCTACACTATTGCAATGAAAATCAGTATCTTTATTTCATATTCACCTCAATTGTGAATATTTTTCAAAAAACACTCTAACAAAACTTCCACTATCCTTATACATTTATTTCCTCGTGCTTTCAAATTCAAAAAAACTTCAAATAATTCTGTACAGCTTCTTAATCACCCTGTGGTTTTGATTTATTGACTTTAATCCACATGTTAAATTTCGTTGGAACATTACTGTAACTTCTGAGAATAGTCTGCACGAATTCAAATTAAATAAAAATACAAACATTTCCTATCTTCCTGAGAATTCAAAATCTGAATATAATTCAGTTAAGTCCATCCTGACTTAAATCTAATACTGGGTTGAGTTATACAATGTCACCCTGTCCATTCTTTCGATATTTAAGTATATGCTTCTTAACGATGAAGTTTCTCGGTTCCCTTCATGAAAGATTTTAATCGCAAAAATAATTGAGATTTATTTACGCTCTATTAATTTTATTTTACATATATAACTGTTCTTGGAACATTATATCAACTGGATATATATTTCATTTCATTACTTGACATACAGAATAGTTTTCTATAATTATCTGTTTCTACAAAGAAATAATGACATTTAATTATTTAATTTGTCCAATTATTTATAAAGACTTTCTTGTACATGATATTAAGCGTTGTGTTATAAAGCATTTATTGCACGCAGTAAATTTTTAATATTTTCGAAGCTCGCATTAACATCATAAGCTTTCGAAACTTCCTATATCTTTCGTAAAGTTACATACTTTCTTAACATACTGTATCTCGACTCATCGACGCATTCCACCACTTTTATAAGACAGATTTAGATAACGCTTCGTATTTTTAACTACAATGAATTTACAATTTAATCTACTAAATGTCAAGGCGACAACTCTCTGACGAAAAATGTCAAAGTGACTGAAATCTGCAATAAAAATGGCAATGAAAACTAGAATTAATACTTAAATAATCTACACAAAAATATTACAGCTATAAGAAAAATTATATGTTGGTCAACAACTGAATAAAACCTAGAACATGGCTACACTACTGCATATAATACAAGCGTTCAACTACCTTTGCTGCCGAAGAGATTCTGCATGGGCTACAATGCCAAACAAATAAGATTTGCCTGCGCTCTGGTCTCAGCTGGTCCGACCATATTTTGGAGAGCCGCTTGTGATGTAACAGAGAAGCAAGGTCAATAGCCAGGCCGTTAATCTCGCTGCTAGCGTCTGGTCTCGCCCCTACTTCGCTCCTGACTTCCCGCATATTGGTGAAATCTTCAGGCATGACACCGCCTAATACGACTGCATCTCTTGTTCCAGTAGAATCTTCTTTCGTGGTAAAAGTCTTTGAGATTATTTCCAGATGTACGTGAAATCTGTAGCGTAGTTCAGTTCTCCAATTCAGAGTGTCGCGGAGATGTTCTACCACGATATCAATTATGTGTGGATATTCTGGATCTCTCACTCTTGATTGATGTAGTTCAACTTCCCTTCATAGTGAACTTAGAACATAGCCATCACTTGACTAAGTATTAAGCAAGTGTAGCCTCCCCTTTGCCAATCTGTTGATTGCATTTTATATGCTGTTTAAATATGATGAATAGTTCTTGTAGTATACTGCTTTTATTAATGCGAAGTTGCTCTGAAGTATTACAAGCAGTTATAGAATGCTGTATATTTGATGTGAGCTTGTACTGTAAGCTGCGTTATAATTGTGCAGTGTTCTGCTGCAGAACGCATTTATACAAAATGTGCTTAGTTCTGAGGGATTCTGTTTCACTAATGAAACACACGAATAGTCCGGCCTTCGAACTTGGCTTGCCGGGTGGAGATGAGTCTCCTCACTAGTTACAGCCTTGCTGGCCTCGCACTCTCACTTAGCATACAGTGCGCTGGTAATAAAGCACTCGCTCTTCAACTCGAGGTCTCACTCGGACCTGATATGAGCAGAGAATGAATTCTTGGTTGATCTCGCCAGCGGCGTCAAGATCTCCAGCTCTACTCCCCACTCTTGCGTTGTGACGTTGCTCAGAATTTCTCCTTACGCGGCGGGCATGCGACATTTCCTCCCCTAACTGGTGACGACACAACTCGCGTCTAACCGGACATAAATTCCGTGTATTCACTTGCGTAAGCCTGCCTTTGTTCAATAAATTTTCCCTATTATTTAAACAATTCTAGGATTTTCTTATTTCACTCTGGCCTTCTGTAATTGTTTATAATAGCTTCCTGAGATGAAGATATACTTATTCACAGTATAAAATACTTTGATCTTCAGTTTTATTTTATTCATGGGATTTTAATGTCTCCTTTCATGAAATGTAAGTGTCCCAGTTCGTATCTTGGCTGAATCATGGTCTTAGCCTTAAATAAATTCGGGCGCAGTACCAAGTGTATAATGACCATTCATTTTTACCATTTGGCCCAAACCTTCGCCTGAGAATGATTGTTATTGACAGAACTGTTAAATCTTGTGTGGTGTAAAGCTTCTTTGGAATACTGCAGCCTATTGTATATTCCTGTAATTTACAAGCTCTGACTTAATTGATATTTACTTATCTTGTGTAATATTTCAGGATGGATAGGACTGGTGTTGATACTATATTGTGTAATATTTCAGGATGGATAGGACTGGTGTTGATACTATATTGTGTAATATTTCAGGATGGATAGGACTGGTGTTGATACTATATTGTGTAATATTTCAGGATGGATAGGACTGGTGTTGATAGTATATTGTGTAATATTTCAGGATGGATAGGACTGGTGTTGATAGTATATTGTGTAATATTTCAGGATGGATAGGACTGGTGTTGATAGTATATTGTGTAATATTTCAGGATGGATAGGACTGGTGTTGATAGTATATTGTGTAATATTTCAGGATGGATAGGACTGGTGTTGATAGTATATTGTGTAATATTTCAGGATGGATAGGACTGGTGTTGATAGTATATTGTGTAATATTTCAGGATGGATAGGACTGGTGTTGATAGTATATTGTGTAATATTTCAGGATGGATAGGACTGGTGTTGATACAATATTGTGTAATATTTCAGGATGGATAGGACTGGTGTTGATACTATATTGTGTAATATTTCAGGATGGATAGGACTGGTGTTGATAGTATATTGTGTAATATTTCAGGATGGATAGGACTGGTGTTTATACTATATTGTGTAATATTTCAGGATGGATAGGACTGGTGTTGATACTATATTGTGTAATATTTCAGGATGGATAGGACTGGTGTTGATAGTATATTGTGTAATATTTCAGGATGGATAGGACTGGTGTTGATAGTATATTTCTGTGTGAATGCGGGCTATGGTGGCACACGCCTCGGAGCCTGTTGGGCCATCCTGGAGGAACGATATCCCGAGTACAGAGCTTCAGTGAGGAATCCTTACGCCACCATTGCCTATAGAGCTGTTGGCAGAAAAACCAGGTATGGTTTGATTTCAGTAGCCAGTGGTCTATGTGATCTTCTGTAAGGAAGACAGCATTACAAATGTTAATGTTGATATTGGTGATTTGCGAGATGTTCCACATACAGGTTGTTGCTTTTACCTCAGGACAGAGCAGTTTGCAGGCATATCAACACATTATTAGTAAACAAGCATTGTTTTTGTATGTTGCAGTTCTAGCTTTTTACCAACAGAATGCTCGTAGGCCATTTTTAGCCTATTTTCATTTATGAAAAAAGTAGGCTTATGAGATCACCTTTTGTCCGTGTGTGTGTCCCCCTAATAAAATCTAAATGGCTGGAGCGATTTCACTGAAACTCGGTAAGGTCATAATACTATTTTGTCCGACCCCAACCTTGGCCTTTAAATTTTATTACGCCTCACCAATTCAATATGGTGGCTGTGCGAAATATTTCACCGACATTCTACATCTCCGAAACTATTACTGAAATCACCCTGAAATTCTGTACGTTGGTAAAGGGCACTACTAGAAGTTTACCTATGCGACTTTCAAAAATCTGTTGGGTACAAAACGAACATGGCGGTCAAGCGAAGTTGAAACTTTTTAAGACTTTTCTTGCGATTTAACCATCCGAACACAGTGAAACTTGGTACAGCAAATGTTTATACACATTGTATTGCACTGACATCTAATTTAGTTTAATTGTTTACATAACTTCAAGATAGTGGCTCTGCAAAATTATCAAATTAAGTTTTTATTTCTTGTGTCCTAATCATGCGATTGATGTCATTGTTTGAGTAATGAACCTACGCAATAGTCATCTAATCATACATGACTCTATGGCCTATAGGCCTATACAGTGGAATCTCGTTAGCACGTTCTCGGTTTCGACGTTTTCCCGTTTAGCGCGATGATTTTCTCAAGTCCCAGTCCCAATTCTACAAAATACATGTTGATATATCCCCTTAATACGTTCTCTATTCCCGCTTATGACGATCAAATTTCCGTTGTACTAGTTGTAAGCGAACCTGATTTTATTCTTATTTCATTATAAAATTCGGCTTCTGGAAAACACGACGCGATATTGCCTCATATTCTCTGATAGTTATTGACAGTGTAGATGATTTCATTGTGTTTGACGGCGTAGAAGCGGCTATAGCTATGACGCAACACGTGTGTCTCTCCCGCTGCCCTTTCTCAAGACCCTATCCTACTAAATTCATGTTGATATATCCCCTTAATACGTTCTCTATTCCCGTTTACAACGATCAAATTTCCGTTGAACTATTTGTTAGTGAACCGTATTTTATTCTCATTTCATTAAAAAATTCGGCTTCTGGGAAACACGACGCGATATTGCCGCATATTCTCTGATAGTTATTGACAGTGTAGATGATTTTATTGTGTTTGACGGCGTAGAAGTGGCTATAGCTATGATGCAACACAGGTAACGTGTCTCTCTCCCGCTGCCCTCCACTCCTTTCCCTTTGTTTATTTCTCACGTAGGCGCATTATTGTCTTCGTATTCCGCACTATTGTCTTCTAGTTCTTAGGGTTCACGTCCAGTTATGACCTATTTTATTGCGTGTTTCATAATGGATAAGAAGAAAGTACGGCAGATAACTAATGATGAGAAGATGAAATACATTCGAGACGTGGAATGCAATCCTCACATGAAGCGTGTGGATATAGCGCGAAAGTGGAACATTCCTCCGTCTACACTGAACACGATTCTCGGCAAAAGGAAGGAAATCGAACGTGCATTTGAAGAAGGAATGAGCAGCAAAAGGAAACGTGTGCAAGAGGGACAGTTTCCTCAACTAGAAAGCGCTTCATTGAAGTGGTTCAAGCAAGCCCGTGCTTCAAACATAGCCTATGCGTGCGCGGTCGCCGGTAACTGAGCCGTCACTGGCGGAGCGCGAGAGCGAGAATGTCCTTGCTAAGCAGAAATAAAGACCCTGTATTATACTGTAGTGTAGAGGTACAGTAATTAATTTTTATGTTATTTATTGCATGTAAGTTACTGATAACCTATGTTTATGTCGTGACTGTAGTAGTGCATACAAGCACTTACTAAGGTCGGCGATTGAACGTCCATATATACGCCGCGTTCTTTCTTATACGTTGTAAATGCAGTATGGCGTTTTTCGGTAGTACGTTTCCCCGCCTATGACGTCCAAATTTTTCAGTCCCTTGAAAAACGTACTAACGAGATTCCACTGTATATAAAAATCCAACATTGGCAACCATCCGAAATATTTAGACTGTTCTCAATGTCTACTAATCTATGACAACATTCAAACTGAAATTTTATATGTTCATAAAGGCTAAGAGCCGGCCCCGTGGTGTTGGGGTAGCGCGCCTGCCTCTCACCCGGAGGCCCCGGGTTCAATCCCCGGCTCCGTCAGGGATTTTAAAACTGACGTGAGGGTTGGAACGGGGTACACTCAGCCTCGTGAGGACAATTGAGTAGCTGACTGACAGTGAGACAGTGCCCCGATCACGAATACCAAGATTAACGGCCGAGGGGACCTGACGCGCTAATCGCGCGTCATCTCAATATCTGCAGGCCAAATGGCTGGGCAGCGGTCGCTTGGTCGGTCTTAGCCCGTCATGGGCTGGATAGTGCCAGGGGTTGCCTTTTTTTTTTTTTTATAAAGGCTAAGAACATAGTTCACCTGTTGGGCTTTCAATAACCTGGTGAGCACAAATCCAACATGGTGGCGACAAAAAATGTAAATATTCAGATGGAGGTTTCTCACGATTTAACCATCCGAGCGCAGTGAAACTTGTTACGGTAAATGGTTATACAAATTTTAATTCTCTGAATTCTAATTTATTTCAATTGTTCACTTCACCACAAGATGGCGGCTGTGCGAAATGTTAAAATCTCGTTTTTATTTCTTGTGTCCTAATCATGCGATTCAAGTTTGAATAATACTCTTCATGTAATAGATGATAACTCTATGCCTATAATTATAGAAATTCAACAAGGCGACCATTTGAACTATTTGGATGGTTCTCAATATCTATGATTCTATTGCAGCAATCAAACTGAAATTTTGTGTGTTGATGTCCATTCACCTAGGCTAAAGTTAAGAAAGAGCTTCCTCCAAACAACGATATCCATTCCTTCCTCAGCTGAAGCTTGCCGAATTGAACTTAATAGTTTTAACCAATTGTATATCCGCCTTAGTCAATACATAAACGAAAATAAATTATAATTACTGGTACATGTTTCAGGGATTAATAGGTTTTATCCCCTTCATCAGCCAAGACAAATATCCGAAGAAAGATATAAAATAGCATAGCACTCAAAAAAACAAATGGCTATTTAACTTAATATGGTGCACCATATAAGTAGGTCACAGAAAAATGTTGAGCAAAACTAAAAAAAATATATGAAACAGCGATGATATTCAGCCATCAAAACACAGAGAATCAGTGGACAGTCCATTCGTGAATCCGCTCCAAAACACTGGTCGAAGCTTGAATTGGCAAAAATCACAATACTTCACCATATGAACACAACCAATGAAGGAGCCTTATGCTTAACAGGTCTTTTTCAAATGCCTGCATACAAACTAGACGAGCGTGGAAGGAACAACTTCATATCGTGTGTTTCTGAACAAAGATCTGAACGAAAGTATTGGTGTACCAAGCTGTTGTTATTTCTACCCTACAAAAGACCAACTCAAGCAGACCTTGAGGAGAGTAGAGATGAACCCAAATACTTGGCATACTCTTGCACTGGATCGCCCTCGCTGGCGTGGTATCATCTCGGCTGCAGTTGCACAGTTTGAGCAGGAACGTTGAAGACAGGAAGAGGAAATTCGCCAGTGGAAGAAGATATGTCAAACACTACCACGTCCTCCACCCTACATCAGATGCAGCATATGTGGTCGCAAGTTCTATGCAAGAATTGGCCTGATAAGCCATCAGCGTCATCTTCATCGCCGGGACTAAAGATTATGGAACTGCACGCGAGAAGCGTAAATTCGGATACGAGTATCGGACGACGACGATCACAGCAATAGTTGATGGATGAACACTGGATATGACAATAAACAGTGCTTTTTTCAGGTTCCTAATGCTTAATTATTTATCAGCAATAGTTGCCACACTTTCCAAGTTTATGCCATGCCATTTGTTTTTTTAGGGCAGAGACTGTTTGTGAGTTTGGTAGTGTTTATAGAGCTGATGATGCTCGCTTGAGAAGTGAAACATGCCTATATCGTGTTTCAGTGCGGTTGTGTCGGGATGTATCCAGTTCACTCTGTTCGGTGCTGGCACCGTGTATCTTCTCCTCGCCTCGCAGATAATACAAGAACTCCTCGAGGATTTTCTTCCAAATATCAGCTTTTGTATCTGGTTCTTGGTCATTGCTCTAGTGGTTGGTCCAGCGATGTGGCTCGGCTCACCAAAGGATTTCAGGTATTCTGCCAAGCCTCAGGCACATTCTTTATGGATATCATATGTGAGATTAAAAAAAAAAAATATTATATGTGCTTAAAAATTTGGGAAAATTTCTATGAATAAACATTCACTTGTATTATGACAAGTTAGTATTTATTGTTTAGAATCATCCTGCCACCCTTTGTTCACTAAGCTGCGGACCTGACTATTTTGCACCACCAATGAAATGAGAATCTCCTTCCACTAAGATGTATTAAACAATAATCCAAGAATCATGCAAGTTAAATTTACATGAAAGCCACTAGACCATCAAAAAACCACAGTAAAATCTCCCTTTTTAAAACCACAAGAAAGAATAACACTCAATTTAAGTCTACAATTAAGAGGAAAGTTTGATGCTTTTTAGTTGGTCAACATGAGTTTTCCCAAAAGAGATAGGTTATTCCCTAACCCTGAGATTAATAAATACTCTTATGGAATTTTGTCAACATCAGGGAATAACCCATCTCTTTTGGGAAAACTCATGTTGACCAACTGAAAAGCATCAAACTTTCGTTTACTCAGGCAACACTGAAAATGGCTTCGAACACCATAATCCACAATACTTCATTCTTAGGAAATCACTTGTTAGTTAAATTTCACAACATTTTTGAGCTGCCGTCTCCAAGAAAACACATTCATAGGATATCAAACACAATTGAAGACGCCGCGGAAAGAACGGAATAAGTCCATCTTTTCCGAAAATTAGTTTATGGCGCATTCTGGTGGACAGCCATTGTAACTACGGATCAGGGGAAATTAATTTCAAATAAAGCGGAATGTCACAGAGATTTTAATTTTTGTGGAAACGGAAAGAACGTCCCATATCCTCTCACATTTTCATAATTTAACTTTAGTTGTTGTTTGCTTTACATGTCCTTCCTTTATAAGAAATAAGTTTGACAAAAATACTTAATTGCTTACCCTTCCACTCGGCACAAAGTTGGGGATTGCCTGTGTGCCCCGGGACCGTTACGGTACCTGTGAAGGTCCTAGGAACCCTGAAAAGTGACAGCTAATGGTACTCTGAAGCTACGATAGGCCCAGCAAGCCAGTAGTGGATAAGACTTTTGCTTTCAAGAAAGGAACGGGCCTCGGACAGGGCGGACGACCTAGCTGTGATCATGGACTACGATTCGGAACACTGAATATACAAACATCGACTGGGAAGGTGGAGGAGATGGTGGATATGATGGAAAGAAGGGGCTGGCACAAACAAAGTGGAAGGAAGGAGAGTGGGAATGGGGAGGGAAAGAGGAATGGAGTGGGGGTAGTAGTGAGAGATGGGTTAAAAGAAGAAGTGGTGAGAATAAGTGACAGGATGATAAAAGGAAAGTCTGTAGAGGTACTAATAGTGTATGCCCCACAGGCAGGCTGCACTGCTGAAGAGAAATGAGAGTTTGAAGAGGAAATGCAGAAACAGGTGGGAGGAAAGAATGTGATTATATTGGGAGATTTAAATGCACATATTGGAAGGGAAAGACAAGGGTATGAAAATGTGCTTGGACCAGAGGGTTGGGGCAGTCGAAATGAGGAAGGTGAAAGATTGTTGGATTTTTGTAAAAGGAATGGCTTGTTGGTGGGAAACTCCTGGTTCAAGAAAAGAGAGAGCCACAAGATTACCTGGCATAGCAATGACCTGACTGGACTATATCCTGTAAGATAGTGATATGAATAGAAACATCATAGACATCAAGGTAATCCCATCAGAGGCCTTGGATAGTGACCACCGACTGCTGGTAATGAACCTGAGAGGGACCAAGGATAAGAAAGGGGCAGAAAATCAGGATAGACGGATAAGGGTTATGGAAGTTGAGAGGTGAAGAAAACAGGGTAGAATACCTAAGAATAGTGAAAAAAAGCATCCCAAATGATGAACTGAAGAGAGTAGAAGAGGAATGGGGTAGATTCAAGAGGACACTAGTAAAGGCGGCAGAAGCAGTATGTCGAAGGGCAAGCAACAAAAAGAGATGGAAAGAAACTCCATGGTGGAATCAGGAAATAAAAGATCTAGTGCAGAAGAAGTATAGAGCCTTTAGGGTGTGGTTCCAAAATAGGACAATAGAGACAAGAAAGGAGTACCAAATACGAAAGAACAAAGTGAAACGAGTGGTGGCTGAGGAGAGAAGAAAGTGGATGGAAGAGTGGACAAGGTTGATGGAGGAGGATAGTGAAGGTACCATCATCATCATCTTGTACACGTTTCCAGCCCCACGCTGGGGCTGTTTGGAACATAAGCCTCGCCACTTAGTCCTTTCTTCCCACCACCTCTTCCCTGTCCCTCTGGTCCACTCCCTTCAGCACATCTGCATCTCATGTATCCTCTTGGGAATCTTCTTCTCTTCCATTCTCTTTAAGTGTCCTTACCACCTCAGTCTTGATGTCTCAATCCTACCTTGCAAGGGCTCCTCTTTCACCATTTCCCTGACCTTTTCATTCCTCACCCTGTCTCTTCTTGTTACTCCGATCCTACTTCGCAGGAACTTCATTTCACTTGCCTGTATTCTGCTTATGTCTCTTTCCTTCATTATCCACGTTTCTGATGCATAGGTCAGTATCGGGATATAGTAGCTTCTGTATAACACTTCCTTGCTTTTTTGTGGGACATCTTTATTCCGCACTAAGCTCCTAATGCTTCTTCCTGTCTGCCACGTTCCGTAATCTCTGTCATTTCTCCCGTTTTCCTCCACTCTACTTCCCAAGTACTTGAGACTTTCCACCTTCTTCAGCTGTCCACCTCCCAGTGTTATCCCACTCATTGGTCTGTCCCTTTTCCTGGTCGTTAAGAGGATCTCACATTTACTGATGTTGAACTTCCATCCGTACTCTCCCACTGTTTCTTCCCAAGCCTTCAGTTGCTCCTGAATTTCCTCCTTGTTTCCCCAGACCATGAGATCATCTGCAAACACCATTGCTTTCATCTTATCTTCTCCTATCTTTCTTGCTACCAGTGTCATAACCTGGTCCATAACCACAATAAAGAGAAGGGGTGACAGTGCACTACCCTGTTTCAGGCCACTCATTTGTCTGAACCAGGTTCTATATGGGATGGTTAAAAGTAAGAGGAGGTATGATATGATGGAAAGTTTTGGAAAAGAGAATTGGGGCAAAAATAGAAGGAAAGATGAGGGAAGAACAACATGGCTTCAGAGCAGGAAGGTCCACAGTAGATCTAATTTTTGCTGTAAGACAGTCACAGGAAAATCATTATGAATATGGTATAACCTACTGATGGCCTTCCTGGACACTGAAAAAGCATATGATAGTGTACGTAGAAGTAAGGTATGGAAGGCTTTGGAGAAGAGAGGAGTAGGAAAGCAGACTACAGGGTCTATCATATAAAATACGAGTGCCAAGCGGCGGCTTTGTTAACCACAGCTGTGGTCACCTTGGCCAAGCTTGAGGCGTGCCAAGGCCCCCTGCTTTAAGCGTGTGTACAATCCTATAGGATGCAGCGGCCTTGCTAGCGTGTGTACAATGCTGAAATCTTACTTTAGTTAGTTATTGTTGATGAAACCAAAACCCATACTTGTGCTAATTTTGTGAGTGATTTATTCGGAGACCGTTCAAGATTCTCGCCAATGTCATCTAGCTCATCCTCTGTTAAAACTCTTCGAGTGCGGGCATGTTTTTTATTGAGCACCAAGCCAGTAGTGTCAAACTTATTTGCAATTACGTGAATCTGTGCTAGTGAAGGTGGCACTTCATCAGGAAATTGCTGAACAAATGCATCACGTACCCGCCGAGCCGACTCGTACTTAAAATAAGTTTTACATAAAAAAATACGATGTTGCAATGATAACTGTCTCACTTGAGGTTTAGACTGGCGACTGAGCACCTGCACGCTTATTGCAAGGCCAAGTTTGGTAATGTCAATCTGTTATTTTTATACAGTTCTTCGGAACTTGAAAAAAATAAAAATAAACAGCCCTCGTATGTTCTATGTGCGCGCTTTCAATACCTCAGCAGGGGGCCGTGGCGCGCCACAAGCTCGGCGCTCTTATTTTATATGAGAGACCCTGTACATGGAGGATGAGGGAAATGTACAATGGAAGTGTAAGCTGTGTGAAAGTAGGAGGAGAGAGATCAGATTGGCTTGAGGCAAGGAAGTGCACTTTCACCACTACTCTTCATTGTAGTGATGGACGATATAATGACCAGAGTGGCGGAAGTGATTGGCGAAAGAAGGATGAAAGGAATGGCGTTTGCAGATGATTTGATGATCTGGGGAAACAAGCAGGAGGAAGTACAGGAGCAGTAGGATGTATGGGAAGAAATAGTACTTGGATATGGGATGAAGTTTAGCAAAAGCGAGTGGATGATCACAACCAGGAAGAAGGAGAGAGTCACAACGAGAATAACAATTGGTGGGGAAGAATTGAGGAAAGTAGAGAGTTTCAAGTATCTGGGGAGCATGAGACAAGAAAATGGAAGAAACGACCTAGAAATAAATGAGCGGTGGAGGCAAGCAGAATTATTCACCAAAAGGGTTATACATAGGACGTACTACGTTCCAATCCTGACGTATGCCTCAGAGTCCTCGGTTATGAAAGGAAGGGAGCGAAGCAGAACACAGGCTAGTGAGATGAAATTCTTGAGAAGCAGCATTGGAGTGACAAAGGTGGACAGGTTAAGAAATGAGAAGATCAGAGAAGTAGTCAAGGAGCGAGCATTCCAGGATAGGATAGAGGAATCTAGGCTTAAATGGTATGGGCATGTTAAGTGAATGGATGGGAGGAGGATACCCAGGAAGATGCACGAGGAAAGAAGACCGAGAGGAAGGCGAAGAGATAAGTGTCTGAAGGGTGTGGAGGACTGCGTGCGAAAGAGAGGAGAACACTTAAAGGTGGTGACGGAGAGATGGTGGGAAGACAGAAGACGATGGAGAGGCTATGTTCCAAACAGACCCGGCCAGTGGCTGGAAACTGTTCAAGATGATGATGACGATTTTTAGTGTTAAAAGTTTAAAGTCGCTCTCCTGAAAAATTTACAGATGTGACTTGCCCCTTTTTTCTTGTGGAGTTTTGAATTCTAAACGCTCAAGTCAACTTAAATGAACTTCCACGAGAAGGTACAAAGTAACAAAATCGTAAGTTGCCCAACAATACTATGAAAAAGAAAAATCCTTCTCAGCAGCAATAACACCAAAAATATCAGATAATTACAAATCAAGACAGTGAATTCCAATCTGAGCCTGAATGAACACTGAGAAGAATATCCATACCCTCCTCCCTGCCCTTTATCAGTTTCAATTTTCAGACTTACACAATTCAACCCATTTCATACATTCAAAAAGAATATTTACCACATAACAGAAAACTATTAAGAAGCTTATTTGTTAGTTAGCCTCGTGGTGGAACAGTTGTACCACCTCATCCACCAACCTATTAACACTGGACCATTATTTTGTACTTAATGCTGAAACCTAGTCAATTTCAACAAGGTGTATTTTTTTTCCCTACCTCAACCAAATAAACTAATTTTATTTTATAGTTTTTTTTTTTTTTACATTTATTCAATTTTCATCAGTTCTCCCCATTCTACTTGTTCATTAAATCCTCATATATAAACGATTTTCCATTGAATTTCTATTTCCTTTTGTTTAATAATTTCTATTTAGAATTATTTTTAAGGATTGTTCAGTTTGGTTCAGATTTCTCTTAAGTAACTTTCCTCCTTTGTCTTTCTTAAATTGGTGATTTTTGTTGATAATTAGTTTTTAAGGCCAAGAGTCGTAGTTGTCTCAAACGCTTGCCTGTGTGAGTGTGAACGTATGCACTATCCAAGACAGATACCAACAGGAGGTGGTGGACACTATCCTGGACGATAACGCTCGCCCACTCCCGTCCCCACTCTGCTCCAAATTTTCTTAGTTCTTCGTATATTTTCTTAATATTCCGTCCGGTAACTGCAATTATTTTGTGTGGACCGACTGGAAGTTATTTGCACCGATTACAAGGAACAGGGTTTTATTTATTTATCGTATGGATTTTAGTGCCGGGAGTGTCAGAGTCTGTAGCTGCTTCCCTTATTAGCGTGAGCTACAAGTTCCGTTCAATTTCAAGTAGTTCCAACTTTCGCTACCAGATATCAATGATACCTAGAGGTGTACGTTGGAACTTTGATAGAGCGTTCCGATGAAATCTAACCTAACAATTTAGCTTCACACAAGTTTAGTCAGTGGAAGGATCTTTTACATGCCATAAATCTATGACATGGGACCGCTGGCTTTACTTCCCCTCCTAAGGAAGCCATACTGAACGACTTTTAACGCTCTTAAAAAATCAGACTCCGGCCGGGTTTGAACCGGCTATCTTGGGCACAGCAGTTCAGCATGCTACCAACTACGCCACCGAAGCCACTGAGGAACAGGATGTATCTTCTAGATTCGCAAACAATGTAAGAACTCCTCAGCTTCTTTTGTTGGCTTCTTGGTGGTTTGTCCACTCCTTGTAATTAGTGCAAATAATAATTACAGGTACAGTTGATTGTGGAATCCCGATTCATTTGTGTGTCTGATTTTATTCTGTCGATGAGGACATGTCGGGCTTGCAGTAGCACAACTCTGAAATACAAGATGGACCCAATTTAATGCATTTCTATTTCATGAAATACACAGTGGACATGAATAATCGACCTACCAATGAACAGAGGAAGGTTCAAAGTTTTGTTGACCACCACTTGGACAGTGATTGTTGCAAAAATGACCGCTTGGGTACTCGCGCCGTCTCCTGTGAATAAGATGGCTACTATGCAGCTTAAGGTTTTCTGCGTTCTTGAGTTTGCGAAATGTGAGTTGAGCTTTTCGTCTCCGATTTGGCATGGAACCACCAGCTAGGAAAATCATAAAAAGTTGGGTTATGCAATTTCACGAAACTGAATGTCTCCGCAAAGGGAAAAGTCCGACCGAGTGTGTCGGAGGAATAGAAGATAGGTCGCATAGGACAGTAAGACCGGGCTCTACACTTCTGGCCACCGTGATCACCTGATCTCATACCATGTGACTTTTTCTTGTCCGACCTCGACCAACAACTCTGGCCGACCTGGGGAACCTTATCACTGCTGCTGTGCACTCAGTAACACGAGTTTGGCTATCACCTAGATGTTTGCAGTGCAGCACAGGGAGGACACATTGAACATTTATAACCTGTGGTGAACAAAACTTTGAACCTTTCTCTGTTCATTGGTAGGTCGATTATTCATGTCCACTGTGTATTTCATGAAATAGAAATTAATTAAATTGGGTCCATCTTTTTGACTAACCCTGTACTCTTTTCTTCTCCATTACTGGAGTTTTGATACACTGTGTACAGCTTATTTGTTTATTATTTCAGTATAGTTGGTGTTGGTGCTATCCTCACAACTGCATTTGCATGTGTGTTGATCTTTACGGAAATAGTCATGGATGGCTTACGAAATGTGAATCCTGTGAAACATAAAGTACCTGACTTCAAGAGCTTTTTCCTAGCATTTGGAACTATTTTATTCTCTTTTGGTGGTGCATCGACGTTCCCAACCATCCAGAATGATATGCTGCAGAGGAACAAATTCTCAACTAGTGTGATCATTGGATTTGCAGGTACACAGCTAAAGTTTGTCTGTATTTTTATGAATTTTTATGATTTTTTTGTTCTTTACAGACTAAGGATGTTTTGTCTGTTGTATCATCAAAGCCATTGTTCCCATCATTGTCCAAACCAGTTATTGCCACACTGATGACAGGCCTCATCATTATCGGTATTCGAACCAACCAACAGCCCACATGCTGCAAATACCGTATTTCGTCGCATAATCCTCGAATAGCCGGTCGGTTGCAGACGATGCAGCGAGCTTATAACCTGGCGTGGCTTTGTCAGAAGAAAGGAGTTTCAGCCTGTATGTCTGCGGGCTATGATGCCAGTGGTTGGCATCGTCACATAGCACATTCATATTTATTTAAACACAGCATTTACATTTCGATTCCTCTTTTTTTTTTCTTTTTTTTTACCAGTCTTTAGCACATGTGGCAATTGAAACTGTTCTTGCGGTACAGTTTATGAGGTGATGTCTGGAACTCGTGCCACATAGACGACGGGTACATTCTTCATCCTGGACATGGAACCTGGTGATTTCACATATCCTTCCATGGAAGGCAAATCGGATGAAGGTGCGGGCTAGGTTGTAGTCCGGTCCTTTCCAGCATCGTTTCTCATTCCCACTGTCTTGTAGAATTCTTCAGGGATTTGCTGGGCCTTTCTTTGTCTTTCTTCCAGTGTTGGGAAGGTTGAAGGTGGTTTTTATATCCTCTAGAAAGAACGATTCATCTGCCAAGGTTTACACCAGTCTGTTTTCTGTATATTTTGATACATTTTGAGGTTCCTTGGCTTTGATATTTTCAACCCTGTGGTTAGCTTGTGCCATATCAATTGAATTCCGTTCATGACTACTGGGGCGATTTTAATTTTGAATTATGTCAAGAATTCAACAAAATATTTTACTCATACAAGTTGGCTTAAAAATGAAACATGGAGCTTAATTGCTTCAATGATGGCTACATATTTTATATAACAAGCTCTGTCATGGTTCAGCACCACAGGTGCCTAGCCCTTGGTAGTGTGGGCATCTACCCCACCCTGTCCCTAATACAGTCATCACAGAAACACAGGTTATCACACATGAGACTGAGTCCCATGTTTGAAACTTCAGTTCTTCTGACTGGTTTGATGCAGCTTTCCATGCCTCCCTGTCCTGAGCTAATCGTTTCATCTCTACATAGCTACCACACCCTACGTCCGAGGCAATCTGTTTAACATATTCTAGCCTTGGTCTACCCCTACAGTTCTTGTCCTCGACCCTTCCTTCCATAACTAGGCTTACTATTCCTGGGTGTCTGAGTATGTGTCCTACCAACCTATATCTTCTCTTCATTAGCATTCGCCAGAAACATCTCTCCTCTCCCACTTGTCTTAATACCCCTTCGTTTGTCACCCTATCTACCCATCTGATCCTCATAATTCTCCTGTAACACCACATTTCAAACGCTTCAATTCTCTTTTCTGCTGCTCCACAAGTCCAAGTTTCACTTCCATAGAGCGCCACGCTCTAGACAAAGGTTTTCAAAAATGACTTCCTAATACAGTACCTAAATGTATATTCGATGTCAACAAATTCCTTTTCTGTAGAAATGCTTTCCTTGCCTGAGCCAACCTAATTTTTATATCCTCTTTGCTTCGTCCATCACTGGTTATTTTGCTTCCTAAGTAACAGAAGTCTCCTAATTCCTTTAGCTTTTCACCTGCCAATTTGATGTCCATAGAGGTTTCTGATTTATTTCGGCTGCATTCCAGTATTTTTGTTTTACATTTATTGTTTTTCATCATGAATTTTATTAAGGCAGACAATGGCCATGTATTTTCTTTTCAGGACGGGTCAGGGAAGAAATTTTGGAAGAAAATTGGCCGTGGACCTATTGAAAGGAACCGTCCCGGCATTTGCCTGGTGGTGAAAATGGGAAACCATGAAAACCATTTTCAGGATGGCCGAGGTAGGATTTGAACCCACACTCTCCCGATGCCAGCAAGACACGAGGTAGCGTGTTAGCGCTCTCAGCCAGTGCGTCCGTACCATTTAAAAACTTGTTCAGATCCTCTGGTGTGTTGGCTAAGAAGACGATGTCATCAGCAAAGCAATCTTTCCTCCTGCTTTGAAAATTTTTGGGTGATAAGTTGTAGCCTTGAGCTCGAATAAGTGCCATCTGGTGTCTGTACAGATTGTAGATCATCCTTCTATCCCTGCACTTTATTTCAATGTCCCAACCCCGTCAAATGAATTAACAACATACAAAAAATCAAATGTTGCCAACATCGCAAGAATACCCTCTCACAGCTCACCTTGCTTCCTCTGTCCCATTTCAATGAAATTAACAATGATGGTCATCGGACGGAGGACACTTCAAGCATAAGAGAGCCAGTGATACCAATGCTACAAGACTTCAAAGCACACTACAGACAAAAGATCATCTCCATTAAGAGAAATGTGTTGGGTATGGAACCAGATCCTGATCTTACTCGGCAATTTTTCTAGGTTTGTGCCGTGCTGAGTTAATTCACCGGCTGTGAAAGTCAATATACCATGTTTTTGGAAGCCTTTATGGGGAGGTTATGGCTCCTTGAGCTTTTAGTTCTCGCAGTGAAGAGGTGCAAGTGCGCTTCATAAAAAGGGAGGTAGCGTACTCCTGTAGGGGTCCGGGTGTGGACACAAAGAGCCAGCTTGGTGACCTAGGCAAAACCCCACACAAGACACGGCACAAATCTAGAAAATTGCTGAGTTTTAATTCACCGGCCGTGAAAGCAATTACATTGTAGTGTTTTTTTTTCCTTTCAGTTATCGTACTGTTGTATCTTCCTATTGCCGCTGGAGGCTATCTGGTGTATGGGGAGGCTGTCGACCCCAACATTGCACTCAGTGTGAACAAGACGAGTCTAATTATGATTGCTAACATCTTGATGGCCGTTCATCTTATATTAGCATTCCTTATCGTCATCAATCCCGTCTGCCAAGAACTGGAGGAAATTACCGGAGTGCCACACAGTAAGTTACGTCATATTCCATATTGATGGTGATGTCAAGTTTTCCTTTGAGCAAGGGGTACAGTAAAACCTAATCGTTCAGGATTTATTTCTCCGTTTTACAAAGGGTTGAGGTTTTAATAAGACAAAATACACTGCAAAGAAATATTGGTTGGTTGGTTCTTAAGTTCATGGGGCTGCAACAACGCGGTCATGTAGCCCCGTGTACTTTGGGTGTGTGTAGAATCTGTCTGATAACCGATGTTAAATGCGATGACTAGGGCTCGGATTTTTAGCTGCTAAAAATCTGGAAAATATTTATTTTTTATGTATTAAAAATACCTGAAATATGTGACAGAAAAGTAAAAATATGTAATTATAATTTAGTTGATTAATGTGAATATAAACAATGTGCAGTTCTCACGAATGCAATTTATTCTATGTCTCACTGACTGCTGAAGCATTACAATACACAACGAGATACATCTTCAGGTTGTCCATCACAAATGACAGACGATTATCGCGAAACTGCGGCAATATGTTTCTTGCCCTTGAGGTGTTGTACAACTTGAGATCGCTGTTCAGCCTTGATTGCTTTCCCACATGGCTGGCAGAACAGAACGCCCCTATCAGAAGTAAAATTATCTTTAAATTCTGCAACAGAAGGTAACTTGTAGTTGTTTTTACTTTAGGCATTGTAGAACTGCCTTACACTTCACAGTGCCAGAAATGAACTGCATGTGAGTGACACTGGTTCCAGGTAGCTGCGGGGTCTAGAGCGTGGGGCAATATGGCTATGGACAAGGAAATCCCCAGCTTCCACAATGAGTGGCACGGGGCGGCAAGTTAAGAATAACACAGTTGCAAGCTGACATACGCTCTTCATGAAGATTAGATAGCTCACAGGTTTTTCCCCGTTCAAATAACACAGACCAGAAATGCAACAAACTGAAAGATCTAGCATACTGATTTAAAAAAGGTCTTTTTATGTGCTAAGAAGTGAAAAGCAGGAATTTATGTATTTATAGAAAAAATGTTTAAAATATATATTTACATAAAAAAATATTTATTTACCTAAAAATCCAACCCCTAGCGATGACTGTATTAGTGTGTGCTATCTGTTTTTTTTAAATTTAAGTACTGCAACTTAGAATTTTTGAAATAGTTCCTACTTTTGCCACCAAGCGCCACTGTCAACGACTACTAGGCCAAGTTCAGAACTTAGCTACCGGACGCCACTGCAGTCGGCTCTTTGCAACGAACATAGAAACCTAAGAGCGTTGTTTACATCTCAACCTATACAATTTAGTTTCACACAGGTGCAATTAGTGGAAGGTTCTTTAACATGCCATAAATCTATGACATGGGACCGCCGGCTTTACTTCCCCTCCGAAGGAAGGCATACTGAGGGATTTTTAACGCTCTTAAAAAATCCGACGGCTTCGGCCGGGTTTGAACCCGCTATCTTGGGCATAGAAGCTCAGCATGCTACCGACTACGCCACCAAATCCGCTAAAGAAATACTGTAGTATCGCAAAGGTTTACTATGAAATAATTTGAGTTTTTCCCACTTTAAACAACACAGTTAATTCTTTAGTTGTTGGAAGTTTTTTCTTGCTCATCGGTGACTCTCCTCCAGTGTTTAGAAGTCATTGTCACTGAATGACAGTACGTGAATAAATGCAGCGCACAGTCAAAAGAACACCTTTAAAGATTACTCAAGGTCACGGTTTTCTTCTACTCTCATTTGTCAGAAGGAAGCTGTGTGCATCACGAGAGGGTTGGAGGAAGTAATGGTACAATCCATTCACTTACAGATGTGAAATGTAGCAATCCTGCTGCGTCCTTGAGGAAAAATTACAGTAGAACCCTCAAAGTTTTTCTAGGGACCGGTATTTTTAACCTTAAATGGGGGTTTACCTTAAATCGAGGTTTCAACAGGATTCATCACTAACTGCAGCACTTTCTCCACATACAGTGCCCTCTCGTTAATTCGCATGAACTTCCGCGAATTGTCCGCAGTTATTTTTGTTAAGCCTTGTAAACACAAAACTATTGGTTAAAATATTGAAATAGGCTTGAATATGCAAAATAATAATTGTAACACTTGATTGTAGTGTCCCTTAAGACATGCTAGGCTAGAGGTAGGCCTATGTGGATTAATATTTAACACATAAAAACAATCATCACGTTTTGTTTCTTATATCGTTTATTCTAATTTTTGATTGCACATTAACATTATATGAGAACGAAAATTCATCTCGTTTTTCTAGTAAGAGATAAGTGTGACTAGACATTAGCTTGACTGTGGGAAATTTTCGGGATTTCCGTCGCATCACTCCCGCACTTGATATCTACTGGATTTCGTTTTCCTCACCAACAGTCAAATTCCGTGCTATTTCTTCTTTTCTTTCATGTCTTAAATCATAATCGACATCTAACTTGCCCGTTTGAAATATCGTCGTTACAGAAGTTGGCATGCGCTTGCTTATGTACGAGCGTAGTAGCGGTGTTTTACTCCCATGACTTGTTGACTGCATCAAGAGCATCAAACAAACACGCTCTTGGTGCCGCGCAAGTTTGTGCCATTCGGCAATAATCGCTGTTTACAATACGCTGTCCACGCATCCATTCTTCACAACTCACAGATCAGCGACCTTGCAGTGTGGTTGTTGGCAAAGGGAGGGTAGGTTCCAAGTGAAGTGCATTCCTCTTGTATTGTTTGGGCTTCGAAGGTAAGGAAATCTGTGCTATACCACTCGCGCCAACACGCTCGTATGTTTTGAAGATTGCGCTAGTAGGCCTACTGTTACATCTCAGAGAAACGCAGTTCAGTCTTCTCGAATCTCAATGATTTCGTCTTTACGCACTGCGTCGCGTAAGAGCTCGGCCGCGTGCAAGCATGCAAAGCGGCGCCGCGTGAGTGTTAGCAAGCTTCGGCCGCACTCTAAGTTCGAGCTCGCTCGGGCATGTAGTGAGGAATCGATACGGAAGATGATCGATCGTATCGATCGCTACACGTCTGCGCTCTAAATTCTGCCTCGAATCATCCTTAACGAGCTTATGACTTCTTTTTCATAGGTTCTTCATGTCGCATAACCATAACGAATAGAAATAAATACTTGAGAATTTTAAAATTTCCTAACGCTAAATGCGAGTTTTGCCGTAATGCGAATCGAGTTAAATCGAATATAAAATTGCATTGCACTTATGGAATAATTTTCGGGACTTGAAATATCTTCCGTTAAATGCGGGTTTACGCTAAATCGAGGTCATGCAATACCGGGGTCATACTGTTTCCTAGGACTTTGTTGTAACTGCAGTGGCACTCAAAATTTAGTACATAGCTTTGTATTATGGATAAGATAATCTGTCTTAGTCAGGTTATTTATGACTACTGTTCCAGAGTTTCTTTCTATTTGTGCGTTAGGCAGTTTTCCGGTTTATAGTGTAATTTTACATAGGAAATACCTCCTTTCTGAACGTTGTTTTCCCTTTGTCCAAGTTTCGGGTATATAAAGGGACTGGTTTACAGTCCTGCTCAATTGACCTTTACTTTACCTTGAGTCCTTAAACTGTCCAGCACCATTTAGTCATGCACTACCGTCAGTTTCTGTCTTTTAATAATAATAATAATAATGGTGACTGTCGATTGTTTGCGGATGATTGTGTAATATATCGAAAGATACATGACTCACAAGACAATGCAGTACTTCAAGATGACCTGAACCTGGTCTATAAGTGGGCGATTGAAAATAAAATGAAAATGAACACAAGAAAATGTAGTCTAATAAAAAATAGGGAAAGTGTGAAGGCAAGATTTTCAATATAACATTGGCTCGGAAATACTTGTAGAAGAAGATTCTTGCAAATATTTGGGCGTTCACGTAAGAAATGATATGAAATGGAGTAGTCATATAGGATGTGTAGTTTCTAAAGCTTACAAATCCCTGCACTTTGTAATGAGGGTATTAAAAGGAAGTAGTACCTCTGCTAAAGAATTAGGATATTTGTCACTTGTAAGACCTATTCTGGAATACGCCTCGGCGGTTTGGGATCCAAATCAAGTAGGGCTCATCAATGAGTTGGAAATGGTACAAAGAAAGGCCGCTAGATTTGTGCTCAGTGACTTTAATCCCAGAAGCAGTGTGAGCCGTATGTTAAAGAAACTTGGGTGGGAATCACTTGCGGCTAGGAGGATGAAATCTAGACTCTGCGCTATGTAAAACACGTATACAAATCAACCAGCATGGGGTGAGCTTAGCAAACATATGGAAAAGCCTACTTACATGGGTAGGAGCGATCATCCTTTCAAAGTTAAGGGCCGACCACAGCGAACAAATTATGGTAAATATTCTTTCGTAAACCATGCCATTGATGATTGGAACTCTCTACCTGCCGCAGTCTTAGAGCCTTTTCCCAAACATATAGGTGTGTTTAAGAAAAGACTGACTATTTGTGTAAATACTCCAGTTTAATTGTTAGTGAATTAAATTAGGGTATTAAAAGGAAGTAGTACCTCTGCTAAAGAATTAGGGTATTTGTCTCTTGTAAGACCTATTCTGGAATACGTTAGATGATAGAGTAATCTTCGCAGGGGACATAAACGCAAGATTAGACAAACCAACCATTAAAACGGAACTGATTAAGGAGACACTGGAAGAAGCAGGCTATGTCCCTATTAATATCCCCAATATGAAGACATACATTGCCCCGAATGGAACCAGCGCCATAGATCTAGTCTTCTACAGAGGAACAGACATTAAAAAACTCAGTCAAAAAGCACTATGGACTTCAGCCATGGCCCCAATTAGGAAACATCTACCAATCTCGACTACCTTTGAAATCTTCTGCCAAGACCAACACCGCCAAGGAATAAAATATCCAGGAAACTAGATATAGAGAAACTAGGGCATATCAGCGAAGAAATAGATAAAGCAAAACAATTAATTCAACGGAATGAATTAACTGAAGCAGTGGAAATATGTACAAGAACCCTTCAATCATGTCAAACTCAAACGAAAGTAAGGATATCACAACCATGGTTCAATAAAGACTGTTATAATGAAAGGAAAAAGACCCTGCTAGCACTACATCGAGTGAAGGACACATCGGAACCGAATCACCTGGTACAATACGCCGAACAAAGAAGGAAATATAAATCCCTAATCAAAAAGAGGAGAATGGATTATATTGAAGAAGATGCCAAGAGACTCGATTCAAACACTCAAAATGACCCATTCCTAATGCTTAGGAAGCCAAAATCACCAGTAACGAGCAATATCTCCATGGAAACATGGGAAAACCATTTCAGAAGCATTCTCAATCATCAATACCAGTCAACAGTTTTTTGAATTAACTCCGGTAACAATGACAGTTAATTACACCCCCATAACCAGACAGGAAATTGATACAATAACAACAGCAAAAAATGGAAAAGCCCCCGGTCCTGACAGCATCTGCAATGAACACATAAAAGACTCTCTGCCTGTCATGCTAGACTACTGGGTAGAACTATTCAACACATGCATACTCACTGGGGAAATCCCAGAGCAACGGAGGTCGTCAACAATCAAAGTGATGTTCAAGAAAGGAGAAACTGATGACCCTGATTCATACCGAGGTATAGCTCTCGAAATTACATCCTTCAAGGTATTCATGAAAATTTTAACAAACAGGCTTACAGAAGAAATACCAGATTTCCAGATACCGGAGAGTCAATTCGGCTTCCGAAAGGGAAGAAGCACATTACATGCCGTGAAATATCTAATTGAACAAGCCCAGGATACAATGAGGCACCCAGGAAAGAAATACTTTGTGGTCTTCTTAGACTACCGTAAGGCTTTTGACCTCATTGACAGCGACGCTCGTCCGGAAACTCAATCACCTACTAGGGGCTACACATCCGTTAGTAATCATAATCTCGAATATCATCAGATATAACTATGTCCAAATATCAGATAGCATAGCCCTATCCAAAAACATAACCCAAACAAACGGAATCCTACAAGGAGATCCAATCAGCCCAATATTATTCAACATCATGACAGCAGATATCACAGAAGTAATCATAGATACATCAGCATCACTTTTACTTTATGCGGACGACATGGCAATAGGTTCAGAAAACATAGAAGAGCTCCAAGAGGTCCTCAACAGGCTCACATCATGGACAGAAAGAAATGGCCTACAAATTAACCACAGCAAAACCAAACAGATGACCTTCAGGAAAGGAGGAAGGCATTCACTTAAAAACACAATGACTCTTCACAACAAACCACTAGAAGTAGTGCCGAAATTCAAGTACCTCGGAGTCACCCTCCAAACTACTCTAACATCCTACAATATCCACGTTAAAGAAAGAGCGGCCGCAGCAATAAAAACCATCTACCACATCGAACAACCTCAACAAATATCATTGGGTACAGCAATGTTACTGTTCAGAACAGTCATATCACCAATAGCAACCTATGGGGGTTCATTGCGACATTACGATCCGGCCCCGTCTGGCGAAATTTTAGTTACATCAGTGACGTTACCGTGATGTCACTACTGACGTATTCAGTCGCATTGCTTGCCGGGAGCTCGTCAGCTGATTGATACATTAGTTTCGCGCGGTTCTCTCGTGACAGTCGGCCATTTTTTTTCACCTGTTTGCGTATATTTATAACGAGATTGTGATATTAGTAGTGTCGTCTACGCAATTGTGTTGGCGAATTGTAATGATAGTTTGAATTCGTGAATGGCGTGTGTTAGAATTCCATTTTGGTGCAGTGGTGTGTGACGTAGTATTTGGATATAACGGGCTGATGTATGTGGAAGGGGCGTGCTGGATGGTTGTTGGTAAGTACTGAAAGATTGTTAGTCACTTCATATTCTTTCGTGCTCTTATACAGTCCTCATATCAATTGGTAATGGCTGATGTTGCTGGCCCCAGCGGTTTGTGCGGCAAACGCAAAGTCGTTTCTTCATCGAGTACCGGTAGTTCTGACAGTGGCGATGAGGTTATGGAGGCACCTCAAGGGGCTATGAAGTTAATTGTACTGTTCGGTATCCTCTCGACTGTACAAGGGTCTGTTGATTTCGCTCGCGAAAAGGGTCTCTTGGGCAAAGAATATTTTTGCCTGAAGTGCGAAAGGCCGATGAAAGATTCCAAGGTGCCAGTCTCTCGCAGTTCAGACGGCATTATGTGGCGTTGTTCTAAGTGTGTGTGTTGGCGCACAATTCGAAAGGGCTCGTTCTTTTCCAAGACACGGATCTCTATTAAAGATGTTTTGCTCATTGTGTACTGTTTTTGCCGGCGTATGCCTATTCGTGATGTTGTGCATGAGTTGAGTGTATCTTTGCGTACTGTTGTTGATTGGTTTTCGTTTTGTAGGGAGGTATGTAGTGCATGGGTGCGTGAATGTGGGCCTTTTGGGGGGGAGGGTGTTGTTATTGAAATCGATGAGAGTTGTTACGGTAAGCGGAAATTTAACAAGGGCAAGCGAATGAAAAATACATGGGTTTTTGGGGAGGTTGTTCAGGGTAGTCAGGGGAGGGATTGTTTTTTTGAAGTTGTTGCAAAACGGGATAAGGGGACGCTGTTGAAAGTCATCAAAAAGCATATTAAGGTTGGGACAACTATGTAGAGTGATATGTGGGGTTCTTATGGGGGGTTGAATAATGAAGGGTTTATACATTTTGCTGTCAATCATACTGTGCAATTCAAAGATTATGAAAGAGGGGCTTGTACCAATACAATAGAAGGGTTTTGGTCTGCAGTGAAATATAGCATTGGGAAGGGGAAAAGAAGGGAAGGGTCACTGCAGAGTCATTTAGATGAGTATGTGTGGCGGAAGAATGTCAATCCCGGGGTGTGTCTGTTTGAAAGGTTTATGGCTGATTGTCGGAGAGTATATCCTCCAAGTGTGAGAGATTAGTGGATGTGGTAAATGTGTTATTTATGTTAATCATTTTCGGCAGGGAATATTTTGAATGCTAAGGGGTAGGGGGATTTTGGGGTGGGGGATTAGCTTGTGTAAATGGTCAAGTGGGAATGATGATTGGTATGTCCCTGCCGAATGAATTTTTTGTTGTGAATGAATGGTATATTAAATTTATAGATTTTTTTGTTATTTTTTCATAGGATTATTGTTTTCAGTTTGTGTGGGCCAAGTTTTGGTCTTGAAGTGTTAATTCTTGTTTTCGGCGTTTATTGTTCTATTTGAGAAGTAGCCATGCGTAGTAGCGTTTAATTGCAATAATGAAGTACCGTATTTACTCGAATACGACCCGCCCCCGAATAAGACCCGCACCCTGATTTTGAAGAACAAAATTAAAAAAAAAAAATACTCAAAATTATGTACAATCGTAACTAAATAAACAGAATAGCATTTATCCAAAATAGTTTCCAACAGTTTTGAAGTCGTCCTAAAATAACACACATCAAACGATTAAAAATACAAATAAAAGTACACAAACACTTCATTCATCGTCATCAGAAGTACCAACTTCGGAACTTTTATCACCATCCCACTAAATGTCGTCATCACTGACATCCATAGCATTTGAAATACTACATTTCTTGAAGCTCTTCCGTATGAGATCTCCCGAGATACGATTCCATGCCGTCAAAATGCACGAACATAGCAGCTGAACTTCCGGGCGCTGAATACGACCAGTTGGAGTCAGTGTGTGCTTATCGGCCGCCATCTGCTCCGTATACAGCTGTTTCAAGGCTGCTTTGAACGGGCGGTTCACGCAGACATCCAGTGGTTGTAGCATAGACGTCATCCCGCTCAATCACGAATACATGACTCGTCAATATCATACAGTGCACTCTCGTTAATTCGCGGTAATTAATGCACGAACTTCCGCGAATTATCCGCAGTTATTTTTGTTAAGCCTAGGAAAAACAAAACTATTGCTTAAAATATTGAAATAGGCTTGAACACGCGAAATAATAATTTTAACTCCTGATTGTAGTGTCTTATACGACATGCTAGGCTACTGGTAGGCCTATGTGGATTATGCCTACATTAATATATTTAAAAAAAGCCGTCATTACTTTTTGTTTCTTAGATCGTTTATTCTATTTTTCGATTGCACATTTCCAAAGAAAATATTATATGAAAACGAAAATTCATCTCGTTTTTCTATATAAAAGATAAGTGTGACTAGAGACACTAGCTTGACTGTGGGAAAATTTCAGGATTTCCGTTGCATCACTCCCGCACTCGAAATCTACTGGATTTCCGTTTTCCTCACCAACAGTCAAATGCAATGCTATTTCTTCTTTGCTTTTCTGTAGTAAATCATAATCGTCTTTATCGACGTCTAACTTGCCCGTTCGAAATATCGTCGTTACAAAAGTCGGCAAGCGCTTGCTTTTGTACGAGCGGAGTAGCGGTACTTTCCTCCCGACTAGTTGACTGCATGAAGAGCATCGAACAAACACGCTCTCGATGTCGTGCGCGTTTGCGCCATTACGCAATAATCGCTGTTTACAATACGCTGTCCGCACATCCACCCTTCATAACTCACAGATCAGCGACCTTGGAGCGTGGCTGTTGGGAAAGGGAGGGTAGGTTCCGAGTGAAAGTGCATTCCTCTTGTATTGTTTGGGCTTCAAAGACAAAAGAAATCTGCGCTATACCACTCGCGGCAACATGCGCGTAAGTTTCGAAGATTGCGCAATTAGGCCTACTGTTGCATCGCAGAGAAATGCAGTTCAGTCTTCCCTAGTCTCAATGATTTCGTCTTTACGCATTGCGTCGCATCAAAATTCTTTTAAACGACAGAGATTGCTTAACTTAGCGTGATGATTAGTTGCTGTGAGAATTCCCAATTTAAAAAATACTCATGGAGACCCGCGAATTAACCGCAAAACGAATTATCCACACGCGAATTATCGGGAGTGCACTGTATTTCCTGCCGGGCACGATTTCCAATAACTTCAGCTTCCCTCACAACTTTCAGCTTCTCACTCACATTAAACGACCGCAAACTCTTCGTACAACTCATGTTTACACTCGGAAAACGTGCGCGACACGTGCGCGAGGAAGTATGACGCCGCCTGCTTACGGTAAAACAAAGTGATAGCCGGAAGAAGGCTAGCACCATCTAGCGGATACTCGCAACACCCGATATCGCGCGTGGCGGGCAATTTAAATCTTTAAAATCAGGATGACTCAAATAAGACCCGCACCCCAAATTTTCACGTCCGATTTTGTTGAAAAATGTGCGGGTGGTATTCGAGTATATACGGTATATAAATTTTTATTTTTTGAAATGATAGGCTAGGTTAATTTAATCTAATTTTTAAAGTACACTAAATCATTGTACATTTGTTTTCATTGAGAAGTCTGCGTTAATTTGTCTTTCATTTTACATTATGAAGGAATATTGAATTTGTTTTATTGGCCAAGTTGTGCCCTTTTTAATTTATTGATCGCAAGCTGCGGTTCTTTCTTAACTTTTGAGTGTATGTTGCATGCCTGGAGTGATTGAGTATGTATGGGTTTGTATGTTATTGTGAAGATGAAATGTAAACTAAATTATTTATTGTTCACTTTAGACCATCCTCCCTTTTCATCACTTTCAACACCTTAGCTTATTGAAAATATATCATTTATGATATGCATACCTTTCGGGGAGTTGTTTCACAATCTCTTCATACTCAATAGCCACTGCTGCACCGCAATAATTGTTATTTCACGGAAAGAATGCAATTTTGACAGTCATGTGACACCCGAAATACGATCATGTGAATACGTTACCAACTTGAATAAAGAAATTCACCACACGCCTTCGCTACTAAGTTAGGAACTATCTTGTGGAAAATTACTGCTAGTACTACAAGCAAGGGGGGTCTGGGGCGTAAGCCCCAGGTTAGGTTTGTTTTTGTATGTAAAACATTAATAAGATAGAATTTATGTCCGCCACTAGGTCGAAAATTAATGTTAGTACTACAAGCAAGGGGGTCTGGGGCGTAAGCCCCAGGTTAGGTCTCTTTTTGTATGTAAAACATTATAAATACATAAATAAACACTGTAATTGAGTTCACTTAGTGATTTCATACATCATGTGTGAAAGCTGCGGTTCTTTCTTGTTAACTTTTGAGTGGGGGTGAGAACTTCGATTTCAACTATGTAAGTGGGTCTATGACAGCGGAGCTGTGAACATCTA
The DNA here is from genome assembly GCA_946902985.2 of Meconema thalassinum. NCBI lineage: Eukaryota > Metazoa > Arthropoda > Insecta > Orthoptera > Tettigoniidae > Meconema > Meconema thalassinum. The sequence goes on along the minus strand of OX336392.1, from coordinate 13,797,878 downwards.
ATACTCCTGATATCCTCCTGACTATTAAATCAGGTAATTTCAGTTTTTAAAGATATTTACACAAAGAATGGTCTAAAGTGAACTGCTACCACTAAATTTTTCATTATCTGGTTTTGATATAATTTCTGAGCCATGGAAAAGAGTTTTATTGTGTGTGTGTTCGGAACAAATACCTGCCCAGCATTGGGAGTCATTCATTGCGAGGTGAGTGGTATTTGATGTCTGTTGTGTTATGTTCCTATATTTATTTTTGTTGTTGCATTTCATTGAAAATTTGTCATAGTAAGTTTAAGTGATCGGTAACATATTGGTCAAAATTGGAATTTACAAGAACACCTGCAAAAGACATACTATAACAGTCTCTTGTATTAGCGAAATAGGTTTCATACAGTGGAAAACATAAAAAAGACTAAACCTTTAATGTTTTATACAGAAATTATAATGCTATACACATACCTCTGATTCGAATTATGAAATTGTAAGAATTGCGATGTGTATCGGAATCTAAAATTGCGGAAAATTGAAAATATCAATTGAAGTTGCGAAATTTTTCTACGCATCGAAATGTGCAATTGAGCTATTTAGGTGAATTGTAGATTTCGATGCACGTTTTTTTCAATTATGAAATTATAAGAAATACGATGTGTATCGGAATCTGCAATTGATCTATATAGTCCAAGTGTAGATTTCGATGCGGAAAATTGATAATATCAGTTGAAATCGCGAAATTTTTCTACGCATCGAAATATGCTATTGAGCTATTTAGGTGAATTGTAGATTTCGATGCAAGTTTTTTTAATTATGAAATTGTACGAAATACGATGTATATCGGAATCTACAATTGATCTATATAGTCCAATTGTAGAATTCGATGCGGGAAATTGAAAATATCAATTGAATTCGCGAAATTTTTCTACGCATCGAAATATGCAATTGAGCTACATAGCTCAATTGTAGATTTTGATGCGTAAAAAAATATCGCGAATTCGAAGGTTTTTGTGCTTCCCCACCCAAAAACCCCTATTACCCAGGCTTTTCCCATAAGCTTGCTAGAGGAGTGACGTCGTTGATGACGTCATGGTAGACGCCATTTTGTTTTAGGGGAATTTTATCGCGGCGGCATCGCAATGGAATATTATCCCCCTATGGGATTAGCATTACCTGGGAAAAACTCACACTCAGCGACCTGATGATAATAGAAAAAGTCAAGGCCCGATATCTTCAGAGGATTTTAGGCATAGGAAAGTTGCCCCTTCAAGGTTGACATATGTATTAACTAAGGAGGACTACTTCATCGACGACATCAAAATACAGTTTTACCTACCAAACACCAAAGCCTTTGAGAATGCACGCCGAACCTTAAATGAGAAACGAAATGCCATTTGGTCCGACTTTTACTCCACAGATGCCATAATGAGAGTGGAAACAAACTAATTACGAGCTACGACATGTAATAACACGTTACGCCACCCATGGATTTCACTATAGATTTTGCAAAACCAAGAATTTCCACCAACCGAATGAAGACTGTGTGTGTGACCTGTGCAACGATCATTGTGAAAGGTACCATGCACAAAACTGCAAAATGAGGACAACCTCAATAATAAGACTGGCATTAGCCATTTATGTACAAATATGTATTTGCACATTGTGCGCTTTTCTTTTAATAATAATTGTTAGTGAATTGTTATGTACAGTTATTTATTTGTTATGTATATCTAATTTGCCACCGGGGGACACACCCCCAATTGCAAATAAACGAATGAATGAATGTTATGTTTTCACTGCTTCATTGGTAATAACAGTTTTCATGTATTGCCATAAAACATACACAATATGCTTTGCATGTTTATGCTCTTCAATGCCTTCACTTTGTGACAAACTTTTCTTTATTGTTACTAGGAAGGTCAATCCAAAGTTCAGCAGAGCAATTGTAAAATCCTGTATAATGTGTTGGAGTGAGAGTTATCATAGATGTGCTGACGTGAATCTAAAATAAATATCACAGGTAAATAATTTGATCATCGGAACAGTTAAAATGACGAACCTCTAGGTTGGAACGAGAGGCAGTAAGAAGGGCCAATAGGAGATCTTAATTCATCAAGATAGGAATGATTGAAAATCAGTCACAAGAAGGTTCACATGACAAGACAAACCAACAGCTCATTCATGGAGAGATTTGTGCTGGCTTGAAGGAAGTAATGAAATATATTCCAAACTGTATCTGATGGAATCTTTGTATGATTCTAGTGTTTTCTCTCAAATTTCACGACTGTGTAATATATTAATACAGTACTCCCTCTGTAATCCGGCGTCTCAGCTCTCCGGCGCTCCCAGTAATCCGGCGTTTTGTATTCGAGTATGAGCTCAACACCTGATTTGATAATGCGTCCCCAATACTGTATAATGTTTCCCACGCAGCGCCAAGGCTAGTGTCTGAGTAAACAATGCATTGGCGCCAAGATCGATGACTCATGCACGCCCCCCTCAGGTGATTAGTGTAGAACAGTTGTACTGTAGTAGTGTTGTGTTAAATATGGCATCCGTGCAGAAAAAACTGCAACATAAAACTCTATCTTTGTTAGATAAACATGAAATCCTAAGGCGTCTTGAAAAGGGCGAAACGTTAACTGGTGTTGCTAACGAATACGGTGTTGGTCGAGCTACAGTTCATGAAATAAGAAAAAACAGTGATAAAATAAAGTCGTTTTTAAGACTAATGAAAATTTAAAAAGTAACCTACAGACATTGAAAACTGGTGAAAATCCTAAAGTTGACAATAGCCTCTATGATTGGTTGTTACAAGAACGTGGTAGGCATAGCCTACACCCATTTCTGGTGAAATCCTTTAAGGAAAGGCTAGGGAATTTTACCGGAAAATTACAACAAAGGATGATTTCCAAGCCAGCTAGGGATGGTTGCAGAAATTCAAACAACATTATGGAATTAGACAGCTAAGTACAAGGGGTGAGAAACTTTCATGTGACGAAAGCGCTGTTTAAGGTTCAAACAGGTTATCCAAGAAATGGATTTAACTCCTGGCCAAGTTTACAATGCGGACGAGAGCGGTTTATTTTGGCGGTTGTTACCAAAAAACTGATTTTCAAATGATATCAGAGTTTTTCTCGATATTTTCCAGTAATCCGGCGTTTTCGGTAATTCGGCAGTGCTCTGATCCAATATCTGCCGGATTACCGAGAGAGCACTGTATACAAAATCAGATCGTAGTTCAACTACTTCCAATTTATTTAACTTTCTAAATCTCTTCTTCGCATTTGACAAATAAATGTTGTTTCTTCCAGTAATGTATTTACAGGGTCTTTATATTTGCTTGGCAAGGACTTTCTCGCTCCGCCCGTGTCGGCTCAGTTGCCAGTTGCGCGCGCATATGTACGGCAGAATACGGTGCTTAAAATCATTTTTACTCACCATGTTTACAGTAGACGATGAAAATGTTCCCCATCCACTGCCAAACTTAATCGGCATCTCCTTATGAATTTTTCAGTTACTCTGGTTAATTTAGCTTCAGTCTGGGGCAGATGACCTCGTAGTTCCGCCCCTTAAAACAACAATAACTAACTAACTTGGTGTCAGAAAGGAAATAACGACCTTTACGTGTATTTTCATTGTTTACTGAACCTGTACGTTTGAATCTCTTACCCAGTTGTTTTATTGTCCGATTTATAGGAATGGGTCTCCCTGGAAATTTCACTCGAATCTTTTGTCTTCTTCTAACGCACGATTTCCTGCACTTTATGTACGTATTGTGCAGATATACACGTTCACGTAACGAATATTTCACATAAGGCATTACAGCATTATACACAATCAGAATAAAACAGGATACAATACGATATACAGAGCACAGTAGCATTATAAAACACCCAATTAGCTGGATGATTGTGGGAATACGGCCGGAGACCCTGTATTTGAAAATGGTTCATTGGAAACTTCGTTGGTTGGTCACCAGTATAACATTCATATTTCTTGCTTCTTATTCTCTGTTTAGACTGGGGATTTGGATAGTGGTGAATGCACCCTGCCTTCACTTTGCTGAGATAGCAATTCTGTACAAGAGGTGGTATACAGGGAGGGCTTCCTAACTAGAAATGGGGCAAAAAGGTTCATCTGTCTGGAAACGGACGGTGAGTGTGCAACGCCAGCAAATAGTCCAAGCACACAGTCTGAAGCTCATCCATACCACAACAGGTGTTCCAAATGGCCACCATGGGATCCAATGCAAGTGTTCACATGGATTGCCTCACTTTTTCAAATGTTCAAAGGTTCTGCACATCGGGAACGGGCGCGGCATACACATTGTTGCTTTTCAGACGCCCCCACAAGTAAAAAGCCAGGGGGTTTAGGTCCAGTGATCGAGCAGGCCATGCAAGCGGGCCTATGCATCTTATCTGTCTGAGGAAGATGTTGTCTAGGTGTCTGTGAACAGTAATGCAGAAGTGTGTAGCAGCCAAATGACCTGTCCTCAACCAACAGTGGCAGCGTGTTCTGCAGGAAGTTACGAGAGAATCATGTTTACCCTGGCAATGACGCATTTTCAGACAGTCAGAAAGCCCTCTCTGTAGTTTGTCTGTAGAGTAGAGTCTCGATTATCCGACCTAAACTAGACCTGGAGTACGTCGGATCAACGAAAATGTCTGATAATACAGAATCACTTCGAAAATGAACTAAAACAAATAGGTAGGCTATTCTGAATTACTGAAACAATGACACGTTTTACGGTGCTCTATGTACTGAATTATCAATAATTCAATATTCTAGGCCTACATGCAGTATTGAACAAAAATGTTCCAAATGCCTTAAGAAAAGAAACTTGTCAACAATGTCTGCTTGCCTGCTAATTCAAGTTTTCTTGCTGCAAGATCTCGTCATCGACGATAAATCATCTCCGTTGCGCTTGCGTCGGCTATTGCTCTACGTACGTTAATGCCATATCCAATGCGCCTAATCCTCCACTGTGATACATCGTTTTATCCTTTTGTTCTGCAATACCTCATTCTTCTCCTTGTACTTCTCTATCCTCATTTTCTTTAGCATTCATGAAATCGATAATATCACGGTCAGTTAGTTCAAACGGCTGATCTTGTGCTCACATCTAGAGTCGTAGCATCCTCGCAGCCAGGAATGTGGGATAAGCGAAGGTTGGTTGAGCGGGACTCGACTGGTTTCATCAGCCTATATACTGTGTAAAACAGGTATTGTGCTCTTCTTGTTTGGTGAAGGCTCTTGCACAATTGTTCTGCAATAATCTCAACAGAAGTTTTATCTGTTTCAGACTTCCATTGGAAACGCTGTTTGCTACGCACCGTGATCCTCTGTATAATGGTACTTGTTGGTGAAACCATACCACATTTTGGAAAGATATTGTCTCTAGTGGGAGGTTCATCCATCACCCTACTTACATTTGTCTTTCCACCTCTCTTCTACATAAAGCTCTGTGATCAGAAGAGTGATGAGTGGCCTGAAAGGTATGTTAACTAGAGCACAAATTTGTATGTAAAATGCACGGTTCCAAAATCCTCCTTATCCATTTTGGCAATTTTTTCAGGAGATGAAAAAAGAAGTTTCTTGTTAAACTTCAGTGAAATTAATGTATTTTTTTATGTTTATTGTACTGAGCTGTCTGCCCTTATTCTATACCTGCGATCTGCAGACAACTCGTGATATACAACACATTAAGATTGGATACGGAGTCACGGTGGATTTTGGAAACGTAACTAAACCTTTCGTCATAAAGTGATATTATAATCAAAACTGTTTTATTGTTTATGTTCTTTAAAGTCATAAAATATGTTAAAATTTAAGAAATGTTTATCCAGAAAATAAGTAATGTGCGTGTAAAAAACTGGCGTGAAATAATTGGGAACAGCGTTGCCACCAGTTTCAAAGAATACATACTTACACAGTGTAGCCTACATAGAACTTTCATAAATATCGTGTTGACTTCATCTCCATAGAGTATTCTTTGAGATACGTCCCACTTTTGGTGCCACATACTGTATGGATAAGGTGGGTTTTGGAAACATCATCATAGGATAATGTAGGTTTTGGAAACGACACCTGAATTCATGTTACATTTACAGGGGATAAGGCGGGTTTAGGAACTATTTTCTTGTTGATAAAGATGCTAAATGATATGAGCTATGGAGATTAGCAGAAAACTCAATTTTCCTAAAAACTGGATAAGGCGGATTGTGGAACCGTGCACCTCATATGGTTATTGAATGGTCTAAGTTTATACGTTATCAGCATTCTTTACCGTTCTCACCTTTTTGAGGTCACTGCATGTAGTTTTAAAGTGCATGCATATTTATTAATATTATATAAGTAAGTAATGAAAGTGGGAATCATGAATGTCATGACCCTGACAGGCAAGGTGGAGGAGGTGGTAGACTTCATGGAGAGGGAGAATGTTGGATTGATGGGGCTGAGTGAAGTGAAATGGAAAGGTAAAGGAAGGAAGAAATTGAGGAAAGGATATACATTATACTGGAGTGGTGGCCAAGAGGCAAAAAATGGCGTGGGACTGATAACCTCGAAACAACTGGAGGAGTATGTTGAAGTGGTCGAGTGTGTGAGTGACAGAATAATGGAAATTAGAATGAAGATGAAAAATGACGTGATGGACTTCATACAAGTGTATGCACCACAGACTGAAAACAGAGAAGAAGATATTGAAGTATTCCTGGAGGATGTAGAAAGAGTAATTTCAGATGTAGAAGTGGTGATCATGGGAGATATGAATGCACAAGTCGGAAACGAGAGACAAGGAAAGGAAGAAGTCATTGGACCATATGGATATGGGAAAAAGAACCGGAAAGGAGAAGAACTTGTAAACTTTTGTGAAAGGAATGGACTGATAGTGGGTAATTCATGGTTTCGGAAGAAAAACAGCAGGAAAATTACGAGATATGGTTGGGGCGATAGAAGAACAAAATCAGTAATTGACTACTTTCTGGTGGAAAGGACTAATCGCAGAAAGCTGATAGATGTGACAGCTTTACCAGGAGAAGCATTTGATGGGGACCATAGAGCTGTGGTGGCAAAATTTAGATGGGAAAAATTGGAAAACCTAAAGGAGATCAGAGAAAGTAAAATAAAAGTATGGAAATTGAAAGACAAAACTGTACAGGAAGATTTTCAGGAGAGATTGAAGCAACAAATCCCAGTTACTGTAGTGGAAAACATAGAAGAGGAATGGTCCCACTTTAAAAAGGCATTTGTTGGTGCAGCAGAGTGTGCTTGTGGTAGGACGTCAACAAGAGTGAAAGAGAAGGAGACACCGTGGTGGAATGAGGAAGTGAGGAAAGAGGTGAAAGAAAAGAAGTCTGCATGGAAAGAATGGGAGGTGTAAGAAAGTGGTAGGAGAAGAAAAGTTGGGAAGAATTTACACGAAGAATGGAAACAGATGTAAGTGGCAGTAAAAGGATGCTGTATGGGCTTCTAAGAAGTAAGAGGAAAGAAAGGGTTACTACAAAGCTGGTGAAAAAGGAAGATGGAGAGTTGTTAACACACCCAGAGGAGATAAAGGGACGATGGAAGGAGTATTTCGATAAGCTATTGAATGTGAGCAATTGTACTGGTGAGATGGAAGTGACACAGCCTGACGACTCTATAACAGAAGATGATATAACAATGCTGGAGGTGGAATTAGCAGTACAGAAAATGAAGATGGGAAAAGCAACAGGGGTGGATGAAATCAGTGTAGAAATGATAAAGGCTGCTGGACCTGTTGGTATGCAATGACTGTATCGACTGCTAAAGTGTGTGTGGAAACGGAAATGTGTACCAGAAGACTGGGAGAAAGGGCTAATAATACCAGTGTTTAAGAAAGGGGACAAGAAAATGTGTGATAACTATAGAGGGATCACCCTCATATCACAGATAGTAAAAATACTGGAAAGGATATTTGAAAGAAGAATGAGAAGAAAGGTGGAAGGAGAGTTGCAAGAGGAACAGTATGGCTTCAGGAGTGGAAGATCCACAGTGGACCCAATCTTTAGCTTGAGGCTGGTGATGGAAAAGAACTGGGAATATGGAGAGGATTTGATCATGACTTTCATAGATCTAGAAAAGGCATATGATAGTGTCCCCAGAGAGAAGGTATGGGAAACCATGGTTAACAAGAGACTGGGAAGAGAAATGTTGGAAATGGTGCAAGCAATGTACAACTGTGTTAGCAGGGTACTAACCCCAGTTGGAAAGACAGATTGGTTTAGGAACAAGACTGGACTAAGACAGGGGAGTGTGCTGTCACCTCTTTTATTCATAACGGTGATGGATGAAATTGTAAAGGAAACAAAGGAAGCATATGGACATAAAGAAATGAAGTTACTGTTATTTGCAGATGATATTGTGGTCTGGGGAAGGAACACTGAAGAAGTGCAAAAACAACTAGATGCACAGAACGATAATATTCAGAAGTACGGCCTGAAAATCAGTATAGAGAAAAGCAAGACCATGGTGATGACAAGAGGGGAAAGACAAGGAATGGGCACTATGAAAATTGGAAGTCAGAGTTTGGAAATTGTGGACACGTTCAAATACCTAGGAAGTGAATTGATGCAAACTGGAAGGTTGGACATGGAGATTGGCAGGAGGGTACAGCAGAGCAATGCATTCTATCAAAGTGTAAGAAAACTTGTTTGGGATAAGGAAGTACCAAGGAAAAGAAAGGAGATAATGTATAAAATGTACTATGTTCCCATATTAACTTATGCAGCTGAGACTTGGACCCTGACAAGCAGGCAAGAGAGTAGAATCCAAGCCAGTGAAATGAAATTCCTAAGAAGTATGATAGGAAAGACAAGGAAAGACAGAGTGAGGAATGAAGATGTTAGGAAGGAAGTTGGGATGGGAAAACTAAATGACAGAATTGAGAAGAATAAACTAAGGTGGTTTGGACATGTAAAGAGGATGGAGGCAAATAGAATACCAAGACAGATGCTGGAGGCCAAGTGCAAGGGTAAGAGAGCAAGGGGAAGTCCTAGAACAAGGTGGATTGATTCAGTGAAGAACAGCGTAAGAAAAAGAAATCTGGACTGGCACAAGATCGTGGAAGAAGAATGGTGGAAGGAAAGAGGAAAGTGGAGAAGTGCCATAAATACCCCGACCCGGCAGAAGCTGGATTAGGGGAAATGATGATGATGATGATATAAGTAACAGCATATTTCAGGTTTTGTTGTGTTGACCGTCTGAAGTTACAATTATCATCTTGTACAGTTTTCAGCCCCTGGCTGGGTCTGCCTCTCCTTCCTTCACACCCACAATCCACCTATCTCTTGGTCTCTCGCCCTCCATTTATTCTCGTGCATTCTGCTAACATGTCGGTACCAACTCATTCTTGACTTCTCTATGATCTCCTCCACAATCTCTCTCACTCTATCCCTTCTTTTTATTCCTAATCTGCTTTTCGTTTCGCAAGCCTGGATCCTGCTCTTCTCTATAACCCACATTTCTGATGCGTAGCTTAGTATTGGGACATACCAAAGCTCTCATGCTCTCTCACTGATGTCCTTGTCATTTCTACCACTTACTTCTATACACTCCCACTATCCACCTTCTGTAGTACTTCTCCTCCTATCAGTTGTTACTCTTCCCCTATTTCTGGTTGTCACCATCATTTCACACTTCTTTGCATCAACCCTTATAGTGCCAGCGGGCCGATCTATCGGCCCAGGGAGCCTCTGCTAAAAGTGTTTTTCAAAACATTTTAGCGATGTTTCCAGTAACGCAGAGATTTTGCTGTTGTAACCAATACAACGCGGGAATCATTCTCACTCTGTATATATCGATGAGTTTAGGTTCCGTGAACAATTGAATTAATAATAAGCACTCTTTGAGCATTCTACAGTCAGCTGGCTTGGAGCGTGTTTTATCTTTTGAAGTCGTGATTGTTTATGTTCTTGCTTGGAGCTAATTACGTTACTTGGTGATAAATACGGCTAGCTCTTTGAACGAAGAGGAAATAACTAATGTTTTAATGCTGAGTGAAGAGTGTGTTTGACTGATGACGACTATATTTATTCTGATGATGACGGTGACAATTGTATTCCGCCGAGTCAACAAACCGCGCGAGAGCAACGTCAAGGCCGAGACATAGGAATACCTCTGCCACAGGAAGGATTTACGCCTGATAATATCGACAGTGATTCACCATATACAGATTCAGATAATAAATGAAGTGGCACCTCAACCAGTGATTGGGAAGAGGTGACACTGACAATCCACCTAATGCCACATTCTCTTATCAAGAAACTTGTAGAAACTGATCGTACTCGAAAACTATTCGATAGAACTACTCCAAATTTGGAACATTTATGTAGCATTCCATGAGTAATAACATGTATATAACAAATGATAGTATTTAGATTGTGGAGGCTGTCAACATTTTATTAAAATTTCGAAATTAATTAATTTTTTTCAACATATTTTTTAAGTATTTTTTTAATGAACAAAATGAAGTGAAACATCAATTTATTAGCATCCATTACGTTAAAAATATGTTTACCTGCTACAGAAAAAAAATTCAACGTTCTATCTTAGTAATTATTGGCAGGAGACAACTTTTATCAAACCCTTGTAATTTCACTTAACTCCATCTCCACCCATTGATAGCGTGGCATCAAAAGGGTTAAATTTCAAACCATACTGTCTTACTGTGTCAAGCTCTCCATTGCCCCATATCATAAGATCATCTGCAAACGTTCTTCTCCTATTTGTGCTGCCACTTCTACCATTACAGAGCTCACACTTCCTTGTTACATTCTAGCCACAGTTTGATTTTTAACTCCCTTTTTCTATAGGGTTTCCCACACCCTTCCTCTATCCACACTATCGTATGGCTTCTCTATGTCCAGAAACACCAAAGTTAAAATATCAATTGTTAATAAAAGCTTGGAATGAAAATCAGTGTGGAGAAGACAGACGGTAGTGCGAGTTGAAAAGCTTCAAATACTTAGGGAGTGTCCTAACAGAAGATGGAGGGACAAGTGAGGATCCAACGAGTGTGATGGGTCTGGTGTGTTCAACATATTACAGGCAAATGGACAACAACTAAACAAGAAGAAAGTAGAATCCAGGCAGCAAAGATGAGGTTCCTTAGAATTATAATTGAAAAGATTCGCAGAGACAATGCATGTGAGATTTTCGATGTGAAATGCCATGTCCTGTGGTTCGGATTCCACGTAAAAAGGAGGTCCCGTGGCTCATAATCACAAAATTCACGGTCACGTAAAACTACAATCTTCCTTTCCTTCCTTCCTTTCCTTACAAAATCGGGAACAAGGAAATTAGGGATAAAACAGGATTCCCGAAGTTCCAAGATAAGATCGAGATCAGTAAGCTGATATGATGAGGTGGATGGATACAGTGAGAAACGAGGAGTGAAAGTGGACGATATACTGGAAGAAGGGCGAGAGTGGTGGAGTGACAGAAAAGTATGGAGGTCATTGATTCACACCGCGACCCAGATCACTGGAACCGGGAAATGAAGAAGAATAAGAATAAGGCAACACTAAAAATGGCTTCAAAGCTCTCTTTTACTGAGGTAATCATGCACAGAGCAGGAAATGGACATCTGACCAGAAAGTGCTGCAAGACGCTGCTATCAACCACCTGACAGGGTTCCAATGATAACATCAGTCCGTGGTGTGGACGGTTCAAATCCTGATAGACTTCATTGAGAAATTGTTGCTGTCAACTCATGTTGAATTCTAATGCTCTTCTACAGAAATATTTACTGGACTCCTTGAAGGTAAAACAAAGCGTAAGAAAAATGAGGAAGGAATAGACCGAGCCAATGAAATGATACCAATTATGTTGCCATGACACAAGGGAGCATCAGTTGCATTGTGAAGGGTGAACGGTGTGTAGCTGAGCTCACTAAGGCTGATAACAGATCGCCACGAGCAAGTTTGAATACACTCTGCCATTCTGTTTTAAAGATTTTCTCTTTTTGTGGTATAAATTATGGTATGGGATGAATTAAAATCACTGTTAATCTGAATGCTCATTCCTTGTGAGCAGTGTGTTGATTATGAAGTCTGACTTCTGTTAGTCTTAGCATGAACAGCCATCCATATCTGTCGATACGAATCTATACTAGTTCCATGCATCTTCAATGAGTAGGCCTACTTGTTTCCGTTCTCTACTGATGTGTAAAGCATTCACATGTCCCAAGGACTAGGAATGGCACTTGGTTGGTTGGTTCCTCAGTTTAGGGGCTGCGACAACGCGGTCATGTAGCCCCGTGTATTTTGGGTGTGTGTAGAATCTGTCTGATAACCGGTGTTAATTGTGATGACTGTATTAGTGTGTGAATGTCACTTGTACTTGCTGCAGATAAACATACTGTGTCTTACACACAAGTTAGCGTTAAATTACTTTAGAGTGCTCGCTTAATATTTCTGTATAATTAATGAAAAATATGAATTAACCCTTTAAGGAGTATTGACGTTCTGGGACGTCACAATTTTACAACTTTTAAGGAGTAAGAGTATAGACCAAATCAGGACCAAAATTAGTATTTTTTTTTCCTTTAAATTTATGACAGTTCTAAATAAACATAGTGTTTACATACCAAAAACATTCTTAGGCTCAAAATACCCTAAAATGCGACGTTTAAGAACTTGCCAATCCAACATGACGGCTGTGCAAAATATTTCACCGGCATTCTATATCTCCGAATCCATTACTGTTATTACGGTGATAAAGGGCACTACTAGAAGTCACCTATGTGACCTTCAGGAACCTGTTAAGTACGGAACGAACATGGCGGTCAAGCAATTTTGAAACATTTAAATAGACTTTTGTTGCGATTTAACAATCTGAATGCAGTGAAACTTGACACATTGTAATGCACTGCCCTCCAATTTAGTTCAATTGTTTACATAACTTCAAGATGGCAGCTGTGCAAAATTTTAAAATTGAGTTTTTATTTCTTGTGTCCTAATCAAGTGATCGAAGTCAACGTTTGAATAATGAACCTACGCAATAATAGTCATCTAATAGTTCATAACTCTATGGCCTACATATATAAAAATCCAAAATGGCTACCATCTGAAATATTTAGACGGCTCTCAATATCTACGATTCTATTACAGCCACGTGTGCGTCCCGCCAGCTGATACCAACCCCGCCCGATTGCTAATACCCCTTCCCACAACTTACTGAACAAACCAATACAGAATCATGCTAGATATCCAAAACCGGGAGATACGCAAATCGTGGTAAATGACGTTCCAGAACAGCGCTACTCCTTTTCACTTAAACAGCAAAACGCGTTCTGGAGCGTCATTACTAATTAAACTCAAAGATCTGTGCTCGCTAAAGGGTTTAGAAGAAGAATAAAGGTCACCACACACAGAAAGCTAAGCAAAGCTACGCTATGCTAAGCAATGCCAAGCTATGGTGTGCTATGACACGAACAAAAAGCTAAGCTAAACTAAGCTAAACAGCATATTTCTTATTACATGCTTTCCTACTAATGAAAATGTATAGTATCTCTATAGGAAGAGATACTACAGGATTAAATTAGATTAATAATACTATTATTTTAATACTGCTTTCTAAATTAATTTTTGTGTAATACTGTATATGTAACATAAAAATAGGAACGTAGCCAGGATTCTGTTTTGGTGGGGGTCCAGGTGTTACTATTTTATTAAGTAAAATTGTGGCCCACTATAGCTATGTATAAGATACGTGTTTTTTTTTTCTTTTTTTTTTTTCTAAAACTATTCAAATTTGCCTATACGTATATAACATAGCAATAGAGTAGATACTTCTATATTACCGTATTTGAATAGCCTATGTCTTCATTTAAAAATGATATTAGATTCTTTGCGTTATCAACTATATTCAATACTATAAGGATTACCGTATTTGACAAAATGAATTTAAAACGATAATATTACAATTGTCAAACGATAAGTTTGCCTCTTTGTTTAATTTCGGAGAGAATCCGGACCTGCCCCCCTCCTCTGACTACGTCTCTAATACAAATTGAAACTAAATACTTAATTAATTAATTAATTAATTAATTGCCTCCGTCTTGTTCGTTAGTTATAATTACATTTTGTTGTTGGAGGCTGGATGGACCGGTATGGGTATTATGTGAACATAATACAAGACGATTATTATTTCTTAAAGCTAAATATTCCTCTTCTGCAGTGGATACACTAAATACTTTAATGGAGAAAGGGGAAGAAAACATATTGAAACTTATAACATTCTCCATGAAGTCTTGAAATCTAACGCGGAATTCGGTTCTTAATTCTGATATAATTTCTGCGTACTTTTGAGAATTTTGATTATCACAGTTTTGTAGGGCTGGGGAATGAACAAAGTTGTTCTTTTGGCCTGTCACCCATTGTAATAAAACGAAGTACGGTACTACCTGAATCACTACACTATACTCACATGACACGGCTAAGCACACAACTCAAGGTCTGCGACAGCCCGCCAGATCAACTGTTCCGGAATGAAAAGCGCATGCGCCAGGCCAGCTACAGCCAAGAAAATCGCCTGCCTAGCGATCTGTCTAGCTTAGCTTAGCATCGCTTCGCAGAGTATAGCTTAGCATAGCGGCCTGTGTGTGTCACTGTACTTGAATGCATTGAGAGCGATATTTTTCATAACACCGCGTAGCTTAGCTTAGCTTAGCCTAGCTTTCTGTGTGTGGTGGCCTTCAGAACTCTGAATAAGTCCAAGTGCACACAGTTGTAGAGGAATTGAAACTAATTCCCTGTCCCCTGTGCACAGGAGAAATGGTAGAGTAAAACAACAGGACTCTCTTCCCTTTGAGAGCATCTGACTGCTCAGCCCAAAACTGCTGAAGATGGTTAGCAGAACGAATGATGCTAAACTTGCAGGAGGTTAAGCATCATCCTGAACAGTTCCAGCCACTGGCCGGGTCTGTTTGGAATATAAGCCTCTCCATCGTCTTCAGTCTTACATCCAGTCCTCTCCTTTCTTTCGCACGCAGTCCTCCACACCCTTCAGCCACTTATCTCTTGGTCTTTTTCCCTCTATTTTCATCCCCTCCTCCCATCCATTCGCTTAACATGCCCATACCATTTATGCCTTGATTCCTCTACCCTATCCTGGAATGCTCATTTCTTAATCTGTCCGCCTTGTCGCTCCAATACTGCTTCTCACTAGCCTGTATTCTGCTTCACTCCCTCCCTTTCATAACCCAGGTAGCTTGCCACGGTGGGTGAGTGGATAGCGTATCGGTCTACTAACCCCAAGATTGCAGGTTCGCTCCTGGCCGTGGTAAGTGATTTTTGAAAGGCGGCAAAAATACGATACGCATGTCATACATTGTTGGCATGTTAAAGAACCCATTTGAATTCAGTAGGCCGAGTTCATAATGGCAAAATTAATCTCGGGAGTTTCCGCCAACACAAAGTTCCTCATTTCTCTACTAGAAAGCGCTATAGTGTTCAAGGAGCTTAGATATCTAACATCTAACCTCCTTGACTTTCATAGTCAAGGAACAACGAAATTCGACATGCACGCTACCCTCTAGGTGCAAATAACGAAGCTTGCACAGTATAGTCTACAGCCTTTTCACAATTCTCTCCTTCCTTCTCCCTTCCACCTTGTTTCTGCCCGCCCCAACAGATCCAACTTCCTTCTTTCCACCATCTCCTCCACCTTCCCAGTCAATGTTTGTATATTCAGCGTTCCAAATCTCAGTCCATGATCACAGCTAAGTCGTCGTCCATTGTATCTGTCCTGTCCGAGGCCTGTTCCCTTCTTGAAAGCAAAAGTCTTATCCACTACTGGCTTGCTGGGCCTATCGTAGCTTCACCAGAGCCCCTTGGGGTTCCTGTAGGACCTTCACAGCTATCCCAGGGCACACTGTACTTCGCCCCTACAGGCAATCCCCTACTTTGTGCCATTGCCCATCTCCCACGGTGTGGACGAGGGGTTGGACTTACGATGCTAAACTTGCTGGAGGTTAAGAGTGGTACCATAACATTGTGATACTTGCTCTTACGGCTGTTAAAATCCACAACACTTAAAAACAAAAATATTGAAAATTCCTCTTTAAAATTAGAGTGTGAGGTTTATTTCTATCAAATCAATATTGTAAGATATTTTGTAGAGTGAATTAATGTGAACACATTTAAAGCTATTGCTTATTGAACTGCTCTTTGTTTTCAGATATATTCCACCTTACATCCGCCTTTATTTATGGGAGTTAATTTTCATCGGCATTGCTGGAGGAACAGCAGCTACTTACAGTGCTATGAGAGAAATATTTAGTGGAGAAAGTTTGTCCATGCCTTGTTATTTACATTCATATGTGAAATAATAGGCAATGGTTTAGTTTATTGTTAAAATTGCAGGACCAACCATTTCATCTCATTTGTTGTATTACTGAACTTACACATCATTCCTCATTTCTTTGTTAATTTAATATGCATTTTATATATAATATGACGTGTTTAATAAGCATTTAGAATGAAGGATGATGAAATGAAATGTAACTGCCATAACCATCCCTGTTCTCCTATCTGGAAGTTACGTTACACAGGTTCATGGGATGCAATTCAACCTCTGGTGGTGGCATTAGGAAGCACAGCCAGTTGAAGCTTGGCTACAGGCTTGTGGTAGTCTTCAGGCTTAATGCAGTAGAAATGAGGCATATGTATGGTGTAGACTTGACGGCTGAAGGGACATTCATGATGGTGGTCTGATTGCTGAACTCTACATTTCAAAGTGTTGTTGCAGAGCCGAAGAACTTGCTAAGCATGAAGACACTTTTACAAAAACAGCCATAGTCCAAAATTGGTATTTTTGAACGGTGACCACCACTTGGTACTTTGCTACATGCAGCACCATTTGACATACAAATATTTCACAAAAACGTCCATAGTTCCATTATAAATGTATGTTAAGATTTGCCCTGTTTTACAAAAACAACCAATGTCCTGTGAATTAATTTCAATTTTATGTTTTTCACATTCAATACAATTTATAAATTTAATGTATAGTGCACTGATAAGTGAAAATAATTCTATAGTTCGATATAAAATTAAATATACTAAGATTTGATGGAAGTAAAGGAAGAGACTGGACACAGTACTGAATATTTCACTTTCTGGACTATGGCTGTTTTTGTAAAAGTGTCTTCAATTGTGATGGCAAGTGTATATCTCGACCTTCCGAACAGCTCTGTGGCTCAATGGCAGCTTATTTTTGCAAAGGACATTGGAAAGCTGGTGCTTTAGTTCATCTAATGTCCCAATGTTGAAAAGTAGCTTGTAGGTACAATCAAGCCATTTATTGGTTCCGATTTCATGCCATATCAGAGGCCTGTTGAGGTCGTGGCTATAAGGAACATCATATTCCACCTCTCAGTTGTAGGACTATCCTGTTTACTTGCAATCAGCATCTAATTTCTTCTCTTAAATGGCATGAGGTGGCTAACAAACTGATCTTCTCAGTCACTTCTCATTTACAATTCAGTCAAAAACGATTTGTAGTTTTGTCGCGTCTAGTTGTTTTCTTCGAATCACATGTCTCGTAGATCATTTGCTAATTCCGCAATACTTGAAATATACATTTTATGCAGATATGCCCCAGTGCAAGAGATGAATTCATCTCACCAGCTCTGGTAAGTGAACTGTTTAATTTTCTTCGACTATGAATTTTGAAATGGGAAATGCTACCACCTAGTTGTAAGATCGTCAAAAATTGTGTTACCGTATTTCCTCACATAATCGTCGCACTTTTTTGCCAAAAATTCGTGGACAAAAGCAGGGTGCGACGATTATGTGAAGAATATTTAAGTTCAAAGAATATACTGTGTCATTATTTGCTGCACGGGCCAGTCATTCGCGTAGCGTGAGTCATAGCCTGCAGTCAGAGACCGGCTTCTTTCTTCTAACAAGGTCACGACAGGTAAATGCTCGCGGAATGTGCTGACGAAGCTGGCCATTCGCGTTGTGGTTCATAGCCCGCAGGCATAAAGACAAGATTACTTTCTCCTGACAAGATCACGCCAGATTAGGCCTATAAACTCGCGGAATGTGCGCTGGCCGTTCGCGTCACAGTATAGCCTGCAGGCATAAAGACGAATTACTTTCTGCTGTCAAGATCACTTCAGATTAGGCCTATAAGCTCGCGGAATGTGCGCTGGCCGTTCGCGTCTCGGTTCATAGCCAGCAGGCATAAATACGATACTGTATTACTTTCTCCTGACAAGATCACGCCAGATTAGGCCTATATGCTCGCGGAATGTGGGCTGGCCGCTCGCTTCACAGTTCATAGCCGGCAGGCACAAAGACGAGATTACTTTTTGCTGACAAGATCATGCCAGATTAGGTCTATAAGCTCGCGGAATGTGCGCTGACCATTCGCGGCGCGGTTCATAGCCCGCAGGCATAAATACGATATTACTTTCTCCTGACAAGATCACGCCAGATTAGGCCCATACGCTCGCGGAATGTGCGCTGGCCGTTCGCGTCACAGTTCATAGCCCACAGGCATAAAGACGAATTACTTTCTGCTGTCAAGATCACGCCAGATTAGGCCTATAAGCTTGCGGAATGTGCGCTGGCCGTTCGCGTCGTGGTTCATAGCCGGCAGGCATGAAGACGACACGGTATTACTTTCTCCTGACAGGATCACGCCAGATTAGGCCCATACGCTCGCGGAATGTGGGCTGGCCGCTCGCGTCACAGGTCATAGCCGGCAGGCACAAAGACGAGATTGCTTTTTGCTGACAAGATCACGCCAGATTAGGTCTATAAGTTCGCGGAATGTGCGCTGGCCGTTTGCGTCATAGTTCATAGCCCGCCGGCATAAAGACAAGATTACTTTCTCCTGACAAGATCACGCCAGATTATATGCTCGTGGAATGTGCTAAGTGACGAAGCTTGCCGCTCGTGTCACAGTTCATTGCCCGCAAGCATAAGGACGAGATATTTTTCGTCTGACAAAAGTCGCGCCAGGTTATAAAGTCGCGGCAGCATGTGCAACTGACTGGCGCACAAATACGAACATGCTATGCGACGATTATGCGATGACATTTTATAAACCTATTTCAGTGCTTGAAAAGTGGGGTGCGACAATTACACGGTGGCGACGATCATGCGAGGAAATACGGTATATGTTTGTCAAGTATTTATAAAATGTCACGTATTTTGGTGACAGGGTTGTGGTAGTAATAAAGCATGTTACTAGACTGATCATATCGCTCATTTAGCACTATTACTAAATTAAAATACGCTTGAGGGAGTCATTTCAAGTAGGCTATTAGATGATTTAGACAACCCATACCAGGTGAAATCGTAAGAACTGAATTTATATCAAATATATAGAGTTGTAATTTAATTTATTGTATTTACCATCGGTCTCACTTAATATTGCAGATTTAGCTGAGTCTCCCATACATCTGCAAGTTTTAATGTTTGGCACTTGATGTATCTCCCTTGTCATATTGGGTTTAGTCACTGTCCCCAATACTATTGCCATTACGTCCTGACCACTTAGCTATGCAAACTGTAGCTCACAATCTTCAGCACCACCTTCCTTTACAATCTTCCTCTCGATTTCAGTTTATAGACTAGATTTTGATCTTAACCTTACAAGTGCCAGGCGAATAATGTATTTGTTGGAATAATAATTAATATTATTGACTTTTAATGGGCACAGTTTTATGAATGATACAGCATTTTAAAGAGGAAGGATTGTGCATTATTTGCAACATAAATACAAGATATATATTTCAAAACATTTTGACAGGAGTCTTCTCTTTAAATGTATTATTTATTCTTAGATTCAAAGTTTGAGGTGTTTATGTGAAGAAAAAAAAAAAAAAAGGAAAAGGCCTAGTAAGTAAATACTTTTGGAACATACAATTTGTTGAAAATATCATGAACGGAGATCACACAATGTTTCAGGCTTCTAAGTCTGTACCTGTGTCCTGAACACTGAAGTGTTTCCATTTTGGTCAGTCATATTTGTTTACAATGACCACATGGCCCATGCATCTTCAACGAGTAAATACAACATAAATATGTATCCTATTAGAGTACCAACTTAACTAAACACAATCACAAAACTTCCTAGTTACCGTCTCCTTCCAAGAATTGCAGAACGATGTCGCTATATGTCTGAAAACACGCACATAGTCAGTCGATTTTTTCAGCCCTGGCACTGCAAAACAAACAAAAGAGTCGAATTGTCACTTGTAGGGTTAATCAAGTGGGGCTGATGGCCGTGGCATTCATCCTATCCTTCTGAATGTTTATTAATTCCTACTTTTACATTGTGTTTTATTAAGACCGTAATGCTTTTGAGAATGGTTCCAGGTAATTTGATTTAACTGTGATTTCTGGTATGAGAATTATTGATCTTTTGCACAAATTGGAGACGAGTAGATAAGTGCATTTTAGTAGAATATCAACAGTGTTGCATTGTTTTATTGTTTCAATAGCATTTCTGGATATGTAGCAATCTAATGACATTTCCATATTTTGTTTAGAGAATTCAAACATAACATTTTCTTGGCAGTTGAGAATATTTATTTGCAAATATGCTTTCTTCAGAAAGTAAGGTATTGTAACACATTCCATAGATGTTGCAACATTTAGCTCGTGATGTTGGTTGCAATGACAGTTAGGTTACTAGACTATATTTCATATTGATGTCTGCAAGAATCTCTAAGATGAGTACCTGACAAACTATTTATAGTATGATAAATCACCCAAGTGCTGATATTTGTACTTGTGACAATTAGCCTGTGAGGCCTATTAGTTGTTAAACATGACATTGGATGTTTTTTCCACAACATCTGCTTTAGTGTGTGAGTCTGCTTGCTAGGTGGACATTACTGGTCTGGTCAATCACTGCACAAGATGGTACTTTAACCTCTCTTTATAGAGGCTAGAGCAAAATATGCATGGGTGAGCATTGCTGTTCTCTAATGTGAGGCAGAAATCCCTTCAACTCGATAACAAATAGAACTTCTGCTTTTAAATTCATTTTCTGCAGAGGTTTTTGCCCCTTCACCACCAGGCCACCAATGTTGTCTCCATGCTCGGCTCGATGTATGTTTGCAATTTTTTATCCCCCCCCCCGGATGAAGATTGATAAATCATGTTATTGTGCTAGTTGATTGAAATTTCGTAATCTGCTTGTACCTGATTTCAGCAAATCTTATATAACATCCAATTTTGTGAAATTACTTTCTTAATAAATAGGTGGACGTACAATCAATCGGTGTTGTGTTTAATTCTCCCAAACATTTTGTGTCAGGTGCAGCAGTAAAAAGAAGAAAATGTCAAGTAAGCATCCATAAGCAGACTAATATTGCATAGAAATGCTGATCAAGCCATCTAAATGAATGATGGAATTGTAATTGCCAGTACACACATTATATAGGCTGGTGTCCACATTTCCATTTTAAATTGTGTATATCATTGTTGTCTTAAAATGAAAGCATTTTTGTACTGGTAGTTTAAAAGTGAAGGCAGCATATAGTAGGGCAAAGATGAAGGTAATGTTGTTTGCAGACGATGTTGTGATCTGGGGCGAAGATGAGACAGAGGTACAAGAACAGTTAGACGTAATGAATTAAAAAATTGAGCAATGGAGATTGAAGATAAATGTGGTGATGAGTAGATGTGAGAAAGAAGGAAAAGAAGTAATCAAAGTCGGAGATAAGGAATTAGAAGTGGTGAAACACCTCATATACTTGGGAAGTGAACTGACTGAAGATGGAAGACTATATAAGGGTTGGAATTAAGGGCCAGGTGAAGATCGCACAGGCAGAAAAGAAAGATTGCCTACACGTAAAATCTGGCATGCAAGGAATGTGGGAAGGACAAGAGTAGGTTGTTGTTAGTAATGGGAGAAGGTATCGTGCACCAGTTCATTGTCCGTCTTCTCGCCTGTTTTTTCTCCGGGGAATCCGTTAGAACTCGGCATCAGCGCGGGTCTTGCCGGCTACCGAGCAGGGACAAAGTGCCGCATCAACAACTTGCACCATAACCCGATGTCCATGGGGTCCCTGGTACCGAGTCTCCGTCACCGGAGAGTGGGAGGGGCCTAGCGGGTGGTCCATGGGAACGAGCCTCCTTCCTCTCTGCTCTTACCATGGTCCGGTAGACTGGGCAACTGCGGTGGGAGCACGGATGGTCGCCCCTGCAGTTGGCGCGCAAGGGCGCGTCTCGTGGCACCGTGCACCCGGTGTGGTGATGAGCACCTGAACACCGGTGACGGCGGACTGGGGAGCCACAAGACCCCTGGGAGTGGCCCCATCTCAGACAGCGAAACACTGTAAAAGCTGGTCTGAGCGGGGCCTGATATTGCCTGACTGCAGAGTTGCCAACCTCTCAAACCTGAAAATCCCAACTTCCCACTCAGAATGTCCCTTTTGACTAGAAAATATCCCACGTAAAAATTAATTTTGTTCAAAACAAATGTATCATCATCGTCCATTTACTGCTCCAGCAAGTTGGGTACGGGTAGCCTATAAATGAGCCTCTTCCAGTTTGTCCAGTCCTTCCACATGCTACGCTCCAGATTCTTCTGCCAACCTGCATCCCTCTTGGCCAAGTGTCTCCAGATTTGCTTCTCCGAAATGTCTCGAGGCCTTCCCCTTGGTCTCTTACCTAGGATGACCTGGTCAAAGTATAATCTTGGTGTTCTGTCAGGGCCCAGTTCTAGTGTGCAAAAGAGACTTCTCTCCAAATTGAGCTGTTGCCTAATTTCCTCATTCGTATTTTATATCTCCTGGTCTTCTGGAGACAAGATCGGAGAAACGTCATTTCAACTGCTTGTAGTCTGCTACTGTCAGGTGCTGTTAAAGTGGCTGCTTCAAGTCCATAAGTCTATATTGACATGAGATAGGTTTTAGATGTTAGAGGAAAGGATTCATTCCACAGTAAATTGCATACAGAGTGATAGAAATGTGAAGCCGTAAGTAACGTACTCTATTCCTGATGTCATGTGTAATGGTGTTATCCGCAGAGACATAGCTGCCCAAATATTTAAATATATATATATATATTTAGAATTTGGCCAATTATAGACCGCTTTGAACCTAAGACTACGGTACATTGTTTCGTTTTTTCTTTTCTTCCCAAAACTTCTTCATACGTTGGCTGATGGCCTGCCTCTGTTCCGCAGATAACACTCTCCGTGGTTGATGTGGAACTTGCAGAATCGAAAAATCTGCAGTAGTGATCAGTCGCCGGAATTCCACCCTATTAGAAATGATGTTGTTTGTGATCTTCAGTTTTTGCAGATCACACCGTATCTCTTCCAGCCATCTAGTGGGTTTTTTTAATTTGGAGATGTAATCAAAAATTTTCTTAGTTAGCCTGCTGCTATCCATTCTATGAAGGTGACCATAAAATTGTAGTCTCCGTCTTTTAATTGAGTCTGTAATTTTTTCTACATTTCGGTAAAGGTCTTCATTTTTTCTCTTCATCCAAATATCTTTATTCTTTTGGGGACCCAAAATTTTCCTAAGTATCCAAATATTTAAAATTATCAATAATATTTATATTGTCATCGCTGAGTTCAAAACAATTATATAATGAATAAAAAATTGTGCTCTAGTCTCAATAATGTGCTTGTAATTGTAGTTCCATCATCATCATTTCCCCTTATCCAGCTCCTGCCGGGTCGGGGTATTTATGGCACTTCTCCACTTTCCTCTTTCCTTCCACAATTCTTCTTCCACGATCTTGTCCCAGTCCAGATTTATTTTTCTTATGCTGTTCTTCACTGAATCGATCCACCTTGTTCTAGGTCTTCCCCTTGCTCTCTTACCCTTGCACTTGGCCTCCAGCATCTGTCTTGGTATTCTATTTCCCTCCATCCTCTTTACATGTCCAAACCACCTTAGTTTATTCTTCTCAATTCTCTCATTTAGTTTTCCCATCCCGACTTCCTTCCTAAAATCTTAATTCCTCACTCTGTCTTTCCTTGTCTTTCCTATCATACTTCTTAGGAATTTCATTTCACTGGCTTGGATTCTACTCTCTTGCCTGCTTGTCAGTACCATATAGGCAAAAATTGATTTTAACGAAACACAAAACTGTCTGTTATCGCACAAGCGGCAGTTGGTGATTGTAATGTAATTCTCTACTTCTGTGAAAGTTTTATTTTCATTCTATTGGCAAGTATGAATCGTACCTATTGTGCAAACGAAGCTTTTATGTATTAATGGCAGCTCAGCTGATGGTATGTAACATCGGCCAAATATCCCAAATTCACCTCACTTTTTGCAAAATAAATCCCTTTATCCCTTTCATAAAAATATTTGTGTAAATGTCCGACAATTTGGGACAAATCCCTTGGGTCGGCATCACTGCCTGGCTGCGGGTGACGTCGGCCATCTGGATTGCTACTGTGGGGCTGTCCTGGTGGCGGGCGCGGGTTGCCACGCTAAGGCCTCGCCTGAGGATCTGACTGTGGCGTCTGCGTCGTCTTGGTGAAGGTCAAGGGGCCCACATGGGTCCTGACCTCTGCCAGCGTCACAACGTCGGTCTAGGTTAAGGTGTTCTCCCCTTTAACCGCGGCGAAGGTGCCTGGACCTCTCTTCAACTGGAGCTTTGGTAACACCACGACTTGCCAACGCGAGCCCTTCCAGTCACGGTAGTTGCAGATGATGTCCACGCCCATAACTCCAGTAGGGAGGTAGGCTTCGATGTCGGTCTGTTGTCATTCCTTCCCTTCCATCATGATGTTGTAGGCTTGGTCCAGGTCGCAGTCAGGCCTGTAATAGATAAACAGGCCACAGGTGCTGGGGTTGCTGCGTGTTAGCTCAGAGCCAGGGGATGTAGCCCCAGAGTGCTCCTGCACTGTATCAGAGCTCACATCGCTCATGTAGATTGAGTTTAGTTCTGTTTATTGTTACTAATAATAATCATCATTTAGGGTAGTTATTAAATGTTAAGAGTATGTATTTGTTTTACCCCAGTCCCACAGAATGCCACCTCAGGCGGGTAGGCCGTGGCCCAGCCCCCAGGCAGACAAACTGCGCGGTTGGGTTCGTCCTCTCCACTGCTTGCAGTATTTATACCGTGTGAGCCAAGCATTCTCTTGGCAGTCCGGCTAGATCGTTTGGTCTCGCGTAAATGTTGCAGGGTGCGGTGCGTGACTGAACTTGTGAGGGTCAGGTGTTCCCTGGGCGGTATGAGGAGTCGGTGACCCACACTACGGGAAGCGGGAAGTACAACCAACCTGCGCCAACTGCAGGAAGGAACACGCAGCAACCTACTAACCAGCTACAACAACAGGCTCCCGTCAATCCGACCAAGGAACGTAATGAGAAGCAACTTGTCTTTCGCCAACGCCATAAACCAGACCAGCCACCCCCTCCCTCAATCCCAATCTACTCAACAAGCTCCTGTACTTAATTCTACCAACTTCCCATCTCTAGCATCGACTGCCCCTGGCACATCCACAATCAACAGTACATCTGGAGACTTGCTTCAAATCTTCAAACTGCTTGCCGACCCCTCCCTAAGGGATATCCTCACCGCAGCTCCAGACACTCCCACAAAAACACAAATCCTATTCGACGCAGCTTCACAATACATCTTTACTGGGAAGCCTTGAGAATCATGGTGTGGAATGCACAGCACGCCTGCCCCAAGAAGGAGAAGTCCTGCGTGAACAGAAGATAGATGTGGCTCTTCTCGCCGAGACGGACCACAAACCCACTGATAAACTCGACACGAGGTTATAAAATCTACAGGGACGATCGCCCAGGTCTTCGAATAGGCAGAGGCACGGCAATTTTAGTGAAAACTGAGCTCGGGCATTCACTGGTACCCACTCCGAATAACTTGCAATTTCTTGAAGCCACTGCCGTAGAAGTGAAATTAAATAATGGTCTCCTGCTACTGACCCCACGCACTCCGAATGACCCGACTGATTTGGCATCATTACTCCCTGCTGACGATACCCCAGTTATCGTAGCAGGCGACTTTAATACCAAAAACCAGCTATGGGGCAGTCGGTTGACTAAAGCCAGAGGCAGGAAACTGGCAACATTCTGTCAAGGGCATAACTGCCTTGCCTACAGGCACACATTTTCCCCTTCGGATGCCAACTTTCTATCGGATCACTTGGATGTTGCCATAAGCAAGAACCTAGATATTCCGATAAATGTACACAACCTCTGCAGACTAAATTCAGATCACGACTCCATATTAATAATGCTCAACTCAAACTATAACCCTTCCTGCACCGAAATCTCTCTTCACACCAGAAAAATCAATTAGACCCAATACAAAGAAACACTAAAAAATACCTTCGCTGGCAATCCCAGCATTCACAGCAAGGGAGACATGGACTCCCTTGTTGAGAAGTTAACCACTCCCCTCATACAGGCAGCTATAGGCTCTATACACAAACGCAGTCAAGCTCCCCCTAATATACCACCAACACTAATTTCACTCATTAAAAGAAGGAATATGTTCTGGTGGTGATGGCAGGTTACGCGTGACCCTCGACAGAAACAAGAACGGAAATACATAATAAAGCATGGCAAAATAAAGTACTCTGAATGATGACACAAATCACTTCTATACCAAAGTTGAGGAAAAAACTCCGTCAATCAACACATTGTATTAAAAAAAAAGATACAGTCAGTCTGAGAGACTAAACTTGATATCATTTCAAATGACGCATGCTACAAATGTTACACATGTTAGAAAGGCTCAGGAGGGCTTCGCTCGAAGCCCTCGGACTCTTTCAACAGACTCCATTACTCATTAACTTAGGCTTCCCGCGCGGGGAACAGAGAGCGGGAGGTGCACTTTGCTACATGACGTCACGCACTCGCCCTCTCCGTATCGCATAACGCCAGACCCCAGGAGTAAACTCAGACTCAGTGCATATGCACTGAACAACATGATGACATCATACACGCCGCAACCGTAACACACAACGGTAGACCAAAGCATAACGATGAAGTCGACAAGATCATTTGAAATTATAAAATCCCAGTTAATTTAGGGTACATGTTTCGAACCATTTCCTTGCTCTTCTTCAGCCCTGACTTCTTCTTCATTTCCCGGTTCCAGTGACCTGGGTCGGGGCGTGAATCAAGGACTTCCATCCGAGGCCTCGACTCACACACTATCATATTTAGGCTATTTGTACGATGGGTTCGCCACACCCAAAGACCCAGCCCTGACTTATCAATAGCAATTAAACAATAAATCACTGTACATCATCATTCATCAACTAAAATGCATGCTAAAATAGACACTGAAAACAACATATTAAAACACTATAAAACACCATGAAATAATGCATAATGACTATGGCGTCATATCTGATGACGTATTGTATATTCTTTATGAACATCCGAGTTGCTCCGTCAACTGCCGATACTATGTCATGCAATGGAATTTGTGCGTAGTTGTGACACTCACCCTCGTATATAGTCTAACTTACGTTGTTTTGTTGCCGTGAAGGTATCCATATAATCCGATGACAATTTGATGTTCTCTGAAATGTGGCATTTGTGATGAATGCGGTACATCAGTTTTACCGTGCAATTGAATATCAAGCAGTCCTTCTCCCTCTCCCCCCTAATGAAAATGTGCAACACCCAGTACAATTATCCGCCGCTGACTTGTGCAGGGTCTGTTTGTGGCAAGTTCATGAGGGGAATGGGCTACCATCTCCTTAGGACTTGTTCCATGATATCAGCCTTCACTTACGACCTGGCCACATGTGTATTACGTGTTATCTTGTTTATGTTTCTCAGAGTTGTTTATACATTAGTTTACTAACAACCTTATGCTTACAAGTGGTATTGTTCAGTATGACATACACCTCTGCTTTATGGTTTGGATGTGTTTTGACCTGGGGATTTGTATGTTTTATCCCACCCTGTGTGTAATCTCTGTTTTAGTTGTCTTGAAACTTTTACAGTATTTATAAAAGACAGATAAATGAGGCACCTAGAATCAAAACTCTCAAAGTCCATCGAACACGAAAAATGGGATGAAGATGCCTTTATATAAAGTTGCACGCGGGCAATTCAACGGCGCCAATGTTTTCCTTCAAAAGAAGCTATTTCCCTATGAAAATGGCGGTCAAAAGTTAGGGTTAATTTCAAAATCTGCGAGTTGCAATTGAACTTCCGCCATTGTCGCTTGAAGCCAATCACCCATTTGTATGAACTTGCAAAGTGTAACCTATTCACAACTGATACTGCTGTTGTGTTTTACCGTAATGATAATTCAGGTCAGGATTTCATTTCGTACATAATTTGGAGGGTTCACGTTCAAATGCTTTCCTTCTTCCCTTGTTTTTATTCTTGGAACTGCTTTTCTTCCTTTCAAAAGTGTCCATATGTGCATTTCACTTTCAAAAACAGTTAACTCTTAATTAATCGTAAGAATTGTCTTGCTTTTCATGAAAGGACAATCCTGTAATTTGTTGGATTGTATCGTTTGGTGACAAAGTAATTAATAAGCAAAATGTTCATCTTCCAAGGATGTTTAGTCATGTGTAAACAGTTTTCCTCATTTTCCCACAAAGTTTGCTTCGTGGATTTGGCGGGTTTTGATTCTAGGCGCCTCAAATGCAGAAATCTTCATTTACCCATAACCAAGAGTCTGCATTTGTACAGTATTTTATCAGACAGGTAAGTTAATGTATTTTGTACTTACATATTATATAATAAGTGTGTGGCAAGTGAATGACATATCAGTGCCTTGTTTTGTTACAGGCTAACATATAGGGTCCATGTATTAAGACAATTTGTGTCTATGAAATCAGCCTGTTTTCACTGAGAAATAAAAACTTATTGCAGTCTATTTTATCTGTCTTTTATTCCAAGGTTTTTTCAAGATTTACTAAGAGCATGATGAAATTAGGATTTTGAAAGCTGTAAAAGAAAATTACTATAATTTTTTTTTTACAAACAAAATGATCTAGTGAATACTTGATGAAATAATTCCTTGTAAAATGTATCGTGCTCAGATGTGACTCGTCTGCTCTGTGAGGTTTAAATCTGGTACAGTCAGTTGTTACCTTGCTCCATCTCCTGATGGATCTCATGTCGGTTGTCATTATAGGGTCCCCCAGGGACCCCAGGCATTGCTTCCACTTACTTATGCCGGGCTCCTCTCCGTCTTCTTTCCTGTCGACCTCTCTTGGTCAACTCTTGTTCTCTTCCGACCCCGACGGTATTAGGGTATCCGAGGCCCAGGTAGTTTCTTCCTTTCCCGCCTTAATTGGTCCTTCTCTCATCGTTCCTGATCCCTCATTGTTCGAGGGATCAGCCTTCTGTTTCTTTTCATTGTTCCTTTTCTCTTTAAGATTCGTGCTCAGTTTTATGAATTGGCTCCCCGTGTCTCTAAATTACATTTGGTAGTATTTTGAATCTCGACCACATTTTGTATGTATTTTCAATCTACATTGCATTTTGTAAGTATATTCGATCTAAACTCCATTTTAGTATTTTCGATCTAAGTATTTTCAATTTCAATCGCATTTTGTGAGTATTTTGAATCTACATTGCATTTTGTAAATATTTTGAACCTAAACTACATTTTGTGCGTATTTTGTAGAGATTAAGTAATTCTGTCCATATTGGAAGTAGGTCACATGCAATGACCGGGAATCGAACCCGCTCCACCTTGGTGAGAGGCTAACAGCATGACCACAACACCAGCACACCCCAAAGGAATGCTAAACTCCATATTATTATCGACCAAGCTAGTTACGCGCAAGGTCACGGTCAGACCATCTCGGTACTCGATAGACGAGAGTACTGGAAATTTACCCTTGAAATTATTACACTCCCTGGTTTTCCATTTTTAACTCGAGGCGTACACCAGAACAATACCTTCTAATTGGCCACGGCCACTTCCAAAACTTTGGTCATTTTCTTCTCTCAGAAACTCTTCCGATGAGTTTGTCTTCAAGAAGGGCATCAGGACATCCTCTCATAGAAATTCTTCTGATCCTGTAGAAAGCGGAATTATATTGGGTGGTTATAGTGTGCCCGTTTAGGCCGAAGTCCAAAGACTACATACGCATGTTACCGAAATCAGTTCAGCACGAGACTCAAAATCTACATCTCAGGGCTAATCTGGGTAAAAGAAAAGTACAAGCAAAATCTAGACTTGCTTCACTCATTTCGGTTTGATGCAACTATAAGGATAAGAAAGGAGAAATGAAAATATCACTATTTTTAAAATCTCATTTTATTCATTTAAGTGAAGTGAAGTTAATATGAAAAATAGCAATAGCAAGAAAATATGTTGGAAAATAAATTTCCACATCACACAAAAAATATGGAAATATCAACACACTTTATGACCCTCCTAAATAATCAGTTGTTTTGATGATATTGATCGATGACCAGAAATTATCAGTCCGACTGGTCTCGATAAGTAATAAAATATATTTACATTTGTGACATCAGATTGTTCAGGAGAATTGATAGTCCGTCCTGACACCTGCGTTCCATTATTTACAAAATTTCACTGTCGTGCACTTTCCAAGATTCATTTAAATGTTTTCATGTTACAATCGGTTAATTAATTCAAGTATCATTTATGGCATGATGTGTTACCACAATTCTCTTCATGATTTGTGTTCCTTAAATACCGTATTGTACAATACCCAAGGGGTATGCACCCCTTAGAGATCATCCCCCCCATCATCTGTCTAAATCTCATAAAAGGCAACCCTTTAAAAGCCTACCCAATATCCATCAATACTATAAGGGCAGCTGGCTACTCCATAAAGCAGCTCAACCCTTGCGTAATTATGACACACAGCGACATACTACAAACTGGTTCAACTATGCCACAACGCGCTGACAGAACAGAGGCTAAAGGTATAAAAGGTGCCTTAAGTGGGTCACGAGGATCTCTCCATCATCAGTGCTTCGACGAGACAGCCGGAGGCTAACGACAGTGTCAACCGAGGTGAGTCAGTCAGTCAGTGTTCAGAATCCTACTTTTGTAACCTAACACCCACAGTTTGTACTCACATAACATCACAAGATCCCTTAAAAGGGACTAACAGTTACTCATTGCTGACCAATAAACACTTGGTCAGTCTCTTACACTTGCATTACTGATCTACACTCTTCTTCACGTCCCAACGTCCTTCCTTACTCCCGTCACAGTCAGACGTGACACACCGTAGTAATAACGCCAACTCAGACGTCATTGTATTCCTCACAGCGGCTCGCGTGCTCAAGTGAAGCGCGTGCCGAACCGCTGACACTAGCAAGGTGATTATATAATAAGTAGCCGGCTGGGCGACTAGTACATCGACCCGCGTGCTAAGGCTACATCCCTTAAACCACATTTACAGTCTTTATAGGAGCGCCCCCTAGTTCCTAACGCTAAACAACACTCCACACTGGTCAGCTTGCCCCTCCAAAGGCAGCTACCCCCTTTTAGACACTCCATTCAAAATCAATACAGTAACTCTTCCGTTTTAGGTCCTACCACCCCTAAATAAGGGATCTAAAACAGATGGTGGAGGCGCGGTACTACGCGCGGTAACAGGACTCAACCAACGAGCCCTCGTAGTCAAAACGACCCCCTCTGAACCGCAAAAAGCCAAGCAGATAGTGAAATTTTTTTTCCCCCAGACAGAAAGCACCATATTTTTTTTTGGTGCTCTAAACTAGCTACACAAGGGAAAGGCTTGATAAACCAACCCCCTAGCCCCATACAGAACCAGAGAGATATAGGAATACACTGGCAAACACGCACAGATTTTTTTTTTCTCTCTATTGTTACTTTAGGCCCATACACTTCAGGCAGAATGGCACCTCATGAAGAGATTGCAAGCCATGAAGGTAATAGGGGTATGCCAATATTAGTAGCATTATTGGCTAGATGCCAGAGGCACATACAGATCAGGCAAACACAAATACGGACACTCAAAACAGAAAATCGGGACAATACAGGGCAAACAGCCATACACTCCGTCAGAGGGTAGGACAGCGCGATTAAGATGCGCACATAAGCACTTGCAAACAGGCCATATGCCTCAATAGGCAGTACACCCAAATTTGGGACGAATACCGTGAACTCCAAACCAACAAGGCCATTTTTGAGTTCATGGTAGGGCCACCAGCCCAGCCGAGAGAGGACATAAGCGTAGATACGCTAACTCGACAATTTGCGAGGATGTCCCTCTCGACAAGTACTGCCACGCAGGGGCAGGAGTTCGCCGTGGCCACAGTCCAGGAGACGGCCAGGTTAGGCTCCAACATACTAAAGAATACATCCTACACAGACACACGTCCTCCAGCTCCGGATCGGAAGGCAATTTTGCCAAGCCGAGGGGAAGAGCCTGGAACAATCCCCTCGGACCGGATGAACGAGAGGGAGTTGAAGCCAGGACCTTCAATCACACATAATACGACAGAGGGACAACAGGAGGTAACCTCGTCATGGGCTGACGACGTAGAGCCTGACCTACCACATATAAAGCCTACATACACTCACACAGATAGGCTAACACAGTGGCAGGAGTCTGCCGTGGCCACGGGCCAGAAAGCGGACAGGCTACACGACACCACATTGGCAGGACAAAAACAGGCACTTAAGCGGCCCTCACCGCCAGTTCAAAGGGCAAATTTGCCAGAACGGAGGCGAACACCGGCATTAGTCCCTCAGGATGCACGGTACACGCACATACAGATTAAACAGGCATTACCATACAATACACGGGGATTAGGAAAGGTATTATTACCCACCCCACAAAACCTCGCAGTCAAACATACATACACTCCCACAAAATCTGCTAAGATAGCGCCAAGCGCAATAACGCCCTTAAATACAGGTACACTTAGACCTAGAAACACGCGCTACGGTGGAAGTAGGGCAAGGCTTACTTTGCTAGAAATTCCGCCGGAAAACAGCAAAGAAACACCTCAATGGATTTCAGAGGCCTATAATATCGTAACAGGGCAAAACCCTTCACCTTTCTGAGCACTGAAGCTCGAAAGACGATAACGACTTCCACCAAGGCCAAAGAAATAAAATAACATCACTTCCCCCATCATAAATGGCCACACAAGTTCTTTCACGCGGGAGATATCAGAAAATAGACCGACAATTACATAGTAAACATAAACTGCGCATTTTTTTTTCTTTCTCGTATTTTATGTATATACAGGGCAACATGGCCAAATTAGAAGTGAGTAATTTTAAATCCTTCTGTGTTTTTTTTTGGGAACCATGGCATCTTTCTATTAGGCCATCACTAAGCCAAGTGAAAGCCCATCAGGCTTAAGGCCGGAAAGAGATATTTTGAACACAACTTAGGCATAAAATCACAGCATAGAGCTTAAGGGAGTCTTTCTAAGTAGAAATGACTAGACGTTCTACGTTATGGTTCCACAGTTTGACAGATTCTCTTGTTGCGGGCGAAAACCGTAAGCATGGCAAGAATTAAGAATCTCAAACTAGTTTCAAAAAAAAAAAAAAATTTTGGGAGGTGTGCTTTAACCAACTAAAAAGCCCAATTGCACACCGGGATGAGACACTGTCATTTTGGTGAGTTACAATTACTTTGATAGGCAGGTTTGACTCCCACAGTGCACTGGCTTTGCTCGTGACGTGGATACAAGGGTATCAGTTACGTCTGGCAATGGCCTTCCTAAGGTGTACTAGACAGTGTCGGTAGATTCCCCTGAGGCGTAACCAGATTACGGTAGTACTCACGTTACCAAAATGGTAAATACTACACTCAGGTCCCAATCACCATTTTTTTTTCAAAAACATAGTGCTCACGACATAATTTTTAGAGACTAACGCCACCTACTATTATTTTCTTTCAATGTGCTCTCTTAATTCAGAGCGGGGCATAAATAATTTTTTTTTGTTTCACACATTTAGCCCAAGAAAGAAAAATGGCCAAATAAACTATATATATATTTTATACATAGGTATACATAACACAACACTCGGGGACACAAGTGTAGTCAATGGAAGGTTCTTTTACAGACGGCCAATGCATATGAGATTTCCGAAGTGAAATGCCATGGCCTGTGGTTTGGATTCCAAGTAAAACGGAAATCCCGTGGCACATGATCTCCAGAAATGGTCACGTTAAACCACAAAATTCCCCTCTTGCCTTTTTATAATGCGAAGAGCACTAACAGAAAGCAGGCTGATTAAGAACACATGTTCGGATACACAGCGTTATCGAAACAAGTAAACAAGCGAGCGCGCAAGACATTGCAACCCGACACCACCATACTCAGCAGTAAAGCAGACCTCAGTGATAAACTGCGAGCCTTACAGACGACAGTTCCCAAAGCACACTGCACGGAATCATTCATAGCCAACCCAAGAACCCTATATCTTCAAAATTTACACTACGAGGAGAGGGCAAAAATAAGCAAACTCCTCGCAGGAAGGTATACTAGGGGTTGCGCATAGAAAAACACACAGCCCATTTGCCATAGTGTAGGCGGCACAGAAATGGCCACCAAATCTTTACAGACAACCGGCTTCGAACCCATGTCCACACACAAAAACCTCGTACCGAAAACTAACTAAACAACGGTATTTTCGGTACGAGAAACACAAACAAAATACAGACAGAATGCCCGCAGAACATGAACAACGCAGACATATAACACAGAGAATTACATAGAACACGGGTTCGAACCCCAGAGAAAATTCCACGCCAGGGAAAAACAAGCAGACGGCCTTCCAATCACACCAAAATTGGCCCATATAACGGCTTAGACAGATAATACTACATTCCTGCGGCCAAATGACAGGCATAAAATTCCAGAAATACACTTGACAGGGAAAATGGACTTTCCAGACAGAGACATATAAATTTCGTAAGACAACGGTCTTACGGAATAATGGCCACACAACGGCAATAGTAGCAGGGCGGATTACCACATCGGGCCGCCAGGAATTTAACACAATGACCACACGGGCATACGTGCAGAAAAACACGTAACAGTGGTTAACCTACATAAAATCCCGGCCTGAAGTTACACACACAAACTGATGACTTGCAGACTTAGCCACTTTGCAACACTGTCGATGACAAAACGCGATTGTGTAGTGGCAGTGACCATGAATAAACAAATGCAGAACAATCATAACACTATACATTTTTCAACACTGCGAAAGCATTTATCAACAAGCAGACGTCACAGACCAAAACTTGTCGCAGGCCCAGAGTAGCACGTTCGTAAAGACGTTGGCAGGCCACGGGCGCTTCCTACCCATACACAATATACACAGTAGGACTTAGCCCTACAGCAGACCAGGCGTCCGCGTGGTGTAGCGGAGCGTAGTCACACACACACACACAAACGCGCTCACCAATCAGGGGCGAACATAGGGACTTTGAGGAAACGGGACCTCCCCTTAACAACTTCTTTTTGCGATCCTAGTCCCGAAACAAATCATTCCAGGCGACTAGGACTTAGCCCTATAACGGACCAGAGTAGGTCGTGAAGCTTCGCTATCCCAAAGCGCGGATAGAAAACCAACATGGACCAAGGGAGGATGACAAGAGAACATGCTAACAGCGTCCCACTCTACTCCCTTCCCATAACCTTTTCACGTCCAAACATAAACAACGCAGACACATGAACACGACCAGAACAGCTACACTACACTACAAAGTATACATAAGGGTTGGTAAACTTCATGTGTTTACAGAAAGGGCATGCTACGCCTTGAGCCCCACCGCTATCACCTGAATGAGAGGGGTGCATCGGCAAACACCAACTAAGCGTAATGCACATCTCCATATGAGAGATGAGGCCATAAGTAATAAATACTAACCATTTTTTTTTTAATTTAAATCATCCCGCATGAGAGGGAAATATATTAGTATTATGCCTCAACCTACACCTATCCATACATGAGTGCAAACGCCTCATATCCAGACGCATGCATGTATATCCCATCCATTTACCAGGGGATATTGATATCAGACCGGCATGGATTTTTATTTTATTTTTTGTAACCCCGGGAATTACCTGCCCCGTTCCACTCACTGTAGGAGCATCCCAGCACAAAAACCGGTTCCAGGCCGCCACTAACGCGGAATTCGGAAGTGCGCAACCTCCTCCTACCCTGCTTTAACCCACTCTACAGATAACTACCCCCAGATCACAATAACAGGGTACCTGACGCCACAGACCCTACTAACACCTCCATCAAGGTTAAAAAAGAGCATTATCGCTGGAGAAGCTGATATAGCACAGGTAGCCTAAAGTAGTCTACGTATGTAGAGGTTTTACCAGCCCACCACACTGGAAGTATTTTACATTTGACACTTTTTACACAGGTTACACCTATATTTAAAAAAAAAAAAAAAAAAAAGGGAATCTGAAACACCCTGGCTGATGATACCGGCGTTAGCCAAAGGTCAAAAGCACAACACTAGGAGCAGAGCTGGGGAAGGCGATGTGGACCCTTACCCCAGTCGGCTCATCAAATTACTGACGACTAGACCAAATAGACGAACCACGTAAGGTCAAAGCATTCGCGGCCTGGTCGGGCAAGCTCTGGAATCCTAGGTGCGCATAAACCGCCCCTGGGAGGAAGGGATGCTAAACCCACTTTGAGCCACGGTCGTCGAAGCCAAGACCTGCAGGGAGACTTTCTGAGAATGGCGGGAGAAATAGCTCACTCCGCGTCGGCCTCGGGAGCTATCCCTAGAGACGACCATATTATGACTAGACTGTTAGTTAAATTTACGTAAGTAGGACTTCCATGGCGGGGAGTCAGACTCCTATTCGTCAGGAGTGAAGCAGGATCCAAGGGTTCAGCAGGACCAATCCTAGATCCGACAAGTCCTTACCCCGCGAGGTGAAGGTGAAGACCACGACGGTAATCAATAATGCAGAATGAAATATGAATATATATATATGGAATGTACGCGCTCATTCGGTCCTGCGCCCACGTAAATGGACGACAACGGGTCGCCAGAGTTCTTAAATGAGTAGCATAGCGGGCACTCAAAAGGGTTCAGTGGGCCAACCCAGCAATGCCGATTAAGGCGAAGAGGACTCCCCGGACGCTCACTTCCCGGAGGACACATGAATACAAATATTGCGGCCGACACAGGCGAAGAGGACTCCCCGGACGCTTTCTTCCCGGAGGATATTATGCCATTGGACCACACTGTCCAATGCCCACATAAATGACGACGCATCGGGCAGTCAGAGGGCATTAAGAGATGGGGCATTGCGCGCCCCTCACAGGAGCCAAGTGGGCGGCTCACCTACGACTAATCGGAACGGCAAAACGAGCACGACAAGGAAGTTACAGCGGGCGGAACGGTTAGCTTAGTGGCACCGTAAGCCGCCCGCGGATAGATTAATCCTAGTAATAGACGTCGACACTAGACTTAAGGGGACGGAATCCAGCGAACCTGGAGACAACCGGTGTTTCCAGGGCTCGTGCGGGTGGTGTTCTGGGGAAGCAAATTGCCCCAGGCGATCGTCCTAGGCCAAATTTAGTTATAGACGGTTGCATTTGACACGCAACCTAGGATTAAGCAAATTTAATGAACACTGTTGCAATTCAGCACAGCATCTTTCGGCAATAGATTAAGGCAACCCTCTCGGCTTAGATGTAGTTTTTTTTTTTATATATACCACAAGTAGAATAAGTAGTATAAGAGAACGCCGTTCGGCGCCTGATGACCCACAAATCCGTCATCAGGGTAAGTCCGATAACTCATGATAAGTTATTATAATGTAGCATAGTCTTACATTTAGGACAATTTTTTTTAATACATATATTGGGGTAAAATTTCGGCGCCTGGCGGCCCAAATTCGTTGCCAGGGTAAGCCCAATACTACAACACATTAGGAAATGACGTCACGGCACCATATAGGGTAAGCCCGGCCATATATCGAGTAATAATAACCATGCCATTCTTTTCACAGGTAAAAAGGGGCTTCAGACTGTGGCAACGCTGCCACAGGAAGCGGCATATGGAATAGGGAATTTCAATGTTTTGTTAACCTCTCCATTTTTTTTTGCAGGCATTGTCACCTAGAATATGACACGTGTAATTATGATTTTGCTGCCAGATAGCAGCAACATGCTATTTAATGCCCCCTTATTGTAGTATTATACCTGTGCATACTAACCTCCATTTAACATTCATTCTCACTTACACACTCACTACATTTTTTTTTTATTTTACAGCTACACGTCAATAATCTGCACAGCAGGAATGATGCCTGTGGGGCATCAGGCTTGCTGGCAGATCTGCATAAAACAAAAACACTTGAAGCGTCAAAATGCGACGCAGCTTACGGCGATGAGGGCGCAACCGGCATGTGGCGGCGACCCTCATGGCCAAGTGTGCAAGCATTCACCCACAGAGGATGCTTCACAGACTAGGTATTAAGAATACACTGCAAGCGGTACGACCACTCAACCGTGCCAAGAGGTGGCCGTATAGGATCAGCCGTGATACGGCAAGCGTACGTACAAACAGGTAGCGTGCACGCGAGGATCCAAACAAAAACTAGAATTATAAGGGTTTAGCGCGCTTAAGTAGACATAAGGTCATTGTAGTTCATAATTTTAAAGAGTAAACTACATACATATTCATGCGCCCACGGGCAATTATTCCAATGGAAATTCCTAAATGTCAGCATCGCAACATAATACATTAAACACTATATATATTTTTGTCTGTTTATCAAGTTCACGTGTACACGATGTCTATATTTTTGTTTTGTTTTGTTTCGTTTGCTAAGGTAACACGTAACCAATGTCTGTGAATTGTTTTCTTTCATTTTTCTCTCTTCTAACTTCCCCATTTGTCAGGGTGTTCCGTTTTTCCCACACAAATAAATACTTTTGAATATTTCCTTTAAATTATACCCTGGAACACCCATTTTTTTCTATTCTCTCCTATCTTCTTTATTGCAGGGAGCACTTTTTCCCCAAGATAGGGCGGACGACGCAATCATCCGTTCGGCCCTGGGTTTTTCCTCCCTGCACAACTATGTAACCATGTATAACCATGTTTTTTTTCTTTTTTATGCCGACAACGGCAATGGCGATTGTGCCTCAATAGCAATTATTTTCTTTATTCAACAATGTTAATGCACATTTCACCATGCAATGTAAAATTTATATACATATATATCTATGTACACCCCATAACCCTCCCCTCTGAACACGGGCTGACCGCACACCTACACTTCTGCACGACGACACCCGTTCCATACGACGACGCTTACGACGCCACCACCAGAAGAGACGAGGGGGATTCAAAAACTACTACGACAACATCCCAACCCCAAGTGCCCTTCCCGGTCGCGAGGACGCGACCAAATGGAGGAAGAGGCTTGTACAATACCCAAGGGGTATGCACCCCTTAGAGATCATCCCCCCCATCATCTGTCTAAATCTCATAAAAGGCAACCCTTTAAAAGCCTACCCAATATCCATCAATACTATAAGGGCAGCTGGCTACTCCATAAAGCAGCTCAACCCTTGCGTAATTATGACACACAGCGACATACTACAAACTGGTTCAACTATGCCACAACGCGCTGACAGAACAGAGGCTAAAGGTATAAAAGGTGCCTTAAGTGGGTCACGAGGATCTCTCCATCATCAGTGCTTCGACGAGACAGCCGGAGGCTAACGACAGTGTCAACCGAGGTGAGTCAGTCAGTCAGTGTTCAGAATCCTACTTTTGTAACCTAACACCCACAGTTTGTACTCACATTATAACATCACAAGATCCCTTAAAAGGGACTAACAGTTACTCATTGCTGACCAATAAACACTTGGTCAGTCTCTTACACTTGCATTACTGATCTACACTCTTCTTCACGTCCCAACGTCCTTCCTTACTCCCGTCACAGTCAGACGTGACACACCGTAGTAATAACGCCAACTCAGACGTCATTGTATTCCTCACAGCGGCTCGCGTGCTCAAGTGAAGCGCGTGCCGAACCGCTGACACTAGCAAGGTGATTATATAATAAGTAGCCGGCTGGGCGACTAGTACATCGACCCGCGTGCTAAGGCTACATCCCTTAAACCACATTTACAGTCTTTATAGGAGCGCCCCCTAGTTCCTAACGCTAAACAACACTCCACACTGGTCAGCTTGCCCCTCCAAAGGCAGCTACCCCCTTTTAGACACTCCATTCAAAATCAATACAGTAACTCTTCCGTTTTAGGTCCTACCACCCCTAAATAAGGGATCTAAAACAGTATCAATATTTGAGCAACACAAATTCAAACATTACTATTTATTAACTGAAGGATTTCATCCTCAGGCAAAGTTTGAAAAATGTAACTTAAAAATATTTCATCCCATCACAATGGGCATTTTACAAAATATTCCACTCAAAGAATTTTTATAACTGAATCATAATGGGATTATCCACTTGTCCACATGAATTCTGTAGTTCCTTTACCATGTTTCAATATTTTACACGACTTATTCGGTGACATAGTTGGTAGCATGCTGAGCTTCTATGCCCAAGATAGCGGGTTCCAACCCGGCCGAAGCCGTCAGATTTTTTAAGAGTGTTAAAAATCCCTCAGTATGCCTTCCTTCATCGGAGGGGAAGTACAGCCGGGTCCCATGTCATAGAGGGTACGTCCAAGCAAGTACACCAAAATATAAAATTTTTTAGAATAAGGCACTTTCTCTCCACAGAATATCAAGAAACATATGTATTTAAGTGAAATCCGTTGAGAAATCTGCGGTAAATGCAGAAATATTGCTGTAATCTATAAGAAATGTACCACATCTCATATGCATGGAAGATGCAGCGCCATGTTTGAAAAACGCAGGACAGCAGTAATCTGTTCGTCAACACAAGACAGAGAACATGGCGAGAAAGAAGAAGCACTCACTCCTATGTAGCATGAAACGAAAAGAATTTCTATTTTAATACGGCGCATGCGTGCCTTGCTAACACAGATGCAGGATAACAACACAATCTCAAAGCACTCTATTAGCTCTACAAAAGTCATTTGTTCAATAGGGATGTATAGAACTAGCACCGATAGAGCGCACTGCAGTTGTACTGGGTAAGCGCAAGGCGCTCTTCATTCGTCTCCTGTGTTCTCATGCCGCTAATATCCACGAATTTAAGTTGTTTAAATTGCTATTTTCGTGACTATGCCGAGCTATTGCTGTGTTCCTCTTTGCAAACATCAGGGAAATCCGGTTTCGTGTAACCAATTTTCACAAAATAAAGAAATGAGGAAGAAATGGTTACATGCTATTAGAAGGAAACATTTCGGTGAAGAAAATCTGACCGAAAATATTAAAGTGTGTTCCCATCGCTTTCAACTCGATGACTTCACGGAAACTGTGTTGGGCAAGTGTGAATCACAAAGGGAAATAATTCCTACCTATAAACTGAATAGACATATCGATAACAACCACTGAATGTATGCGTTTGTATTTGAAGGTGAGAGAGCAAGATTAAAACCGGGCACTGTTCCATCGCTTTTTCCGTGGACCACGAACACAACAAAAATAAGGAAGAGGCCATACACAAGAAAATTGCCAGTTTACCACGATAAGCCTACAATATCGGAATCTGCATAAATTATCTCCATTGAAGTACGGTACGGGAAGAAATCGTCAATATACAGGAAGAAGTGAATGTAACATTTGTGACTCCCATTTTCAAAGGCATCAATACTCGGACAAATACTTCAAGAATAAATGTCACAACATTAACAGTCAAAAACGTATTATGGTTGGTTTCTTGAAATCAGAATTAATCGTCAACTTAATTAACATCTGCCCGACGAAGAATGTGGTACCGGTAGTGACTGACTTCTACATTCTTGAGTCTTAGGCCAAAGTTAGCCAGATGAATGGAAACAGTTCATGGCCTTAAAACAGCGATTCTCAAACTTTTTAAATGCTGTACCCCTAAGTCGTTTGCAAGGGGTACGGAAACGATTTGTATTAAGAAATTGACAAATTACAAAAGAACCAAACGTTGCGATGCATTTTGAGGTAAACAATACCGGTATCAACTTTCTTTGATTATGTTTACCTTAAAACAAGACCGTTTCATGTACGCTATCAACCAAAAAAATACACGAATCGAAGTCTATAAGCAAGGGGAACCAGTGAATATTTAAATCTCTATTTATAAAAGGAAGATTATAGTTTTACGTGATCGTTAATCTAGAGATCATAAGGCACAGAGGACTTCCTCTTTACGTGGAATCCGAACAGGACAAGGCATTTCACTTTGAAAATCTCACATGCATTGACTGGGAAATCTCTATTTATGATTTAAGTCTTATGGAGATATAGGCTATTTATCAGTATAGGCCTACAATACTCAAGCATGCTGACTCCTATTCATAATTTGAATAATAAAGCGTGTTAGAATTTTGTTATTACCGCTGTAGCCTACTAATTCTTCCCTCCTCCCACTAGTTTTAGCGCCTCTAGTCCGTAGCTCATTTTACAGCTGTTTAACGCTTAAACGATGAAACTCGTTCCTAATATATTAGAGGATATACCTATAGAATTAATTAATATAGTCTTGGAGTAAAATTAGAGAAGATATAATTTACTTTAGCTTAGAAAACTCGGTCACAATCTATACATTCCTCGTAGCTGACTGGGGGAAACATACGACGATCGCCTTGCGCTTACCCAGTACTACACGAGCGCTATCTGGCGCGAACTTTCTCCTGCTACATCCCTATTCTGCGAAGACTATATAAATAAATAATATAGCGAGAAAGAAGAACACTGAAAGCAACTAAGGGGTGACTTTTCCATATCCATTGTAAGGGCGCTACTGGTGACTTTTCTAAAATCCGATGTAAGGACCGTCTGAATACTAATCTAAACAACACAATACTGAGCCGATTCCGATAACATATCGCGGATTCGAATTTACAAACTTCCACCTCATTGGGATTCTAACCCGCGACCCTCCAGGACGCTACAGGTGACTTTTCGAAAAACCGATGTAAGGACCGTCTGAATACTAATTTAATCAACACAATACCGCACCGTTTCCAATAATATATCGCGGATTCAAATTTACAAACTTCCACCACATTGGGATTCGAAACCGCGACCCTCCAGGACGCTACAAGTGACTTTTCGAAAATCTGATGTAAGGACGGTCTGAATATTAATTTAATCAACATAATACAGTACCGATTCCGATAACATATCGCGGATTCGAATTTACAAACTTCCACCTCATTGGGATTCTAACCCGCGACCCTCCAGGAAGCTACAGGTGACTTTTCGAAAAACCGATGTAAGGACAGTCTGAATACTAATTTAATCAACACAATACC
Source organism: Meconema thalassinum (assembly GCA_946902985.2). Lineage (NCBI taxonomy): Eukaryota > Metazoa > Arthropoda > Insecta > Orthoptera > Tettigoniidae > Meconema > Meconema thalassinum. The sequence goes on along the minus strand of OX336392.1, from coordinate 13,754,553 downwards.
GTACCGTTTCCGATAATATATCGCGGATTCGAATTTACAAACTTCCACCTCTTTGGGATTCGAACCCGCGACCCTCCAGGACGCTACAGGTGACTTTTCGAAAAACCGATGTAAGGACCATCTGAATACTAATTTATTCATCACAATACCGTACCGTTTCCGATAATATATTGCGGATTCGAATTTACAAACTTCCACCTCATTGGGATTCGAACCCGCGACCCTCCAGGACGCTACAGGTGACTTTTCGAAAAACCGATGTAAGGACGGTCTGAATATTAATTTAATCAACATAATACCGTACAGTTTCCGATAACATATCGCGGATTCGAATTTACAAACTTCCACCTCATTGGGATTCGAACCCGCGACCCTCCAGGACGCTCCAGGTGACTTTTCGAAAAACAGATGTAAGGACCGTCTGAATACTAATTTAATCAACATAATACCGTACAGTTTCCGATAATATATCGCGGATTCGAATTTACAAACTTCCACCTCATTGGGATTCGAACCCGCGACCCTCCAGGACGCTACAGGTGACATTTCGAGAAACCGATGTAAGGATCGTCTGAATACTAATTCAATCAACACAATTCCGTGCCGTTTCCGATAATATATCGCGGATTCGAATTTACAAACTTCCACCTCATAGGGATTCGAACCCGCGACCCTCCAGGACGCTACAGGTGACTTTTCGAAAAACCGATGTAAGGACCGTCTGAATATTAATTTAATCAACACAATACCGTACCGTTTCCGATAATATATCGCGGATTCGAATTTACAAACTTCCACCTCATTGGGATTCGAACCCGCGACCCTCCAGGATGCTACAAGTAACTTTTCGAATATACAATGTAAGGACGGTCTGAATATTAATTTAATCAACATAATACAGTACCGATTCCGATAACATATCGTAGATTCGAATTTACAAACTTCCACCTTATCGGGATTCGAACCCGCGACCCTCCAGGACACTACAGGTGACTTTTCGAAAAACCGAAGTAAGGACCGTCTGAATACTAAGTTAATCAACACAATACCGTACCGATTCCGATAACATATCGCGGATTCGATTTTTACAAACTTCCACCTCATTGGGATTCGAACCCGCGACCCTCCAGGACGCTACAGGTGACTTTTCGAAAAACAGATGTAAGGACCGTCTGAATACTAAGTTAATCAACACAATACCGTACCGTTTCCGATAATATACCGCGGATTCGAATTTACAAACTTCCACCTCTTTGGGATTCGAACCCGCGACCCTCCAGGACGCTACAGGTGACTTTTCGAAAAACCGATGTAAGGACCGTCTGAATATTAATTTAATCAACACAATACCGTACCGTTTCCGATAATATATCGCGGATTCGAATTTACAAACTTCCACCTCATTGGGATTCGAACCCGCGACCCTCCAGGACGCTACAGGTGACTTTTCGAAAAACCGATGTAAGGACGGTCTGAATATTAATTTAATCAACATAATACAGTACCGATCTCGATAATATATCGCGGATTCGAATTTACAAACTTCCACCTCATTGGGATTCGAACCCGCGACCCTCCAGGACGCTACAAGTGACTTTTCGAAAATCCGATGAAAAGACGGTCTGAATATTAATTTAATCAACATAATACAGTACCGATTCCGATAACATATCGCGTATTCGAATTTACAAACTTCCACCTCATTGGGATTCGAACCCGCGACCCTCCAGGACGCTACAGGTGACTTTTCGAAAAACCGATGTAAGGACCGTCTGAATACTAGTTTAATCAACACAATACCGTACCGTTTCCGATAATATATCGCGGATTCGAATTTACAATCTTCCTCCTCATTGGGATTCGAACCCACGACCCTCCAGGACGCTAAAAGAGACTTTTCGAAAATCCGATGTAAGGACCGTCTGAATACCAATTTAATCAACACAATACTGAGCCGATTCCGATAATATATCGAGGATTCGACTTTACAAACTTCCAACTCATAGGGATTCAAACCCGCGACCCTCCAGGACGCTACAAGTGACTTTTCGAAAATCCGATGTAAGGACCGTCTGAATACCAATTCAATCAACACAATACTGAGCCGATTCCGATAATATATCGCGGATTCGAATTTACAAACTTCCAAATCATAGGGATTCGAACCCGCGACCCTCCAGGACGCTACAAGTGACTTTTCGAAAATCCGATGTAAGGATCGTCTGAATACCAATTTAATCAACACAATACTGAGCCGATTCCGATAATATATCGCGGATTCGAATTTACAAACTTCCAACTCATTGGGATTCGAACCCGCGACCCTCCAGGACACTACAGGTGACTTTTCGAAAAACCGATGTAAGGACCGTCTGAATACTAATTCAATCAACACAATACAGTACCGTTTCCGATAATATATTGCGGATTCGAATTTACATACCTCCACCTCATTGGGATTCGAACCCGCGACCCTCCAGGATGCTAAAGGTGACTTTTCGAAAAACCGATGTAAGGACCGTCTGAATACTAGTTTAATCAACACAATACTGTACCGTCTCCGATAATATGTTGCGGATTCGATTTTACAAACTTCCACCTCATTGGGATTCGAACCCGCGACCCTCCAGGACGCTACAAGTGACTTTTCGAAAATCCGATGTAAGGACGGTCTGAATATTAATTTAATCAACATAATACAGTACCGATTCCGATAACATATCGCAGATTCGAATTTACAAACTTCCACCTCATTGGGATTCGAACCCGCGACCCTCCAGGACACTACAGATGACTTTTCGAAAAACCGATGTAAGGACCGTCTGAATACTAGTTTAATCAACATAATACAGTACCCATTCCGATAACATATCGCGGATTCGAATTTACAAACTTCCACCTCATTGGGATTCGGACCCGCGACCCTCCAGGACGCTACAGGTGACTTTACGAAAAACCGATGTAAAGACCGTCTGAATACTAATTTAATCAACACAATACCGTACCGTTTCCGATAATATATCGCGGATTCGAATTTACAAACTTCCACCTCATTGGGATTCGAACCCGCGACCCTCCAGGACGCTACAAGTGACTTTTCGAAAATCCGATGTAAGGACGGTCTGAATATTAATTTAATCAACATAATACAGTACCGATCTCGATAATATATCGCGGATTCGAATTTACAAACTTCCACCTCATTGGGATTCGAACCCGCGACCCTCCAGGACGCTACAAGTGACTTTTTGAAAATCCGATGAAAGGACGGTCTGAATATTAATTGAATCAACATAATACAGTACCGATCTCGATAACGTATCGCGGATTCGAATTTACAAACTTCCACCTCATTGGGATTCGAACCCGCGACCCTCCAAGACGCTACAAGTGACTTTTCGAAAATCTGATGTAAGGACGGTCTGAATATTAATTTAATCAACATAATACACTACCGATTCCGATCACATATCGCGGATTCGTATTTACAAACTTCCACCTCATTGGGATTCTAACCCGCGACCCTCCAGGACATTACAAGTGACTTTTCGAAAATCCGATATAAGGACGGTCTGGATATTAATTTAATCAACATAATACAGTACCGATTCCGATAACATATCGCAGATTCGAATTTACAAACTTCCACCTTATTGGGATTCGAACCCGCGACCCTCCAGGATGCTACAGGTGATTTTTCGAAAATCCGATGTAAGGATGGTCTGAATATTAATTTAATCAACATAATACAGTACCGGTCTCGATAATATATCGCGGATTCGAATTTACAAACTTTCACCTCATTGGGATTCGAACCCGCGACCCTCCAGGACGCTACAAGTGACTTTTCGAAAATCCGATGAAAGGACGGTCTGAATATTAATTTAATCAACATAATACAGTACCGATTCCGATAACATATCGCGGATTCGAATTTAGTTACCTCCACCTCATTAGGATTCGAACCCGAGAACCGCAAGGGCGCTAAAAGTGACTTTTCGAAAAACCGATGTAAGGACCGTCTGAATACTAGTATAATCATCACAATACCGTACCGTTTCCGATAATATATCGCGGATTCGAATTTACAAACTTCGACCTCATTGGGATTCGAACCCGCGTCCCTCCAGGACGCTACAAGTGACTTTTCGAAAATCCGCAGTAAGGACGGTCTGAATATTAATTTAATCAACATAATACAGTACCGATATCGATAATATATCGCGGATTCGAATTTACAAACTTCCACCTCATTGGGCTTCGAACCCGCGACCCTCCAGGACGCTACAAGTGACTTTTCGAAAATCCGATGAAAGGACGGTCTGAATGTTAATTTAATCAACATAATACAGTACTGATATCGATAACATATCGCGGATTCGAATTTACAAACTTCCACCTCATTAGGATGCGAACCCGCGACCCTCCAGGACGCTACAGGTGACTTTTCGAAAAACCGATGTAAGGAACGTCTGAACACTAATTTAATCAACACAATACCGTACCGTTTCCGATAATATATTGCGGATTCGAATTTACAAACTTCCACCTCATTGGGATTCGAACCCGCGACCCTCCAGGACGCTACAAGTGATTTTTCGAAAATCCGATGTAAGGACGGTCTGAATATTAATTTAATCAACATAATGCAGTACCGATTCCGATAACATATCGCGGATTCGATATTTACAAACTTGCACCTCATTAGGATCCGAACCTGCGAACCGCAAGGGCGCTAAAGGTGAATTTACGAAAATCCGATGTAAGGACCGTCTGAATATTAATTTAATCAACACAATACCGTACCGTTTCCGATAATATATCGCGGATTCGAATTTACAAACTTCCACCTCATAGGGATTCGAACCCGCGACCCTCCAGGACGCTACAAGTGACTTTTCGAAAATCCGATGTAAGGATGGTCAGAATACTAATTTAATCAACATAATACAGTACCGATTCCGATAATATATCGCGGATTCGAATTTACAAACTTCCACCTCATTGGGATTCGAACCCGCGACCCTCCAGGACGCTACAAGTGACTTTTCGAAAATCTGATGAAAGGACGGTCTGAATATTAATTTAATCAACACAATACCGTACCGATTCCGATAACATATTGCGGATTCGAATTTACAAACTTCCACCTCATTGGGATTCTAACCCGCGACCCTCCAGGACGCTACAGGTGACTTTTCGAAAAACCGATGAAAGGACGGTCTGAATATTAATTTAATCAACATAATACAGTACCGATTCCGATAACATATCGCGGATTCGATATTTACGAACTTCCACCTCATTAGGATTCGAACCCGCGACCCTCCAGGACGCTACAAGTGACTTTTCGAAAATCCGATGAAAGGACCGTCTGAATACTAATTAAATCAACATAATACCGTACCTTTTCCGATAATATATCGCGGATTCGAATTTACAAATTTCCACCTCATTGGGATTCGAACCCGCGACTCTCCAGGACGCTACAGGTGACTTTTCGAAAAACCGATGTAAGGACCATCTGAATACTAATTTAATCAACACAATACCGTACCGTTTCCGATAATATATTGCGGATTCGAATTTACAAACTTCCACCTCTTTGGGATTCGAACCCGCGACCCTCCAGGAGGCTACAGGTGACGTTTCGAAAAACAGATGTAAGGAACGTCTGAATACTAATTTAATCAACACAATACCGTACCGTTTCCGATAACATATCGCGGATTCGAATTTACAAACTTCCACCTCATTGGGATTCGAACCCGCGACCCTCAGGGCGCTACAAGTGACTTTTCGAAAATCCGATGTAAGGACCGTCTGAATACTAGTTTAATCAACACAATACCGTACCGTTTCCGATAATATATCGCGGATTCAAATTTACAAACTTCCACCTCATTGGGATTCGAACCCGCGACCCTCAGGACGCTACAAGTGACTTTTCGAAAAACCGATGTAAGGACCATCTGAATACTATTTAATCAACACAATACCGTACTGTTTCCGATAATATATTGCGGATTCGAATTTACAAACTTCCACCTCTTTGGGATTCGAACCAGCGACCCTCCAGGACGCTACAGGTGACTTTTCGAAAAACCGATGTAAGGAACGTCTGAATACTAATTTAATCAACACAATACCGTACCGTTTCCGATAATATATTGCGGATTCGAATTTACAAACTTCCACCTCATTGGGATTCGAACCCGCGACCCTCCAGGACGCTACAGTTGACTATTCGAAAAACCGATGTAAGGAACGTCTGAATACTAATTTAATCAACACAATACCATACTGTTTCCGATAATATATTGCGGATTCGAATTTACAAACTTCCACCTCATTGGGATTCGAACCCGCGACCCTCCAGGACGCTACAAGTGACTTTTCGAAAATTCGATGTAAGGACGGTCTGAATATTAATTTAATCAACATAATACAGTACCGATATCGATAATATATCGCGGATTCGAATTTACAAACTTCCACCTCATTGGGATTCGAACCCGCGACCCTCCAGGACGCTACAGGTGACTGTTCGAAAAACCGATGAAAGGACGGTCTGAATATTAATTTAATCAACATAATACAGTACCGATTCCGATAACATATCGCGGATTCGATATTTACAAACTTCCACCTCATTGGGATTCGAACCCGCGACCCTCAGGACGCTACATGTGACCTTTTCGAAAAACCGATGTAAGGACCGTCTGAATACTAGTTTAATCAACACAATACCCTACCGTTTCCGATAATATATTGCGGATTCGAATTTACAAACTTCCACCTCATTGGGATTCGAACCCGCGACCCTCCAGGACTCTACAAGTGACTTTTCGAAAATCCGATGTAAGGACGGTCTGAATATTAATTTAATCAACATAATACAGTACCGATTCCGATAACATATCGCGGATTCGATATTTACAAACTTCCACCTCATTAGGATTCGAACCCGCGACCCTCCAGGACGCTACAAGTGACTTTTCGAAAATCCGATGTAAGGACGGTCTGAATATTAATTTAAGCAACATAATACAGTACCGATTCCGATAACATATCGCGGATTCGTTATTTACAAACTTCCACCTCATTAGGATTCGAACCCGCGACCCTCCAGGACGCTACAAGTGACTTTTCGAAAATCCGATGAAAGGACGGTCTGAATATTAATTTAATCAACATAATACAGTACCGATTCCGATAACATATCGCGGATTCGATATTTACAAACTTCCACCTCATTAGGATTCGAACCCGCGACCCTCCAGGACGCTACATGTGACTTTTCGAAAATCCGATGTAAGGACCGTCTGAATACTAATTTAATCAACACAATACCGTACCGTTTCCGATAACATATCGCGGATTCGAATTTACAAACTTCCAACTCATTGGGATTCGAACCCGCGACCCTCCAGGACGCTACAAGTGACTTTTCGAAAATCCGATGCAAGGACGGTCTGAATATTAATTTAATCAACATAATACAGTACCGATTCCGATAACATATCGCAGATTCGAATTTACAAACTTCCACCTCATTGGGATTCGAACCCGCGACCCTCCAGGACACTACAGGTGACTTTTCGAAAATCCGATGAAAGGAACGTCTGAATATTAATTTAATCAACACAATACCGTACCGTTTCCGATAACATATCGCGGATTCGAATTTACAAACTTCCAACTCATTGGGATTCGAACCCGCGACCCTCCAGGACGCTACTAGTGACTTTCCGAAAATCCGATGTAAGGACGGTCTGAATATTAATTTAATCAACATAATACAGTACCGATTCCGATAACTTATCGCGGATTCAAATTTACAAACTACCACCTCATTGGGATTCGAACCCGCGACCCTCCAGGACGCTACAAGTGACTTTCCGAAAATCCGATGTAAGGACGGTCTGAATATTAATTTAATCAACATAATACAGTACCGATTCCGATAACTTATCGCGGATTCGAATTTACAAACTTCCACCTCATTGGGATTCGAACCCGCGACCCTCCAGTACGTTACAAGTGACTTTTCGAAAAACCGATGTAAGGACCGTGTGAATACTAATTTAATCAACACAATACTGAGCCGATTCCGATAACAAATCGTGGATTCGAATTTACAAACTTCCACCTCATTGGGATTCGAACCCGCGACCCTCGAGGACGCTACAGGTGACTTTTCGAAAAACCGATGTAAGGACCGTCTGAATACTAAGTTAATCAACACAATACCGTACCGTTTCCGATAATATATCGCGGATTCGAATTTACAAACTTCCACCTGATTGGGATTCGAACCCGCGACCCTCCAGGACGCTACAGGTGACTTTTCGAAAAACCGATGTAAGGACCGTCTGAATACTAGTTTAATCAACACAATACCGTACCGTTTCCGATAATATATCGCGGATTCGAATTTACAAACTTCCACCTCATTGGGATTCTAACCCGCGACCCTCCAGGACGCTACAGGTGACTTTTCGAAAAACAGATGTAAGGACGGTCTGAATACTAATTTAATCAACACAATACCGTACCGTTTCCGATAATATATTGCGGATTCGAATTTACAAACTTCCACCTCATTGGGATTCGATCCCGCGACCCTCCAGGACGCTAGAAGTGACTTTTCGAAAATCCGATGTAAGGACGGTCTGAATATTAATTTAATCAACATAATACAGTACCGATTCCGATAATATATCGCGGATTCGAATTTACAAACTTCCACCTCATTGGGATTCGAACACGCGACCCTCCAGGACGCTACAGGTGACTTTTCGAAAAACCGATGTAAGGACCGTCTGAATACTAGTTTAATCAACACAATACCGTACCGTTTCCGATAATATATCGCGAATTCGATTTTACAAACTTCCACCTCATTGGGATTCGAACCCGCGAACCGCAAGGGCGCTAAAGGTGACTTTTCAAAAATCCGAATTAAGGACCGTGTGAATACCAATTTAATCAACACAATACTGAGCCGATTCCGATAACATATCGCGGATTCGAATTTACAAACTTCCACCTCATTGGGATTCTAACCCGCGACCCTCCAGTACGCTACAGGTGACTTTTCGAAAAACCGATGTAAGGAACGTCTGAATACTAATTTAATCAACACAATACCGTACCGTTTCCGATAATATATTGCGGATTCGAATTTACAAACTTCCACCTCTTTGGGATTCGAACCCGCGACCCTCCAGGACGCTACAAGTGACTTTTCGAAAATCCGATGTAAGGACGGTCTGAATATTAATTTAATCAACATAATACAGTACCGATTCCGATAACATATCGCAGATTCGAATTTACAAACTTCCACCTTATTGGAATTCGAACCCGCGACCCTCCAGGACACTACAGGTGACTTTTCGAAAATCCGATGAAAGGAACGTCTGAATACTAATTTAATCAACACAATACCGTACCGTTTGCGATAATATATCGCGGATTCGAATTTACATACTTCCACCTCATTGGGATTCGAACCCGCGACCCTCCAGGACGCTACAGGTGACTTTTCGAAAAACCGATGTAAGGACCGTCTGAATACTAGTTTAATCAACACAATACCGTACCGTTTCCGATAATATATCGCGGATTCGAATTTACAAACTTCCACCTCATTGGGATTCGAACCCGCGACCCTCCAGTACGCTACAAGTCACTTTTCGAAAATCCGATGAAAGGACGGTCTGAATACTAATTTAATCAACACAATACAGAACCGTTTCCGATAATATATCGCGGATTCGTATTTACAAACTTCCACCTCATTAGGATTCGAACCCGCGAACCGCAAGGGCGCTAAAGGTGAATTTTCGAAAATCCGATGTAAGTACCGTCTGAATACTGATTTAATCAACACAATACCGTACCGTTTCCGATAATATATCGCGGATTCGAATTTACAAACTTCCACCTCATTGGGATTCGAACCCGCGACCCGCAAGGTCGCTAAAAGTGACTTTTCGAAAATCCGATGTAAGGACCGTCTGAATACTAATTTAATCAACACAATACCGTACCGTTTCCGATAATATATCGCGGATTCGAATTTACAAACTTCCACCTCATTGGGATTCGAACCCGCGACCCTCAGGACGCTACAAGTGACTTTTCGAAATTCCGATGTAAGGACGGTCTGAATATTAATTTAATCAACATAATACAGTACCGATTCCGATAACATATCGCGGATTCGAATTTACAAACTTCCACCTCATTAGGATTCGAACCCGCGAACCGCAAGGGCGCTAAAGGTGAATTTTCGAAAATCCTATGTAAGGACCGTCTGAATACTATTTAATCAACACAATACCGTACTGTTTCCGATAATATATCGCGGATTCCAATTTACAAACTTCAACCTCATTGGGATTCGAACCCGCGACCCTCCAGGACGCTACAGGTGACTTTTCGAAAATCCGATGTAAGGACGGTCTGAATACTAATTTAATCAACACAATACCGTACCGTTTCCGATAATCCAATTATAGATTTCGATGCGGAAAATTAAAAATATCAATTGAAATCGCGAAATTTTTCTACGTATCGGAATCTTTAATTGAGCTACGTAGGTCAATTACAGATTTCGATGCACACTTCGTTTCGAAGGTTTTTGTGTTTCCCCACCCAAAAAAAAACATTACCCAGTCTTTTCCCGTAAGCTTGCCAGAGGAGTGACGTCGTTGATGACGTCGTGGTAGACGCCATTTTGATTTTAGGGGAATTTTATACGCGGCCGTATCGCAATGTATAGTAGTCCCCAACTTTTTTCATAGAAGAAAGTTCGACTTCAAATGAAAACAATGCGTTGTGTGGAAAGGTAAGGCGTAGTGACAGGTTGTGCTTTGCTTTGAGAATGCTAACCACCATATCACGAGGTGGTCACGTTCATATATAAAGGCCCTCCTCTTTTCTCCGGACTTGGGACCGGCACTCGGGAGCACTCCGGGAGCCTTTCGGAGTACTACCAAGAGGTAGAGTTACCTAACCTAAAGTTAAACCTAATTAGCCTAAATGAATATACAAATACAAAAACATTACATTTACAGCTTAACTTACACTTAAGTGACTGCGAAACACATAAAAGCAATATATATATATATATACAAATTACATCTAAATCTAGAAATATATGCATGTTCAAATCACATCTTAGAGTTAACTAACCTAAAGTTAAACCTAATGAGCCTAAATGAATATACAAATACAAAAACATTACATTTACAGCTTAACTTACACTTAAGTGACTGCGAAACACATAAAAGCAATATATATACAAATTACAGCTAAACCTAGAAATATATACATGTTCAAATCACATCTTAGAGTTAACTAACCTAAAGTTAAACCTAATGAGCCTAAATGAATATACAAATACAAAAACATTACATTTACAGCTTAACTTACACTTAAGTGACTGCGAAACACATAAAAGCAATATATATATATATATATATATATATACAAATTACAGCTAAACCTAGAAATGAGTTAACTAACCTAAAGTTAAACCTAATGAGCCTAAATGAATATACAAATACAAAAACATTACATTTACAGCTCAACTTACACTTAAGTGACTTGCGAAACACATAAAAGCAATATATATATATATATACAAATTACAGCTAAACCTAGAATAATGTACATGTTCAAATCACAGCTTAACCTACACTTAATTGCTACAAATGGATACAATTTAGTATATCATACTGTAATAATAATAAATCAAATAACACATTTTAGCTTGCAACAGGAAAAACTAATTATACTGTAATACAAAAATATAGCCTAGCCTATACAAATCATGAATAGAACGCATTCCTCTTGTGAAGGTTAGGAGAGTGTCTGGATGACAACTACTGCTTGTACAGCAAGCAAGGTCTTTTTCTCTTGTTTACTGAACACCTGCATAAGAAAAACAAACCGAATTGAGAAACCCCCTTCATTAATTTCACTCGGTACTCTCAATGTAACTGCGCTACGTACGGTATCGTTCGGTAATCTGCTCTAGGAGATTGTCATAAGCTTGCTTGTCAGTTTTTCCATACACCTCCATCCACATAAATTGGTCTACGTGCTCATGAAGTAAATTTGAGTTCATAACCCCAAGTTTCCTCGCGAATCTTTTTAATTTTGACCAGTAACCTTCGACTTGATTTGTGCACGTTCCAGTTACCGGGTCAACAAAGTTCCTTGAATGGTTAACCGTTTTGTGGACATATGGAGAGGCTCCTCCCATCGTTCCCAGGTTACTGTATCCCGCCCAACAGTCCGTCCATATTTCCGTTCCAGGTAGAACATGCCGCAGAATATGGTATTCTAATGTTCGGGCTTGTCTATTATCGACATATATAATCATGCCCCTTTTGAGGGAACAATCATATATGCCGAAAATCCACTTCTGCGGGACTACTCTCCCCACATTGTGCTTCCTTTTCGTTATTACACTTTCGTCTAACTGAACGATGGTTCCAGGACCACCAAATTGAAATAGGTGATCAGTATTCACCAATTTCCAGGAGCAAACGTCCTGGTAATACCGAAATTGTTGTACGACGGTGTTTTTGGACACCCCTACGGCACTCTTTGCAATGGACACACTACTCTTCGCTGCCCACATCCATAATAAGGAAAAAAACACAGCCATGGGTAACTTTGTATCTTTCAGGAATGTGCCCTCAGTCACACTCCGGAACTTACTGCATCTTGTGCACTAAAAATGCACGTTCTCTCCTGTGCATATTGCAAATACTCCGGCAATTCCGGCTTTTGCAACGAGGATTTCGAGGCAATAGTCTTAAATTCTGTAATTTTTCTACCGTTCTTGCATGATCACACGCGAAATAACGAAAAATATCCAACATATTCCCAACTTCCATGGCGTAGCCTACCGGTAAACTTAGTAGAATGAGAACTGAAAATCACCTGATTGTAGGACGTAGGCTTAACTTCATATAATTATTATAGCTGGGCTAAATTGTGTCTAATACTAATTATTCAGTCGCACAGCTTTATTACAAACACGTTACCCACAATACAATACAATTAATACCACTTCGAAGATGTGCAAACCGCTGATAACAGACTGTATGTTCTGACCGCGCAACAATTGGCACATGTAACCCCGTAGTGTTGGTTTAAATTCTATATGTGTGCCATTTCCTTCCTTATTGGTTTAAATTCAACCAATAGCGAGACTCGAATAGAGCCGAAGTTCCATGGGACCGTGCCCCCACCCCCTCCTCCCTGGAATTCTGAGAATGTTGATATTCGATTTGTGAGTTTATTTCATAAATTGAAATTTCTGATAACCAACTGACAAATGTTACAATAGAAAACTTATTTAATGTTGCTGACGTAATACGTATTTGAGTCGTCTAGTATCAAAACCGGCCAAGTCACTGAAGGCATATTTTTCAGTATGGATGAAAAACCTCTCGAGACAAAGCAATGGTGGTCACAAAAGATTTTATTGCATAGTTATATCCATAATGGTTTAATATTTAAGTTCTGCTATTTTGAGAAATCTGATTCATAATGAACCCATCTATTTTGCTAATATTAATTTTGACTTGGCCGTTTTTGTTGCAATTTGGTATAATTTTAGTATTTTTTTGTAAAACTTTCCTTTTTAAATTCAAAACTCCAGTGAAAAAAGGCAATTAATTTAAAATAAATTTACATTGTAATTACCTGTCTTTATTGCAATAAAAACGAAAGCATTCTGCTCAAATTTGATAGTAATATTTGAAGATGAACATGAGAAAGCTGATGAGAATACAAAATAGGTATTATATCATTAAAAGTTAGTAGTTCACTTAGATCTTGAACACAGTAAAAGAAAATGAGTCACTTATTAAAATAGGAACAATATACACGTTACACTACACAATAATGACAAAATACGAGCACACAGGATATACGATTGCTTTCGCGCCAATGCGGTCAGGAGCCCGCGAATACAGAAGTCAGTGTTGCAAACGATCAAAATACAAATTATTATGACTTCGAAGAGTATACAATATAAGGAACAATATTGCCTGCTGATAATATCACATTTTTGCATAATCTAACAACGCAAGATTCCAAACAATAATGCTGCGTCGACATGAAGATTGCTATTCGTTCTTTGACATAGCCGGTTATGAAAGCACTGCCTGCATGACTTGGCCCATTTTGTTGCACGACCAAGAATTCAGTGCTCTGTAACATGAAGACATGGACGATTTTGAAGCATGTTCTTGTTTCGCCTGATAGTGCTATACTTCTACTTCAAATTGATAACCTTAACCAAATAGCTTAATATGATAATAGTGGAAACTCCCGCGAGAAACTGGCGACATCGATCCTGCGCGCTATCTGGCGGTTCGCGCAGTCAACTACGTGGTGGAGTTCAATCAGCTGGCAAGTTTAAGTGAAGTACATTCGAAGTATTACTTTTGTAATTAAAATAGTACATTGTTTTGTGCTGTTATGTGCCACAATTTTGGTAATGGCTGGAAGAGGAGTTATTTGTAGTATGTATGGGTGTTTTAATTATAAAATACAAAGTGATCCCAAGTCATTTTACAGATTTCCAAAAAACAAACAGCTGTGAGTATACCTACTAATGTTTACGGGTACCTGTATTTTATTTTCTATTAATCTGAACATACCATACTTTCTTTAAAACATTGTTGTGATTAAACCTATCCATTTAATCCTTTTCCAGGTGTGCTCAGTGGGTTGTGAAGAGCAGAATTTAGATGAAATTCTGAGGACAAAAGGACCAGAACGTTTGAATAAAAGTTATGTAGTGTGTTCGGACCACTTTACGGAAAATGATTTCAGAAACAAGAATCTCTTAAGCCAAGGGTATATAATTTGTTCTTGTATTACTTATGGACTTTTTTTTTAACTGTTGGAATTTCAAGCTCTCATCAACATAGGCCATATTTCAACATTTTGCACTAGTGAATGCCCCTGATGATTAAAGAATCGTATTTGTTACAGAATCTGGTCTGGTGCAGTGCCCTCACTGCAGTGCCACAATGTCAAACAGACACGCTTGAGATGCAGCCCGAAAAAAAGAAAACGAGAGTGTGAGTCTACCCCAGAAATTCCAGATGATTTACCAACAGAAAGTGCTGTCCAGGAAAATGACAAACTACTGGTGAAAGAAAGACTGAATGAATGCTGTTCAAACATAATGTTGAAATACAGGAATTGTCAGAAGTTGCTTTCAAAGTACAGGTCATTAAATAAAAATCTAAGAAGAAAATTATCTGTGGTGCAGAAAAATCAGTCGAAGTGTAATTGTGAAAAGAATGTTGTTGAAAAGAGTGTTTCTCACAACTTCATAAATCTTCAAATGAATCAAAGAAATCGCAAAGCTCAGGGCCGAAGGTATTCAAATGATGACAAAAGTTTTGCATTAGCTTTGCATTATTGTTCGCCTAAGTCATACAAGTTCATGCAAAAGCATTTTTCTTTGCCCAGCACCAGGTCATTAAGAAGCTGGTTACAAAATTCCCGAGTGGAACCTGGTGTTAATAAAATGGTTCTAAGCTTACTAGAAATTAAAGCTAAAAAAAATGAAAAGGGAGGAGAAGGTTATTTCCTTGGTATTTGATGAAATTTCCATCAAGTCGTCTCTGTCATATGATCCTCAGAAGGATCAATTGGAGGGATATGAAGATTTTGGTGTAGATACTCCTGTACAGCCAATCACAGCTCCCATCCGCCAACAATGTAACCAGGCTATGGTATTTATGATTAAAGGTTTGTACCTCAATTATAAACAAATAATTGGGTACTTCTTATCAAACAATGCTATGGCAGGGCACTACATCAAAGAGCTGGTGCTATTTATTGTCAATCAACTTCAGGCAATCGGGTTAATTCCTAAAGCAGTTGTGTGTGATCAAGGAAGTAATAACATGAATGTGAGGAAACTTTTAGGTGTGACTGCAGAGAAGCCATTCATTGAGGTAAACGGTGAAAACATTTATTTTTTTCATGATCCTCCGCACTTGATTAAGTCAGTGAGAAACAATCTGAAAAAGTATGATTTTGTTTCTAGTGGTAAAGTTTGTAGTTGGTCTCACATAAGAGAATTTTATGCTAAGGACTCCAAAATGATTCCAAGGTTGGTTCCAAAGTTAACAAAGAAATGTATCACACTTCCCCCTTTTTCAAATATGAGGGTATGTTTAGCTACCAGGGTTCTCAGTCATTCTGTAGCTTCTGGAATACTAGTTCATGTAGCATTCAATTCTTTGCCATCGAGTGCTGCACACACTGCAGAGTTTATAGAAATGTGTGACGCATTGTGTGATATTTTTAATTCTTCCACTGTCAGTAGCCCCAAGGAGTATAGGAAACCTTTAAGCAATGAATCAAGGCATATGCAAAAACTGAATGAAATTTGTGACTGTCTCAAAAAACTGGAAGTACTGAATAACCGCAAAGGCAATCCTCTTTGCATTCAGGGTTGGGCAGACAATATTTCTGCATTGAAACTATTGTGGTCAGAATTACACAATGATTATGATTTCCGGTATTTGCTAACTAGGAGGATCACACAGGATTGCATTGAAAACAATTTTTCAATCATTAGATCAAAAGGAGGCAACAATGTAACCCCTGATGCAAGCAAATTTCGCAGTGCCATAAAAAGTGTTATGGTAAATCAATTACTTTGTGCTTCTGACGACAGTAATTGTGAATCTGATGCTGCAAACTTTCTATTGACTCATAATGATGTGATGAAGAGTAATTTTGAAGCAAATGTCAGTGAAGAGTGTGACCTACGTGATAAGGCAAATGATCATGACTATGATGTAATTCAAGAAAATGCTGACCACTATGTCATGGGCTGGGCCTGTAGCACGTTTCCCCATGCTGAGTGTAGGAATGTAATATCATCTTATGATAATGATTCTAGTATGGGAAATTTGCACATAGAAATGAAGAAGTATGATGATAATTCCAAAATGCTATTTCCAAATGTGTGTGGTGGAAAGTTGTCTGCCAAAATGTCAGAGGCATTTGAAAATAGTTTTTGCCATTTTATTTTGTCAGAAAGCACCCATGGGATAAAAAGCAAATTAACCAGTTATTTTCTATCAATTAGGCCTACTGACTCTAGTGAAGGTATCTGTGGCAGCTGTATGAAATTACTGACTGACAAATATTTCAAAGTCCTTATTAAGGCATATGTGAATAGAACAAATGATTCATCAGTGAAAATTGCACTAAAAATATCAAGCTCAATAAGATATTACACGTGTAATTAACTTGTGGAAAATCTGTAGGCTGCTTAAAACTTCGTCATCATCACCATCTGTAGGCTATCACACTGCTGTCATGAATTGACGATCAAATGTTTTAATGTGAATATACACGTATGTCATTCTTAATACTGCCCCTTTCGGATCAACATCCATCTCCCTTCCTTATATTATGCAACAATTAGAACGCAAAGGCCTTAAAATCTGTATTTCTTTGCGTTTTCTTAGTCGAATAGTGTTACTCTTCAATAGTTCGTTCGAGTAGTTGACTATTCGAACCGCTTGATGGTAGCACTGTGCGCTGTCGCCGCTGCTACGCGTGTTAAGTTGCGAGAGTTTCCACTATTATCATATTAAGCTATTTGCCTTAACTCATTTTTGTAAATTTTGTGACTTGGCCGGTTTTGATACTAGACGACTCATTTATATTCAAAAATATATGGTTCTAATGATGTCATGCACTAGACCACCATTGTAAGCATAGCTCCATTGTTGGCCTATTCCCATTTTATGAACAAAAATGGCTTAAGATATCACCTTTTATCCGTGGGGTGTAAGATGATTATTTACGCTAATTTCATTCAAATTATGTCATTAAAGCACAATTAACACTCCAAACAGGAAAGGGTTGCAACTCTGGCTGTATAGCATTCATTTTAAACATAGCACATGACACACAAAGCCTAAGGGAACGACTTTCTCCTCAAATGTCTAAATATGCTGCTTTATTAATTTATGAAAATCCACAGCCTGCATACAGTCGACCGACCGACCGGTTTGGTAATTTATGCTTTATCTAATTAAAATATCATTGTAATGCCAGTAGATTCGGATAACAAACGTGCGGATGCGGACTACAGTCATGCGGATAATAGTCGTGTGGATAACAGTCGTGCGGATGCGGGGCGGATGCTGATAACAGTCATGCGGATGTGGGGCGGATGCGGACAACAGTCGTGTGGATGCGGACAACAGTCGTGCGGATGTGGGGTGGATGAGGATAATAGTCGTGCGGATGCGGATAACAGCCGTGCGGATGCGGATAACAGACATGCGGATAACAGTCATGCGGATGCGGATAGCATTTGTGCGGATGCGGGGTGGATAAGGATAAAGTTTTATTTATCTGCGCAGGGCTATAAAGCCTCTTACACACGGGGCCACCACCACCACCACCACCTGTGAAAGAGGACTACTAAAGTAGTATGTGTGACAGTCAACATAGTGGTGTAATTAGCTCAGGGCACGGCCCACAAGTGCTCGCTACACCGTGACCACTGCCTTTGAGTGTAGTCTTCTTGACTTGCCGGAATATAAACTGAAGAGATAACACCCAGCGCCATTCACGGAATTTAATAGCCTCTATGCAAAGATTTTTCGTGTCCCTCTTGAAATAATTTTAATTATTACTCTCCACTAATAGCTATTCCGGATATATAACATCATTTAGAGAAAAGCTTCCGATGCAGTCATAATTTTAAAAAACTTCCTCTCGTCACGCCTGAAGTCGGAGGTAGATTTCACCGGGCTATAGGGGATAGGCTATAATAGCACTTTTTCCACCCTTTCAGTCAATGGTTGGTGCTATCAAAAAACTTTTTAAACATACATTTTTGGCACTTATCCGACACATCATATGAACTTCGAATGGATTCAATATTTCACATATTAAGAGAATTATAGTGATATTTCACTTTTTCGAAAAAAAAAAAAAACATTTTCACCCCCTTCGACCGATTTTGCCCATTAACGAACTCGACCGAGATTTTATAGGGATACATTATGTAAAAAATTCAATGTGATTGGTGCAAAATTACGGCAGTTATCGTGTCCACAAGAAATTGATATTATATTATCTTATCTTATATATATATATATATATATATATATATATATAAGGAACTAGCAGAAGTACCCATTCTTCGAACGGTCGTCGGTATTAATACCCAGACGTAATCAATTAAGCTACTGTTGCAATGGTTAGGGGCTTGGAACCTGTTTGTCGACAAAGATAAGTGATTAGTTGAAATATGCTCTGAAACTAATTTACCTAACGTGTACTTCCTGACGTGAAAATAAAATTGAAAACCTCGTAGACGAAATGCAATTCACGTCACATAAAAACTGACCCTCACTGTTGTGTCAAGTGCGCATCCAGAGGAAGACCCCTTTAATAAATTATAAAGGCTTGTGGTGCATGAAAATTCAGGTTTTTTAGCCTCCAATGGCCCAAATTCCTAAAAGCAAAAAAATTAAGTAAAAAATAAACTATTTCAATTCAGGAATTTTTGAAAATAATGTTGCTGTTTGAAGACATAATAGACCTTCTGTACGACACATCGCACGTTTAAGTCTTGTGAAAAAATCCAGGGTACCTCTTGACCCCCTTAAGCGCATTGATGAATTTTACAGTTTTTGTTGGTTCCGTGATAACCTTATAGCCATTTGCAAACTTTCACAGACATTTAATAAATGGAGTGGCATTACTTCTTGCAGAAATAGATGGAAAGTTGGATGAACCTTTTTGAGACACTGTTGTCATGGCTACTGGCTTGTATTCCTACATTAGTTTATTAAATGAAATTACTTTTCTGGGAATATCTCAGAAACTCTTGGTTTTAGAGCATTAAAATATAGTTTTCGGGGACCCTTTACGACTGTTTAGGGGCGCCGAGGTTTTTTTTGACACCTAAGGGCTGAAAATGAGCTTTGTCTCGTCGTTGTAGGCCGTAGTTTCATCATCATCATCATCATCCTCTTGCACAGTTTCCAGCCGTTGGCCGGGTCTGTTTGGAACACAGGCCACTCCAACGTCTTCTGTCTTCCCACCATCTCTCAGCTTCCACCCCTGTCCAGTCTTCTCCTCTCTTCTTCACGCTTTCTTCCATCCCTTTCAGCCACCTGTCTCTCGGTCTTCCTCTCGGTCTCTTTCCTTCCCACTTCGTCTCGTGTATCCTCCTGGGTATCCTCTTATCCTCCATTCGTTTTACATGTCCATGCCATGTAAGTCTAGATTTCTCTATACCATCCCGTAATGGTTCCTCCTTTATTAATGCTCTGGTCCTCTCATTTCTTATTCTGTCCATCTTTGTAGCTCCAATACTGCTTCTCAAGAACCTCATCCCACTGGCCTGTATTTTGCTCTTCTCCCTTCCTTTCATAGCCCAGGTCTCCGAGGCATACGTCAGGATAGGGGCATAGTACGTCCGATATATGATCTTTTTTTTGTTCTGAGGGACATCCTTGCTCCATAACATGCTTCTCACACTCCTCCGGAATGTTTCTGCCTGTCTCCCCCGCTCATTTTTTCTCTATAGTTTCTTCCATTATCTTGTATCAGGCTTCCCAGATACCTGAAACTCTCCACTTTCTTCAGCTGTTCCCCACCAATTGTTATCCCCGTTGTGGTTCTTTCCTTCTTCCTTGTTATGATCACCATCTCACTCTTATTTATGCTAAATTTCATCCCATATCCTTGTATTATTCCTTCCCACACGTCCAACTGTTCCTGTACCTCCTCCTCCTTGTTTCCCCAAATCATCAAATCATCCGCTAACACCATTGCTTTCATCTTTCCTTTCCCAATTACTTGTGCCACTCGGGTCATTATGTCATCCATCACCACAATGAAAAGTAATGGTGCCAGTGCACTTCCTAGTTTCAGGCCGTTTCTCTGTTCCACCCAGTCCGATCTCTCTCCTCCCACTTTCACACAGCTCACGCTTCCCTTCTACATCTCCTTTATCCTCCTTATAGTCCATTTTTCTACTCCTCTATCCTCCAGGGACTTCCATACTTTGTTTCTGCATACACTGTCATATGCTTTCTCAATGTCCAGGAAGGCCATCAGTAGATCTGTTCCATACTCACAGTGCTGTTCTTGTAACTGCCTTACAGCAAAAATCAAATCCACTGTGGACCTTCCTGCTCTGAAGCCATGTTGTTCTTCCCTCATCCCTCCTTCTATCCTTGTCCTAATTCTCCTTTCCAAAACTTTCTCAAACATCTTTGCACAATGACTCATCAGTTTTATTCCCCGATAGTTTCTGCATTCTGTTCTACTACCTTTCTTGAAGATCGGGACAATTATTCCCTTTTTCCAGTCCTCTGGGGTCTTCCTTTCCGTAGTGTAATAATAATAATTATTATTATAATAATAATAATATAACAATATAGGGATAGGGATATAAATGACCTTCCGTAGCACACCAGCACGTGTAAATCGCGTGAAAAAATTCTAGAGTACCCCTTGACCCCCTTAAGCGCATTATATGTATTGATGAATTTTACAGCTTAGTTTGGTTCCGTTATAACCTTCTAGCCGTTTGCAAACTATCTCAGTAATGTAATAAATGGAATTGTATTGCGTCTTATATTACAGCAATAGATGGACCTGTGAATTTCTGTTGCCATGGTTACCGGCTAGCTTCCTTTCATTATTGTATTAAATGAAATTAATTTTCTGGGAATATCTCAAAAACTGTTGGTTTTAGGGCCTTAAAATGTGGTTTTCCGAGTTTCGTTTCTCACACTGAGGGGCTGAAAATGAGCTTTGTCTCGCCCTTCTACGCCTATTTCAGCAAGTATTTTAAGGGGGTAGGCCCCCTTTTATGAGAGGTACAGAGAATAGTTACATCAATGATTGGTGTCGTGCCTCTGAAGGATATCTGTACCAAATTTTACGTTGATCCACTCAGCCGTTCTCGAGTTATAAGGACACAAAAAATTGTCCACAGACAAACAAACAAACAAACAGACAGACAGACAAAAAAATTATTTTCGCACGCATCCGTCATAAAACAGTCTAAAACGCGTAAATAACGCAAATTTCCGTAGAAATTCAGAAAAAACAGACAAACTTTCATTGTTATATATATAGAGATGTCTGTGTGTTCGTCTTTTTTCCGTTCATCAACCATTCATCCGATTGCGATCAAATTTTGGTGAGTTGTTGTAAACACTTCCGGGAGGTTTATAGGCATAGTTAATCCATTTCAAAATAGATAGCGCCCGAGTAGTTTAAACAAATGCGTAATGGAATACGTTCATATACAATTCATCCGATTGCGATCAAATTTTGGTGAGTTGTTGTGTACAGTCCAGGAAAATTTATAGGCGTAGCAAATCCAATTGACAATAGATGGCGTGCAAGTAGCTTCAACAAAATGAAGTGCATTTGTTTCAAGAAAGCCCCACATGCGTTCATATGCCATTCATCCCATTGCGATGAAACTTGGGTGAGATCATGGAGGAAAGAATAAGAGGAGATGCCATGGGCTCGTATGAGTGAAGCCAAGCGCTGCAACCAAAGTGGGCGTAACCTTAACTCGTATTCGGTGTTCTGTGACTTGCATGAGGCATTGTGCATGGCTAAACCTTATTTTGGCCCTGGTTTTTATCGCGCTCCGGTTATGCAACTTTGGAAACGTAATAACAGTAGTGATATGTTATTTAAAGAAAAAAAACTCTTCAATTCTAATCTCAGCATGTGTATACCAAAAAAAAAATCATTCCTCTGGAAATCCCAAATTATCAAACGGCTGTCGGTCAATAATTACGGTAGGACTACGTAAATAATCAATTCGAGGCTAATCGTCAAGTTTCTACTCCCCACAAAGAAAATACCGTACGGTACCGAAACGTGTAGGCTATACCGTATTTTTGTGCAAACATGCGTCCTGTTTTAATTGTTCTGTTTATTAATTTTGAGGTTCGTATTCTTGAACATCAAAATATGTACGACCAATGTGTGAAAGTGGCTGTGCTCGAAATTAGGCCAAAAAACTGATGAATGCCTCAACACCAATAAGAACATAAAACTCAATTTGGTGTAAATACCGTAATTAGTTCGGCATCATTAATTCCCAAGATGTTCCTTCTTTGGTATAACTAGCATCTTCAGACACCTGTATTCAATTTAATCAGTGTTTCAACGTATTATTACGTTTTGCCGCGTCTTCCTTACAAAACTAGCCTCGCAAAGGTGCTCTCATATTTATATTTAAATTGGCTTTTAAAACGATAACGCAGCTTATTTGTGCCAAGTACCGTGATGTACAGAGTGTATTCTGCCTAACCAAGAAAAAATCTCGACTTGTATTGTAGTTTTATGTCACTAACATCCATTATTAGTTGGAGTGGTTTACGGCTTTAAGCATAGGGACAGCCATTTTCTTGCAACCAAAGTGGGCGAGCCGTTTGGCTTCAACAGCTTGCGCTAGGCAGCGCAGCGAAGGCATCTCCTTCCTTTCTTTCCTCCATGGGTGAGATGTTCTGTAAACTTCAGGTAAGGTTTCTGGATTAGTAAATCCACTTAACAATAGGTAGCGCACGAGGAGATTCAACAAATGAGCGACGACGGGCAAAGCGTTTCAACAAAGTCCTGTATGCGTTCACAAACCATTCGTCATATATCGATGAAAATTGGGTGAGAGGTTGTGTACACTACAGGCAAGATTTATGGCTTAGTAAATCCATGTTATAATAGGTAGCGCACGAGTAGATTCAACAAATGAGTGACAACCCACGAAGCGTTTCAACAAAGTCCCGTATGCGTTCATATACTATTCGTCCGATAGCGATGAAACTTGGGTCAGATGTTGTGTACACTTAGGGAAGGTTTCTGGGTTAGTAAATGCACTTTACAATAGGTATCGCACAAGTAGATAAAACAAATGAGCGACGACGCGCGAAGTGCTTCAACATAGTCCCGTATGCGTTCATATATCATTCGTCCGATAGCGACTAAACTTGGGTGAGTTGTTGTGTACACTCCAGGGAAAGTTTCAGGCTTAGTAAGTCCATTTTACAATAGGTAGCGCACAAGTAGATTCAACAAATGAGCGAAGACGCGCGAAGCGTTTCAACAAAGTCCCGTATGCGTTCATATACCATTCGTCCGATAGCGATGAAACTTAGGTGAGATGTTGTGTACACTTCAGGGTAGGTTTCTGGCTAAGTACATCCACTTTACAATAGGTATCGCACAAGTAGATTCAACAAATGATCGACGGCACGCGAATCGCTTAAACATAGTCCCGTAGCGTTCAAATACCATTCATCAGATTGCTATGAATCTTTGGTTGAATTGTTGTGCACACTCCAGGAAAGGTTTCTGACTTAGTAAATCCTTTTTACAATAGGTAGCGCACGAGTAGATTCAACAAATGAGCAACGGCCCGCGTATTGTTTAAAAAAAATTCGTATGCGTTCATATACCATTCATGCGATTGCAATGAAATTTAGAGAAATGTTGTTTTCGCTCCCGCAAAGATTTCTGATTTAGTAAATCCATTTTACAATAGGTAGCGCACGAGTAGATTCAACTAATGAGCGACAGCGCGTGAATCGTTCCAACCAAGTCCCGTATGCTTTCATATACAATTCATCCGATTGTGATAAAACGTTGATGAGTTGAGTACAGTCCTGCGAAGGTGTATGATTTAGTAAATCCGTTTTTCAATGGGTGGCACACAAGAAGATTCAACAAATGAGTGAAGGCGCGTGAATCGTTTAAACAAAATCCCGTATGCCTTCATATGCCATTCATCCGATTGCGATGAAACGTTCATGAGTTGTTGTGTACACGCCAGGGAAGGTTTTCGACTTAGTAAATCCATTTTACAATAGGTAACGTACGAGCATATTCAACAAATGGGTGAAGGCGCTCGAATCGTTTCAACAAAGTCTCGTATGCGTTCATATACCATTCATTTCATTGCGATGAAACTTTGGTGAGTTGTTGAGCACGCACCCATGATTTTGTTGAGATAGTAAATCAATTTTACAATAGTTTAGAGGTGGTTAAAGGAAAATAAATAAATAAATAAATAAATAAATATTGGGAATCCAAAAGCACTTCAACAAACAAAGTTACAACGCCAACACTATCCTTGATTGGCATTGCAACTCATACCGGGTACAGCTAGTATATATAGAAATTATATATAAACTTTTGAACTGACGATGGTTTGGGGGCCTCGGGGATGTGAAACGTGAAGATATGTCAAAATTTTGCGGAAGTCGAAACATGGTACCCATTGCAATAGTATGCTATCTAATGAAATCTACCTAATACTAGCATTTTCAAACTCCGCATCAGTTAGCACATTCAACACTAAATTGTAGTTGATTATTCCTAACTCACAGTCTTTCATACTCTTCTGGGGTACAATAAGGTGGTACATTAAAACTTCCCTTTTGTCATTTTCAGAATCGAGGAACTTCTTTTAACAAATGAATGATTTCTGCCACATTTGGCTATGAAGTGTTTTCTGCCTCATTTCGCTTGACAATTAAAAGATGGTAACATGAGATATCTTCTGCAGAGCTGTAGACCAATCGTCTGCAAAGCCTCGGACAAGTTGTGAGTTGTAGACAGCACTTTACATAATACAAAAGAGGCTACAACAAACTTAAAATATCGTGCACCACTAACGGGCCTCATTGCTAATGGGCAATTATGCATTAGCCCCCTTTGTCCTCCCTCTCGGCGGCCCTGAACACAGCTTCTCTGAAAGATCAGTCTTAAGACCACATGATTGTTGGTTCGATTACCGGATTTTTGTTGTTGATTAAGTTAGGGGACTCACATCTAGTGGGACTTGGGTTGGCGACCACGGGACCCAAGCAGATTCGGGTATTGCTTCCACTTACTTATGCCGGACTCCTCTCTGTCATCTCTCTTATTGACCTCCCTTGGTCAACTCTTGTTCTTTTCCTACCCCGACGGTATTACGGTATCCGAGGCCTGGGGAGTCTTTCACTTTCCCGCCTTAATAGGCTCTTGTGTCATCTTTTCTGATCCCTCATTCTTCGAGATGCCGCCGGGATAATACCGTCAATTTATTCAGATTTCTATAAAAAATTGTGAAACTTTGAAGTTACCAGCAAAGAGAAGATCAATATTATGTTATTTGTTGTTTAAAAAAATGTGAAGCAATAAATAATTTTTTCATTGACAACACTATATTTTTTGCTACCAAAAACAGGTTCCAAAAGCAAATATTACACTGATTTTAAAGTCATACTGGCATATCTGCAATTTTCGATTTATTTGCAACAACAAATTCAATAATAAGTATTCGTCTAAATATTATTCATGCATAAGGTGGCATTGAAATGAACCAAACGGACGTTAAATGGCAAATTCACATGCGAAAACTCTAAAACTGATCGTGTGAAAAATGTGCGTTTTGCACATAGGCCACTTTAATTTCATAGCGACGATACATTCTCATTTTCATCTTTGTGACACTTCACACTACGGCCATAAACCACACAGATATTTTCGGCAAGCTTTAATCCCGGGAGGGACCAGCGAGTTCGTGCAGTAAGAAAGCCTCGGCGGGTTAAAAGTCATAAACCCACCCCTCAGGAAGGTGAACCAAAAGCTGGGCGTGGGAGTAGAGGTTGCAAATATCAGAAGAGTAACTGCTAGAGGTCGTTAAACCCCGGAGTATGAGAGAGACGCATGGCACAGTATTGTTGATTTAAATTACTATTCCTGGAGGGTCGAGGGTTCGAATCTGAATGGGGTGGAAGTTTGTAAATTCGAATCTGCGATATTTTATCGGAAACGGTACGGTATTGTGTTGATTAAATTAGTATTGAGACGTTTCATACATCGCATTTTCGAAAAATCACCTTTAGCGTCCTGGAGTGTCGCGGGTTCGAATCCCAATGAGGTGGAAGTTTGTAAATTCGAATCCGCGATATGTTATCGGAATCGGTACGGTGTTGTGTTAATTAAATTAGTATTAAGACGTTTCATACATCGGATTTTCGAAAAATCATCATAAGCTTCCAGAAGGGTCGCGGGTTCGAATCCCAATGATGTGGAAGTTTGTAAATGTGAATCTCCGATATGTTATCGGAATCGGTACGGTATTGTGTTGATTAAATTAGTATTCAGACAATCCTTACATCGGATTTTCGAAAAGTCACCTTTGGCTTCCTTGAGGGTCGCGGGTTCGAATCCCAATGACGTGGAAGTTTGTAAATTCGAATCCGGGATATGTTATCGGAATCGATACGGTATTGCGTTGATTAAATTAATATTCAAACGGCCCTTACATCGGATTTTCGAAAAGTCACCTTTGGCTTCCTGGAGGGTCGCTGGTTTGAATCCCAATGAGGTGGAAGTTTGTAAATTCGAATCCACGATATGTTATTAGAATCGGTACTGTATTATGTCGATTAAATTAGTATTAAGACATTTCATACACCGGATTTTCGAAACGTCACCATTAGCGTCCTGGAGGCTCGCGGGTTCGAATCCCAATGATGTGGAAGTTTGTAAATTCGAAACCGCGATATGTTATCGGAATCGGTACGGTGTTGTGTTGATTAAGTTAGTATTCAGACGTTCCTGACACTGAATTTTCAAAAAGTCACCTTTTTCTTCCTGGAGGGTTCCGGGTTCGAAACCCAATGATGTGGAAGTTTGTAAATGTGAATCTCCGATATGTTATCGGAATCGGTACGGTATTGTGTTGATTAAAATAGAATTCAGACAATCCTTACATCGGATTTTCGAAAAGTCACCTTTAGCTTCCTGGAGGGTCGCGGGTTCGAATCCCAATTAGGTGGAAGTTTGTAAATTCGAATCTGCGATATTCTATCGGAATCGGTACGGTGTTGTGTTGATTAAATTACTATTCAGACGGTCCTTACATCGGATTTTCGAAAAGTTACCTTTAGGGTCCTGGAGGGTCGAGGGTTCGAATCTGAATGGGGTGGAAGTTTGTAAATTCGAATCTGCGATATTTTATCGGAAACGGGTGTTGATTGAATTATTATTGAGACGTTTCATACATCGGATTTTCGAAAAGTCACCTTTAGCGTCCTGGAGTGTCGCGGGTTCGAATCCCAATGAGGTGGAAGTTTGTAAATTCGAATCCGCGATATGTTATCGGAATCGGTACGGTGTTGTGTTGATTAAGCGAGTATTCTAGCTTGCCACGGTGGGTGAGTGGATAGCGTGTCGGTCTACTAACCCCAAGATTGCAGGTTCGCCCCTGACCGTGGTAAGTGATTTTTGAAAGGCGGCAAAAATACGATACGCATGTCATACGATGTTGGCATGTCAAAGAACCCATTTGAATTCAGTAGGCCGAGTTCATAATGGCAAAATTAATCTCGGGAGTTTCCGCCAACACAAAGTTCCTCATTTCTCTACTAGAAAGCGCTATTGTGTTCAAGGAGATTAGATATCTAACATCTAACCTCCTTGACTTTCATAGTCAAGGAACTACGAAATTCGACATGCAAGCTACCCTCTGGGTGTCAAATAGCAAAGCTTGCACCAGGCACCCGAGGCCATACGATATTATTATTATTATAGCGAGTATTCTGACGGTGCTTACATCAGATTTTCGAAACGCACCTGTAGCGTCCTGGAGGTTTGTAAATTCGAAGTTGCGATATGCGATGTGTGACCCGGATCGGTACGGTATAGTGTTGATTTAATTCGTAGTCAAGAGTTGGATACCTCTCCTTGCTCTGTCTACTGGTAGCGCTCTCTCAGCTCTAGAAGAAAAACTATTTCCAGTTCTTCAACCTTTATAGGAAGTGTTTCGTCTTTCTCGCGATGCTCCTTGACTTGATGTATTGAACAGATGACTGCCGTCTTGTGTACTACTTCAAACATGTCCATAACCAAAATCTCATCCAAATGGCACTCGTAAAACAACAAAATAGAGGGTTTTGCAATCGAAGTTTCATTAACGAATCTCGTCGTGAAGGGTGCAAAAGTCGCTAACGGCACAAAACGTGTGCAAAACCCGCTAAGTCAATATTTTAATTTATGTTTTAGGACAGAAGATCCAACCGTAGATTTCACAGATTTTAACTGAATAATAAATGTTTTTATGTTGATTTCAGGGGTAAGAAATATGGTATTAGCTTAAATAGTTTGGTCGTAGCAGTTTTTCCTCATTTACTCGGTTCCGTTTATAATGCACTTGGCGGCCTTTGCAAACGGACTACTCAAGTAATAAAATTGAAATATTGTATTGAAAAGTGAATAAGCATAATTAAAGACCAAGAACAAACTTAAAGCGACACTCCGGAGATAAAAGTTGATATTTTGTTCATTTTGGTGTTTTTTTTTATCACTGAAATTTAAAGGATTGGGTTTCTTCTTTCTTGTCACCAAGTTATTCCGTTGAATTCAAACAATTTACCATCTTAATAATGCTTCGTTTGTCAGTCTGCACACAGCAGAAATGGGAGTCAAAAGAGTTCAGACAGTAAAACAGGAGGTCTGGAAATGGGAAAGGTACCTTGGGGCTTAATACAAGAAATGGTAAATATTAAGGAAGACCACGCTCACATTTGCCAAGGCCTAAATTTTGAACCATTCAAACAATGGGGTATTGGGATTTAACTCTTCCCGTGTCATTTCCGGAATATTCCGCGCCAGCCCGTTATTGTTGCGTGTCGTTTACGATATATTCCGCAACATGTTTCCCGCTCCAGCGGGCCGTTTACGGAATATTCCGCGAGCTGTCATAAGTTTACAGATAATTACGGCAGGTGGCAGTATGGTATTAAATAACGTATATGAACTCGCTCGGAACTGGAAATGACTACTTGAATCATTTCTTTTACTTTTTTTAGTATTCGTTTGATAGATACTGGAGTTTGACGGTATCAGCTGATGCATCTTTAAGCCGATGTAAACAGTAAAATGGCGGGCTCGTACGACGAAAATGTGGCTGCGATATCAAGTTATTTGGAGGAATCAGATAGTGATTACAGTGACTTTGAAGAGAGTGTTGAAGAGATCGATGGTTCATGTTAATATTTGAAAGAAAAATAGCACAGTAGCGCCACCTGGTGAAATAGACATGTACAATAAAGAAGAGAAAAAAAAAAGACGAGTCAGTGCAAAGTCTGTGCGTGTTCGCGTGACATGTGACAAGCATCTCAAAAGATGATTTGTATTTTGTATTGTATTTCTCACTTGATAAATAAAGTTTTACATTAAAACTAACAGGTTATGGACCCAGGCCACGTGTAAATGGTATTATCTCGTGAGTGGATCCGAAGCTGAGCGCCTGTGGAACACGTGCTGTATTTTTTGTGAGCAAGGATAACCTCAAAATGGCAGCCGGCAGTGACTACAAAGTTCAAGTGGATAAACTTGAAGGACCTGAAGACTGGGCAAAGTGGAAATGGCATGTGTTGATGGTTTTGCGGTCGTATGAACTGGAAAATATTGTTGATGGTTCGAAAAAGTGTCCTGTGTTGCCGGCAGATGCAACTGCGCAACAAAAAGCGGCATATAAGCAGTGGTTGAAAGAAGACGCGAAAGCGGCCAGTTTGCTAGCAGGTGCGCTAGGAAAATCTGTTGCCGAGCTCGTGTTGACGTGCACCAATGCCAGTGAAATTTGGACAAAATTGAGCGCACGGTTCGAACGAAGCAGTACGCAGCGACTGAACATGTTGATCGAGTCATTCTTCCGAGTGACACGTGACGACAAGGAGGACATCAGCACCCATGTCGCGAAGTTACAGAAGCTTTATCAGGATCTGAACGACGAACTACAAAAGCACAACGAAAACACGTTATCTGAAAGGATTTTGAACGGTCGAATTTTATCCACGCTGGGAAAAGAATATGATAATTTCAAGGATGTGTGGGACACGATTCCGACGGAAAATCAAACTGTGAACTTGTTGATTGAAAAATTGTGCACGATTGAACTGCGTGACCAAGGAAACGTGGAATCGACTGCGTTTGTGGTACGTAGTGCTCCCAAGAAGCATTCCCAGTATGGCAGTGGCAAAGGCAGTGCTGATGACAAGTCGAAGAAAAATGTTCAACGAGTAAAGCAGAAGTTTCCATGTTTCAAATGTAAGGAATTGGGCCATTGGGCAAGTGAATGTCCAGTGAAGAAGAAAGAGGGTGACACTAGAAACAAAAATAAGGAGAACAATGCTTCGTTTCTGACACATGCGATGAGTGCGTTAGACGGCGACTTTGTTCAAGCCGACGAGTGGTACTGCGACAGTGGCGCCACAAATCACATCACCGCGAACAAACAGTATTTTACAACATACGTCAGGTTTGCTGCTCCAGAGAAGATTTTGCTAGGAAAACGAGGTGTGAGCATGCTAGCTCACGGCAAAGGAACTGTAAACATTCAAGTGCGGCTGAACAACGCTTGGTTAAGTGCTGAGATGACTGAAGTTTTGTATGTTCCCGATGCAATGGCTCATCTGTTTTCTGTGAAAGCTGCTGCAAGGAAAGGTTTTTGTGCAAGACTTGACGACCTAACTGTTAGAATTGAAGACAAGGTTACTGGAAAGGCGATGATGGCTGGACGTGTGATTCATGGTCTGTATGTACTTGACATGCGCGTCGTGAAACCGGCGCAACCCATTCAAGTGAATTTAGCTACATCGTCGGACAAACTGCAGATCTACCATGAACGATTTGGTCATCAACACAAAGCGCATGTCAAGAATGTACTGAAGCAGATGAACATCAATGTAGACATGTGTAAAGAGGATTTCTGCGATGGATGTGCACTGGGAAAAATGCATCGACTGCCATTCAAGACACGAATGAATCGACCAACAGCCACCGGTGAACAAATCCACGCCGATGTGAATGGACCAATGTCTACTGAATCTCTTGGAAAGGCACGCTACTACGTATGTTTCAAGGATGATTTCAGCAAGTTTCGACGAGTTTTCTTTTTAAAGCACAAAAGTGAAGTGTACACCGTTCTGGAACAGTTCCTGAATGAAGCCAAAACAAATGGACACGTCGTGAAGCTGTTCAGGTGTGATGGAGGAAAAGAATTTGATAACAAGAAGGTTTCTGAACTACTAGCAAGCAGAGGCATAGAACAAAGCATTACTACGCCATACACACCACAACAAAACGGAGTTGCGGAACGTGAAAATCGGACGATTGTGGAGTGCGCAAAATCTATGCTGAATCCCAGCAAGTTAACGAAAAAACTTTGGGCTGAAGCCTGCAACACTGCGGTGTACCTCCTGAATCGCACTGGGAAGTCATCGATTGAAAACAAATCTCCCTATGAATTGTGGTATGGACGACCAGTGGGAAGTTTCAGTCATCTGAAGATCTTCGGAACAGAATGCTACGTGCATATCGACAAGAATTTTCGCTCAAAGTTCGACGACAAAGCTGTTTTTGGACATCTGGTTGGGTACGTGAACGACAGGGATGGATTTAGAGTCTGGATTCCAACTCAGGGAAAGGTTGTTCTAAGCCATGATGTGAAATTCAAACCTGAAGTTGTCTGCAATCTGCGCGCCAACGCCGGAAAGGTTGAAGTCACGCTTGAAGAACGTGTGGAGAGGAATCAGTCTAATTCATCGTCTGATGTAGGCCTACAGAGGAGGTCAGAGTCAGATGAGAACTTAAGCGAAATTGAAGATTTTGCTTCGGCATCCAGTTCCGGAGGAAGCGAAGATGAGGAAGAAGGAGAGACTGAAGAAAGAAGGAAAAGCAAACGTGAAAGTAAGAAGCCATCGTGGATGATCAGTGGAAATTACATGTACATGGCTGGACCATCTATCGCTGAAAAGAATCCTGACTCATACTCTGAAGTGCTGCAGTCTAGTGATAAAAATCAGTGGCTGAAAGCAATTAATGAAGAATTGGAGTCCTTAAAGGAAAATGATACCTGGAAATTGGTTGAGCGTCCAAATGGTACACGGGTCCTGAAAAATCGGTGGGTTCTTCGACAGAAGACAACGGACAGTGGAGAAGTTCGCTTCAAGGCACGATTGGTAGCCAAAGGCTATGCGCAACAGCAAGGAATCGATTATGAAGAAACATTCAGCCCTGTTGCACGGTATGATACCATTCGAGCTCTGTTGGCAGTAGCTGTTGAAAAGGAGATGAAACTTGGTCAATTTGATGTCAAGACGGCCTTCTTGAACGGCGAGCTTGAAGAAGATGTGTTCATGGAACAGCCAGAAGGTCATCAGGACGGTACTGGCCGAGTGTGTCATCTAAAGAGAAGCTTATATGGTTTAAAACAGGCTCCACGCTGCTGGAACAAGCGTTTCAAGAAATTCATGGAGAAAGCTGGATTCAAAAACAGCAAAGCTGATCCTTGTCTCTTTTACAGCAACAAAAATGGAAAGTGGTTGGCTGTTGTAATCTTTGTGGATGATGGTCTGGTAATTGGCAATGAAGAAGACATCGAGCAGTTCATGGAAAAACTTCAGCAGGAATTTCACACGACCAGAGGATCTCTCAACAATTTCCTGGGCATGAAGATACAAGAAAACCATGATGGATCAATTGCAATCAGTCAAGAGGAATACACGAGGAAAATCCTAGAAAAATTTGGGATGGCCGAGTCAAATGGAGTGTCTACCCCAGTTGGACGCGAAGAAAGTGAAGACGGAGA
This sequence comes from Meconema thalassinum, assembly GCA_946902985.2. Taxonomy (NCBI): domain Eukaryota; kingdom Metazoa; phylum Arthropoda; class Insecta; order Orthoptera; family Tettigoniidae; genus Meconema; species Meconema thalassinum. The sequence goes on along the minus strand of OX336392.1, from coordinate 13,720,838 downwards.
AAAGGTTTCGGCCAGGGTTCCTTATCGTGAGGCGGTGGGATCCTTGATGTACCTGACTACTGCTACTCGTCCAGATATCGCATTCGCGGTCAACAAAGCTGCTCGAGCCATGGAGAATCCTACAGTTCAAGACTGGAGTCAAGTGAAACGGATATTTCGATATTTAAAGAGCACAGTGAACCATGGAATCGTCTATAGGAAAGAGGACGTTTTGAAGGTCTACAGTGATGCTGACTACGCCGGTGACAAGAGGACGAGACGTTCAACGACGGGTGTCATTTCGATCTACAATCATGGAGCTGTATCGTGGAGAAGTCAGTTACAGAAGTCTGTGTCAACATCGACAACTGAAGCTGAAATTGTGTCTGCAAGTGAAGGAGCAAAGGAGTTGATTTGGCTGAAAAGACTGTTTTCTGAATTACTGGGAACTGCTGACAAACCTCCAACGCTTTACATCGACAATGCTGGTGCAGTTAAATTGGCTAAAAATCCGGAGTACCATCGAAAATCGAAGCATATTGAGGTACGTCATTTCTATGTGAGGGAAAGATTTTTGGACGGAGACCTTGAGCTGGAGCACATCGACGGGACCAATCAATTAGCTGATCTTCTAACTAAACCTCTGGAGAGGGTCAGATTCGAGATGCTGCGTGAGAGGATTGGCGTGCAGAAGATGACATCTTAGAGGCTGAAAAGTGTTCAATAGTTCAACTTGTTTATTTTTTTTTTTTGTATTTGATTTTTCTTTGGAGGAAGTGTTAATATTTGAAAGAAAAATAGCACAGTAGCGCCACCTGGTGAAATAGACATGTACAATAAAGAAGAGAAAAAAAAAAAAAGACGAGTCAGTGCAAAGTCTGTGCGTGTTCGCGTGACATGTGACAAGCATCTCAAAAGATGATTTGTATTTTGTATTGTATTTCTCACTTGATAAATAAAGTTTTACATTAAAACTAACAGTTCAGAATCAAGAGAAAGTGCAGTTGATGAAGATGAGTGTGATAATGATGCAGTTCTCCAAGGTAGCCCAGCTGGGTGTGTTGAAGATTATCACAGAAAGAAACACCTCTGATATTGAAAACAGTGAGCTTCACTCTTCATAGTATAATGTGGTGTGTGTGTTTTTATAAGTGATACAAGCTGTGTAATTTTGTTCAACAAGAAAAAAATCTGTTTTGCAGACTGAATTTAGCAAGTGTAAAAACCATGGTTTTCCTGAACTGTTTCGTATTTTGTAACTTTTTTCTCTTTTCAAATACATTTTCTAACAAAATTAAAACGTTAAAAAAATTGACATTTTTGGGAAATTTTCCTTAAAATAAATGATCACTCGGGCAAAATACAATTTATATTCAGCGACGCTGGAAAGATTAATGTTAGACATAAAAAATACACTATGATTAGTCCAGTCAATAAGGAAGAAAATTACACAAAGCTGAAATTTTTGAAAACTCTCTTCCTCAAGTGCCCCAGAATCACATTCAGTAGATTCGCAATAATCCAACAGGTATGGGAAGGTGTCGGATTATCAAACATTATGTATTACCAAATCTTCAATGTAAAACCATGTCTCAAAGGGAAAAAACTGCAGATGTGAGCATCAAACATGAAAAAACCTTCTTTTTTTTACATTCGAATTGAGCCACTATGGATTACGGAGTAGCAATCAAAATCAATGCTTCGTTCTAGATCGTCTGCCAGCTTTGATGTCCTGCCAGTATCTCTTGAGCCCATCACTCAGCGCCTTCTTCCGATCTTCTGAAAGAGGTCCCCTCCGTCTTTTGGGTTCTGCCCCTACCTTAAATCCCTGGTAATAACTTTATTTTAGATAAGTTGCTGATTCATTGAGGGGCTTTGCAACATCGTGGTCATGTAGCCCCGTGTACTTGGGTGTGTGTGTGTGTGTGTGTGTGGAATTTGTAAAAATCACCAGCCTCACAGAAATTCATTGCAGCTCATTCCTGGCCCTGTACAAACTGGAATAATAAGGGGTAGATAAACATTGAAAACTTGGTTTTGGTCACCATTTTTTCCAAGATGTCATCAAAATTAAGATTGATTCAAGGGTGCGTAATTTGTATGCTATTCTATTTATTTACATAGTTTATGCCCACATTGGAGCACTAAAATCAAAGCTAATACATTTAAGTCCTCTACGGATTAACAGGGAGTTAGCGGTTATCTTCCTCCTCCATTCTATCTGAGCTGGCTGCTCTTTTCTCATTAAAACCGCCCAGTCAAACACTAAAGAAACGTTTAAACTTAATTACATTATTAATCGTACATGTTTCGGTATTTTATTGAAACCTTCCTCAGCATGATTGATATTAAATTTTAAAACTAGTTAACAAAGCCAAAAAGAAATGGATATCCTTAGATTGTATAATACGCTTGATTGCTGTGTTTAGTAAATAACCTGCACATTGCGTTGCCCATTAAACATCTAAAACAACAGAGTGGGCCATCAAGTTGGGAATCGACTGAATTTTTAAGATTAGAAGACTTCTTCTTCTTCTTCTTCTTCTTCTTCTTCTTCTTCTTCTTCTTCTTCTTCTTCTACGGTCTCATTGGACCACTTCAGTCAATCATTTCTTGGTCTTCTTCTTCAGTAAGTTTCCTTTCCGAATCGCCCAGTAGCTTTTCATTCGCTCTGATCTTCTCAGGCGTTCCTCATCTGTAAATACCCTTTTTACTGTATTACGTTTGTCTATTTTAGCCTGAAATCTTATTTTTATATCTCTCAGTTTTTGTTTTGTTTTGCAAGTCATCCAAGGTTATTTCCAATTCTTTCACATCTTCTCTAATTTCCTTAATCCATCCTACTTGTTGTTTCATATTACAAAGTTTCACTGCAATTTTTCTAGATAACCTGGTTTCCAGTGTCCTCATGATGTGACCAAGAAAAGAAATCCGTTTCTTCCGAATAGTATCAGTGATGGGCTCCAGTCTCTGTATACCACTTCATTTGGTACTATCCGCCACTGTCCATCTTTCTGATATTTTTTATTTATGCATGTTCTAGCTATTCTTCTTTCTACTCTTAAAATTTTGTCGATTCTGTTTCCCTGAGTAGCTTTAAAAAAAGTTTCGCTTCCATATGTCACCTCTGGTTGAACCACCATCTTGTAATGTATAATTTTGTTGTGATTGATAGACATTTTCTTGTTAATTTTTGGGCTTTTATCATTTTATTATTTGGCATATAACTATTAAATTTTGCTAATAGGGTAAAAATGGTTTGGATATGTCAAACGAATGGAAGATGGGAGAATACCGAAACACATGATGGAGGAAGGAGAGCAAGAGGAAGACCCCGAGCACAATGGATCGACTTGATTAAGACTACAGACATGCCAACTATTACGAATTAATCTTAATCATTACGATTTTTCCCTTACGATTACGCTCTTACGAAAGGGTAACGTAAAATTACAAATTTCGGTTGAATTCGTGTTATTCTTTTAAAAATGGCGCCATGCGCAGTGATCGGAAGCGATCGGCAACTTTCGAACCCACTCGTTGTTTATTGCTTCACGTGATCATGCGCATTCTGTCTGCGCGCGTGCTCTTATTTCTTTGTTACCAAGGTCAAGGAACAAGTTAGTCTTAGCAAGAACTGAGAAGAAAGTGAATGCCTGCAGTATGAAGCGATTTTTAGTACCAGAAATTGCGTGTGGTAGTGTTGTTGGAACTAGTGGTGATGGTGATAACAAAACTACGAAGAAGCAGAAAGTCGTTCAAAGATTTAGGGAGGAATATACAAAACTGTGGCCGTGTTTATTACATTCTTCCAAATCTTCGTCCCACGTGTTTTGTACTGTGTGTTCCCGCGATTTTTCGGTTGCACATGGCGGAAGAGATGACTGCCGGAAACATATCAACAGTAAAATTCACTCGGATTTCGTGAAACTGAGGGGGTCCAACAAGGAATTAACGCGATTTTTAAGTAATTCTGAAGATAGAAATGCTATCACGAATGCGGATGTTTTATTTACGGCTTTCGTTGTCGAACATAATCTGCCTTTGGCCTGCAGTGACCATGCCGGACATTTATTTTTAAAAATGTTTCCAGTTTCAAAAATAGCATCCAAATTCAGTTGTGCCACTCGTGTTCAAAATTTGAAGTGCGTACCCTCAACCTCCACCCAAGTATCTGGGATAGATGTAGATCTTGCAGAGGAGGTTGTTGATGAGGAGGGAATGAAATTGGTAAGTAGCTATAATCTATTTTAAGTTGTAATACAGTAGCTTATATTTTGTTTGAATGTCGTACACCCCCCACCTTCTATATTTTGTTTGAATAATCCCCCCCCCCCCCCCCGATTACTAATTGCTCTTTCTGAAAGTTGGCATCTCTGAGACCAGCATAAGTAGATGGAGTATGGACTGGAACAGACTTCTGGAAGAGGAAGAGGAAGAGTGGAGGAACTGGAGAAGGTGGAGGAGTACCATAAACACCCCGACCCGGACTTAAACTGGATAAAGGGGAAAATATTCAGAAGTACAGCATGAAAATCAGTATAGAGAAAAGCAAGACCATGGTGATGACAAGAGGGGAAAGACAAGGAAAGGGCACTGTGAAATGTTCAAATACCTAGGAAGTGAGTTAATGCAAACTGGTAGGTTGGACATGGAGATTGGCAGGAGGGTACAGCAGAGCAATGCATTCTACCGAAGTGTAAGAAAACTTGTTTGGGATAAGGAAGTACCAAGGAAAAGCAAGGAGGTAATGTATAAAGTGTACTATGTTCCCATATTAACTTATGCAGCTGAGACTTGGACCCTGACAAGCAGGCAAGAGAGTAGAATCCAAGCCAGTGAAATGAAATTCCTAAGAAGTATGATAGGAAAGACAAGGAAAGACAGAGTGAGGAATGAAGATGTTAGGAAGGAAGTTGGGATGGGAAAACTAAATGAGAGAATTGAGAAGAATAAACTAAGGTGGTTTGGACATGTAAAGAGGATGGAGGAAAATAGAATACCAAGACAGCTGCTGGAGGTAAAGTGCAAGGGTAAGAGAGAAAGAGGAAGACCTAGAACAAGGTGGATTGATTCAGTGAAGAACAGCTTAAGAAAAAGAAATCTGGACTGGGACAAGATCGTGGAACAGGAATGGTGGAACGAAAGAGGAAAGTGGAGAAGTGCCATAAATACCCCGACCCGGCAGGAGCTGGATAAGGGGGAAGGAGGAGGATGATGAGGATCAATAACAAATTAGTGGCACTTCTAGAACAATATGATGTATTTTAAATTAATCCCCTTTTAAGAAAAAACCCCTAAGGAAAAAATTAAAATCCCCTGATCATCATCAGTTTTCCAGCCTAAGCTGGGTCGGAGCAATTATGACACCTCTCCACTTAACTCGGTCTGTCCACCATCTTTCCTCAACCACTGAACTGCACTCCAGGTTCCGTCGGTCCACCAAGTCCATCCACCGTATTCTTCCTCGTCCTCTCTTTCCAGTCATCTGTCTTTCCATCACTAATTTCAGCATTCTTTCATCATTCATCCTCTTCTCATGTCCATACAATCTCAATCAGGCTTCTGCACATTTACTTCCTTCCAAATGTCTTCAATTCGCACTCTATCTCTCCTAGTCTTCCGTACCATACTCCTCAGGAATTTTATTTCGGTCGCTTGTATTCTACTTTCATTCCCCTGATATTAATTTAAAATATGCTTGCCACGTTGAGTAAGTGGTTAACGTGTCGGACTACTAACTTCAAGCTTGCAGGTTCGCTCCTGGCCATGGTAAGTGATTTTTGAAAGGCGTCAAAAATCACAACATGCATGTCATACGTTGTTGGCATGTTAAAGAACCCATTTGAATTCAGTAGGCCGTGTTGAGAGTGGCAGAATTAATCTCGGGATTTTCCGCGAACACAAAGTTCCTCATTTCTCTACTAGAAAGCGCTATAGTGTCAAGGAGCTTAGATATCTAACCTCCTTGACTTTCATAGCGTTCCAAGGATCGACGAAATTCGGCATGCAAGCTACCCTCTGGGTGTCAAATAACAAAGCTTGCACTCAGCACCCGAGGCCATACGATTAACTAGCATTACCCGTCGCGGCTTCGCCCGTCGATATTCTAGTTGTAGAGTACACTTAGCAAAATCTCAATCATGAATGCTATGACTGATTTATCCTTGGTATGAATAATCAGACTTTTATCAATTCAGCTACCGGTGCAGTGGTTAGGGGTTTGTTATTCCTTCATAGGTATATCAGAGCGAAGTTAGTTTTCTGGGAATATCACAGACACAGTTAATTTAACGGCCTTTAAATGTGGTTTTCGGAAACCCTTTATAGTCGGGTGAAAAAATTCTAGAGTGCCCCTTGACCCCCTTAAGCGCATTATACTGTATGTATTGTTTAATTTTACATCTTAATTTGGTTCAGTGATAACCTTATAACCTTCTGGAAACTTTCACAGTAATGTAATAATAGGAATTGCGTGAAAAAATTCTAGAGTGCCCCTTGACCCCCTTAAGCGCATTATACTGTATGTATTGTTTAATTTTACAGCTTAATTTCGTTCAGTGATAACCTTATAACCTTCTGGAAACTTTCACAGTAATGTAATAATAGGAATTGCATTGCGCCTTACAGAAATAGATGGACCTGTGAGATTCTGTTACCATGGTTACCGTGTTACATTCTTTCATTATTTCATTGTAAAAATACATGTTTTAAGGTATTTATTTAATTGTGAGGCATTTAAAGAGTAAGTGAGTGCGTTGTGCTGAACCTGTAGGTACCCCATGTGTGTTGGTTGGTGTTAATGGGACCTTATTTTCGGTGCAAAACTGGAATGGGACCTTAGCAGAATAATATAGGGAGGGATTAAAAATATGACAACGAAAAAAAAAAAAATCTTCACATATTCTCCATGCAAAAAGCATGCAATGCAAAGATATACAGTACATAACAATTTTGTAGGTATGCCTGTTAAACAGAAACATGTGGGAAATGCTAAAAGCCGTAAAGTCTACTCACAAGTGACCAGCTGAAGGAAGGATAGCAGGTAAGGTAACTAGCATTACTTACAGAGAGTATAGTTGGATTCAACCACGATACCTGCGCCTCTCTGTTGCAGGATCTGCATTTGTTCGCTGTGCCTCTGCAGGCCTTCTTCGTGGATGGTGACGTCACGCCAGCAGTCTACTTTATGCAGCTGGGATAGTCTACGCACAAAACAAGCAGTCAAAAGCACTACTCTATGTCAGGTAGCCTAGAAACTAGCATAGCAGACACTAAGACTGGACATAATTTCACCTTCATACTGTACTGTATATCAGAAGAGTCTGAAACCAGAGATAGCAACATTAGAGGAAACATTTTGTCATTCAGGGAGATGGCGGGGCGTGGGCATGACAAACTGACTTTATAAAAAGCGCAGCATTATGTACACTGACCGGCAAAAAAAGTGGAACAGTAATTTAAAAAGTTTAAAATTAGCCATGAAAAAGATGTAATCACATTTTAAAAGCTTTTCACGCATTAGGACACACATCTGAAACATCCGTGAATAGAAATTGACATTTCATAGGGTGGTTTATTACCACCAATTATCCCCAATCTTCGATGAGCCTAACAAGCTGTCATGGATGCTAAGGGTGGAAACACTAGTTTTAGTGACCAGTGTTCTCGTGCAGTGCAGTGCAAACATTAACACTGTTTTGTTTGGCAAAAAAAAAAAAAAAAGCCCAAAAGAACATTAGTAAAAAATGGAAAATTGTTAGATTTGTGAAATGTAACGAAATTTGTGAGTTACTGTAAAGCGTGTTGTAAAACATGTTTCAGTATTTTCTGTAGCCAACCATCTAACATTTACATGAATAATGCAAATATTGGAAAACCGATACATTTTAGTGGAATCATCATCATCATCAAATTCCAGCTCCAGTCGCCCGGGTGCTGTTAATGAGCCCTCGCCACCTTTTCCTGTCCATGAATAGTTGGTCTTCATAGGTCCTTCTCCAGTCTAGCCCTTTGTCTTCAAGATCATCCTTGATTTGGTCCAACCATTTCTTCTTTGGTCTTCCTACTGGTCTTTTTCCTGGGATAATCTTGTTGAAATAAGCTTTTGGTGTCCTCTCATCTCCAATTCTTTGAAGATGCCCTTACCATCCTAACGGTTGCTTCTGCAAATATTTTGTAGCACTGATATCTATGCCAGCCTCTGTCCTGATTGTTTCGTTCCTTACTTTGTCTCTCCTTGTCCTTTGAAGCATTGTTCTTATAAACTTCATTTCGGATGCCTGAATCCTACTTTCTTCTCTTCTGGACAGGGTGCATGTTTCTACTCCGTAAGTTAGAATTGGGATGTAGTATGTCTTAAACAGTATATGTTTACACTTCCTGGGCACTTATCCCACAGTAGTGTTCTAACTTGTGCATAGAAGGAGGCTGCATTACTAGTTGACTGTTGTTGTTATCCTTACACACTGTGCTACCAAGATATTTAAATTGATCAACAAATTGTAGAGGCTGATTATTGAGGTAAATGGTTGCATTAGACAGTCCTGTTGTCATCACTACTGTCTTACTTTGGCTTATTTTCAACCCATACTCCTTGAACAGCTTGTCCCATGAATCCAGTTTTTCTTGTACCTCTCTGGCACTTTCTCCCCAAATCATGACGTCATCTGCAAAGACAAGGGCATTTGTTTCATTACCCTATTCTTCTTTTATTCTCTTCAGGATTATGTCCATCACTGTGATGAATAGTAAAGGAGACAGTGAACTTCCTTGTTGGACTCCTTGTTTTGTTGTGAACCATCTGCTTTCCCCATTACCTATTCTTACACATGCCCTTGTGTTCTCATACAGCATTTTGATCTTGTTTATCAAGCCTTTTGGGACATTGTGCCTTTCTAAACATTCCCAAATTTTTGATCTTGCAATGCTATCATAAGCGTTTTCTATATCTAGAAATACCATTACTAATTCTTTCCCTTTTTCAAGATGTTTCTCAATAAGCATTCTTGCAGCAAAGATCAAGTCAATAGTACTCCTTCCTGGTCTAAAGCCATGTTGTTCTTCTTCTAAAGCCTTTTCTAAGTGTCTGCGTAGTCTTTTCGCAATTATTTTTTCCAAGATCTTTAGACCATGGGATAACAAAGTAATTCCACAATAGTTCTCACACTTTTTCCGGTTTCCTTTTTTAAACAATGGCACTATTACACCTTTAGACCAGTCATCAGGGATCTTATTGTCCTTCCATATAGCATGTAATACTCTGTACCAAGGGCGGCTGGTGATATTGTTGCAGCGTTGCACAACTCCCAATAATTTTACAACTAATTTGTCGTTTTTTTCCTTTAATGTTTTAGTTTTATAGATCTAATGCACTCAAAAATGTGTTTAAATCATCGATATTTTGTTATTATTTATCGTAATGCTTCACACTGTACCTATAAAAGCTGCCGCCTTCAAATCAAACTCCAGGGGGTTAGCTCTCTTGTTGCGACTCCCAAGTAGACAGCGCGGCCGGCAGGAACGAGGCCAAGCTTGTACATAGCTTGCTGGCCAGCATGGGTAGTAGGGGGTTGCAGACGAGCTGCCAGCCCCCTGGCAACACTCAGTTCCAAATGGCCCCGTTAGACTGCACCACTCTTTGGAAATGACAACACCCTCGATTTCTCTTACCCCGCGAAGGGTAGTTTAGTTAGTTAGTTAGTTACTGTTGTTTTAAGGGGCGGAACTACGAGGTCATCCGCCCCTGAAGGGTAGTTTCTTTCCCACACCACTAGGGAATGCTTCGCGCCACTTTCCGATATAGCACCCAGATGTATCATCTGTGCATCTTGTAGGATAGTATTTTATTTAAACGGAATGTTTAGTTTGAAACATTAATTGCATTGTGGAGTGTAAGTGAAAATTAATAGAGCAAGTAATTTACTAGTTAGACAGCTTTCCCAGCTCCCTGATGACGATAAACTCACAGTAAAAACACTCGGTACACCATTACCAGATAAGTATTGTCCAAAATATAAGTATGGGCTACGAGGGCGTTTAAAGGATATATTTAAGGCAATAATAATTGGTTATGTGAATGCGACATTAAAAACGCTTTATTCTGTTTTCCATGTTTGTTGGTGGAGAATCCGCGTGGACCTAAATAGGAGTTACGGAAATTAATCCCTAAAATAAAGAAACATGAATCTTCAGCTGAGTGGCTTTGGTGCCGTAGTTGGTAGCATGCTGAGCCTCTATGTCCAAGATCGCGGGTTCAAACCCGGCTGAAGTCGTCGGATTTTTAAGAGCGTTAAAAATCCCTCAGTATGCATTCCTTCGGAGGGGAAGTAAAGCTGGTGGTCCCATGTCATAGATTTATGGCATGTTAAAGAATCTTCCACTAATTACACCTGTGTGAAGCTAAATTATAGGTTAAAAATTTGAACAACGCTCTTAGGTTCCAACGTTCGTCGCCAGGAGCCGACTGCGGTGGCGTGTAGTAACCAAGTTCTGAACTAGTAGTCGTTTACGGTGGCCTTTGGCGCCAAAAGTAGAAACTGCTTGAAATTCAATGTCTGCAGTCCTCACTTGAATTAAAAACAGATGACACTCAGTAATACAGCCATCACAATTAACACCGGTTATCAGACAGATTCTCCACACATCCAAAGTACAGGATATGACCGCGTTGTCGCAGCTCCTAAACTGAGGAACCAACCAATCTTCAGCTGTTTGAAATTGACAATTTTTGGAACTGTTAACGAAGCTGCACAATTGGACAGTGTCTATAGAAGGTAAATTGCGGAATATAACGAAGAAGTTAGGCACAATATGTATGTGTTAAATATTGTAATAAACTGTATTCGTTTCTGTGGCTCTTTCGAACTGGCCTTGCGTGATCGTGATGAAAGTGTAACATCAACAAATCCAGGTGTTTTGAGAGAACTAATTAAATTTAGCGTTGAGTTGGATGCTGTGTTAAAGGTCATTTTAGTAAGGGCAACTGTTTTCAAAGGAACGTCCAAAACAATTGAAAATTAAATTTTACAGATTATGTTGGTGGTTTGCCAAGAAGAAGTATCAAAGCAAATAAAGGAATCGGAAATTTTAGCCATTATAGCAGATGAAACTAGTGATATTTCAAACATATTTCAGATGGCTGTTGTGTACCGATAAGTTACGTAGTAAGAGGCAAACAAAACATGATGCACACACATTAGCAGCGTGTTTACTGGATTAATTAAAGAAGCAGAAATTGAATGAAACTCCGCAAAAATGAATTGCGCAGACGTATGACAGAGCGCACTTCATGGCTGGTTCCTCTGATGGGGTTCAACCTATAGTAAAAAAATCCTATCCTTATGCAGAATATGTGCCCATCTTTGTTAGTAATATCATTTTTCGTAACGTACAAACTTTTCGGTTGCCATGTTTTTATGTTGAGAATGTTTATTATCCTGGAGATAGAGACCCAACCTTAGACAACCTGCTGTGTTTTAAATTCTTCCAATTAACTCAGACATAGGGCGTAAATACATACATATGATTTTTTATGAATTCTTATAGGAAGAAGCCCAAAAGAGCCATTAAAATTTGTCTATTTGTCGAACGTTCAGTTAGTTTGGAAAACCCATGTATTTCAGTTTTTATAGAAATGTAGTTTATCTAACGTTAATTAATTTTTGTTACATGTGTAAACTTCCCATATAAAATTGCGACATTAGAAATGTTGGTGCAACACCCAGCTTTACAAGCCACCGGCCGCCACTGCTCTGTACAACCAATGTATCCCATTAATTCCTGCTGCTTTTATCATGTCTGAACTTACTTCATCAACTCCAGTGGATTTCCCTTTGATCATGGCTTTTAAAGCTTCTTCCACTTCAGACCAGGTTGGGGGTGGTTCTTGGTGGTTTTCATCATTGGCCCCTAAATTTATGTTCGTGTCCCCACTGTCATTATTAGATCCATCATTTAACAGTTGATCAAAATACTGTCCCATTAATTTCCTGATTTCATTTTTGCTTCTTATCACTTCTCCATTATTTCCTTCCAAAGCTGTAACTGATTCCTGTTGTCTTTTATTGTTTTTCACAGTTTTATATAGTAATTTCTTATTACCTTGTTCTTCCTCCAGTTTCTTCGCAAATTCATCCCAAATCTTATCCTTCTCTTCATTAATTATGCGTTTAACTCTTAATTTGTACTCTCGATATTCTTGAGCAAGTGATCTGATTTTATCCTCATTTCTGTCATTCTTTTGTCTCTCCACTTCTAATTTTCTCTTTACTTTGTTCCTTAATTGTCGAAAATTTTGCCACTCTTCCTCTGCACTTTTGGTATCAGTTTTTGGAACTTTTCCTAAAATTCTTCTCTGAAATTCCTCACGTTTATCAGACTTCTCCAGCTCCCAGACCTTGATCTTTTATTTCTTTTCCATCGTATACAGAGGTGGCCAAATTATTAGACTAAAGGTCTGAAAATGCATTACTCAATTTTGCTGAGTTCAAATTTATTGGTTTTTCTATGGGAATTGACCAGTGGCGGCTCGCAGATGGTTTATCAGGTGAAGAGCCATACTCCTAATTTCATCATGTTTGCGTTTGTGAATATTGACATTCTTTTTCGTATTTTAATGCTAAAATATCTACTAAAAGCCTAACACTTAAAACCAAACCAAACATAAGTTATCGTACTAAAAAGTCAAACTCGCTTATTTTTATAGCTTAAATGAATCCTCCGTTCCCTAAGGTCGGCAATCTTATCTATGATGTCCTCATAGAAGGTCTTCAATCAATTTCAACTACAATTCACGGTTTATGGAGATAGCCAATGATGTAAGTCTGGAGTGAGATATTGTGTTACTTGCAAAAGTATTGAATCTTTTCAAACAAGAGAAACTGCGTTCTACTGATGTACTTGTAGCAGGTATTGTCAGTACCCAATTAAGCAAAAGTTTGTAAGTCTCTTCTATTCACGGAGTTCTTGATGCATTTCTCCCGACTATTTTTACTTTGTAGGCCTAGGATTCATGAGCATAAAATAGTGACAGTTCATTTCTTAAATGTGGGGGTATTGATGAATATGTTTGTTATGCAGCTCAAATTTGTTGGAATCTAATAAGACTTATTTAAGAATTGTAATTTATCACAGCCATGCGTTAGCATAGAAAAAAGCGGAACATTATTAAGCCGGTCCTTAATATGATCTCTGATATACTCTGATATTGCATCAGTTATTTCCAGGGAACACACTTTGAATTTTATTTTAATAATTTTGAGGTTCTAAGGGCTTTTTAGATATCAGTATCTTCAATAATATTCCTTAAAGCGCACACGGTCTCGTCATGTCCTCTAGAAGAGAGTTCCTGTAAACTTAAGTATAGAACAACTCTAATCACAAGTCCCAGGATCTGCCTATTTAAAGTCACATTCACATTACATTTAAGTGCACTTAGTCTTGCATTTTCCCTTAAAATGTCAGATGTAATGCTTGTGTGCGTGTTCTAAGTGGTAACTGGTTATTTAAATGTTGCTCACTGTCTTTGTGTTTGTTCAGCCCGCGCATAATGTTTTGGAAATTTGTTACTGTTACTGTAAAGTAAGCAAGGCCAGCAGAACAGTTCTATAACTACTGCACAACTATGGGAACTGTTCGAACCAAGATCCCTTGCAATGAAGGCTATAGGACTTTCTGGTTTTATTTCTTTAGTGCACAGTTCTATTAATTTCTTTGGACGGCCACAAATTAATAAATTAATTAATAAATCCCTTTTGTCTTCATCTTTCCACCTACTGAAGGGAATTTCTAATAAAATTAATAACGTGTCTTTCACAGCAAACATTATACACTAAAAGCCATCAACTTTCATCAACAACAGTGTATATAACGTTATAAATATATACTATTTATTGGGAAAGTAAATAGAAGCCTCAAGATAAAAGAAAAAAGAAGCCTGTTGTAATGTAAACTTTCATCAACTGAACTAGACGTATTGCCTTGCCGACACAGGAACATCTTCACTCGTCTGTCTAACGGCAGGTAATGACGTCACAACTGACGTCAGGTTACCATGGCAACGAGACGATGTGGCTGATATAAAAAAGATACTTCGTCTCCTACATATTTCCTTCCAAGTTACGGCAGTACAATCTAGCGACAGGGAGTACAACTGCCACAAGGACGTCATGCAGCCTTGCTTGCGCACCATCTAGCGACGGAGTGTAGAAATAGCAGTACACAACATGAAAAAGTAGCCCAAGACAATGACAACATTTTTATTTAAATAAGAAAAAATAATGTTTATTTTATTTAAGGGATGGTTAGTGAAGAGGCTCTTCACTCTCTTCACCTGAATAGCCGCTACTGGAATTGACACTGGTGTTGTTACAATGATATAGCGACATTTGCATAATGATTTTAGGATTTTCTGTCTCATAGTTTGGCAAAACGGTTACAAATAATTGCCTGCTGTCTCAAGGAACTATTTATTTCTGTGCCCATGTTGTTGTTTGTTTGAAATTTACCAAGAATTTAGTGACTGTTTAGTTACTATTTTCACTTAATACCATCAGCAGAGCTTTGGTGCTTTATGCTGACATATTTAATTTTATATTTGCGACGTGATTAGAAGACAGTGCATAAAATCGACCTATCAAGGGAATTTTATGTTTTTGGGGAGGAAAAAGTGTTATGTCCTCAAGAAAAATTGGGATAACAAGAGCATTGCTTACTGAAGGATACTGCACACAGCAGGAGACAGTAACAAGACTTAAGTTTGCACAGTAATCAGTAAGTAGAAGTAAGAAAATGGAAGAAAACCGTGAAGTTTACCAGTCACAACGAAAAGAAAAACGTGGTAGGAAAAGTAAATTAAGCCCTAGAGTTGTACGAAAACTGATGTCAATTTCACGAAACCATCGCCCAGCTACTAGCAATGAACTAAGATATAATTTGAAGAGTAGTGGCATAGATATATCTGCAAGTACTGTAAGAAGAACATTGTACAATAGTGGATTAAAATCTAGACGACCCAGAAGAAAAGCAATGATCACTCCAGTTTTGGCAAAAAAGAGATTGGAAAGGGCAAAGGGCCTACAAGTTTGCTCTACAGATGACTGGAAGGTACATGTAACATCAAAATAATAGTTTTTCACACATTAACTACTCTTATCATAGATTTAACAATGCTCACTGGAAACTTTAAAAAATTGTTGTTATTATTGTTCCTTGATTGATTGTAATAATGCCGCCAATGCACTACTAAAATGAAAATTTGACCCTAGGATTGCTTCAGTGATGAATCTATATTTGAAGTAAGTGAAAAAACGAGTCGGTATGTTCGTAGGAGGCCAGAAGAAGAGTTTCATCACCAGTGCATACAACAGACAGTAAAATATCCAATAAAAGTTATGGTCTGGAGTATGATGTCTGTGTATGGAACCGGAAGATTATATATTGTCAAGGGTACCATGATGCAGGACCAATATATAAAAGTCCCTGAGAAGCGTCTCTTACCTCAGATAAGAGATTGGTTTGGAGAAAATCCTTGTCTCTTCATGCATGATGGTGTTCCCTGTCATGTGGCCAAGAAAGGGGCTCAATTCCTCAGTGATAAAAACATTTCTGTGCTTCCGTGGCCCGGAAATAGCCTGGACATGAACCTTGTTGAAATTAGTGGGCTATTGTCAAGAAGAAAATCAAGAAAACCACTTTTACAACAAAAATTGGTCTGATTGAAACTTTGGTACGGATTTGGCACCATGACAATGACATCAAAAACAATTGCCAAACACTCGTTAAAAGTATGCCCAAAAGGATGAAAATGCTTATTTCCAACAAAGGAATGCATACAAAGTAATGAGGCACATGCATGTTTAATTTTCATTTGTAAGGCTAGCCAGAAAAATTCAATATGTTATTTTGCAAGCTTTAGTCTAATAATTTGGCCACCTCTGTAATTAATCAGTTGAACACCAGTTATACTAACTAGAACAAGCCTATGGTCACTGTCGAGACTTTCACTGGGAACGACTTTGACATCCACAACTTGTTTTCCTGCTTCACCCGCTGTTATTACATGGTCTATCATTAATCTATGTCTTCCATCCCAGCTGTATCTAGTTACTTTATGGCTTTCTCTCTTCTTAAACCAGGTATTTTGGATTTGAAGACTATTTCGACTGCACATATCCAGCAGGTCTTCCCCTTCTAGATTTCTGTTTCCATAACCAAATGGGCCAATCACTCTTTCTACACCCTCCCTTTTGCATCCCACCTGAGCATTTAAGTCACCTATTATCATAATGTTCTCCTTATCCAATTGGTTCTCAAGCTGTTCCAAGAACTTCTGTTTCTCTTCATCCTTGCACCCCGTTTGTGGGGCATAAACCTGCACTAGGGTTGGGATTTTTTCGTTTGATGGTACCTCTAATCTAATGATTCTGTCGCTAATATATTTAATATCTGCAACAGCATCTACTTTCTTACTTAGAATAAAGCCCACTCCATTATGTGACCCTTTCCATTTACCACACCAGTAAAGGGTATATCCTCCTCTTAAAATTTTCTTCCCTTTCCTTTTCCATTTGGTTTCGCTCAGACCTAATACATCCAGTTGCCTTCTTTCCATCAGATCTACAAGTTCTTCACATTTTCCAGTTAATGTCATTACATTCAGTGTTCCTATTCTCATTTTGGGTTTATCTTTCTTTATTCTGTTTTTCCCCACAGCCTTACATTGCATAACATCAGGCAGGATGCCATCATTCCTGTCAACTGTAAGGCGTGTGAGCTGTCCATTTTGGGTATTCTTCTTTCCGAGGCTCGTTTTAACATTGAAAGCGCATAACTATTTACTCCTTTATTGGCTTGCTAGGCCTAACATATTGGAGGATTTTCTGTCAGGGTTGTCTCCCTTAGCCTTTGGTATTCCACTACCAAACCTACAAGGCAGCAGGTTGTACTCATATTTAACCCCTGAGTACTGGGTTGCCTCTTCCGCCATCTTCACTGTACCAAAGTCCATCTTCTCCACTGCAGATGCCGTTGAGGTCTTCGCACGTAACCCTGTGCACGGGAATAAATTAAGAAAATACATAAAAAATTGAAGTGTTCCACTTTTTTTGCCGGTCAGTGTAATATACAGGGATGGATTTTTAGATGCTAAAAATAGGGAAAGATTTGCTAAAACATATATTAAAAATCTCTTATTTTATACAAACAAGTGGTAATAAGAAATTTCAATACTACAGTAAATCTTCGTTTAACCGTCAGTTTCTGTTAACCGTCATTGCTGTAATAGCATAATAATACTGCAATAATAAAGTTGTTTAAGGTGCAGTGACGTGCTCGCTTTATTTACTTGCTCTATTTAGTGGGAAGTGAGTGTACCTGCCCACCATAGTGTTCAAACCATGACGAAAAACAAACTATTAGCCACTCAGAGGCTGAAACAATGCTGTCCAAGTGTACAGAATGGTTTGAAGGTCAAGAAGAGGTCAATGCAACGCAGACACTACTGCTCCGAAAAATACGAAATATTACCGTGGCGAAAGCTCGAGCATCAAAGAGGCAGAAGAAAATGACTGACTATTTTCAAGCTACATGAACTATTTCACCTGTAAGTTTATATTACTGTACTGTACAGTATTTTGCCACATTTGTAGCTACTGTACAGATGATTTTATCATGTAGTCTAATAAATAGTTTTATTTGCTATTACAATAGTCTCCCACAAGTCCAACTCCTCCTCCACGTGGTGGGAGACGGGCAACAGCATGAAGTAGGGGATTGCCTGTAGGGGTGAAGTACAGTGGGGACTTAGTGTGCCCCGGGACCGCTACGGTAGCTGTGAAGGCTCTATGGGAACCCTGAAAAGTGACGGCCGACGGGGCTCTGGTGAAGCTACGATAGGCCTAGCAAGCCAGTAGTGGATATCATATTTGCTTTCAAACCAGGAACAGGCCTCAGAAAGGACGGATGCAAACGACGACGACCCGGATATGCTAATGGACTACGAGTTGGGACATTAAACATACAGACACTGACAGGAAAGGTGGAGGAGATTGTGGATGTGATGGAGAGAAGAAAACTGGATGTACTGGGCTTGGCAGAAACAAGATGGAAAGGAGAAGGTCGCAGAGAACTGAGGAAAGGGTACCGGTTGTACTGGAGTGGGAACAGTGAAGGAAGGAGCAGCGGAGTAGGAGTAGTTGTGAGAGATGGAATGAAGGAAGAGGTAAAGGGAATAAGTGACAGGATCATGAAGATCAGAGTAACTGTAAAGGGAAGAAGCCTGGAGATAGCCCAGGTATATGCCCCTCAAGTTGGATGTACAGCTCAAGAGAAGGAAGACTTTGAGGAGGAGCTACAACAGCAGTTGAATGGTCAGAGCATCATTGTCATGGGAGATTTGAATGCACATGTAGGAAGTGAAAGGCAAGGCTATGAAAATGTATTGGGAGCAGAAGGATGGGGTAGCAGGAATGAAGAAGGGAGAAAGTTGCTGGATTTTTGCAAGAGAAACGGTTTAGTGGTAGGCAACTCCTGGTTCCAGAAGAAAGCCACAAGGTAACGTGGTACAGCAGTGATTTAACAAAGAAATCTTTGGTAGATTACATGCTGTACGACTGGGAAATGAAGAGAAGTGTCAGAGATATAAAGGTAATACCATCAGAGGCTTTAGATAGCGACCACAGAATACTTGTAATGAACCTGGGAGTTGTTAAGGATAGCAAGAGGACAGAGTACCAGGAAAGAAGAATCAAAGTATGGAAACTCAAGGAAAAGGAAGTCAAGGAAGAATTCCAGAAGATAATAAGGGAAAGGATGCCAACAGTCAATCTTAAAACAGGGGAAGAGGAATGGAAGCAATTCAAAAACACAATGGTGGAAGCTGCAGTGGCAGTATGTGGAAGAATAAGCAACAGAAAGCGGTGTAAAGAGACACCACGGTGGAATGAGCGAGTAAAAGAAGCTGTGGGAAGGAAGAACAAGGCTTTCAGAATGTGGTTCCAGGAAAGAACTGATCTGGCAAGGGAAGATTATAAGATAAAGAAGAAAGAAGCAAACAAGATTGTCGCAGAGGAGAGGAAGAAGTGGATGGTAAAGTGGACAGACATGATGGAAGAAGACAGCAGAGGAAATAAGAAAGTATTTTATGGGATGGTCAGAAGTAAGAGAAGAGGTCTGCGAGAGGATGTGGTAATGATGGACAAAAACGGAAATGAGGTACACAACAATGAAACACTCAAGACAGTGTGGAAAGAGTACTTTGAGGATTTGCTGAATCCAAATGTTCATAGGGAGGAAGACAATGTATTGGAAGATGGAGAAGATAACACAGGAATGGAAAAGGACCTGACTTGGAGAGAACTGGAAATGGCTATAGACAAGATGAAAGGAGGAAGGGCACCAGGTGTGGATGAAGTGAGTGTTGAAATGGTGAAGGCAGCAGGGGAGGTTGGGAAACAGTGGCTGTACCGTGTGATGAGGGTGATATGAAGGAGAAAAAGATCCCAGAAGATTGGAAGAAAGGATTAATTGTCCCAATATTTAAGAAAGGAAGCAGAAAGGAGTGCAGAAATTACAGGGGAGTCACACTCATACCTCACTGTGCCAAGATATATGAAAAGATATTAGAAAGTAGAATACAAGCCAAAGTGGAGAGAAAATTGAGAGAGGAGCAGTATGGATTCAGACCTGGGAGATCAACAGTGGATCTCATATTTTCAGTGAGACAGCTCCAGGAACACCACTACGAATTTGGAGAGGATCTGCTGATGGCCTTCCTGGACATCGAAAAGGCCTATGATAGTGTGTGTAGGGAGAAGGTGTGGAAAGCAATGGAAAACATGGGAGTGGAAAAAGAGACTGTAGGCAGAGTGAAGAAGATGTATTGTGGAAGTGTGAGTTGTGTGAAAGTTGGAGGGGAAAGAACAGACTGGTTCTGACAAATGAGTGGCCTGAAACAGGGTAGTGCGCTGTCACCCCTTCTCTTTATTGTGGTTATGGATGAGGTAATGACACGGATATCAGGAAAGATAGGAGAAGGTAAGACGAAAGCAATGGTGTTTGCAGATGATCTCATGGTCTGGGGAAACAAGGAGGAGGAAATTCAGGAGCAACTGAAGGCTTGGGAAGAAACAGTGGGAGAGTACGGATGGAAGTTCAACATCAGTAAATGTGAGATCCTGTTAACAACCAGGAAAAAGGACAGACCAATGAGTGGGATAACACTTGGAGGTGGACAGCTGAAGAAGGTGGAAAGTCTCAAGTACTTGGGAAGTATAGTGGAGGAAAATGGGAGAAATGACAAAGAGATTACGGAACATGGCAGACAGGCAGAAGCATTTCTGAGAAGCATTAGGAGCTTAGTGTGGAATAAAGATGTCCCACAAAAAAGCAAGGAAGTGTTATACAGAAGCTACTATATCCCGATACTGACCTATACTTCAGAAACGTGGCCAATGAAGAAAAGAGACATAAGCAGAATACAGGCAGGTGAAATGAAGTTCCTGCGAAGTAGGATTGGAGTAACAAGAAGAGACAGGGTGAGGAATGAAAAGGTCAGGGAAATGGTGAAAGAGGAGCCCTTGCAAGGAAGGATTGAGACATCAAGACTGAGGTGGTATGGTCACTTAAAGAGAATGGATGAGAAGAAGATTCCCAAGAGGATACATGAGATGCAGATGCAGAAGAAACGACCAAGGGGAAGACCAAGAGATAGATGGCTGAAAGGAGTGGAGGAATGTGTCAAGAAGAGAGGCGGGGAATGGACCAGAGTGACAGCGGAGAGGTGGTGGGAAGAAAGAACTAAGTGGCGAGGCTTATGTTCCAAACAGACCCAGCCTGGGGCTGGAAACTGTACAAGATGATGAATGAATGAATGCTATTACAATCGTGTTTAATTTCTTTTCGCTCCGAAATATATTACAATACATTTCTGTGAGAGTGATATCATTGATTGAGGTCATGTTTTGGAGGAATAATGCAGTGTTTCTGTTATCTGTCTATTCGCTCAACCGTCACGACCACGGTCCCGACGATGACGGTTAATCGAGTTTTTTCTGTACTGTTGTTGTTTGAGTCTTCAGTATTTTGACTGGTTTGATGCAGCCCTCCATGCCTCCCTGTCCTGAGCTAATAGTTTTATTTCTACATAACTACCACACCCTACGTCCGAGGTAGCCTAATCTGTTTAACATATTATAATCTTGGTCTACCCCTATAGTTCTTATCCCTGACCCTTCCTTCCATAACTAAGTTTGCTATTCCTGGGTGTCTTAGTATGTGTCCTACCAACCTATGCCTTCTCTTCATTAGCAGTCGCCAGAAACATCTCTCCTCTCCCACGAGCCTTAATACCTCTTCGTTTGTAACCCTATCTACCCATCTGATCTTCATCATTCTCCTGTAACACCACAATTCAAATGCTTCAATTCTCCTCTTTTCTGCTGCACCAATAGTCCAAGTTTCACTTCCACAGAGCGCCACGCTCCAGGCAAAGGCCTTCAAAAATGACTTCCTAACACCTAAATCTATATTCGATGTAAACAGATTCCTTTTCTGTAGAAATGCTCTCCTTGCCTGAGGCAACCTACTTTTTATATCCTCTTTGCTTCGTCCATCACTGGTTATTTTGCTTCCTAAGTAACAGAAGTCTCCTATTTCCTTTAGTTTTTCACCTGCCAATTTGATGTCCATAGAGGAATCTGATTTATTTTGTCTGCATTCCAATATTTTTGTTTTACATTTATTAATTTTCATCAATATTACTACTACTAATAATAATATTGGTTTTACGTCCCTTTTTACAGTGGGGGGCAGATGACCTCGTAGTTCCACCCCTTAAAACAACAATAACTAACTACAGTGGCTTTTAGAAACGCCGGGGTGCCAGAATTTTGCCGCAAAGGAGATCTTTAACGTACCAGTAAATCTACTGACATGGCTCCGTCGCATTTGCGCACCCTCAAATGCCAACTGACTGCGTCAGGATTCGATCCTGCAATCTTGGGCACAGGAGGCAAGAACGCAACCTCTGAGCCACACAGCCAGTCAAGAAATTTCAAAGAGGGATACGGGGCTGTAACAATATGTTTATTATAATCCAGTAATTCTAGTCTGTTAAATGTTGAGCACTGATCAATTTGCTTGTCTTTCATAGAATTTCATCTGTGCTAAATATTCGCATATTCGTCGCACCCTACTTTTCAAATACAAACAAATTGGCTAGAAAAATGTCATCGTATAATCGGCGCGTAGCACATTCGTTATTTGTGCACATGACGCTGCGAGCTTATTAACCTGGTGTGACCTTGTCAGAAAAAAGTAGTCTCGTCTCCGTGCCTGCGGCCTATGACCACGCAACACGAACGGACATAATCGTCACTTAGCACATTCGTATTTGTGCACATGACGCCGCGAGCTTATAACCTGGCTTGACCTTGTCAGAAGAAACTATAACTCGAGCTACACGAGCGGCCGGCACGCTAGACAGTGCCCAGTGCCAGTCCAGGGGAGTGAAAATTGAATGGACCCATTGCATCCATGAGTTGGCCTCGGAATGACAAACTTCAATAAGCCTCTGCATGAAGCGCTGCTAGCCCCAGTTCACCCACGTGGAAACAGGTCTGACTGCTATTGATGGAAACTTAAAGCAATGGACACCCTGCGCCTGTCTAGCATCAGCCACTTCCATGGAAACATCGCAACAGAGACCCGTGTGTGATTTCACGCACGTGATGTTCACAATGAGAAAATACAAGAATTATACAGTGAACTTGATGAAATACATGGGATTACAAATTAAGCAACTAATATTAAGAAAACGCACAAGCGTGCAGCAAATAATCATACAGTATATTAAAAAAAGAAAGATCATGGGGTTTCTTCTTTGAACTCTAGTATTCTTCGCATAATCGTCGGACCCTGTTTTTTTTTTGGTGCAAATTTTAAGCTAAAAATATGCGATGGTTATGCGAGGAAGTACTGTATGTATACTACAGTGAGATTCTTTTAATGGAGTGGGACCGGCGGCCGACTGCCGGGAGCGAGCGCCTTCCGCCAGCCAACCGAGCTCGAGCCGCCAGGTTGCGTGAGGCAGAGGCGAGCTAACCAGGGTCATTATGTCATTAAGTCACTAAACTTTCATCAACAAGGGTGTGTAGTGTCAGCGCACAGATAAGAAGGTAACATAAACAACAACTGCAAGTTTTTTATTTTTTATTTCTTGTGAATCTGGATGACCTCACGTCACCAGTTAAAGGTTAGAACCTTTTCACGGAAGATACTAGAAATGTTCTCCTTCAGCTGACAGACAGTAACTTTGGAAGTTACATCGTTACATTATGTAGCTACTCCTGAACCCTGCGCGTTTACTGTGATTAATCGAAGCACGGACCTAAGCCCGTTTGATGTTCAATTGTGGGGTAATTTAAAGTGTACAGATCAATTGCCCGTACTCTAGTGGAGCTGGAGAACAATATACAGCAGCAGATATCCCTCACAACAGAAGGGAATCACAACGTGTAAACGCTAATCTGTTTACACGGTACAACGCCTGTCTGTCAGCCGAAGGAGAACACTCTCAGCATCTCCTGTGGATAGGCAAGTTCTATGATTTGCAGGTAAATTTACCATTAATGTACTTTGTTACGGTTTCCACCTGCGCGCAATCCGCGGTGCGAGCTCAGTTGGCTAGCAGAAGGCGCGCGCGTCTGGCAGCCATCCCCGCTCCAGCAAAAGAATCACCCCGTATAATTTTTAGTATTGAGTATTCTCTTCCATTTCTGCAACACTACTAGTCATAGATGTGCCAACATTGGTGTCACAGAGCTATCTACCATATTTCTTGGCATATTTATCCCACAGCACGATGCATTTGAGCACTACTCAGTCACATATGCTGCTGTGAGCTCTGTTGGCAACCTTAGCATGACCTTGTCAGGAGACAGGAGTATCTGAGGCATGTCTCATGCTATGCAAGTGACACACACGCGGCAGGTCAGTTCGTGACTGCACTTAGCGCCACGCCGATCTAGCTCCAGTGTATGTTGTTGGTTGATTACATGTTCACAACGAGAAGAGACAAGAATTACACGGTAAGCTTTAAGTTAAAAGTGATAATGTATGCTGAAACACAGGGGAACATGAATTATACAAATACAGTAAAACTTCGTTTAACCGTCACTCTTCAAACCGTCAGTTTCTGTTGCTGTAATAGCATAATAATACTGCAATAACAAAGTGCTTTAAGGTGCAGTGACGCGTTCGCTTTGTTTACTTACTCTGTTTTAATGGGAAGTGAGTGTACCTGCCCGCCATAATGTTCAAACCATGACGAAAAACAAACTATTAGCCACTCAGAGGCTGAAACAATGCTGTCCAAGTGTATAAAATGGTTTGAAAGTCAAGAAGAGGCCAATGCAACGCAGACACAACTGCTCCAAAAAATACGCATTATTGCCGCGGTGAACGCTCGATCATCAAAGAGGCCGAACGGAAATGGCTTGACTATTTTCAAGCTACATGAACTATTTCACCTGTAAGTTTATATTACTGTACTGTACACATTTGTAGCTACTGTACGGATGTTTTCATCATGTAATAAATAGTATTATTTGCTATTACGATCGTGTTTAATTTCTTTTCACTCACGGTCTCGACGATGACTGTTAATCGAGTTTTTACTGTAATACATAAAAAAACATTTGTTTGCTTGAGCTTTTAATATTTTTACCATAATCGTAGCACTCTGCTTTTTCTTCTATGAATCTTCTTCTTCTTCTGCTTATGGAGGTCGTTCACAGAGCCTCTTCCAATCCTCTCTTCTCTCCCACATTCTGTCATTCAGCT
This sequence comes from Meconema thalassinum, assembly GCA_946902985.2. Classification (NCBI taxonomy): domain Eukaryota; kingdom Metazoa; phylum Arthropoda; class Insecta; order Orthoptera; family Tettigoniidae; genus Meconema; species Meconema thalassinum. The sequence goes on along the minus strand of OX336392.1, from coordinate 13,696,019 downwards.
ATTGTAGTCCTCTCCGGTTCACTTCATCCCTCCATCTTGTCCGTGGTCTTCCTGTAGGTCTTCGTACAGACTCTGACTATTCCAAAGCGCAAGTTGGTAGTCTCTCTTTACCCATTCGGTTTACATGTCCGAACCATTTCAACCTATTTCTCTCCATTGTTTCTTTGAGGGAGTTGATCTGAAGCGTGTTCCAAATCGTTTCATTTCTTAACCTGTCCCTTCTTGTCGCTTGTAGTCTACTCAGGTCTTTCTTTGTCCAGGTCCAACCTTCTGATCCGTAGGTCAAAATTGGGAGATAATATGATTTGTATATCATGATCTATACTTTGGTAGATACAGTATGTTCCAATTCCTAATTTTGTCAGACACGCTATAATAAAAGTTTGAGCAATTTTCTATCCTCGTCGAAATTTCTTCTTTGATGTTACCTTTCCTGGTTAGTTCACTTCCCAGGTATTTGTAAGCTTCTGTTTCTTTGAGATTTTTTCTAAACAAAAGTTTGGTGCTTTTCAGTCGGTCAACACGAATGTACCCAAAAAGAGTTGGGTTATACCCTAATCCTGAAAAAAACTACACGAGTTTAATAAATACACTAGGATGACCAGTTTCGATCGTCAAGCGATCATCAGATCCATTACATTTCGGCTATAAAATCTATGTTTGAAAATACAGGTGAACATATTTGCAATACGTACAATATTTAGTTGCAGTATTAGGGTATAACCCAACTCTTTTGGGTGCATTTGTGTTGACCGACTGAAAAACACCAAACTTTTGTTTACTAAGACAACACTGAAATATGGCTTCAAACCCCATAAAGAATTTTTCTATTACAACTAAAATCCTTCTCTGCTGAGTTTCATTGCTTCAGTTTTTGTGTGGGGCAGATGACCTCGTAGTTCCGCCCCTCAAAACAACACTAACTAACTCCGTTTTTGTGAAGCTAATTTCCATGCCTACTAGTAATATATCAATTTATTTATATTAGGGTTTACTTGGGGTCGTAGTTGTTGTGGCACAATTAGGGAATCTTTTCTCCTACAAAAATCAATTCTCTCCGTCTTGGACACACCTTCTTGTCTGATACCAATTATTTATATTTACTTAGCTCGTATTCCATAATTGTAATTTCTTCTTCTATTTTTTTCTTTAAAACAAGCCTTCATACATCCATTATCATGTAAAACATAACCCAATCTTCCTTCTCAGCAGCACCTTTTCCTTCTTCCTTCATTTGCAATAATCAGACCTAACCAAATGTTACAGCATGGAATAAAAATAATCAAAGATACTGTATATAAAAAAACAACACAGCATCAAAAATAGAAATAAAAAAATACAGATGTGTCACTCTTATGGTTCATGGCCCCCTCCCGTCTCACTACTACCGGGTCATCATTTTATTTCCCGCATGTACGCGCCGCTAGGCCGGTGAAGGTGAAGGTGGCCTTGGCGTTCTCCCCGCAATGAACACGTGCGCTGCGATCGGCAATGTTGCAATAAGCTGTCAGTATCTCCGGCGTATTCAAGTTTGTGAAGTGCTAGTTGATTTGACTAAACATACAGAGCAGTCTCGGGGCAATTTTACAGTTTATGTGTTGCCTTAAAGTGATGTTTTCTATACAACAATGTGTATTCATTGTGCTTTGTTATGCGAAGTGATGTTTTCTATAGAACAACGTGTATTCATTGTGCTTTGTCACGCGAAGTGATGTTTTCTATAGAACAACGTGTATTCATTGTGCTTTCTTATGCGAAGTATTCTTCTGTTAGAGAGTGCTGTTTTCGATTCATTCGGAAATATCCTGGTATCCGTCCTCCACAAGTGAGGAGTTAAAAGAAAATATTCGCCAAGTTATAACGAACGTCACCCAGGAAGAAATTCGCCGTGTGTCTAGAAACTTGTTTACGAGGTGCCAGGCATGCTTGCGAGCTGACGGACAACACTTTGAACTTTTCTTGTAAAACCAGGTAAGTTTGTAGATAATTATTTTCACTAGAAATTGCTATTAAAATGACTGTATGTTGACGCGAAGTAGTGGGGAGAAGTCGCGCACTTTTTACCGGCCAGCGAGCGGGTGTCAGCGCGAGAGCTTGCCGCGCCGTGATCGGTATCGGATGCGAGACTTAAAATGATGACCCTGTAGATCATTACAAGGAATAGTATGGCTCAAGGCTCAATACTCCTTGCAATGATCCATCAGCCAAAAGGTAGCCATGCTATAACCTTAACCAATAACTCCAAGGACAATGAACAGTGACATACTTCAGCAATTACCCTCTGCCATGCATTGAGTTGTCCTTCAATAAGTGTGGGTACTGGAAGTGTTATTCCCTGCTAAATTTAATTGGGCACATTATGTTGACCAACTGAAAAGCAATTCATTTTACGGGAGAAAATAATGTCTACTCACTTGTTGGATAGTTCCTGCAGATTTTCCGTGGGCTCGTTGGAACTAGGCTGCTGCGTGATGGGCTGTGGTTCGATGGGCAGCAGGATCTGATCGAACCCTTCACCCATTCTGCTCGACTCGGACGACGATGATGTGAGTGAGGAGACGGGAATTCGGACGGGGGATGAGGTGGCCGATGTTGCCTTGTTCAGCTTACTCCGCAGTTCCTCGTTGATTCTCAACGAGTTGGAGAGTCGCAACTGCAGTGTGTCACGCTCCTCCAGCAACTGTACTCGAACAAAATCAGCAGTTTGAGATAGCAGCCAATGATGATTATTGAAGGATGGATTTTTAAGTAAATAGAAAATAGAACTGGAGCAGGAATACATTCATCCCTCTTCTCACTCTACTTCCCAGTAGGCCAAAACAAAACAAACTTTGATGCTGAGATAAGAGCAATTTCACATGCACCCCATCAGTTATTAGGCAGAAACATTGATGATCAAAAATGTGTTATCATTACACATTCAAAAGCAGCCATCCAAGCCGTCTCGTCAAATTATAAGCCTCAAAATAAAGAACTGAAAGAAATTTTTTGTATGATAAAAACCCTCCAAAGACTCCACAAACAGATCCAGTGGATCCCTTCTCATGTTGGAATAGCTGGTAATGAAGAGGCAGACCGATTAGCAATAAAAGGTACCACACTATAACAACCTGTCAGTCAGACTGATTTTATGTCAGCAAAAAGGATCTTGAAAAATACTATCAAAAAACAGGTATGAAGAAATGGCAAAGAAAACAGCAGAAACCAAATTATGGAAGGACATTGATGCTAAATGGGATCAATATAAATTAACACCAAGAAGAGAAGCTGTAGCCATCTTCAGACTTAACACTGGCTATGACTGCCTTGCAGCTCATCTTAAATGAATCAACATCCTGAGATCTGAAGAATGCACACTTTGTCACGAACCTGGAAGTTGCTACATTGCAACAAACTTGATGTGACTGCTAGAACTTCAGGAAACCTCACACAACTCGATTGGAACGCTAGAAAGCTGATGGATTGGAATCCGGGCTAGCCATAGGAAACAACAACAACAACAACAACAACAGATATTCTATCAGCAAGTTCGATATCTACTCTGGAATAAGCAAGCGCCTCTAAGATCAAAACAACATACTTTGTCCCTATATTGAATTATGGGTTGGAAACATGACAGCAGGCTTCAGAAATGAAGTTTCTAAGAAACGTGCTTCAAAAAACTAGGAAGAACAAAGTAAGAAATGAGAAGATAAAAGAACAAGCTGGAATAAATCAGTTTCGGAAGGAGACCATAACTAGGGCACGTTTGCAATGGCTTGGTCACGCCAAACGTATGACAGAAGGAAGAATTGCAAAACAATTGTTACATGGATGGACCAAATGAAGGAAGATATCACATCCAAGGGAATCAACTGGGATGAGTCTTGAAGGAGCAGTGGTACATGAATCGACTAAAATGGAGAGCGCTCGTAAACCACACCCAGGAAACTTGATGATGATGATGAAGATATATTTTCTACTAGCAAATAAATTACTGCTACTTTAATTAATTTAAAAAATATGGTGATAAGTACAAGAAAAGTAAGGATAAATGTAAAGTTAGGACAGGAAGATACTGTATTGAACAGGTAAGTGCTTTCAGATATTTGGGAAGCATAATAACAGAAGACATGAGATGCAACCAGGAGGTAAAAACACGTATGGCACTTGCCAAGGAGGCATTTAATAAGAAGAGGAGGCTTCTTTGTGGATGCATGGAAAGAGGTCAGAGGAAGAGACTGGCAAAGTGCTTTATGTGGAGCTGAGACATGGACACTGAGGAAAGAGGAAGAAAGAAGATTTGAAGCATTTGAAATGTGGATTTGCAGGAGGATGGAAGGGATTAAATGGGTAGAAAGAGTGAGAAATGAGGAGGTGCTGAGAAGAGTTGAGGAAGAGAGAAAAATATTAAAGGTAATCAAGTTTAGGAAACATTATTGGATGCTATGGAAGGAACAGTGAATGGAAGAAGATGGAGAGGAATGATAAGATACCAGATGGTTGATAGCATAAGGATAGTAGCCAATTATGAGAAAACGGAGAGGGTAGCAGGAGAAAGGATTGCATAGAGAGCGACCATGTGAAGACCTGCCTTACGGCAGAACACTGGTGGTGGTGACGATGATTATGATGATCTATTCGTAACAAGAAAACTTCGCCAGTTATAGTCACAAGTCATTCATCACCTTCTCTGCCCAGTATACTCACTTCTAAAGTCTCATTTGAACATGCCAAGTTAAGGCTTGTCTCCTAATCCCAATTATCTCTAGCAATTGAAGAGCCTAAATATTTATATGATGAAACCGTTTCAATCCTTTCAGTGCAAGAAAGCCCTGAATATCATCTTTGTTCCTACCTACAACCATATGACTGGCACAAGATTATTCCCATCTATTAATCTTCTGTTATATTATTGCAGCGTAATTTTAAGACAATTATGAAAGTAAATATCTATGTTGGCAGGATGATCTTGGCCGAAAAATTTTCTTCAAAGAACAAATAATTTGCTTTTTAGAAGTGACTGACTATAATCGAATACTCCCTAAAAACACTGATAGTCAGTCTGAAAGACTAGACTTTACTGTATATCATTTTAAATGCTACAAACACTGTGTGAACTCAAAAGACCGTTAGAGAAAAAAAGAAAAAAGCAAGTGCAAACCAAGGTCAAAGGAGTTAGCTGGCTGGATGACGTCACGCTCACCGGTGCGCGCGGGGAAAAGAGGAAGCTCAAGCAGTACTATGACGTCACACACCTCAGTGCATTCTCGGTACATTTCGTCCCGCCACCGTAACGTACCGCCAGACCCCAGCGAAGTCGACATAATCATTTAAAATGATAAGAAGGAAGGTGGTTGGTTGAGAAATTTTATCCCTAAAAGAAGTGCTAGTGATATTGTTATGGATATTCTATATTTCCGTAGTACAGTGTGTCTGACTTCGATGTACTGTATAATAAGACAAAAATTAATATCCAGAAAAGTAATAGTCATAATTATTGGCGGTTTGTTTCTTCAAGCAGAGAAACTCAAAATGTTTCTTTACATATCTAATACGCCTGAAATTGCACACCATTAGTGGCGTGCGACTCCACCCATGTCTGTGTGTTTTGTAGCATTGTAGGTGTAACATTTGCGATAACTGCTCGAATGCGATGGTATAGATCTGGTAGATCACGAACTGGTGTTTGGTACACTTGATTCTTGACAAAACCCTACAGCTTAAGCCCTGTGCGGATACTGTTTGGAGTATATTTGTAGATAGTTTTTAGAATCCAATCTGAACTTGTTTAATATCATTACTAGGGCCCGGATGTTTATTGTGACATATTGTTAAGGGCCCTAAGGTCTTAGCGCCCTTAAGAGACATATTTGCATACACCGACATCTACAAATACTCCTATGACACCCACATAAATTAAAACCATCTGTCCCACACCATACATGATTTCACCCCTTAAAAACCTCCAAGCTGGAAGCAACAGCAAACACAACACATTTCTAATTACACCAAGCCGGCAGAGTTACGTAATGGCTCTTGCCCAAGCTTGACCAACACATCAACATGTACACAGAAGCTGCTACCAAAACAGCTATGCAGCAATACGGCAGAGTCAGCACTTCGGAAATGGTTAAAAGGACCACCTCCCAAGGGGAAGGGATCTGCTATGTCGGAGACTCTGTCCAACTGCCAACTGACATCGTGCCTCAGGTAAGTGTGATTCTCAGATTCCACACAAAAGTTACACATCCTTCCTCTCGCCACCCCCAATTTGATTGTACTTTTCACACTTTGTCATACTAGCCCTGAATCAAGGGAGATCTACATTATACTTGGGTCCAATAAATAAATAAGTGACCACCATTTGCACAATCCAGTTGCAATCATTGTTTACTGCTCGATTCCCTACCTACACCTCAGCCCGTCAGTGCATTGTTCCTAAAACCGCTGTGCCAGCGGGCTGTTAGCTCTCGCCTCAAAGCATACCCCATTGGTTTGCAACCCTTATCACGTAGAGCTCCATTCGATCCTCTACTACATTTTCCAACACTCGTTTGGAGTTTCCACTCCTCCATTAGTACTTCCCCCAGTTAAACACCACTCTCTCCACACACCCTCATCCCCCAGTTCAGCCAACCCTTGTAAAGGGACTGAACAATATCATATTTTTCCGTTATATTTTTTTTTTCATGACAAATGTAAGATGATTTAAGCTATTCTCATTCAAATTATGTCGTTAAGTATAATTAACACTCCGAACTGAAAACGGTTGCAATTCTGGCTGTATAACATTCATTTTAAACATAGCTTACGACAAACATACCCTAAGGGAGCGACTTCTTCTCAATGTCTAAATGTGTTGCTTTAATACTTTATCTAAAAATATTATTGTAATGCCAGTAGATTCGGATAGCAGTCTTGCGGATGGGGGAGGGTGCGGATAGCAGTCTTGCAGATGGGGGCGGGTGGGGATAGCAGTCTTGCAGATGGGGGCGGGTGCGGATAGCAGTCTTGCAGATGGGGGCGGGTGGGGATAGCAGTCTTGCAGATGGGGGCGGGTGCGGATAACAGTCGTGCGGAAGAGGGACGGTGTGGATAACTGTCGTAGGGATTTGGGGCGGATGCGGATAATGTTTTGTTACCTAGGGGTAACTTTGGATCGCACCCTATCTTATAAGAAACAGTGTATGGACGTCAAACAAAAAGTGTCTACACGAAATAACATAGTTCGTAAGTTGATAGGGGCAGACTGGGAAAGTATGAGAGAAAGAGATAACGATGGTATGGACATGTTAAGAGGATGAGTGGGCAAAGGTTGAGGGAAAGAGACCTCGAGGGCAACCGCAGAGCTAAGTCATAATTCGGAAGAGATGAGGAGTTGGATGGGGAACCACTCAAAGTGGTAGACAGTTTTAATTACCTAGCCAGTGAAATATCTTATGACAGCAGGATAACAAATGAAATTAATAAGAGGCTGCAAAAAGGAGGAAATCTTTACCAAACAATAAAACATCTGGTGGAAAGAGAGAATTACCGTATTTACTCGCATATAAGACCCTCCCCCTTTTTTTAAGTTAGTAAAAAAAAGATTTTGCCTCGCATATTGGATCCATTATTAACGAAATACGGGTAACTAACGATGCACGTTTACTACTTTCAATACGGTATTCCGTGGACGTTCCTGTATTATGGTAAATATAAGGAGTAACAATTTTAATGGGTTAAAGGGGGGGTCTCCACCCAATCAATGAGAAAATAACAATGGCCCAACTTTGGTTAAAGGCAATTTCCCGGGCCAAGGTCATGAAGACTGGTTTTAAAACGGGAACCCGAAACACAAATGGAGAGCCAGCGTGCCCACTGGTCGCATTTTAATTACCTCCAATATATACTTTTCAAACATTTTAACTAAAATTTTTCGATGGCAGTTTGAATAGGGCATCTGCTAGATCATAATATTGATAAGGCCACCAAGACCAAATGTGTCACCCTTTTTTAGCTGTGCTTGTTTCTCCTTTTATATTATGGATATGATGGTATTTTGGAATTAATTTTAGAGTGTTACTTTTAATTTTTTGAAGCATGATAAGATGATATTTTAGAATTAATTTAGAGTTCAATTAATGTTTTCCTTAAAGTGTACGTGTTTGGTATGTGAGTATTATGATGGATGTGAATATGTTATCAATAATTTTTGCGGCTGAAGAAGGGCCCATAAGGCCCAAAACATGTCCTGCTGAATGGCAATAAATTAATAATTGCCAATAATAAATTTGTATTGATTGGGCGGAGAACCCCCCCCCCCCCCTTTAACCCATTAAAATTGTTATTGTACACGTCAATACGGACCTTACGAAATGGATAATTCTCCAATTAATCTTGAAATATAAGGAGTGTACCAATATTGCTGTCACGGTATTTTGTGACAGTACAAGCATATGCATTCTTTTCTACCTGCAGAAAGTTTGGGGTTAGCTGTTGTAACAGAATTAACCCTGAAACCCCTGCCCCAAGGCCACATTCCTAGCCAGACAGTCACACTCAGCCATCCCTCTCACTCTTCTGTCTTTGTCAATATGCTTATCAGTAGGGGCCGTATTTTTCGGTAATAGCGATACATATTGGAAATATCTGTTACCGGAGGAAACAGGATGTAAAATTGTCCGATTGAGCTACGTACATTAACAAATTGGCCATCTAGGTACTTAAAGTAGCGTATTTTAACAAAATGAACTCGCGAAATATCACGAAATCTGATTTATTGCGCGAATTACACAAATAATCACGAAATATACTTCACTTGGTACTGTCCCCGTTTACCCGGATAGTAGGCTGTCAGATATCCGCCCCCTCAATCGGATTGCCAACAATCAATCGCACCGGCTCAGCTACATCAATGAAAATGGCACTGACAGATACTACCGAGGTTTGAACACAGAAGTTACCAAGAAAATTATTGTGGAACACACCAAAATAGACGGGGGTTCATACTTACTTTTACTTACCTCTTAAAAATAATCTCGGGGATTGGGTTGACAACAGGATCACTAAAGTATGCTCACACAATAATCTTGACCATGACATTTAAAAATGAACCAAAACGAAGGCAAGAACTTTGAACTGTACAAAAGCTTTATAATAATCACGAAATATACTTCACTTGGTACGAAAATGCTAAATATTATCGAACACGTTTAAATGCTTCTGAGGAATTGACCATCGTGGTTTCCTTCTCATAAATGGCGTTGTGGTCGTACATACAGCAGTGCGAGTTCGCGATAAAACTTTATTGGCAAACATCCAGCATTTAAGTATAAAAATGCCGAAAACTAAAGTCACAACAGTTTTCTCGAGGGTCGAGGAATACAACAGTGAGGGGTTCTATGTATTTCACGCTGCAAGAAAGATTCTAATGTGCAAATACTCCAATGTTCGTATTCGGTGAGAACGAAAAGACACGTGCGATAAACACTGCAGGGATTCAGAAACGCATAAAAAGAGGAAGAAAGAAGGAGATGAACATAATTCTAAGCGGCAAATAACATTCGGTGATACTCTACACATCCCAAAGAAGTTGAAGAACCCCCTTATCACATAATTTCTTAGATTTACCCCAGACTATAAGGAAGAGTTCAGAAGAAACATCGATCATTATGACTATTGATTTCGCAAAATACCCACCGAAATAGCATCAGTTTTAACACCGAAATCAACGGTTTTATTTCACCAAAAAATAAGGCCCTTACTTATCAGGCAGTGGTCATTCAGTCAAATTACAGTAGCCTGGTATACAGTCAGGGAAAGTGACTATATTTCTCACCTAATAATAATGGTTCTACTTTTAATATTAAAAGTTACTTTTAATATTAAAAGTAGAATATCCCCAACGGTATTTTCAGTTTATTTCAGACGCAGTGAACGCGAAATTAGGCCTACCCTACCACGCACGTATACCGATACTTGCCGCAATCGCAGGAGATTTTTATCAGGCTAATATTGTACAGGGCGCCCGAGAATGTTCTCCGCACTGGGTACGTGCAGCTGCGAGTGGTTGAGTCATTAGTTTAGTTGGCTGCACTGAGTCCTTGAAAGGGGGACTCCGCGTGTGGGCTGTCAGTGTGTATTGCGATAAGCGAGCGAGCCTGTATGTCTTCAGTGTGTATTGCAGTAAGCGAGCGTTCAGATAGATTATTGGAAGAGTGCAACAGTTTACAAGCGGTAATGTTTACTACTGAAGAGGGAGTTTTTTTGGTGGAATACGTTTTTCGCGAAGTCGATCGGTTTACAGAAAATGTGAAATTAAGATTTCAGGCGCGGTTTCCTAATTCAAAGTGTCCAAACCGTGATACAGTTCGGGATTTGGTAAGTAAATTTCGTGTGACTGGCTCAGTTCACGATGTACCGGGAACAGGCAGGCCTACGCTTTTAACAGACCAAAAACTTGATGAAATCTCCGATATAATGCTGCGTAGTCCAAGTAAATCAACACCAAAATTAGCTCAACAAACAGGAAACTCTAAGTCGACAGCACATAAAGCTGTAAGAGACAAGCTTAAGTTGTTCCCTTATAAAGTTACCGTGGTTCATGAATTAAAACAAACTGATTACGGAAAAAGAGTGATGTATTGTGAATGGTTCCAGCATCTGTTATGAATGGCTGTGGTGAATGCAAGCTACCAACGTAACTGCTGTAGCTAGCTCTCGCTGACGCATGTAGGCGCTGCTGAGAACATTCCCGGACTCACTGTATAATGGTCCATAATTGTATCTTTTAAACATGAATAATACGTTTTCTGTTTGGAAATGTATTTTCGAGGATGTTGGCATGTATAGTTATTTATACTCTGTGAGCTACCTAGAATTAACATTTGGCCGGAAATTCCACATCAGTCATCACCCCTCTGCCTCCTGACCAATCCATGTTGGCATAGTTGATGTCATAATACTCTGCGTTGCAATATTACAGCCCACGTGCTTCAGTGCCTGGTCAACTGTATCTCTGGCTTGTAGAGTTTGGCAACCTCGTTCTCAGACCACATGGCGAGGCGAGAACTGTCAATCCCATTCTGGCAGCTCACAGAGTATAATGGATATCTTGATACGCTGTTAATTTTTGAGATATGCACATATAAGACTCTCCTCAATTTTTGAGCAATAAAAATAGGATTAAAAAACGGGTCTTATACGCGAGTAAATGCGGTAGATGACGAGGACTCGTAAACACCCAGAACTGGCAATAGCTGGAATGGGCTTTGGATATGGTAATGCTTCCGTAAATGCCTTACATCGTGGCTAGTCGTTATGTTTCAGTTTCTGACAAAGCTGTTAGGTATGTAGAGAAAAAACATTTTGAGTTTCTGTACTTATAGGAACAAACCACCAATAATTATTTCTATTAGTTTACAGGATATACTGTGCCCGTTTAGACCGGAGTCCGCACGACCACATATGCATTTTACCAATAATCAGTCAGCACGAGAATCAAAATATCCCGGAGCGCCAGATGGGTTAAAGCAAATCGCAAAAACGACATCAAATTTATAAAAATGCTTTGCTGATATTTGGCTCAATGCAACAATAAGGATAGAAGGAGATTTAATTGGGTGAAACACATCTGGTAAAATTATCTCAGTTTATTTAAAGTTAAAATCTGACTGCAAGAATAATGCTCAAAGCAGCATCATCCACGTGTGGCGATCCACACTCTTATTTACACACAATATACAGAAATCTTCCAAACACATTTGACAATCTTTTTGAAAACACAAGTCCGATTGTTAGTCCTGTGGACTGTGTTCCAAAATTATTAACATTTTAACTCCAGTGCAAAATGAATTGTCCATACTGGAAATAACGTAGATCACTGTTTGACTATTTACATGATATTAACACTCGTAGAATAAATGTTTATAGAATTTCTTAGACTTTCATTTGTTTTCCAGTTTTCCAAAATATATCGTTGAAACTATTATTATCATCGTAGCAACACAAATTATTAACACATATTAACAACATCTGAAAAGTATTTGACCATTGAGCATAGCATCGAAGAACTGTGCGAAGCACAACAACAATTAATTGTTCTTCTGACATTAAACATTCGAGAAGTGACTCGATTATGAACTTCAAGTTCCAAACAAAACATATGATTTCTAAATCATTAACTTGATCAACAAATGGTTGAACCATTCAACTATTAGATTTTCCACTTGGAATTATTATGAAAAAAATATTTATATTTATGGCCATTTCTAGTAACTTTCACAACTTGCAATTCTTCGACAGAATGCGGAAATAAGAATTGTAGTCTTATAATGAATTCATTTGGTTCATGGCACTAGGATTGAAAATATCCTTCAAATTATTCGTGGTTAAAGAATTATTTTAAATTGGCAGTGGCCCATTCTACTATTTGTGTAAGAACACAATATTATAACAACAACAACAACGGCAAAGGTCTTCCTCTGAAGAAGAATAAACTACTATCATGACAAATCCGGGTTCTAGCAAAATCAAAGTCTAAATGGAATTCGTAAACAAGGTTGAAATAAGAACTGATGGTTTCAAAGAAATAACCTTCGGGTTATTCATACGACGAAATGTGTGGCTCCAATACTCCAACTATAAACCTGAGCCATCGAACCTGCTATTTGATTGATGCTCGAAAAAACCTTCATTCCTGCGACTTAACATGCGCACCTGGGAATGGCATTTCAACTACTCCACACACATAAATTATCTTCCCAAAATTTATACAATAAATCAAGCCTCTGCTTGTTATCAACACTGGAAGATTAATAAACTGACAAGTTTATTTTATTTTACCATTCAGTTCAACCCGTGAATTTACCATACTTATGAAAAGCTTCATTTCACTTTCGAAGTGTATTGACGTCATGATTTTATATAAATACAAAAATCCTATTTGATACAAATATCAATTGCTTCCCGTTTCATGCCTCTCCGTGTTATATGAAACATATACTTTGCTCATAGCAAATATCAACTGTTCAACCAGAACTGAAATGTAGGTTGAATGCGGGCTTGCGCTAACCACTCTCCTTCGGAAAATCTCCTGTTCCAAACTAGAAATGTTTCAACTACTTCATAGGCTCTTTCTCAATACATATGATTATTATAAAATATAATATCCAAGAATTATTTAGAAAAATTATGAAACTTATTATTATTATTATTAGTGGATTATTATTATTATTATTATTTCAAATATGTTGAATTATCATCTCCTTATGTGAGAATCCATATGTTCGAACCTTCGAATATGGAAAAAATATCCATTCCTCAACAAAAATAAATTTAACTTTTACAGTTACATCGGCTGATTACCGTGATTTCCCAAAAATATGAAAAATTCAAATAAATGCTCAAAATGCTCGGTCATCGATCCTAAACTGTTCTGAGTGCTGAAAATGCTCAGAATAAATCTCACTAGTCTTGCGTAAATCATTACAAGCTTTAAATATGACGAAAAAAAATGTGTTGGTCATCTGCAGAAAAAATAGTTTGTTCCAATTAGCTAAGCATAAAATAATTCAAATGTGGCTTACATTTCTTGATGTTCTTGAAGTGTAGTAAACCTGGTCTATACCAGATTTTATCCGTAGACATGCCCTATCGGACAAGCACGTATAATCCTTGTATCGGCCGCCATTGTAGACCCACAAATCGTCTAGTCAGACATAGTGGTAGTATCTTTCGACGTTTTAAATGACTGTGGTTCCATTTTAATATGGGCTTCTAACAAAGCCATAACAGTTTGTTTGAAAAGGGTCAGATCTAAGCGATCTCTTCTTAAATGTGTCAGTTGTAACTTAACTCACTGTAATCTCATCAGTACAAGAAAAACGTTGACAGTCTAAGCAGTTAACGGCTGTTCTGAAGATCGTTCCCTGGGCATGGTTTATTAATATCACCATCTGCCATGCGCTAGACAACTTGCAGTTTCCCTTGCGTAGACTAATGAACGCCACCGTTATAGACTATTCTTCAATGTACTGACGGATCGAAGTGGTTAAATAGTTACAAAATATGAAACTGACTTTAAATGGATTTAAACATCCAAGTATTAATTTACTATTGGACTGTGACAAATACTAATTTCTAGACCAAGTCTAGCATATGTCCTTTTTGGAAATATAAATATTTCCACCAATGTCTGTAGAAATACAATCACCTCAGTGATTCTCCTCACCAGAAACTTACTAAGTTCCAACTCGTTTGCGCAGCACTTCTCGTGACTATCACGATTTGAAAAGTACTTCTTCGTAGACGTGGCAACCATGTGCCTTGGCTCAGCGTAGACGCAACTTGTTCGCCAAGTGCTTGTGATGAATTGAGCTAACTAAGCCTGCTCCAGCTTGCTTTTATACAAAAACGGTCAGGGTCACGCGTCATCGCCTGATATCTAAAAATCCTCATATCTCTTGAATCCCTGGTCCGATTTACTTGATACTAATTGCATTCTCTTTTATTTGGCCGTGCCAGTAATCTGATCCCAGTCTCAAGTCTCTGCTCCATAGTTAACTATTTAATCAATAAATAGTCTCCACCTCTGCTGTTACTCGCTACGTCATTTACCATCCAACTATCGGTAATTTCCTTCGAATGGCTTCGAGAAGCAATGTAGCGCGATATTCAAATATCCGAACTTTCAAACGCTGCTACAGCCTTTCCCTTGATATCTAGGTGTCTGAAACTTGGAATACCCATTCCTAGATTTGGGCACATCCACCCCACACCTAGCAAAAAATAAAAATTGAAAAATTTTTATTTTTCCTATCTACACATTAAATTATCTGGTTCTTGAATAATAGATCTTCAAATTCGAAGCATTATAAGTTCCCACGATGTTACCAGTTCGTGTATTGGCTACTTCATAGCTTCCATTATTGTTTACTTCCACAATATTCAAAATCCTTAATTTTACCATTCCCCCGGGATTGTTGTGTTCCCGATGGACCTGGATCATTGGGCCTCTGCTCCACAAATTGTAAGTTATCTTGGTGTCTTGCTTCCAAGTTTTTCCTCGTGTCCTTGTTAAACTCTTCATTGGACTGACGAGTATCTACATTCCCTCTGTTATTATAGTTATTACCATAGGATCTTCTTTCCTGGTACCTTCCTTGAGTATCTCGTGGTCTTCTCCATCGAGTGTTGTATCGATTACCACCATCCGGTCTTGCATATGGTTTGTAACTGTATCTGTTACGGTATTGGTTCCATCCTCTCGTATTGGAATCTTCCCTCGGCGATTTCTCTTCTCGCTCCTCTCGAATCTCTCGAGGTGTCTGAGAATAACTGTCAGCCATAACAGCATACACAGCGTTATTACTCTTTACTCCCTTCTGATGGAAGAATTGAGCGTTTGTATGATCCAGCTTCTGCAATACTTCATCAAACTGTTCCATATTGTAGATATCAGCAGCGATCAAAGTCCTCTGGACGTCTGCTGGAAATTGTCGTATCAAAGCAGTAATCAACTCGTTATCTGGCATTGGCGGATCTAAATGTTGGAGTTTAGACAGCTGTCCAGAAAAGTATGTAGAGTATCGAGTAGGTTGTGACGTCGAGAATCTCTTCGAATACAACTCTGCTCTAACTTGCTGTTGGGTTTCAGGGGACCAAAACTTCTTCAATAGCCCACGAGAAAACTCCTCAAAAGTATTTAGAGTGGATCTAAATGCTCTAAACCACAAAAGTGCGGGACCTTCCAAGAACTTCCCTATTACCCTGATCTGTCTTTCTTTAGGGATCTTAGAATCTTTCAGGTAATCACCTGCTTCTCTCAGAAATTCCACGGGTGTTACAGAATCTCGCCCTGAAAATTTAGAAGGCTTATCTTCTATATTCTTAAATACAGTTATGGGGTTGGATTGAAATACTGTCCTGACCTCATCCTGTCTATCAGTCTCTCTAGCTCCTCCTAGATTTATCTGTATCGGTTCCTTTCCTTTTACATTCGGCATTTTCAAAAGATGATCAGACTGTTTCTCATCCTTTATTTGAGTTTTCATAGCCTCAAGTTCCTTCTGGTTTTCTTCTGCCATCTTCTTGATTGCTTCAGTCTCTTTACTATTTTCTTTAACATCAATGGATATCTGGTTCATAACAGCCTCATGACTTTTCAATGACCCTGTCATATCTGATATGTCCTTCTGAGTTGCTTGAATATCCTTGGCAATTACTTCAATGTGGGATGACAAAGATTCCCTAATCTCCTTGATTCCCTCTTGATTCTCCAGCTTGAGTGTGTCTTTAATTTCATTGACAACTGTGGTTTTAATCTCAGTTTGCAATTCATGAATCACTCCTTCTCTTATTTCTCCCATGACAAGTTCCTTGAATTGTTCCGTTAAACGTTGAACAACCAGAATTCCCATCTCGTTACTCTCCTTCTTCACTCTGACTTCCAGGTTGACCATGTCTTCACCAACTTTCCTAAGACCATGTTCTATCCTATCAGCTAAGCTTTGGGATCGAAGATCGGCATCGCGAAATTTATCGTCCATTATACTAGCGTTAGTAGCTAACGAAGTTTCGAGCTCATGTGTTTTATCGCATAATTTATTCATTTTACTTTCAAGTGTCATTTTCAAAATTTCAGAATTTTCTTTAAATTTACTTTCCATTGAATTAAATTTACTGTTTAAATTTTCTTTCAAGTTCCCTTTTAACCTGCTTTCTAAAGAATCAGAATTTTCTTTAAGTTTACTTTCCAAAGAATCAGAATTTTCTTTAAGTTTATCCTCCAAACTTTCTTTAAGTTTATTTTCTAAAGAATCAGAATTTTCTTTAAGTTTATCATTCAAGTTTTCTTTGAGTTTATTCTCTAAAGAATCAGAATTTTCTTTAAGTTTTTCATCTAAACTTTCCTTCAAGTTATCTTTTAATTTATTTTCTAAAGAATCAGAATTTTCCTTAAGTTTCTTTTCTAAAGCCTCAGTATTTTCTTTCATAATGGCTGCTACACGCAGTCCAGCCTGTTTTGAACTCTCCTCCAAACTCCTCATCATCCTCATCATTTCTTCCATAATTTCAATTATTCAAAACTTAGGGGTATACAACAGTGGCAAACACAAGCTTATAACTAGAACAAGAAATATGAATAGCTAATTGGAACACTATAATAAAATGAGATTTGTCCTAATATCGACGTGATGGAAAAACAAAATTCTTTACTTTTACGAATTACATTTACCATAATATCACAAGAAAAATATGCTAATTCTCCAATATCCTCCACCTGGATTCTAATAATGTGTATCTCCAGTCATCGAACGTTTACTACTGAATTTACTTGACGCCCTAATGGTTAAGCCATTATCAAAAATAATCAAACCCATTCTAATTATTAACCAGTTAAATTTTTAATTTTCCCCACTAATTGGGTTTCCTACTAATTTATTCATCCAAACCAGACATCTCTCAACTCCCAAAATATTTCTATAAAAATTATCACAATTTCAAATCGGCATGCGATTGACCATGTCTAAATCGAGACCCACGTTCGAAGCCATTTCTCTCTCTATCTTATTTTATGTGCCCGTTTAGACCGGAGTCCGCACGACCACATATGCATTTTACCAATAATCAGTCAGCACGAGAATCAAAATATCCCGGAGCGCCAGATGGGTTAAAGCAAATCGCAAAAACGACATCAAATTTATAAAAATGCTTTGCTGATTTTTGGCTCAATGCAACAATAAGGATAGAAGGAGATTTAATTGGGTGAAACACATCTGGTAAAATTATCTCAGTTTATTTAAAGTTAAAATCTGACTGCAAGAATAATGCTCAAAGCAGCATCATCCACGTGTGGCGATCCACACTCTTATTTACACACAATATACAGAAATCTTCCAAACACATTTGACAATCTTTTTGAAAACACAAGTCCGATTGTTAGTCCTGTGGACTGTGTTCCAAAATTATTAACATTTTAACTCCAGTGCAAAATGAATTGTCCATACTGGAAATAACGTAGATCACTGTTTGACTATTTACATGATATTAACACTCGTAGAATAAATGTTTATAGAATTTCTTAGACTTTCATTTGTTTTCCAGTTTTCCAAAATATATCGTTGAAACTATTATTATCATCGTAGCAACACAAATTATTAACACATATTAACAACATCTGAAAAGTATTTGACCATTGAGCATAGCATCGAAGAACTGTGCGAAGCACAACAACAATTAATTGTTCTTCTGACATTAAACATTCGAGAAGTGACTCGATTATGAACTTCAAGTTCCAAACAAAACATATGATTTCTAAATCATTAACTTGATCAACAAATGGTTGAACCATTCAACTATTAGATTTTCCACTTGGAATTATTATGAAAAAAATATTTATATTTATGGCCATTTCTAGTAACTTTCACAACTTGCAATTCTTCGACAGAATGCGGAAATAAGAATTGTAGTCTTATAATGAATTCATTTGGTTCATGGCACTAGGATTGAAAATATCCTTCAAATTATTCGTGGTTAAAGAATTATTTTAAATTGGCAGTGGCCCATTCTACTATTTGTGTAAGAACACAATATTATAACAACAACAACAACGGCAAAGGTCTTCCTCTGAAGAAGAATAAACTACTATCATGACAAATCCGGGTTCTAGCAAAATCAAAGTCTAAATGGAATTCGTAAACAAGGTTGAAATAAGAACTGATGGTTTCAAAGAAATAACCTTCGGGTTATTCATACGACGAAATGTGTGGCTCCAATACTCCAACTATAAACCTGAGCCATCGAACCTGCTATTTGATTGATGCTCGAAAAAACCTTCATTCCTGCGACTTAACATGCGCACCTGGGAATGGCATTTCAACTACTCCACACACATAAATTATCTTCCCAAAATTTATACAATAAATCAAGCCTCTGCTTGTTATCAACACTGGAAGATTAATAAACTGACAAGTTTATTTTATTTTACCATTCAGTTCAACCCGTGAATTTACCATACTTATGAAAAGCTTCATTTCACTTTCGAAGTGTATTGACGTCATGATTTTATATAAATACAAAAATCCTATTTGATACAAATATCAATTGCTTCCCGTTTCATGCCTCTCCGTGTTATATGAAACATATACTTTGCTCATAGCAAATATCAACTGTTCAACCAGAACTGAAATGTAGGTTGAATGCGGGCTTGCGCTAACCACTCTCCTTCGGAAAATCTCCTGTTCCAAACTAGAAATGTTTCAACTACTTCATAGGCTCTTTCTCAATACATATGATTATTATAAAATATAATATCCAAGAATTATTTAGAAAAATTATGAAAATTATTATTATTATTATTAGTGGATTATTATTATTATTATTATTTCAAATATGTTGAATTATCATCTCCTTATGTGAGAATCCACATGTTCGAACCTTCGAATATGGAAAAAATATCCATTCCTCAACAAAAATAAATTTAACTTTTACAGTTACATCGGCTGATTACCGTGATTTCCCAAAAATATGAAAAATTCAAATAAATGCTCAAAATGCTCGGTCATCGATCCTAAACTGTTCTGAGTGCTGAAAATGCTCAGAATAAATCTCACTAGTCTTGCGTAAATCATTACAAGCTTTAAATATGACGAAAAAAAATGTGTTGGTCATCTGCAGAAAAAATAGTTTGTTCCAATTAGCTAAGCATAAAATAATTCAAATGTGGCTTACATTTCTTGATGTTCTTGAAGTGTAGTAAACCTGGTCTATACCAGATTTTATCCGTAGACATGCCCTATCGGACAAGCACGTATAATCCTTGTATCGGCCGCCATTGTAGACCCACAAATCGTCTAGTCAGACATAGTGGTAGTATCTTTCGACGTTTTAAATGACTGTGGTTCCATTTTAATATGGGCTTCTAACAAAGCCATAACAGTTTGTTTGAAAAGGGTCAGATCTAAGCGATCTCTTCTTAAATGTGTCAGTTGTAACTTAACTCACTGTAATCTCATCAGTACAAGAAAAACGTTGACAGTCTAAGCAGTTAACGGCTGTTCTGAAGATCGTTCCCTGGGCATGGTTTATTAATATCACCATCTGCCATGCGCTAGACAACTTGCAGTTTCCCTTGCGTAGACTAATGAACGCCACCGTTATAGACTATTCTTCAATGTACTGACGGATCGAAGTGGTTAAATAGTTACAAAATATGAAACTGACTTTAAATGGATTTAAACATCCAAGTATTAATTTACTATTGGACTGTGACAAATACTAATTTCTAGACCAAGTCTAGCATATGTCCTTTTTGGAAATATAAATATTTCCACCAATGTCTGTAGAAATACAATCACCTCAGTGATTCTCCTCACCAGAAACTTACTAAGTTCCAACTCGTTTGCGCAGCACTTCTCGTGACTATCACGATTTGAAAAGTACTTCTTCGTAGACGTGGCAACCATGTGCCTTGGCTCAGCGTAGACGCAACTTGTTCGCCAAGTGCTTGTGATGAATTGAGCTAACTAAGCCTGCTCCAGCTTGCTTTTATACAAAAACGGTCAGGGTCACGCGTCATCGCCTGATATCTAAAAATCCTCATATCTCTTGAATCCCTGGTCCGATTTACTTGATACTAATTGCATTCTCTTTTATTTGGCCGTGCCAGTAATCTGATCCCAGTCTCAAGTCTCTGCTCCATAGTTAACTATTTAATCAATAAATAGTCTCCACCTCTGCTGTTACTCGCTACGTCATTTACCATCCAACTATCGGTAATTTCCTTCGAATGGCTTCGAGAAGCAATGTAGCGCGATATTCAAATATCCGAACTTTCAAACGCTGCTACAGCCTTTCCCTTGATATCTAGGTGTCTGAAACTTGGAATACCCATTCCTAGATTTGGGCACATCCACCCCACACCTAGCAAAAAATAAAAATTGAAAAATTTTTATTTTTCCTATCTACACATTAAATTATCTGGTTCTTGAATAATAGATCTTCAAATTCGAAGCATTATAAGTTCCCACGATGTTACCAGTTCGTGTATTGGCTACTTCATAGCTTCCATTATTGTTTACTTCCACAATATTCAAAATCCTTAATTTTACCATTCCCCCGGGATTGTTGTGTTCCCGATGGACCTGGATCATTGGGCCTCTGCTCCACAAATTGTAAGTTATCTTGGTGTCTTGCTTCCAAGTTTTTCCTCGTGTCCTTGTTAAACTCTTCATTGGACTGACGAGTATCTACATTCCCTCTGTTATTATAGTTATTACCATAGGATCTTCTTTCCTGGTACCTTCCTTGAGTATCTCGTGGTCTTCTCCATCGAGTGTTGTATCGATTACCACCATCCGGTCTTGCATATGGTTTGTAACTGTATCTGTTACGGTATTGGTTCCATCCTCTCGTATTGGAATCTTCCCTCGGCGATTTCTCTTCTCGCTCCTCTCGAATCTCTCGAGGTGTCTGAGAATAACTGTCAGCCATAACAGCATACACAGCGTTATTACTCTTTACTCCCTTCTGATGGAAGAATTGAGCGTTTGTATGATCCAGCTTCTGCAATACTTCATCAAACTGTTCCATATTGTAGATATCAGCAGCGATCAAAGTCCTCTGGACGTCTGCTGGAAATTGTCGTATCAAAGCAGTAATCAACTCGTTATCTGGCATTGGCGGATCTAAATGTTGGAGTTTAGACAGCTGTCCAGAAAAGTATGTAGAGTATCGAGTAGGTTGTGACGTCGAGAATCTCTTCGAATACAACTCTGCTCTAACTTGCTGTTGGGTTTCAGGGGACCAAAACTTCTTCAATAGCCCACGAGAAAACTCCTCAAAAGTATTTAGAGTGGATCTAAATGCTCTAAACCACAAAAGTGCGGGACCTTCCAAGAACTTCCCTATTACCCTGATCTGTCTTTCTTTAGGGATCTTAGAATCTTTCAGGTAATCACCTGCTTCTCTCAGAAATTCCACGGGTGTTACAGAATCTCGCCCTGAAAATTTAGAAGGCTTATCTTCTATATTCTTAAATACAGTTATGGGGTTGGATTGAAATACTGTCCTGACCTCATCCTGTCTATCAGTCTCTCTAGCTCCTCCTAGATTTATCTGTATCGGTTCCTTTCCTTTTACATTCGGCATTTTCAAAAGATGATCAGACTGTTTCTCATCCTTTATTTGAGTTTTCATAGCCTCAAGTTCCTTCTGGTTTTCTTCTGCCATCTTCTTGATTGCTTCAGTCTCTTTACTATTTTCTTTAACATCAATGGATATCTGGTTCATAACAGCCTCATGACTTTTCAATGACCCTGTCATATCTGATATGTCCTTCTGAGTTGCTTGAATATCCTTGGCAATTACTTCAATGTGGGATGACAAAGATTCCCTAATCTCCTTGATTCCCTCTTGATTCTCCAGCTTGAGTGTGTCTTTAATTTCATTGACAACTGTGGTTTTAATCTCAGTTTGCAATTCATGAATCACTCCTTCTCTTATTTCTCCCATGACAAGTTCCTTGAATTGTTCCGTTAAACGTTGAACAACCAGAATTCCCATCTCGTTACTCTCCTTCTTCACTCTGACTTCCAGGTTGACCATGTCTTCACCAACTTTCCTAAGACCATGTTCTATCCTATCAGCTAAGCTTTGGGATCGAAGATCGGCATCGCGAAATTTATCGTCCATTATACTAGCGTTAGTAGCTAACGAAGTTTCGAGCTCATGTGTTTTATCGCATAATTTATTCATTTTACTTTCAAGTGTCATTTTCAAAATTTCAGAATTTTCTTTAAATTTACTTTCCATTGAATTAAATTTACTGTTTAAATTTTCTTTCAAGTTCCCTTTTAACCTGCTTTCTAAAGAATCAGAATTTTCTTTAAGTTTACTTTCCAAAGAATCAGAATTTTCTTTAAGTTTATCCTCCAAACTTTCTTTAAGTTTATTTTCTAAAGAATCAGAATTTTCTTTAAGTTTATCATTCAAGTTTTCTTTGAGTTTATTCTCTAAAGAATCAGAATTTTCTTTAAGTTTTTCATCTAAACTTTCCTTCAAGTTATCTTTTAATTTATTTTCTAAAGAATCAGAATTTTCCTTAAGTTTCTTTTCTAAAGCCTCAGTATTTTCTTTCATAATGGCTGCTACACGCAGTCCAGCCTGTTTTGAACTCTCCTCCAAACTCCTCATCATCCTCATCATTTCTTCCATAATTTCAATTATTCAAAACTTAGGGGTATACAACAGTGGCAAACACAAGCTTATAACTAGAACAAGAAATATGAATAGCTAATTGGAACACTATAATAAAATGAGATTTGTCCTAATATCGACGTGATGGAAAAACAAAATTCTTTACTTTTACGAATTACATTTACCATAATATCACAAGAAAAATATGCTAATTCTCCAATATCCTCCACCTGGATTCTAATAATGTGTATCTCCAGTCATCGAACGTTTACTACTGAATTTACTTGACGCCCTAATGGTTAAGCCATTATCAAAAATAATCAAACCCATTCTAATTATTAACCAGTTAAATTTTTAATTTTCCCCACTAATTGGGTTTCCTACTAATTTATTCATCCAAACCAGACATCTCTCAACTCCCAAAATATTTCTATAAAAATTATCACAATTTCAAATCGGCATGCGATTGACCATGTCTAAATCGAGACCCACGTTCGAAGCCATTTCTCTCTCTATCTTATTTTATGTGCCCGTTTAGACCGGAGTCCGCACGACCACATATGCATTTTACCAATAATCAGTCAGCACGAGAATCAAAATATCCCGGAGCGCCAGATGGGTTAAAGCAAATCGCAAAAACGACATCAAATTTATAAAAATGCTTTGCTGATTTTTGTCTCAATGCAACAATAAGGATAGAAGGAGATTTAATTGGGTGAAACACATCTGGTAAAATTATCTCAGTTTATTTAAAGTTAAAATCTGACTGCAAGAATAATGCTCAAAGCAGCATCATCCACGTGTGGCGATCCACACTCTTATTTACACACAATATACAGAAATCTTCCAAACACATTTGACAATCTTTTTGAAAACACAAGTCCGATTGTTAGTCCTGTGGACTGTGTTCCAAAATTATTAACATTTTAACTCCAGTGCAAAATGAATTGTCCATACTGGAAATAACGTAGATCACTGTTTGACTATTTACATGATATTAACACTCGTAGAATAAATGTTTATAGAATTTCTTAGACTTTCATTTGTTTTCCAGTTTTCCAAAATATATCGTTGAAACTATTATTATCATCGTAGCAACACAAATTATTAACACATATTAACAACATCTGAAAAGTATTTGACCATTGAGCATAGCATCGAAGAACTGTGCGAAGCACAACAACAATTAATTGTTCTTCTGACATTAAACATTCGAGAAGTGACTCGATTATGAACTTCAAGTTCCAAACAAAACATATGATTTCTAAATCATTAACTTGATCAACAAATGGTTGAACCATTCAACTATTAGATTTTCCACTTGGAATTATTATGAAAAAAATATTTATATTTATGGCCATTTCTAGTAACTTTCACAACTTGCAATTCTTCGACAGAATGCGGAAATAAGAATTGTAGTCTTATAATGAATTCATTTGGTTCATGGCACTAGGATTGAAAATATCCTTCAAATTATTCGTGGTTAAAGAATTATTTTAAATTGGCAGTGGCCCATTCTACTATTTGTGTAAGAACACAATATTATAACAACAACAACAACGGCAAAGGTCTTCCTCTGAAGAAGAATAAACTACTATCATGACAAATCCGGGTTCTAGCAAAATCAAAGTCTAAATGGAATTCGTAAACAAGGTTGAAATAAGAACTGATGGTTTCAAAGAAATAACCTTCGGGTTATTCATACGACGAAATGTGTGGCTCCAATACTCCAACTATAAACCTGAGCCATCGAACCTGCTATTTGATTGATGCTCGAAAAAACCTTCATTCCTGCGACTTAACATGCGCACCTGGGAATGGCATTTCAACTACTCCACACACATAAATTATCTTCCCAAAATTTATACAATAAATCAAGCCTCTGCTTGTTATCAACACTGGAAGATTAATAAACTGACAAGTTTATTTTATTTTACCATTCAGTTCAACCCGTGAATTTACCATACTTATGAAAAGCTTCATTTCACTTTCGAAGTGTATTGACGTCATGATTTTATATAAATACAAAAATCCTATTTGATACAAATATCAATTGCTTCCCGTTTCATGCCTCTCCGTGTTATATGAAACATATACTTTGCTCATAGCAAATATCAACTGTTCAACCAGAACTGAAATGTAGGTTGAATGCGGGCTTGCGCTAACCACTCTCCTTCGGAAAATCTCCTGTTCCAAACTAGAAATGTTTCAACTACTTCATAGGCTCTTTCTCAATACATATGATTATTATAAAATATAATATCCAAGAATTATTTAGAAAAATTATGAAAATTATTATTATTATTATTAGTGGATTATTATTATTATTATTATTTCAAATATGTTGAATTATCATCTCCTTATGTGAGAATCCACATGTTCGAACCTTCGAATATGGAAAAAATATCCATTCCTCAACAAAAATAAATTTAACTTTTACAGTTACATCGGCTGATTACCGTGATTTCCCAAAAATATGAAAAATTCAAATAAATGCTCAAAATGCTCGGTCATCGATCCTAAACTGTTCTGAGTGCTGAAAATGCTCAGAATAAATCTCACTAGTCTTGCGTAAATCATTACAAGCTTTAAATATGACGAAAAAAAATGTGTTGGTCATCTGCAGAAAAAATAGTTTGTTCCAATTAGCTAAGCATAAAATAATTCAAATGTGGCTTACATTTCTTGATGTTCTTGAAGTGTAGTAAACCTGGTCTATACCAGATTTTATCCGTAGACATGCCCTATCGGACAAGCACGTATAATCCTTGTATCGGCCGCCATTGTAGACCCACAAATCGTCTAGTCAGACATAGGCCTAGTGGTAGTATCTTTCGACGTTTTAAATGACTGTGGTTCCATTTTAATATGGGCTTCTAACAAAGCCATAACAGTTTGTTTGAAAAGGGTCAGATCTAAGCGATCTCTTCTTAAATGTGTCAGTTGTAACTTAACTCACTGTAATCTCATCAGTACAAGAAAAACGTTGACAGTCTAAGCAGTTAACGGCTGTTCTGAAGATCGTTCCCTGGGCATGGTTTATTAATATCACCATCTGCCATGCGCTAGACAACTTGCAGTTTCCCTTGCGTAGACTAATGAACGCCACCGTTATAGACTATTCTTCAATGTACTGACGGATCGAAGTGGTTAAATAGTTACAAAATATGAAACTGACTTTAAATGGATTTAAACATCCAAGTATTAATTTACTATTGGACTGTGACAAATACTAATTTCTAGACCAAGTCTAGCATATGTCCTTTTTGGAAATATAAATATTTCCACCAATGTCTGTAGAAATACAATCACCTCAGTGATTCTCCTCACCAGAAACTTACTAAGTTCCAACTCGTTTGCGCAGCACTTCTCGTGACTATCACGATTTGAAAAGTACTTCTTCGTAGACGTGGCAACCATGTGCCTTGGCTCAGCGTAGACGCAACTTGTTCGCCAAGTGCTTGTGATGAATTGAGCTAACTAAGCCTGCTCCAGCTTGCTTTTATACAAAAACGGTCAGGGTCACGCGTCATCGCCTGATATCTAAAAATCCTCATATCTCTTGAATCCCTGGTCCGATTTACTTGATACTAATTGCATTCTCTTTTATTTGGCCGTGCCAGTAATCTGATCCCAGTCTCAAGTCTCTGCTCCATAGTTAACTATTTAATCAATAAATAGTCTCCACCTCTGCTGTTACTCGCTACGTCATTTACCATCCAACTATCGGTAATTTCCTTCGAATGGCTTCGAGAAGCAATGTAGCGCGATATTCAAATATCCGAACTTTCAAACGCTGCTACAGCCTTTCCCTTGATATCTAGGTGTCTGAAACTTGGAATACCCATTCCTAGATTTGGGCACAATACATCCAAGCTGGACACGTTGCATATCAATAATTCAGCTGCAAATAGTCAAGCACTTGCAGCTCTTCAGCTTCACGGTACCAAGAGCATAAATCAACAATATTACTTTGGAGCCCACAGATTCAATTTATCAACGATAGTTCAGTGATACTTAAATTAATATCTAGAATAGACAACACACACAAGAGGAAAGGCATGTCAACATGGAGTGGATTAGGACACTGGACCTAGCAGAGGGACGGCATGTTTAGCGTACACAATCCTTGGAGGATGTGGTAAAATAATTGAGCAAAATAGCAGCTAGCTCAATGATGATAATAGTGGTTTTAAGGGGCCTAACATCTAGGTTATCGGCCTCTAATGTGTAACCGAATTTATTCAGTTACATTAGCTCACCCTCGGGTTTTTGCTTTGTGCAGTTAGTTTGGGGTATTTTATTCGTATCTTATTATATTGGGTTAGCGTGGGGATGAAGCGGTGATTTTTATTGTGCCTGTGTATTTTTTGTGTGGACGGATTCATCTTTGGATGTTCCGGACCAAGTAGAGTCATTGTTTATTAATTATCGTTTTTTGGATATTTGATATAAATACAGGGTTTTTGCGATTTATTACGTTTTGGGAACTAGGAAAGCTCTTTGGTTAAATTCTCCGGAGGTAAAATAGCTCCCCATTCGGATCTCCGGGCGGGGGCAACTAAAGGAAATAATGGTATTATTAACAAACGCAAGAAACAGAAATGCGTAAGGAAAATAGGAACATGGAATGTTAACACATTATTAAAGGTGGGGAAGCTGGAAAACCTGAAAATAGAAATGAAGAGATTAAAAATAGATATTCTCGGTATTTCTGAAATGAGATGGCCTGGCACGGGTGACTTTTGGTCAGATGACTACAGAATAATCTACTCAGGGCCGGAAGACGGACCGCTCGGAAGAAATGGGGTAGGAGTGATTATGGAAAAATCCATGGGACTCAGAGTAGCGGGATATGTGCAGCATAGTGATAGGATAATTCTAGTCAAGATAAATACGGAGCCAAACAATACTGTTATAATTCAAACATACATGCCAACTACAAATGAAGATGACGAGGAAATTGAAAGAATGTATGAAGATCTAAATCACCTGATAGAAGGAACAAGAGCAGAAGACAATGTAATCATTATGGGGGACATGAATGCAACGGTAGGGGAAGGAACAGAGGGAACAACTGTTGGGCAGTTTGGACTGGGAGTCCGAAATTTGAGAGGTGAACGATTGATAGAAATCTGCACTAGGCATAAATTAGTCATAACAAATACACTCTTCAACCATCCCAAGAAAAGACGATACACTTGGAAAGCTCCTGGAGACACGAGAAGAGCGCAATTGGATTACATAATGGTAAAAGAAAGGTTTAAGAACCAGGTTAAAAATTGCAGAAGTTATCCAGGTGCAGATATCGTAAGCGATCATAATCTAGTCATGATGCACGCGGAACTCAAATATAAGAACATCGTTACGAGAAAAACTGAGTATCTGCAGGTGACAAAACTTAAGATGCCAAATATTAGAGATGAGTTCCAATGAAGAACAGATGAAATGATTGAAAGAAATACTGACATATTCGAGAAACCAATAGAAAGTCAGTGGGGAATTCTGAAGGAGGAAATACTAGGAACTGCAGAGGAACTGCTAAAAAATAAAAATAAAAACAGCAGGAAAGCATGGATAAGTGAGGAAGTTGTAGAAATGATAACTGAAAGAAGAAGGTTCAAAAACGCCACAAGTGACAAAGGAAAACAACAATATAGAAGACTGAGAAATGAAATCGTTAGGAAAAGCAAGCGAGACAAAGAAAATTACTTATGTGATATATGTGATGAAATAGACACCGATTTTAAAGCAAATAACTTAGAAAAAGCATATGGAAATGTGAAGCAATTTTTTGGTGAGAAGAAAAAGAAGACATGTGGTATTAAAAATGAGAATGGACAATACCTGTATGAAGAGGGAAAGGTTGGGAAGAGATGGAAAGAATATCTAGAGAGCCTGTATGGAGATGAAGTTATGAATAAGGAAGTAATAGAGGAAGAAGACCAGACAGATGCAGAGAATAGAGGTGACCAAATACTAAAATCGGAATTTAAAAG
Organism: Meconema thalassinum; assembly: GCA_946902985.2. Lineage (NCBI taxonomy): Eukaryota > Metazoa > Arthropoda > Insecta > Orthoptera > Tettigoniidae > Meconema > Meconema thalassinum. Next base: position 13,666,860 of record OX336392.1, on the reverse strand, counting down.
AGCACTGAAAGATTTAAAAGACAAAAAAGCACCAGGTGTAGATAAAATCCCTGCAGAACTATTAAATAACTGCGGAGAGAAAGCTGAAGATGCAATTTATGGAATGATATGCAAAATGTATGAAACTGGAATAGTACCAACTGACTTTACTAAGTGCATAATAATTCCAATTCCAAAGAAGGCCAGAGCACAAAATTGCGATCAATTTAGGACATTAAGCCTGACAACACATGCATCTAAAATTCTTACACGTATTATACTTAGGAGAATAGAGAACAACCTTGATAACTACATTACAGACGACCAATTTGGATTCAGAAGGGGCATTGGAACAAGAGAAGCAATATTAACTCTAAGACAAATAATTGAAAAGAGAAATAGAAAAGGAATACCAACATATCTAGCATTCGTGGATCTGGAGAAATCTTTTGACAACGTGAATTGGAATATACTGTTCAAGTTACTAAAGAAAGTGGGAATCTCTTACAGAGATAGAAGAATAATACATAGTTTATATAAGAATGAAAGGGGAATAATAAGATCTGGCAATAACCAGGAAGAGGTTGAAATAAGAAAAGGAGTACGACAAGGATGCTCGCTATCTCCTTACTTATTTAATTTGTATGTCCAAGATGCCATAAATAGGATAAGAGAAGATATTCAAGTTGGAGTAAATATACATGGGGAAAAGATTGACATGCTCCGATTCGCAGATGACATTGCTTTAACAACAGATAATGAAGATGATCTTCAACAGATACTTCATATAATGAATAACATCCTTAAAAACGAATTTAACATGAAGATGAATAAAAATAAAACAAAAATACTCTTATGCAGTCGGAACCAGGAAGATCATAGAAGAGCACCAGCAATTTATATCGAGAATGATAGAATACAACATGTGTAGGAATATAAGTATCTGGGAAGCTTGATAACGTATGATGGAACCAGCAAACGAGAAATTTGGAGTAGAATTATTCAGGCAAAGAACGCCTTTTATAGAAAGAAGAATCTCTTCAAATCCAGAAGTATAGACCTAAAAATAAGAAAAAGACTGTTGAAGACATACGTGTGGAGTGTGGCTTTGTATGGTATTGATACCTGGACAATAGGGAAGTCAGAAGAGAGGAGGTTGATGGCTTTTGAGGCTTGGTGCTGGAGAAGAATGCTCAAGATCAGTTGGATACAACATATGACAAATGAAGAGGTATTCTGAAGAGCAGGAGAAAGTAGAAGCTTTATGAAGACCCTGAAAACAAGAAGAGCAAATATGTTGGGACATATTCGCAGATATAATAGCCTGCCAGCAAGAGTCATCGAAGGGATGTTAGAAGGGAAAAACACTAGAGGAAGACCACCACTTGCATACATCACACAGTTAATGACCGACACGAACACCAAATCATACCGTGAATTGAAGAGGATGGCGGAGAATAGAGAAGATTGGCGAGTTGCTGCAAACCAGCCCCAGGGCTGTTAACTTAAGAGAGAGAGAGAGGGAACTAGGATATATAAGACTGTATTAATTTTAGTAGAAGCATTATTTCATTTTGGTTTGGGGTTAATGGCTTTATTTTGACCTAGTAATGTTAAATGTTAGATTCGTGGCTGTATTATAAGGTACCATGTATTGGTATTTACGAATGCTGGAAATGTTACAAACCCGGAAAAGACAGGCAGTAATTCGACTTGTGGTGGCAAGTTGAGGGAATACCTAGGCTATTTATAGCATGAACTCCCATGAACTCCGAGTGGAAAAATACTGGGTGACGCGAGTGTGAATTTCGACTGTCAAATGTTCATGTGTTGACACGGATGTTCCGCTAGGAGCGGGCCACGCACGAGTTAGGTCCGGCAGAAATAGTGGGGTTATGTATCCGTTCGCCAGTGCTTATAAAGGCGTGTCTTGGCTTCAGAAGAGGTCTTCTTGCTTTTACAGCGAAAGTCCGTTGTCTACTTGCAAATTAGTGTCGTTATAACTTAATCATGGTATCGTAAAACGAACGAGCAGTGACTAATCTTTAGCAAACCACTGAGCTCTTACGGGCTATTGGAGGCTATGTGTATTTTATGAGTCCATCCATACCATGGGCTGTCGGTAATAACTTACCACGCCTACAATGATAATCATTCGTAAACATTTCATCGTAAAGTCATGCGAGAATGGAGACGTGGACGAACAGTTCGAGAAGGAAGAAAGTGAAGCGAACCAGTCTGTACGTGTGTATATTTTCGTGTACAAAGCGTAAATACATAGGAGGCGGGTAGGCCTAGGTCTAATATGGCCGTAAGTGTTTGCTGCTCTAAGAGCCTAAATTCAGTGGCAAGGTACTGTACAAAATTTATCACGAGTGTATTGAAGGGTATTTCTCATGTTGTATATTATGTATATAGATGTATAGTACAGCCAATAGATTGTTTCTTTTAAATTCATGTGTGTGTTAATTCCTGTTTTGCATGAACCTGGTAACATCAGCGAACGAATGCCAAATGCCCCACGCCTGGGATAAGGTATTTCATAGTCGGGGTAACAGTTATGTATTTTATTCTATTTTATTCAGGAAGACCCATATGGTCAACCTTGGCGCTCATTCAAAGTCGGGAAATATATATGTTTAAATCACTTGTGGCCTGTATTTAAAGGCGGTTAATTCTGTAGGTTTGCATTAATGAGGGTAGTTAAAGTTAAATCAACCCCAGCGGGGAGGTGAGAGTGTTTCAGTGGCAGCCCAACGTGAGGCCTTAGACATGCTGATGTGTACCAGGACACAGGAATTAAACTGATGGCATATTTTCATCATTTCACATATTTCAATTAGGGATGGCTACGTTAGAGCCAGGATGCAATTCTGCTTTGTTGGGGGACGGTACTGGTGAGCGGCAGAACCAGATTGGGTCTGATAGGCAATTTGCTATAGGGATGGGGGAAAACAGTCGAGTCAAGGGAGATTTGCCAGGGCAGGGCGGAAATGAATTAAGTATGATGGCCATGTTGGAGAAGCTCCTACTTCGTAGCAACAAGTCTGAAGGGATGGAGGAGAGGATGACCAGTCAGATGGCCTCCCAGATAACTAGTTTAAAAGAGCATTTGTCACAGAAGCTTGATGAGGTCACGGAGCATTTGTCGGAGAAGCTTGATGTGATTAGCCTAGACAGCCATGTCACTAGCCAGGTTAGTGAAGTCAGTGTAGAAGCCACTAATCTGGAAACTAAGCTAGGTAATCAGATTGCTGTTCAGGAAGAGAGCGTAGACTCTGAAGTAGATAAGTTGGATGCTCAACAAGTGAAGCTGGCAGGGGAAATTTCTAGCCACGCACTGGAGACTAGCCAGAAATTTTCCAGGGTAGATAGGAAGTTGGGAGAGCAGAAAGAGGAAATTGTAGGCATCGTGGAAGAGAACATTGAGGCTATTGAGAAAGAGAGTGGTAGGCCTATGAGAGAGGAGATGGATGAGAGTACTGAGGTTAGTGAGGAGATTGCTGGGAGAGTGGAGATGGATGAGAGTGCTGAGGTTAGTGGGGAGAGTGGCGAGAGAGTGGAGATGGATGAGCGAGTCGAGATTAGTTTGCTAGGGAGTGGTATGAAGAAGGTAGATGAGAATATTAGCCAGGTTAGCGAGAAGGTAACTAGTATGGAGGAAGATACTGTAGGTAGAATTCTACGTGGTCAAAATCTGGAACTAGGAGGGAGTGAAAATCTTGTTACGAAGTTAGTATGTAATTTCTCTGATGACATTAGGACTGCAGTGTGCGTGCAGGAGATAGTCTCTATTACAGGCATTGAGAGGTCACTTGGAAGGTTAGGTACTTTGAGAAAGCCAGGTAGGCATCGTCAGAGAAATGGGGGTAATCGAAGGGAAGGAAATTATAATCAGGAGAGAGAGAGGAACTGGGATCCAGATAGAGGGGATAGGTACATATGGTATGAAGATCATGGGAGAGGAAGAAATAACAATGAGTGTCAGGGGTACGGGGAAAACGATCAACAGGGGAACAGACCACGTGAGGTAGAGCAGGCAAATAGGGGGCGTGGCAAAGAAAGACAGGTTGAGAGAAGCAATAGGCCAGGAAGTTTAAACTTCGTCAGGACTCACTATATGGAGCAGGGGGAGAGTCCTTGCATAGTATTCCTGCTCACGCTCTGGAAGAAAAACATAATGTAGAGTATAATATCAATGTAGAATCTGATAGGTTAGGAGACCAGAGCTGTAAATTAGATTACAGGAAGGGAGCTAGTGAAGTTTGGGTGGAGTGAGCAACAGGATTGGGTTAGGTTAGGTTATCAGGTTGGTGGTAGAGATTTTGTTAGTGTCGTTGGATGCATTCAGGTGATTAAAGAGGTTTCTGAGGAGAAAGAATTAGGTGTTGGCATGGTATCAAGTTGTATTTTGGTCATGAGAGATGATCGTGTGTTGAGTGATGTTGATCACTGTTGTTTCTGGGTCATGAGAGATGATCGTGTGTTGAGTGATGTTGATCACTGTTTCTGGGTCATGGGAGATGATCGTGTGTTGAGTGATGTTGATCACTGTTGTTTCTGGGTCATGAGAGATGATCGTGTGTTGAGTGATGTTGATCACTGTTGTTTCTGGGTCATGAGAGATGATCGTGTGTTGAGTGATGTTGATCACTGTGTGGAGGCAGTTGTTAAAGATACCATGTTGGACGAGGGTCAGAAGTCAGAGGTGCTTGACGTTCTTAGGGAACACAGGGTTGTGTTCTCGGAGGAACCTGGATGTACCCACGACTACGGGCATAGTTTTGACATCGCAGATAGGTCTAGCTTTAGCGGTCCTAGGTACCCTATAGCTCACTTTCACATGGAGGGTGTTGTTGAGGTGATTGGTCAGATGCTTTATGAGGTTATATTTGAGATTAGTATCAGTCAGTCTGTTAGTCTTCTGGAGGTGGTGACCATGTGGGATGGTACCAGTAGGTTATGTTTGGAGGGCGTGGCAGTGAGTGGTTTGCAGGAAGGATTTCTTTTTGTGTTTCTCGCAGGATTTTGGGATTTTCAACAGGGAAAGCTGTACCCTAAGAGATTAAATAAATTGAGGATTATTGTAGTTGTAGGTAAGATACGTTTGAAACAGCAGGAAAGGGAGGGGGTAAAAATTAAGTTAGGAAGTCTGGTGTTGTTGCGAGCTGAGCATCTGCTGTCGGTAGAGCAGAGTTGCGTTCTTGACGTTTTTCATTCCGGTACATTTGCTATAGACCGCAGGGTAGGTGCATGTGCCTACAGCTTGATTACCAACGATGACAAGGTCCTAGATACATATAACGTTGCTTACCTCAAGCTATATGTCACCTAGAGATCTTGTTCACAATGACAAGACAGGAGTTCTAGGGTATTTGTGCGAGGGACAAGGAGTAAATCTATAACCTTTTAGTTTTAGAGATTGATCCTTGTGGGGGCGTCTGTAACCGAATGTATTCAGTTACATTAGCTCACCCTCGGGTTTTTGCTTTGTGCAGTTAGTTTGGGGTATTTTATTTGTATCTTATTATATTGGGTTAACGTGGGGATGAAGCGGTGATTTTTATTGTGCCTGTGTATTTCTTTGTGTGGACGGATTCATCTTTGGATGTTCCGGACCAAGTAGAGTCATTGTTTATTAATTATCGGTTTTTGGATATTTGATATTATAAATACGGGGTTTTTGCGATTTATTACGTTCTGGGAACTAGGATATATAAGACTGTATTATTTTGAGTAGAAGCATTATTTCATTTCGGTTTGGGGTTAATGGCTTTATTTTGACCTAATAATGTTAAATGTTAGATTCGTGGCTGAACTATAAGGTACCATGTATTGGTATTTTCGAGTGCTGGAAATGTTACAAACCTGGAAAAGACAGGCAGTAATTCGATTTGTGGTGGCAAGTTCAGGGAATACCTAGGCTATTTATAGCATGAACCCCCATGAACTTCGAGTGGAAAAATACTGGGTGACGTGAGTGTGAATTTCGACTGTCAAATGTTCATGTGTTGACACGGATGTTCCGCTAGGAGCGGGCCACGCATGAGTTAGTTCTGGCAGAAATAGCGGGGTTATGTATCCGTTCGCCAGTGCTTATAATGGCGTGTCTGGTGTTCAGAAGAGGTCTTCTTGCTTTTACAGCGAAAGTCCGTTGTCTACTTGCAAATTATGTCGTTATAACTTGATCATGGTATCGTAAAACGAACGAGCAGTGACTAATCTTTAGCAAACCACTGAGCTCTTACGGGCTATTGAAGGCTATGTGTATTTTATGGGTCCATCCATACCATGGGCTGTCGGTAATAACTTACCACGCCTAAAAGGATAATCATTCGTAAACATTTCATCGTAAAGTCATGCGAGAATGGAGACGTGAACGAACAGTTCGAGAAGGAAGAAAGTGAAGCGAACCAGTCTGTAAGTGTGTATATTTTCGTGTACGAAGTGTAAATACATAGAAGGCTGGTAGGCCTAGGTCTAATATGGCCGTAAGTGTTTGCTGCTCTAAGAGCCTAAATTCAGTGGCAAGGTGCTGTACAAAATTTATCACGAGTGTATTGAAGGGTAATTCTCATGTTGTATATTATGTATACAGATGTATAGTACAGCCAATATATTGTTTATTTTAAATTCATGTGTGTGTTAATTTCTGTTTTGCATGAACCTGGTAACATCAGCGAACGCTTGCCAAATGCCCCACGCCTGGGATAAGGAGTTTCATAGTCGGGGCAACAGTTATGTATTTTATTCTATTTTATTCAGGAAGACCCATATGGTCAACCTTGGCGCCCATTCAAAGTCGGGAAATATATATGTTTAAATCACTTGTGGCCTGTATTTAAAGGCGGTTAATTCTGTAGGTTTGCGTTAATGAGGGTAGTTAAAAGTTAAATCAACCCCAGCGGGGAGGTGAGAGTGTTTCAAATGGTTTGGGTGATAGTGAAAGATGAGATGAGAATGAAAACTATAACTAATACTAACTACAGACTTACATACTAGAAGATGAAATGGTAAACAACTTAAGGGTAAGGCAAATAAAGGACAGGAAGAAAAGAAATGCCCTCAACCACCGAAGAATGAGGATTGAGGGACTTGGAAGGAAGGAGAGCCATGAAAGGCAGATAGGAAAGGAAAAGAGGAGAGGGCCCGCCCTAAGGTCAGAGGAAAAAGGGGACAAACCGGACCCAGCTCAGGAATCCCTCGGGGCCGCCAACTCACCAGCCATGAGCCCTTGAAGGTGTTAGCACTAGCTAGGCTGCACCAGAAATGGTGGGCCTAAATACACCCTGCCTCCTTGAGGGCCTTGTGCAGAAGGCAGGAGATAACATGAAAAGGAAAAGAAGGCTGACCCCTCGCAGAATGAAGGTATTAGGAAAGATGAGACAAGGGCCAGGAAGAGACTCCCTAGGCCTCGTGTACCCTAATACCTTCGGGGTCGGAAAAGAACAAGAGTTGACCAAGAGAGGCCGACAGGAAAGAAGACGGAGAGGAGCCTCGAGCCTGGCACAAGTAAGTGGAAGCAATGCCGGACTCAGCTGGCATCCCGTGGTCACCAACCCACGTCCCACTAAATGTGAGTCCCTGGGGGGAGCTGGCTAAAACCCTGGAATGGGGACTTTGGGAAACACCAACCATTGCAGCTATCGTCTGACAAGTGTGAAAGTATGACGACTCCTTATTCAATTCTCCCAGAACACCCCTATTTGATTCAATACACATTGATGCCACTAAAATTTTACATACAATAGCTATTCTCAAAATATTGCTTGAGAAGACGAGCGATCTTGCTGAGTAAACAGCACACTTAACTTACAGCTGAGTAAGCTTCAAGGTATGTATTCTGCCATCCGCCGATAACAGGGACACTGCAGTTATCCGCCCCAATAGCTTAAACAGGGAAATCCTCAAACCCAATTCAGAGTACATATTTACTCGGCTATAAGAACCCCTCACCTATAGTAACACCCACCCCCCCCCTTAATATTCGAGAGCCAAAATAAAAAAAATCTTGGAAATCACTTATAGTACCCCTCCTTAATTATTGAGAGTCAAAATACAACATTCTTAGTAATTGACGAATTCTTAAAAGAATTTATAATTACAACTGAAATTCATTCTCTTTTATAGCAAAAATACTTTTATGTTTGACGATGTTGAAATGTAAATATTATATGTCAGAAAACTGTACTATAATGAGGCTCATTATAGTACAAGTTTCCATTATGGGACAGTTTCTCCCACCAATCAGAGCTCAAGAACAGTTGTTTGACCAATTAGGTAAGGACAGCATCGCACCTGCGCTGAGTTCCAAGGCCTTCTAATTTAAATTTCACTGCGTGGCCTAGTTTCATAGTAGGGTTATCGAGGAGACCATGGTCAAATACAAAGTATTCTCTGCATCCCATGTGCTCTGTTCAGTACATAAAACTGGCAAAATCGACAGATATTTATGATCGAACATAAAATAGTTTTAATTATCGTCGAACATAAACAGTCACATGCAACTCGCGAGTTGGCTATATGGTAAGTGCCTATAATGGTAATTAAGACACTCGTATGGAAATTATAAAACTCGCATATGCTCGTTTTATAAAAATACTTGTGTCTTAATTATTGCCATTATAGGCTCTTTGCATAATGTACTATTCTTGTTACGGTATATTAGTTTGTTATACAGACGATATGACCGCCATTTTACGTACGCGATTGGGCAGGATATCGAATTGTGTAGCCAATAGGTTTCATCCGATATCCAATAGAAGATGCCCCACTATTGGCCGAGTAGAAGCGCCCTCCGCCAATGAAAGTTATGGTTTCATATCTTGCCTGCATTCTTCTGTTTAGTGTATGTTGCGATTCGATTGTGTTTACGACAGTCTCCTTAGTTTTATTTTAAACAAATTTTATTTGTTGCAATAACCATCGGCGTTTGTGTGAAACGTTATCGGTATATTAATGTGAAATATGTGAATAATACGTGCTCGGTTGTGTTTACAAATTTTAGTGAGATGTGATCATTCAGCATCATCACTCATTCCATAATTGATGCATTCTCCCTCCCTGTGTTCAAATAAAAATAAAGTTCGCATTTCCATGTCTGATACTTTGTCCATTCCATTCTATTTCTTTGATACTAAGATTTTTGCTTAGCAAGGGATGGTAGTGAAAGTCTTTGGGAGATAGCCGGGAATAGTGGTGGATAAGTGAGGTTATGGCAGTCTCATAATGGGCTGATTTAAGATGTCAACTTCGTTTATTTTGATTAAATATATCGTACTATGTAGCATCAAAATAAAATGGCTCATTTTTACCCTCTCCCTTTCCCAAAATAATGAATTTTAGCGAAGTTTGCATCTATCATACCCTCTCTCAATTTCAGAACTAAAAATTTAGAAAAAAAAGGGGGGTCTTATAGCCGAGTAAATACGGTAAGTCAAACCCCACCGAAGGTATGGACTCCACAATATGATCTTACCTGCATTAGTTCCAAAGTTAGTTCGTCACAGCGTAGGTCCCTCTGGTGCAGCATGTACATAGCATAATCCAGTTCACCCTTTTGTTTTTGCCCAGTGTCTATCTCTTCCAACTGGTTCACATCTTCACCCTTCACCTTTGATTCTTCCTCTTTAACTTTCCCAGAACTCGCACCTCTTGACAGTTCTTTCAGTTCGTCCTCCCGTTTGTCCAACAGGTTTTGAAGTTCTGTCACGTGCACTGCCTCTTCTTCCAACATCTGTGACAACTCAAAGATTGTCTTATCTTTCTCTGCCAACAGCAACTGTAAGTTGTAGATATCCTGATCTTTGTTGCTAAGACTCTCATGAGTCCGTCTCTAAGACTCTGACAACTGTATCTTTAAATTCCGTATGTCCTCATCTTTAACAAACAACATTTCTTCGACCAGTCGTTCTCTTTCTTGCGCCCTTCTCTCTAATTCGGACAATTGTATTCTTAGATTCTGTATGTCTTCATCTTTAACAAACATAAGTTCGTCAACCTGTCGTTCATGCTCTGATATCTGCAATCTGAGATTTTCAATATCCTGCTCTTTGATGTTCAGTATCTCATTCGCTTCGCGATCTCTTTCTGCAAACCTGATCTGTAAATTTTGGACCTCTTGATCCTTTGCAGAAATTTTCTGGAGTAGAGATTCCTGATTGGATTGTTGTTCTGCATTCAAAGCCTGATTCTGCAAATAATCAAGCACTTGCTGCTCTTTCTGGGCAGTCAACCCTTGAATTTCAATCTTCATTCTCTCTATTACCTCCTGATTACTTGCTAACTGAGATGTAAGCCTCAATATTTCTTGTTCTTTTCTGTTCAACATTTCTTTATCAGCAGATTCCTTCTGCACGATTTGACGGCTTTTCTCGAGTTCTGTCTGCAAGCTGCTAATCATATAATTAAGTTCATTTTCGGTATCGAATCGCTCCTGCTGTTCGGTGTTGATCATATCTCGGAGCACATCCATTTCGGCAGTTTTCTTCTTAACTTCGTCCCGTAATTCTGAGATAATCTTCTGTTTCTCTTCCATCTGATGGTGTAAAGTATACTCTTGCTCGGTCATAGTTGACATGATCGTGGTTTCCACACATTCTGTTTGTGTCTCTTTCTCATACGTTGGAGGAAGTTCTGATCTCTGCAGGTATGATTGTTCAGTTTGGAGGAAACTCTCTTCTACAGCACGTCTTTCAGAAATAGAAATTAACTGCTGCTCTAATTTGCATATTAAGGCTTTCACGGCCCGGATTATTACATAAATAATTCATGCTTTTGGGCTAATGCCGTGTGTATTTTTAATTTAAACCATACGTTTCGGAGAAACCTTGCCTCCTTTTTCAATGGAAATAAACAATGTGGCCAAAGAAAGTATATCAATGAGATTACAAAAAATATAGATAAATTCCTCTGTTCGTCACCAGAGAGCAGCTGCCAGAAATTACTGTATGGACCATGCTGGAACGGCGGACAGAGTAGTAAGTAACGAGAAGGTAAAGGGGGCGGTGTGAAAATATAGAAACTCCTCGAAGAATGAGGAGGGGGTTGGGGAGAGGCTGGAGGGAATCCCCCGCTAGCCCCGGCAAGGTCACCTCCCGAACCTGACTCAGACAACTCCATTGGAGGGTTTCTGCCAGATTCATCAGCTCCTTGTTCTTATGCTGGCAAATCTCGACATCTATGTCCTGACGCTCCTTCATTTCACCAAACCTTTCATTAGCAGCAGTCACTGTGTCTATCTGTCTCAGAAGGCCCTCCTTCTCAGCACGCACAACATCTCTATCATTCTTGCACTCTTTCAATTCCTTTTCTAGAGAATCGATGCGTATTTTTAGCTCTTCCTGTATTGCCAAATCCAAATCACTGGAGTTGTTCTGTTTTGAAGTCAAAATCTGTTTTTCTCTCATTAAGTTATCTTTTATAATCTTATCCTCTTTAATTTTCTTAAGCATCTTCCCACTACGGACTTGAGAAACCCTCAATTCTTCTGACAACCTCTCAATTTCTGCTTGAAGCTCACTCAGTTTTGCCTTCAGCTCACTGTTCTGCTGTTTCAGAACCTCGCTAGGATCTGCTTCTTGCTGCTGTTTCTGTAGGTGTTCCTCCTCGAGTCGAGCCTCTTCAGAACCCCACCCCCAGCCATCATCTGCAGCACCGACGTCCTCCCATGTAGAACTACTAAAGTTGATTATCATCTGCGGTGCTTCCTGTAGTTCATTCACACGGGTAGAGTCCAACATTTCCTCGACACTAGCTGGCATGGATGGAGCAAACATTTCTTCAATGGTCTGAGGAGTCGCACATGGAGTACTGGGGAAGTCTTCAGGAGAACTTGATATTTTATCAACAAGACCTTCACTCTCAATTGATGACTTCTGACTGAGGAATTATATTCTTGATAGGGCAGAATTATAGTTATGTTATAATTCATGATGCTGCATTTCCATTGTTTGTAATCGAACTAAGTCTGCAGTTAGTTCTTCAACTCTAACAGAAAGGACATCTTTATCATTTTTCATAGATTCTAATTCTAAACCTAATTCACCTATTTTAGATTCTAATTCCTGTAAATGAGCCTGTTCACTGGTGAGTTGTTCAAATCTTATTTTGAAAGCCTCCCTTTCTGATTGCAAGTCATTCAATGTCATCTCTAACTCTTGTGAATGGCCATATTGTGAAGTAAACTCTTCAATTCTCGTGATGGCGATATCTCGTTCTTCTTTCACTGCTTCCAGCTCTGCTTTCAATTCAATTAACTTCTGTTCCATCTCCTGAAACAACACTGATGAAAAGTCACCGATTCCACCAAGGCCAGTATTGTTCTCTGATTCCAATTCCCTTTTTAGTGAGCTTAATATAACCCCAGCTTCTTGATCAATGCACTCATTGCCTTCAAATCGTACAGTACGGGAATAATTAACATTTGCAGGTACATTATTTTTGAACTTTGCTACCTCCATCTCCTGAATCTGGCTTAAAGCCAAAGAAATGACATTGTTAACTTCAGCCTTTGCTTTTTCTTGGACAAGTTCCTTATACAATTCATCTCTCTCGGTCGTAAGAGCAGCTAGCTGGGCTTCATAATCTTGCAAGTGTTGAACCTCCTGGGCCATAATACTTACCTTTGAGGTTTGTGATATATCCTCAAATTGATTATTCCCAGTTTGCAGCTTACCAATTTCCAACGAAAAGTTCTCAATTTTTTGGCGAGTCAATACGAGTTCAGATCTGAGATGGTCCATTTCAAAGTTGGCACCAGACAATAAGTTGCCAAATTCTTCAAGTTGATTATTTTTCTGGTACAACTGATCTTGCAGCTGATGAATGCCTTCTTCTAGCTGAGAGAATCTCTCCTTGTAAGACTTTTCAACCTCCAAAATAATCATCTCCCCTGAGCCGCTTGCACCACCAAAATAGAGCTGAAGTAATCTACTTTGGTAACTCTTTACCTCCAAATCCTTTTGTGCTAACAGTGCTGTCAAATTGGCAATTTGAGAAAGCTCTGCTATTTTCTCCTCAGGATCTACTTCTGAGGTGGGAGCTGATTGTGCCTGATGGCGTTCCTCTACCTTGACTGGTTCTTGTATTTCAGCACCTGATGACGTTACTTTTCTTTTCAATTCTCCTTTAATTTGGTCTTTCTCCTTCGACAGGATTTCTATTTCTGACTGCTTCTGAGATACCTCATTCTGTAACTCACTAATTCTTTTATAGCTCAGCTGCCTGATATGCTCAGTGAGGCCTTCGATCTTTGCTTCCTCTGACCTTAGACTTGTTTCCTGAATCACAAACTTCTCAGATATTAAATCTAGTGCTCCAGTCTTTTCATCTGCCTCCATTCTGAGTGCGTTCAGTTCATCTAAATATTTCTTGTTTTCCTCGGTCAGTTCCGAAATAACCCTCTCTTTCTCTTCGAGGTCATGAAGAACGAGAGAGTAAATACAAGTCTTTAAAATTAGCAGAAAGTTTCTTCATTTTTATTGTCTGTTCTTTAATCTTTTCCTCTGCTTTCTCTAGTTCCCCATTCTTTCCAGTCAGCTCAGCTAGTTTTGTTTCCAATTCCTGCTTCAGAGAACTCAATTCCTCGACCTTAGCTTGCAGTACACCGACAATCATATCTAAGTCATTTGTTAGCTCCTGAATTTCTAATTGTTTTTGCTCCAGTGTTTGACTAGAATTCTGATCGTCAGTCGTGGTATTCTCGTGGCACTGAAGAGATAGTTGCTCGATGGTAAAGTCTCGCTCAGCGATTTGTTTGGATAGACTTTCTACTTGAATGGTTAACCCTTCGCCTTGCTGCAAATCTCTAATCACCGAAGATTGTTGCTCGAGAGTCTCCTGGGCCTGCAAGATCTTAATCTCAGTTTCCATTTCAGAGCACTTCTGCCGTAATTCTGCCAGTTCTTTATCAATTAGCAAGGAAGTTGACCCTTCCTCTATTGGTTGCATCTGAACCTCCTCTTTCAACTTATGAAGTTCACTAGATAATTCAGAAAGCTCAGTTACTTTCAGCTCCAAAGTCTGTTTAGTCTCGTCAACAATCCTGTCACCTTCCTCAACCATCTTCTCAAGTTCAAATATCCTCCCCTTCTGCTCTCCGACGAGTCTGGCCTGCTCATTCAACTTTGACACAGCTTCTTCAGAGACTTTCTTCTGTAGCTGTAACTGGGCATCTAAATCAGAATTTTCATTTGTAACCTCCTCCAGCCTTTTTTCCAGGATAATTTTCTCACTTTCCAAACTTTTCAACCTATCTTCTACTTCTGAACACCTCGTTTTCCATTCTTCGAGATCACCTGCCATCTCGTTCAACTCCTTTACAATCTCAGAGATCTTGTTTGCATCTTCATCATTTTCTCCACGCACACCGACTTCTTGACCTAACTGTTCTAATTTTGAAATCATTTCTTGTTGCATTTCATTATCTTCTTCCCGTGATTCCAATTTCGAATTCAAGTCGGCAATAATCTCTTTCTGCTCAGCAATTGTCTTGCGCATTTCATCCACCTCTGTTTCAAGCAGTTTTAAAGATAGCTCATGATTAGAGGAATCTTTGAGGTGTTTCTCTGCTGGAGCTTCGTCCGACATAGAGACCCTCTTCCACTTCTCCTCTTCCCCTTCCTTGGAGCTCAACATTTGGAATGAACGGTTCGTGTCAACTTCCACCAGTAGACTTGAAGCTCGCATGGAAGAGAGTTCTTGCTGTAATTCAGCCTTCTCTTGCTGCATAACGTTTAACTGTAGCTGCAAGTCTGCTTTCTCCAGCGAGAGGACGCGGGCATGTTCATCGGCCTGACTTTTCTCGGAGGACATCATGTCGAGCTGCTGTTTTAAGTCGGAGCTCTCTTCCTGAAGCTCGGACTTCTCTCGCACCAGGATGTCGATCTGCTCCTCGAGTTCTATGGCCTTCATCTCGGCTGCCACCTTAAGGTTCTCACCCCCGTGTGGGTGCGGGTTAGAATACACCCACGGTATGCCCTGCCTGTCGTAGGAGGCGACTAATAGGGCCGACATGGCCGAATAACTTGCCAGTTTTGATTTATTCAGACCCCCTGTGGATGGGGAGGGCAGAATTCATCCACGGTATCCCCTGCCTGTCGTAAAAGGCGACTTAGAGGGGGCCTTATAAAGGTCAATTTTGGTTTTCTGGTCCCAGCTCTGGTTTGACCAATAGAAATAAACATGCGTGCTGTTAGGGGAAGGGCCACCAGCTTGGCCATCTGGCCAGAAAGCCTAGACGGTATGCCCCATCCCGTCAGGTGGGTGCGCCATGTACCCTACAGTAGTATCCGCCTTACAACGAAGGTCCCTGCATGGCCGAATACTGGAGCTGAATAAATCCTGTGCATGCCGAGGGGGAAGTGCCTGTTCGTGGCACTGGGACCCCGGGCAATATCTGCTATGCCAGGTAGGTATTGCCTTGGCTGGGTGGCGCCCACAGTGATAGCCCCCGTTCGGAGTGGGCAGTATTCGGGGAGGATTTCGTCCGGGATGCCATCAAAGCGATCACGGACACCTGTACAGGGTGGCACCCTTAAAAAGCCGTCTCTGGAGTGTCGAGCTAATCCCAAGGTGTATACTCCTTTGGACGAAGCCTTTAACAGACGATTTGCGACAGATACATCACCTCGCTACCTGGTAGCTACCAGGACAGACGGGGATGATTTCAAGCTCGTAAAATCGATCATCTTCGCTGAGGAAATCGAGGGGAAATTTGGTGATCTTAACGGGATTTCCAAGCTCCGGAACGGGCAGCTCTTGCTGCATACCGTTAGCCGGCAGCAAACCGAAGCGTTGTTGGAATGCACGCAATTCGGCGAAATCCCCGTTAAGATCAAAGAAGCACGAAACGCTGAATGAGGTCCGTGGAGTTATTTTCCATCGTGACCTCATTTTGAATAGCGATGCTGAACTGTTGCGGGATCTGGGGAAGAGAGGCGTCACAAAGATTAGGCGCATCACCCGAAAGATTGGGGAAAGGAGCGTCGATACCGGCGCTTTTATTCTCCATTTTGAGGGTGATGTTGTACCTAAGCAGGTGAAGGTCACATCGTACCACTGCGATGTGCGACCGTACATCCCTCCACCTATGCGCTGCTACCAGTGCCAGAGATTCGGGCATGTTTCCGCCAGGTGTACTGCGAAGGCCGTATGTAGAGAGTGTGGCAAGGGGACACATGAGGGTGACGAGAGGTGTACGCCTCCCCCGATATGTCCCAACTGCCAAGGAAGTCACTCTCCACGGTCAAAACAGTGCCCTGAATTCATTATGGAAGCCAACATCCAGGAAATCAGGACTCTTGACAGGCTTTCATATCACGACGCTCGCAAGAGGTACCGTGATATGAATGCCCCCGAATTTCGGGTATCGTTTGCAGCTGCAGCGACGCCCTCAATCACCCCTGCCGTTAAAGTTTCCAGTGCAGTACCCTCGATGTCCTATTTTAGTACGAGTTTGAAATCTCCCCTCGCTGTACCAGCGAGCACTGTCAGCCCGAAGGAGGTCCCAAAACCTTCTTCGGCCACGGTTAAGAAGGCGCCGGTTTTAACACCTAAACCGGCGAATTCGGAGAAGAAGTTCTCTTCTTCTCCGAAACGGTCGGCGAACAAGTCTTCCCCAGCTAAAGGGGGAAAGAAGACTTTGCCGACCAAGGCTGGTCCTTCTTCCAGCCCACCTAATACGAAGAATATAGGGGAGAAGAGGGAGACGGTTCGTCGCCGTCTCTCTCGCCCTCCTGCTGACGGGGTGGCTACTGTCTCTGCTGGCCTTTCCGCTCCCACGACCACCAAGGGAGCGAAGCCTGCTGAAGCCAAGCCCGTCCGTATGGAGGAACTCCCCTATAGAAAAGAAAATAGATCGGCGGAGGAGAGGGGAACGGTTCAGCGCCGTTTCTCTTCCTCTCCTAAAGGCAGGGCTGCTCAAGTTTCTGCTGGCCATCTCGCTCCCACCACTACCAGTGGAGCGGTGCCAGCAGGAGCAACCTTGTTTTATAAGGACCCGGCGTCTGTGGGGAAGGGACCATCTACTTCCCCAAACACACGTCGGCGCCGATCCAAGAAGAAATCTCTTCGAGACGTGTCGGGGACAGACACCCAGTCTTCGGACCGGGAGAAAGTCCCTCGACACCGCTCTCGCTCTTCCCCAAGAGCGAGACTCGTGAGGTCCGACGACGACCGCGCGCAATCCAAGAGAGCGCCCGCTCCATTTTCTTCGTCTTCGGACGGAGATGTGGAGATTGAGGTGTGCTCTCCTGCCCCATCATCACCAACTAGAGATGGGGAAGGGTGGCAAACGGTCAAGCATAAGTAGAAGACCCACTTCTACTTAAGTCCACACCATGGCACTATTACAATGGAACTGTAATAGCTATTCTGTTCATCTCGCTGAGTTACGCCAATTAATATCTTCGTTTTCGGCAACCTTTGTCTGTCTTCAGGAATCCAGGTTTCGTCCTGGACATGAGACAACAATGCGTCACTTCAAACTCTTCTCTAGAGACCGGGTGGACGGAGCTGTGGCCGCTGGTGGCGTCTGCACTCTCGTCCACTCTAGCCTCTTTAGTGAAGAGGTGCCGTTGCGTACTCAGCTAGAGGCAGTTGCAGTTCGTACTTCGTTGCCAGTAATGGCAACAGTATGTAACGTGTACATCCCGCCTGATTCTCAGCCGGATTACGACCATCTGGTGGATCAAGTCTCTCAGCTCCCCCCTCCTTTTCTCCTTCTGGGAGATGTTAATGCCCACAACACCATCTGGGGCTCCGCTACCACTAGCGGTAAAGGGAGAGATTTTGAGAGGCTGATCAGGCGGCTGGACCTGTGTCTGTTGAACACAGGGGAACCTACGCACTTCTCTATTGCACACGGTACTTATTCAAGTATCGATATTACCCTGTGCAGTCGTGCGCTGGTTCCCCTGCTACAGTGGGGTGTACACGATGACCTTTGTAATAGTGACCATTTTCCAATTATCGTTACTCTTCCGAAACATAGAGCCATCGAGTTACCAAGTCGATGGCTTCTCCGTCGGGCTGATTGGCCAACTTTCACGGCACGTGCGGTGTTTGCCGAAGATACCTTTGAGAGTGTCGACGATCATACCATTCACATAAAGAATGGTATTTTGGCTGCTGCTGAGGAAACAATACCTTCCTCGTCCGGCAACTCACGCCGGAAGCTTGTCCCTTGGTGGACAGCCGAGATTGCAGCAGCCATTAAAGATCGTCGACGTGCTTTCAAATGCTATCGGAGGCAAAACACTATGGCCAACCTTATCACCTTCAGAAGGATGAGTGCTAGAGCCCGATATCTGATTCGGGAGAGTAAGAAAACGACGTGGGAAAAGTATGTGTCGTCCATGACGGCGCATACTCCTTCATCTCAAGTGTGGAATAAGCTTCGTCGGATCTCCGGACTCCCGACATCACTGTCGATACCCGGAGTGTCCATCAATGGAGACATCATCACGGACCATCTCGCCATTGCCAACAGCATTGGCTCGCACTTCTCCGATGTATCCTGCTCCGGGAGTTACGATCCTACATTTCTGGCTCTGAAGCGGGAGGCAGAGACTCACCACTTGTCCTTTGCCACTGCTGCTTCGGAGTCCTATAATGTACCATTCTCTGAATGGGAACTGCGCAGTGCGCTTGCACTGTGCAGGGATACGGCTCCTGGACTGGATAACATACATAATCAAATGTTAAAACATCTGTGCGAATCCAGTATAAAAAAACTGTTGATCCTCTTCAATCGTATATGGATTGAAGGGGAGTTTCCATCTCAATGGCGAGAGGGGATCGTGATACCGATTCCTAAGGCTGGAAAGGATCCCAAGTTTGTAAGCAGCTATAGGCCCATTTGTTTGACAAATGGCCTATGTAAGCTGCTCGAAAAGATGGTGAACCGTCGACTGGTGTGGTTCTTGGAGGATAAAGGTCTCCTGTCTGAGTACCAATGTGGATTTCGCTCTCATAGGTCCACCACTGACCATCTGGTGCGTCTTGAGAGCGCCATACAGGAGGCTTTTTTCCGAAAGCAGCACCTAGTCACGGTTTTCTTTGACCTCGAGAAAGCCTAAGACACCACATGGCGCTACGGGATCCTTTCCACCCTTCACAAGTGGGGACTCCGTGGTAACTTACCGACTTTCATTGCGAATTTCATGTCCGTCCGACTCTTCCGTGTAAGGGTCGGTAGGACATTATCGCAATACTATACCCAAGAAAATGGAGTTCCTCAGGGTTCAGTGCTGAGTGTCACCTTGTTCCCGATTGCCATTAATGGCATTGTTGCCGCCGCCGGGTCCGCGGTTGTTCCATCGCTGTATGTAGACGATTTAGCTCTGCATTACAGCTCTGGAAGTATGGCAGTCGTGGAACGGCAATTGCAGCTAGCTATCAACCGGGTCGACAGGTGGGCTCACGACCGGGGTTTTCGTTTTTCAGCAGCGAAAACCTCCGTCGTCCATTTTTGTCGGCTCCGGAGGCTACATTTACACCCTGAACTACATCTCAGGGATGCTGCGTTGCCGTTGGTTGACACTTATCGCTTCCTGGGGCTCCATTTTGACAGCAAGTTAACGTGGCAGCACCATATACGGCAATTGAAAATGACATGTCTCAGGAAACTGAACATGCTCAGGTTTCTTAGTGGCACTACGTGGGGGGGCTGACCGTGCGGTGCTGCTACGGTTCTACCAAGCCCTCGTCCTGTCCCGGCTAGACTATGGTTCTGCGGCATACGGTTCAGCAAGGCCGGCAACCTTGAAAATGCTGGACAGTATCCACCATAGTGGCGTTAGGCTGGCTACCGGTGCCTTCCGGACCAGCCCGATACCCAGCCTACTCGCCGAATCGGGTGTTCCACCTTTAAATTATAGACGCCAACATATGCTTTTTACATATGCTGCCAATGTGCGTCAAATGCCGCAACACCCGACCTATCAAGCTCTCTTCGGTACCCAAAACCACCAGGGGTACGCCAACCGGCCTCGTGCCACTCGGCCGGTTGGTATTAGACTTGATAGCTCGTGTACTGAAATAGGAGTGGCTGTAGGTCCCTGTATGATCCGGACATCTAGCGAGGTGCCTCCGTGGCAAGTCCCGCGTCCGGAAATTCGGTTAGATCTTCACCAAGGTCCTAAGGTGAACACGGATGCGTCCGTTTACCGGAGACAGTTCCACAGCATAGTTCACCAATTTCCGGACGCTGGCATTCTATACACGGATGGTTTGAAGGTGGACGAGAAAGTGGGTTGTGCTTACGTTATTGATGGTGCAAATACCAAGATCTCTTTGCCTGAGGCCTGTAGTGTGTTTACTGCGGAGCTCGTTGCCATCTATGAAGCTCTGCAGTTTGCACTACAGGATGCACGAATACACTTTCTCGTGTGTACCGACTCTTTGAGTTCGTTGCAGTCAATTGCTACATGTTTTCCGCAACACCCCCTAGTGCAGCGAATCCACGACCTACTAGCCGGGCTGTGCCACGCTGACACTCGAATCACCTTTCTGTGGCTTCCAAGCCACATGGGAATTGCGGGAAATGAGTTAGCAGATCAAGCTGCAAAAGAGGCGGTATCACTACCACCTCGACCAATGGAGGTACCCGCTAGAGATATTCGCTCTCAGTTACGCCTACAAGTTCTGGCTTTTTGGGAGAGTCAGTGGCTAGCTGACCCACTGCCCAGTAAACTGAGAGCGATCAAGGGAACTACTCGCGTGTGGCGGAGCTCCTTCCGGGCCCGGAGAGAGTCCGTCATTTTGTGTAGGCTAAGGATAGGTCATACAAGATCCACCCACTCGTACCTAATGAGAAGGGAAGACCCCCCACTTTGTACCTGTGGAGCCGTATTCACCGTGGCCCACATTTTTACCGAGTGTGTGGATCTTGCTGACTTACGAAGAAACCTTGGTTTGCAGACGACACTCATACTTATATTAGCCGATGACGCGGTGGCTGCTGATCGCGTTATCCGCTTTATAAGTGAGAGTGGGTTAGGGCCAGCAATCTAAATTTTCCAGTGAACATTGACTCAACGACTTGTTCGTTTTTGAATGATAATGTTTTGTTTTTTCCATAATTTTTGTTTGTTTTTATAATTTTTATTTTTTATTTAATTGTTTTATTTTTGTTTTATTAATTTTTGGTCTTTTTAAATTTAGATGTCCACCTCAAAATTTTAAATTCAATTCAAAATTTGTATTCTTTAATCTGTGTTAAGAGGGGCAGATGACCTCGTAGTTCCGCCCCTTAAAACAACAATAACTAACTAACTTGAGGTTCTCAAGCTCGGCCTTGTTTACTCGCAAGCTCTCCAGCTCCAACACCAGGGTATTAATGTGGAGCCTCTCTTCTTGTAAGCCTGAAATGTTACACCAATATATTAATATTCATAATCACAACATAGTCAAGTTATAAGCCATTCCTTCAGTGCTGCCTCTTTAGATTTTATGTATAAAATACCAGACCCGTGCGAGAACTCTCGCATGAATATAAACCACCCACCTGGCTTTACTGTTATGCAGGCTTCTATAAATATGTTGATTCGTTTAAATGCACTTTTTTTAAAATGTGGGTTGTATGCGCCCCATGTGTACAGACCACCCGCCCAGCACTAGTGCTATGTGGGCTGGGCGCGACACACTTCAGGCAGGGGCTACTATATTGTTTATTTGTTTAAAAGCACTTTATAAACAAATAAAATATTTCCGTTGACTTTTCAAGAAATGCAAGATTTGTCCTGTACTATTGAGACGATTTAGAAGAGTTTGGTACAAACCGCACCTTCTAACTTCTTTCCAAAAACCCGATTTCAAATTAGAATATTGAAAGACAGCCCAAGGCGCAGTGCAGCTAGCAAAGCAGTGTGGCTAAGGCCTGGTTAAAGGCAGCTATGATTTAACACATTAAGCTTCAGACAACCTCATTTCTTACCTGAAGCATTACGACATTCAAAATTACTACAAAACATTAAGCTTTATTATGTTGGTTTATAAAAAAGGTTTATATTACAGCCTGAATAATTATTAACAAAGTTGTTCTTGGTACATGTTTCATGGACTAATGAACAATTTTGGTCCCCTTCATCAGCCAAATGTCATCATCATCATCTTGTACAGTTTCCAGCCCCAGGCTGGGTCTGTTTGGAACATAAGCCTCGCCACTTAGTCCTTTCTTCCCACCACCTCTCCGCTGTCACTCTGGTCCAGTCCTCGCCTCTCTTCTTGACACATTCCTCCACGCATTTCAGCCACCTATCTCTTGGTCTTCCTCTTGGTCGTTTCGTCTGCATCTGCACCTCATGTATCCTGTTGGGAATCTTCTTCTCATCCATTCTCTTTAAGTGTCCACACCACCTCAGTCTTGATGTCTCAATCCTACCTTGCAAGGGCTCCTCTTTCACCATTTCCCTGACCTTTTCATTCCTCACCCTGTCTCTTCTTGTTACTCCGATCCTACTTCGCAGGAACTTCATTTCACCTGCCTGTATTCTGCTTATGTATCTTTTCTTCATTGTCCACGTTTCTGAAGCATAGGTCAATAACGGGATATAGTAGCTTCTGTATAACACTTCCTTGCTTTTTTTGTGGGACATCTTTATTCCACACTAAGCTCCTAATGCTTCTCAGAAATGCTTCTGCCTGTCTGCCACGTTCCGTAATCTCTTTGTCATTTCTCCCATTTTCCTCCACTATACTTCCCAAGTACTTGAGACTTTCCACCTTCTTCAGCTGTCCACCTCCAAGTGTTATCCCACTCATTGGTCTGCCTTTTTCCTGGTCGTTAACAGGATCTCACATTTACTGATGTTGAACTTCCATCCGTACTCTCCCACTGTTTCTTCCCAAGCCTTCAGTTGCTCCTGAAGGGAGAGATTTTGAGAGGCTGATCAGGCGGCTGGACCTGTGTCTGTTGAACACAGGGGAACCTACGCACTTCTCTATTGCACACGGTACTTATTCAAGTATCGACATTACCCTGTGCAGTCGTGCGCTGGTTCCCCTGCTACAGTGGGGTGTACACGATGACCTTTGTAATAGTGACCATTTTCCAATTATCGTTACTCTTCCGAACCAGAGAGCCATCGAGTTACCAAGTCGATGGCTTCTCCGTCGGGCTGATTGGCCAACTTTCACGGCACGTGCGGTGTTTGCCGAAGATACCTTTGAGAGTGTCGACGATCATACCATTCACATAACGAATGGTATTTTGGCTGCTGCTGAGGAAACAATACCTTCCTCGTCCGGCAACTCACGCCGGAAGCTTGTCCCTTGGTGGACAGCCGAGATTGCAGCAGCCATTAAAGATCGTCGACGTGCTTTCAAATGCTATCGGAGGCAAAACACTATGGCCAACCTTATCACCTTCAGAAGGATGCGTGCTAGAGCCCGATATCAGATTCGGGAGAGTAAGAAAACGACATGGGAAAAGTATGTGTCGTCCATGACGGCGCATACTCCTTCATCTCAAGTGTGGACTAAGCTTCGTCGGATCTCCGGACTGCCGACATCACTGTCGATACCCGGAGTGTCCATCAATGGAGACATCATCACGGACCAACTCGCCATTGCCAACAGCATTGGCTCGCACTTCTCCGATGTATCCTGCTCCGGGAGTTACGATCCTACATTTCTGACTCTGAAGCGGGAGGCAGAGACTCACCACTTGTCCTTTGCCACTGCTGCTTCGGAGTCCTATAATGTACCATTCTCTGAATGGGAACTGCGCAGTGCGCTTGCACTGTGCAGGGATACGGTTCCTGGACCGGATAACATACATAATCAAATGTTAAAACATCTGTGCGAATACAGTATAAAAAAACTGTTGATCCTCTTCAATCGTATATGGATTGAAGGGGAGTTTCCATCTCAATGGCGAGAGGGGATCGTGATACCGATTCCTAAGGCTGGAAAGAATCCCAAGTTTGTAAGCAGCTATAGGCCCATTTGTTTGACAAATGGCCTATGTAAGCTGCTCGAAAAGATGGTGAACCGTCGACTGGTGTGGTTCTTGGAGGATAAAGGTCTCCTGTCTGAGTACCAATGTGGATTTCGCTCTCATAGGTCCACCACTGACCATCTGGTTCGACTTGAGAGCGCCATACAGGAGGCTTTTTTCCGAAAGCAGCACCTAGTCACGGTTTTCTTTGACCTAGAGAAAGCCTACGACACCACATGGCGCTACGGGATCCTTTCCACCCTTCACAAGTGGGGACTCCGTGGTAACTTACCGACTTTCATTGCGAATTTCATGTCCGTCCGACTCTTCCGTGTAAGGGTCGGTAGGACATTATCGCAATACTATACCCAAGAAAATGGAGTTCCTCAGGGTTCAGTGCTGAGTGTCACCTTGTACGCGATTGCCATTAATGGCATTGTTGCCGCCGCCGGGTCCGCGGTAGTTCCATCGCTGTATGTAGACAATTTAGCTCTGCATTACAGCTCTGGAAGTATGGCAGTCGTGGAACGGCAATTGCAGCTAGCCATCAACCGGGTCGACAGGTGGGCTCACGACCGGGGTTTTCGTTTTTCAGCAGCGAAAACCTCCGTCGTCCATTTTTGTCGGCTACGGAGGCTACATTTACACCCTGAACTACATCTCAGGGATGCTGCGTTGCCGTTAGTTGACACTTATCGCTTCCTGGGGCTCCATTTTGACAGCAAGTTAACGTGGCAGCACCATATACGGCAATTGAAAATGACATGTCTCAGGAAACTGAACATGCTCAGGTTTCTTAGTGGCACTACGTGGGGGGCTGACCGTGCGGTGCTGCTACGGTTCTACCAAGCCCTCGTCCTGTCCTGGCTAGACTATGGTTCTGCGGCATACGGTTCAGCAAGGCCGGCAACGTTGAAAATGCTGGACAGTATCCACCATAGTGGCGTTAGGCTGGCTACCGGTGCCTTCCGGACCAGCCCGATACCCAGCCTACTCGCCGAATCGGGTGTTCCACCTTTAAATTATAGACGCCAACATATGCTCTTAGCATATGCTGCCAATGTGCGTCAAATGCCGCAACACCCGACCTATCAAGCTCTCTTCGGTACCCAAAACCACCAGGGGTACGCCAACCGGCCTCGTGCCACTCGGCCGGTTGGTATTAGACTTGATAGCTCGTGTACTGAAATAGGAGTGGCTGTAGGTCCCTGTATGATCCGGACATCTAGCGAGGTGCCTCCGTGGCAAGTCCCGCGTCCGGTAATTCGGTTAGATCTTCACCAAGGTCCTAAGGTGAACACGGATGCGTCCGTTTACCGGAGGCAGTTCCACAGCATAGTTCACCAATTTCCGGACGCTGGCATTCTATACACGGATGGTTCGAAGGTGGACGAGAAAGTGGGTTGTGCTTACGTTATTGATGGTGCAAATACCAAGATCTCTTTGCCTGAGGCCTGTAGTGTGTTTACTGCGGAGCTCGTTGCCATCTATGAAGCTCTACAGTTTGCACTACAGGATGCACGAATACACTTTCTCGTGTGTACCGACTCTTTGAGTTCGTTGCAGTCAATTGCTACATGTTTCCCGCAATACCCCCTAGTGCAGCGAATCCACGACCTACTAGCCGGGCTGTGCCACGCTGACACTCGAATCACCTTTCTGTGGCTTCCAAGCCACATGGGAATTGCGGGAAATGAGTTAGCGGATCAAGCTGCAAAAGAGGCGGAATCACTACCACCTCGACCAATGGAGGTACCCGCTAGAGATATTCGCTCTCAGTTACGCCTACAAGTTCTGGCTTTTTGGGAGAGTCAGTTGCTAGCTGACCCACTGCCCAGTAAACTGAGAGCGATCAAGGGAACTACTCGCGTGTGGCGGAGCTCCTTCCGGGCCCGGAGAGAGTCCGTCATTTTGTGTAGGCTAAGGATAGGTCATACAAGATCCACCCACTCGTACCTAATGAGAAGGGAAGACCCCCCACTTTGTACCTGTGGAGCCGTTTTCACCGTGGCCCACATTTTTACCGAGTGTGTGGATCTTGCTGACTTACGAAGAAACCTTGGTTTGCAGACGACACTCATACTTATATTAGCCGATGACGCGGTGGCTGCTGATCGCTTTATCCGCTTTATAAGTGAGAGTGGGTTAGGGCCAGCAATCTAAATTTTCCAGTGAACATTGACTCAACGACTTGTTCGTTTTTGAAT
This sequence comes from Meconema thalassinum, assembly GCA_946902985.2. NCBI lineage: Eukaryota > Metazoa > Arthropoda > Insecta > Orthoptera > Tettigoniidae > Meconema > Meconema thalassinum. The sequence continues at coordinate 13,640,733 of OX336392.1, read as the reverse complement.
GATAATGTTTTGTTTTTTCCGTAATTTTTGTTTATTTTTATAATTTTTTATTTAATTGTTTGTTTTTGTTTTATTAATTTTTGGTCTTTTTAAATTTAGATGTCCACCTCAAAATTTTAAATTCAATTCAAAATTTGTATTCTTTAATCTGTGTTAAGAGGGGCAGATGACCTCGTAGTTCCGCCCCTTAAAACAACAATAACTAACTAACTAACTCCTGAATTTCCTCCTCCTTGTTTCTCCAGACCATGAGATCATCTGCAAACACCATTGCTTTCATCTTATCTTCTCCTATCTTTCCTGCTATCCGTGTCATTACCTCGTCCATAACCACAATAAAGAGAAGGGATGACAGCGCACTACCCTGTTTCAGGCCACTCACTTTCCCCTCCAACTTTCACACAACTCACACTTCCACAATACATCTCCTTCACTCTGCCTACAGTCCCTTTTTCCACTCCCATGTTTTCCATTGCTTTCCAAACCTTCTCCCTACACACACTATCATAGGCCTTTTCGATGTCCAGGAAGGCCATCAACAGATCCTCTCCAAATTCGTAGTGGTGTTCCTGGAGCTGTCTCACTGAAAATATGAGATTTACTGTTGATCTCCCAGGTCTGAATCCATACTGCTCCTCTCTCAATTACACCAATGTCTTTAAATGTCCCCATAGCCAGAAATCTAATGTATTAAGGTCTGACAAACCGCACAGCCGCATACTACGACTAAACATCCAAATCATGCAAAGACCTTCAACGGAAAGACACCTGCATCACCAAACACAACGCCTCGTCCACGCGAGTAAAATGGTGCATATCTCAACAGGTATTTGTTTCCGGACATATGTTGTTGTTGTTGTTGTTTCCTATGGCTAGCCCGGAATCCATCAGCTTTCTTGCGTTCCAATAGAGTTGTGTGAGGTGTCCTGAAGTTCTAGCAGTCACATCAAGATTGTTGCAATGTAGCAGGTGCCCCTTATCCATTTTACTTCCAGGTTCGTGACAAAGTGTGCATTCTTCAGATCTCAGGATGTTGATTAGTTTCAGATGAGCTGCAAGGCAGTCGTGGCCAGTGTTAAGTCTGAAGAAGGCTACAAGCTTCTCTTCTTGGTGTTAATTTATATTGATCCCATTTAGCATCAGTGTCCTTCCATAATTTGGTTTCTGCTGTTTTCTTTGCCATTTCTTCATACTTGTTTTTGATAGTATTTTTCAAGATCCTTTTTTGCTGACATAAAATCAGTCCGACTGACAGGTTGTTGTAATGTGGTACCTTTTTTTGCTAATCTGTCTGCCTCTTCATTACCTGCTATTCCAACATGAGAATGGATCCACTGAAATGAGATCTGTTTGTGGAGTCTTTGAAGGGTTTTTAGCATACAAAACATTTCTTTCAGTTCTTTATTTTGAGGCTTATAATTTGACATGTGTTTATAGGAACGTTTCTTCTCTCTCTGACGAATCCCAACCTCTGCTGCAATATCGGACACTGTTTTCGAAACACCCTGTATTTAGTTCTTAGGTTAGAAGCGTGGCTACCTCATGCTGGGCCGCTGCAGGGAGTTTAGTGTTGTGTGCTAGCTAGCTACTCTGTGGTCCAGCAGTGAGGTAGCAGGGGGCTTTGCCCAATTAAGTTTCTTTGATGTAGGTTATTCAACAGGCGCGTTTTGGCGCTCCCTCTGGTTTTAACCTGGGTTAGGGTTGGTTTCAGTTTGCGGTTACACTCGCCAAAACGAAGTTACAATACGGCGACGAAAGATGTATTGGAATTGATATGTGAATAAATAATGATGATGATGTCGACCAGATGTATTTCCTACAATATATAGAGGGCGAAACTAATTTAAAAAATATTGCAATGGCTTTAAATACGTCCAGAGAACGGGAACTTAAGACGTTCACTCTAGGCCTATAGCCTAGCGAATACTGGATTATCGTTGTACAGTGACACTGATTTTTATATTCATTTTAGGATGACTCACGAAACTTTCCATAGTCCCAGTAGTGTGATCATAAGGGGGAGAAATGGCAGTTAAGAAAAAACTTGAATTTGGTATGGTACTTGGCAAAAGACGGCTCAATGGTGACCATAACCGATCGCTTCAACTGACGTTCTATGATGAACAGATGATGTAGTGGCTAACGGAGGTACGGATTATATTCCAGGCTCTGTCAAGAAATTTGAATTGTGGTGTGGGGGCTAGAACCGGGAACATTCGGCCTCGTGAGGTTAAACTGAGGAGAAGAGGGTTCGATTCCTGCCTTGACCATCCTAGAAGTGGGATTTTTCGTGGATTCCCATTTCTACTCAAGGCGAAGGCTGGGATAGCCACTGCCACCTCCTTCCTAATCCTACCCCCTCCCCCAATTTACAAATTAAAACACACTCTAGTACAGCCATCACAATAACATATGTTATGAGCCAAATTCCACACACACCCAAAAATACAAGGCGCTATATAACCGCGATGTTGCAGTTTCTAAAAATAAGATGTTTTGTACACTTACGTGAAGGTTTCAAAATTAGAGAATACATTTCACAGTAGATAGCGCACGAGTAGATTCAACAAATGAGCGACGACACGCAAAGCGTTTCAACAAAGTCCCGTATGAATTCATATACCATTCGTCCGATAGCTATGAAACTTGCGTAAAATGTTGTGTGCACTGCAGGGAAATTTTCTGGCTTAGTATATCCACTTTACAATAGGCAGCGCACGAGTAGATTCAACAAATGAGCTACGACGCGCGAAGCATTTCAACTAACAAGGGAAGTCTTCGCGCTACTACACTCCGATCGGGATGAAACTCAAGAGACGAATAGCTGAGGAAATGTACTAAACAGGACAGGAAACCGCATCGGCTCAAATTAATATTCAATACCATTTTTATTGTATGAAACGTCCGCACATCGGTCGCGCTAGTAAGAGCGCAGCACAAGGAACGAAGCAGACACCGTAAACGAGGTGTTGACTAGACTGTCAGCTTTGTCATGTGAATGGGGCTCCAGACAGACCGTTTGACACATCGGCTACTTAAGCATAATGATAGGTAACTTTGAACATGCAGCTGACAATTTGTATACCCACTGTAATATTAACAAAGTTTGATACTACAATCATAAGGTATTGTTACAGAAACCATGTCTGCCTGTGAGGACATAAAAAACATCAACCCATGGAACGTTGTTCTGTGCCTACACAATTGTTTTGCAGAGTGCGAAAAGACACCCACTACGGTTACGGCTGCAGAGGTGGATTTGGCCTGTGAATTGTACCGTAAGTAGGCTACACCCAAGAATACGTTTAGAACATGTACTTTAATGGTTATTAATTCGGTCCGTGTTTTGGTGGCTAATTTGACGTCTTCGTTACAGGTCTCTTGGCAAACCGTATAGATGACCCAAGTTTTTCGGTTAAAACGGAAGATAGCTTGGTTATGCTTGACCCAGACAACGATGCAGAATACGACATGGAGCACGATGAACCTGCGGGAGACAATAGTGATGTAAGTGTGCAATATAAGAAAGCCGCTATTGATATTTGGCGTAATCGAGGAGGTAAACAACGGAAGTTCCAAACTGTGCATCGCCGCTATAAGAAGTTGAAGTGTCGTAATGACCTTTACATATGGGAGAAACATGTTGAGCGCGGAGGTTCGAAAAAAGAAAAACTGAAATTAATGTTCGATGCAACCGCTAAACAGTTTCAATGCGCCAGAGAGGGAAGAAAGGTTGTTCATGACAGTGATATCCGGGGTGAACATGATTCACTTTATAAAATTTCTTAAAAGTGTAGGTACTAAAAATAAATTTATAAATGGGCTCTTGCGGCAGCACGGCGAGTAGGTGATGAAACCTTTCGTGCATCGAAAGTTTGGCTCTCCCATTTTAAAAGATCTTGCCGTATGGTGTCAAGAAAAGTGACAAAATTCGTGTCACATAATTATACAACAAATCATGCTGACCTACTTGCAAGTGCGACAACCTTTGTTGGAGATGTCGCGGAAGCCATTGAAACCTATAGTCCAATGTGTGTCTTTAATACAGACCAAAGTGGGTTCAACATGGAATTTCACTCTGGACGAACACTTCACAGCAAAGGTGACAAGTGTATATTTGCTGAAGCACAATCCCTTAATTCGTTAACGCATAGTTACACCGTCCAACCAACACACACGCACACACACACGGACAAAAGGTGATCTCATAAGCCTATTTTTTCAAAATTGAAAATAGGCTAAAAACAGTACATCCACATTGAAAGCCACGCCCTTGTATCATTCCGTCTCGCCTGGAAACAGCGAGCGTGTGCCAGACCTGTTACAGCCTCACTGGCTTGCTGCTCACCATTCTCGGTTCGACACGCGTATCATTGTCATAACTTTAACGTTATAAATATGACATAGCATATTAATTTGAGCCGATGCGGTTTCCTGTCCCGTGTTGTACATTTCCTCAGCTATTTGTCTCCTGAATTTCAACCCGATCGGAGTGTAGTAGCGCGAAGACTTCCCTTGTAAGTCACGTTTGCGTTCATATACCATTCGTCCGATAGCGATGAAACTATGCTGAGATTTTGTGTGCACTCCAGGGAAGGTTTCTAGCGTAGTAAATCCCTTTAAAAATAGGTAGAGCACGAGTAGACTCAACAAATGAGCGACGACGCGCGAAGTGTTTCAACAAAGTCCCATATAATTTCATATACCATTCATCCGATAGCGATAAAACATGGGTGAGATGTTGTGTACACTTCAGGGAAGGTTTCTGGCTTAGTACATACATTTTACAATAGGTAGCGCACCGGTAGATTCAACAAATGAGCGATGACACGCGAAGCGTTTCAACAAAGTCCGTATAAAGTCATATACCATTCGTCTGATAGTGAAAAATGTTTGGTGAATTGTTGTGTACACTCCAGGAAAGGTTTCTGGCTAAGTGAATCCATTTTACAATACGAAGCGCACGTTTATATTCAACAAATGAGTGACTATGCGTGAAACGTTTCGACAACGTCCCGTATACGTTCACATACCATTCATCTGATTGCGATGAAACTTGGGTGAGATGTTGTGTACACTCCAGGGAAGGTTTCTGACTGAGTACATCCATATTGCAATATGTAGCGCAAGAGTAGAATCAACAAATGAGCGACGACACGCGAAGCGTTTCAACCAAGTCCCGTATGCATTCATGTACCATTCGTCCGTAGCTATGAAACTTGGGTGAGATGTTGTGTACACGTCATGGAAAATTTCTGGCTTAGTAAATCCACTATACAATATGCAGCGCACAAGTTGATTCAACAAATGAGGGACGACGCGCGAAGCGTTTCAACAAAGTCCCGTATAAGGTCATATACCATTCTGCCGTTAGCGGTGAAACTTGGGTGAAATATGGTGGACACTCCAAGGAAGGTTTCTGGCATAGTAAATACATTTCACAGAAGGTAGCACACGAGTAGATTCGACAAATGAACGACGACACGCGGAGCGTTTCAATACAGTCCCCTATGTCTTCATATCCCATTAGTCCGATAGCGATGAAACTTGGGTGAGATGTTGTGGACACTTACGTGACGGTTTCTAATTTAGTAAATACATTTTACAGTAGGTAGCGCACGAGTAGATTCAACAAATGAGTGATGGAGCGCGAATCGTTTAAACAAAATCAGGTATGCGTTCATATACTATTCATCCGATTGCGATGAAACATTGATCAGTTATTGTGTACCCACCAGGGAAGGGGACTTAGTAAATCCATTTCACAATAAGTAGCGCAAGAGTAGATGCAACAAATGGGTGACGACGCGCGAAGCGTTTCAACAAAATCCCCTATTGCGTTCATATAATCTTCTTCGATTGCGAAGAAACCTTGATGAGTTATTGTGTACACGCCAGGGAAGGGCTTCGACTTAGTAATACATTTCTCAATAGGTAGCGCACGAGTAGATTCAACAAATGAGTGACAGCGCACGAATCGTTTAAACAAAACCCCGTATACGTGCATATACCATTCATCCGATTGCGATGAATCATTGATGAGTTATTGTGTACACGCCAGGGAAGGGTTTCGACTTAGTAAATCCATTTCACAATAGGTAGCGTACGAGTTGATTCAACAAATGAGTGACAGCGATGAAACTTTTGAAAGTTGTTGTGCACGCTCCCACGAATGGTTCTAAATTAGAAAATCCATTTTACGATAGCTTAGAGGCAGTTAACATGTTGTGTATCCAAAAGCACTTCAAGAAACAGAATTTCAACGCCAACACTTTCTTTGATTGGCATTGCAACGCATGCCGGGTACAGCTTGTTTTATATATTTTTAAAATTTCAGCATGAATAGTTTAAAGTTATCTATCAAAATTCATACTAAAACTCAGAGAGGTTCAAAACCAGAAACAAGTTTACATTAGTGTACCTTTTGCAACTACTTTACCAAGTTTCAACAACATCTGAAAAGAATTGCATCGCAAGGAGCATTTTGTACACAGAAAAACATTGGAAAAGAGCAATGCGAGAAAAAGGCAAGTTAATATTTACTCACTCAAAACTGCCCTGCCCCATATGTTTTCCCTTCACATCACCTCGTTCTTTCTTCCTTAGATATCTTCTGCCATTTTACATGCCTCCTAGTCATTTTCTCCCGATCACGGCCCCTCTTTTGTGCCTGAGTAACACGTCTAACATCTTGTAGTTTGCATAGAGAATTTGAGGTTATAGGGATGGTCAGTAGTGGTTTTGTACGGGTTCTATACCCTCCTCCTCCTCACCCTCCTCACAAGATGGCGGTAGCCCGATAACTCTCGAACTTATGGTCGGATTTTGACAAATGAGGTGTTGTTGAACTCGGGCTGACACCCCCTTTCCAATGGACAACATATTTCCACCCCAAAAATAAAACCTACCCCTACTAGGGGGTGAAATTGAATTTTTTAGAGAATCTCTGTTACCAATTGCAACATGTGAGAGTTTGAATGCTGATATGGAATGTAACGTTGTTCTGCAAACCAATAATCAAAGAGGGGCATGTTAGGCCTTGAGGTGAGAGCCCCTGTTATTGTTGACGAGCCCCCTGCTGTCGGGCCCCTGTGGATGGGTTATTGTTGACAGGTCCTTGTGGACGAGTCCTTGTGGTCAAGTCCTTGTGGACAGGTCCTTGTGGACGAGTCCTTGTGGACAAGTCTGTGTGGACAGGTCCTTGTGGACAAGTCCTTGTGGACGAGTCCTTGTCCCTTTGGACTGATCCCCTTGGACGGGTCCCTTTGGCCTGGTTCCTACGGACTAGTCCATGAATTTATTTAAATTATGTCAAAGGGTCTAACTACATTTGTGTGTGTTGAATTGACGTTGTTCACCACTACTATAATGGAATAACGATATGAAAGGAAAGTGATGAAATACATGTGAACACGTGTGAGATGTCATTATTAGCATTCTCCTTGTGAAACAAGTCACATCCTGTTTTGATTCATACGTGAGAAAATGCGAGTTCATGTGTAATATGATCTAACACATAGGTGTTCACATGTGCACGTGCACGATAAGAGCTAATAAGTCACAACCTGTTTTGGCAGTGGTGGGAATAAGGCTAGAGACATGTACGAGTAGTCAAATTACTCCAGCAGACAACCCCTTTCCTATGGATAACTTATTTCCACTCAAAAATAAAATCTACCCCTACTAGGGGGTGAAATAATAATTTTTAGGTAAAAGTCGCTTTCCATGTGCAAGATGTGGGAGTTTGTATGCCAATATGAAATTAAACTCGTTCCACATAAAGTGCATGCATACAACTGAATGCCGCTATGATTTATCATTTTTGTTTTTTGTTTTACGAATGCGCAATTGTTTTTTTTTGTAAGAGGGCGGGCTTTTTGAATAATGATTTATAGATACTTTTTTTTTACAAATTAACCAAAGATCCAAAAACTAATAGGTCATCGGCTTTTTAATATCTTATGAACTAAGAAAGCTAGGAACTTGTATGAGGGGTCGTTGGACTTGTGGTGACGCCCTGTTTTTGAATGTGTTATTCATTTTTTGTCAAAAGGGCCTAACTGCACTTTCGTTAATATCTCGCTAACTAATAATCACAGAGGGTCGAGTGAGGTGTCATAGGACTTAAAATGACCAACCCCTCCCCATGACCAATGAATTTACAAAAAAAAAAACCAGCAAGGTCATTAACCTAAGATTGTATCAACTAATAATCAGAGAGGGACAAGTGAGGTGTCACAAGACTCAGGATGGCCAACCCTTTTCCATGACCAACGAATTTACCCAAAATACCCAAAACAGCAAGGTCATTGACCTTTGATTTTATAAACTTATCAGTAGAGAGGGTCAAGTGAGGTGTCATAGGACTACGAATGGTTAACCCTTTCCCATGACCAATGAATTTACCTCAAAAATTCAAAACAGCAAGGTCATTGACCTGAGATTTTATAAACTAATAATCGGATATCAACATGTGAGGTGTCATAGGACTTAGAATGGTCAACCCTTTCCCATGGCTAATGAATTTACCCAAAAATACCCAATACATCAAGGTCATCGACCTGAGATTTTATAAACTTATAATCGGATATGGACATGTGAAATGTTTACAGTGAGTGATGAAACATAGCTAGGTAGTGAAAGAATTATTGTAGGCTAAATGTATGGAGACTGACAAATCTTTCACCATTGGAACTTGTTTTCAGATCAAACTGCAGTACAGAGAGAGTATAGGTTGTAGGTATGGGATAATAAATGACAAATGGTGTATACAAAATCTGATTAATCGATTCAAGAAATAAGAGTAGTCAATCTTTAATTGATTGGTTAAAGAGGATAGCTAAAATCCAAAATGGTGACTACGTTGAACTAAACTGAACCAAGCTGAATCAAACCCAACCAAACCGAACCAAACTTAATCAAAAACAAGCCAATGGTTTAAGTGTAAAACTTGTGGTTGAATGTGGGCATTGGTAATGTCAGAAAGGAAAGGGATAACGCTCTACCTATAGAGGGTAAGGTAAAGCTAGTGCATGATGCTAATGCACACACACACAAGTACATGAACCACACACAACCATCCTATGCAGTTATTATGGGTTGACTGTTAAAACTTGTTCAGTGGTTACTGGGACAAGATGGTCGCTACACACAACAAGCTTTAAATACCTGAGGCTAATAGTCTATACACACACTCACACACACTTGTTCTAAACTAAACTGTCTTGCTGGCAGAGCTCACACAGTAGGTAAATGACAGAAATGCTTGGCTAACAGAAATACAATCATTTTCGGTTGTCTAATGTTACCAGCTAAACATTACGTGCTATAGTGGTGAGCACATGTGCCTCTTTCACTGGAGATCTTAACTCGATTTCTAGCTCTAAGGCCTAGAACGAATCAAACTAAGAAAAAAGGGTATGGTGACGCAGTGGTTAAACTGTTAGCCTTTCACTAAGGTAGACTAGGGTTTGATTTTTGGTTAATATGCATGTCATAAACAATCCAATAAAAGCAGAGATAATGTTTAAAACTGATTACACTTGTCTCTTTTCAAATTATTACTTAGATTACAAATACAAACGTGGACTGGGTTTGACATATAGTTAATGCTTCCTATCACATACCAGACTGCAAGAAAGCCAAACAAGCAAAAGCAGTGGTAAAATCGCTATGTGTAGAGAAATACCTAACGGTTTTATGAACTGGCAAAGGTATGTCGCATAAACAGTGCAGGATACAATCCAGCAACCATAATTTTTATCTCGTGGACAAGAGAAAACATATATATAGAGAGAGATATATAGAAAGCTTGTGTGTGTGTGTGTGTGTGTGTGTGGGTAGCATTGGTTGTTTGACCAGAGAAAATACGGTGAGGTAGGGTGGGGAGAGGGAGAATTAGCACTTATATATGAATGGAAAATAGATTTTTTTCAATCGTTTTGTTTTTCAAATGGAGTGGTAGATAGTCGTTTTTTGTAAAACATTCTTACTTGCAGTAGTAATAAGCCTCTATGGTTCCGCTAACACATAGATAGACTGTATTATTGCCATGGTCAAGCACTCACATTAAAATCATTTACAAAATCATAAAATGAAAAATAAAAATCTTGTTTTGGAAATATCGTTTTTCAACATACACACAAAATAAATATATAAAAAAATTGTAAACAGCAAATTGGAAAATCCATGTTTCCATATAGACAAAATTTAAAAACCTTAAACGGACATTTAAGAAAATATATGCAAATGGGAAATTGACAAATGTGTAAATATGAAAATGGAAAAATCCATGTTTCCATATCATGAAATTGAAAAACATCAAACTGTCATTTTAAACAATGCAAATGGAAAATTGACAAATTGCAATGTGTGAAATGTGAAATTGAATAAATGGCTATCATTATAAAAAAAAAAGAACATGGTGCTCTATGGTTGAGGTGTGAATCAAACCCTCTCTACTTATTTGGACCACTAGAGACTGAGTAGACTAGTTTTAGTTGTCATACCACTTTTAAAAGTTGTTGTTAAATCTAGGAATTGAACCCAAGAGCTTGTAGGGGGGATACAAGGTTATAATTTGTTAAACAGATAGCCTTGAATGTAGGGTGTGGTAGTTATATAGAGATGAGACGTTTCGCTCGGGGCAGGGAGGCATAGAGATCTGCATCAAACCAGTCAAAAGACTGACGACTCAAACAACAACATGTAGAGCTCAACAAAATAATGTTGTGTAACGGTAAATGTTAGTCAACGAACAGTAATGCATTACTAAAACCCATGACACGATACCTAAGAGCTTTTCTAAAATTATTTTAAAATGCCTTTAACCCTATATTAAACACCCAGTTCACAAGACTCATAACTGCAATGTTATGGTCAAACAAAACAAAATCTATATTTCAAAACAAACAAGTGGTTTAGTCAATGTATACTGGAAAAAGTTTTATAAACACTCAAGTCCACAAAAATAATTAAATTAGTAACTGTCAGGTTGACCGAGTGGTTATGGTGTTTGACTTAAGTTCAAATTTTCTGTACAAGAAAGCAAGGGTTCGAATACCTTACCTGATATAACTATTGCCTCAACATGACTTGACCACACTGTATTATTGTGTACTCGGTACACAAACCATAGATAGAGTGTATTGTTTAAGGTCACTCTCTTTGCGAACATAGTCAGAGACTGTTGATGGTTAACAATTGCATTAATAGTGGGACATAGGGATAGCAATTAAGAAAAACAGACAATACCCATACACTTTTTTTATTTATTTAATGTAAGTACTTGTACAATAGTTATAATCAAACTACAACTCTCTTTTGTCTATTACTATCTAGTCCTTTTCGATCCACTTGCATAACAAGGCAGATGACTTTGTAGTTCAGCCCCTTAAAACAACAACAACACTACCTCTTGCATAGTCTGTGATGTTGATGACTCTTGAGGCGTGGAAGATGGATACAACATAACTTTTACAACAGGGGTTAAACGTTGCTCAACAATCAATGCACTATTTTGAGTAGCAACATCTTTCTCTTGTACTAACTTATTAGCATTCTGATGATTTTTTGCCAACACCATCAGTGTTTTGTCTGGAGCACTACACTGATGATCACTCACACTTAAAACCACACCATTTCTACTTTTCATATTGCCTCGACATCTTGTTGACCTCTGTTTTGAGCATCGCCAGAATATTATTCCTTTTACATTTTGTCGTCTATAGTTATAAGAGTAGCCTTTATAGAGTACACGTTGTTTACCCCGGTTAGTTGTAGTAAGTTCCATAGTAGTAACTAACCTGTTAGTATGATTTCACACTACAAAGGTTATCTCTGTTCTGGTAATAGAATTATTTAGCGTTGGCTTTTATATTTAATATGTACAGCTAAAGGGATAGAAAAGTGGTAGAAACGTGGTAGCAAAGTGGTAGACAAGTGGTAGACAATTGGTAACATAGTGGTAGAAAAGTGGTAGCAAAGTGGTAGCAAAGTGGTAGAAAAGTGGTAGAAAAGTGGTAGAAAAGTAGTAGAAAAGTGGTAGCAAAGTGGTAGCAAACTAGAAAAGTGGTAGAAAATTGGTAGGAAAGTAGTAGAAAAGTGGTAGCAAAGTGGTAGAAAAGTGGTAGCAAACTAGAAAAGTGGTAGCAAAGTGGTAGAAAATATTACATGTATTGTTAAGAAATAGTTTAAGCGGTTACATGGATTCATTACACTATAATTTTAGCATCACGAAGCTCATTTTCTATATCCAAAAGTTCTTCCTCATATTTAGTATGACCAGCCTGTTTACAGGTATGCAAGTACTGAAGCCGTTGGATTAGCTTATTGGGATTGTTCCAGTAAACAAATTTAACAAATGATTTTTTTGGGTGTAAACCATTATCATCATCATAATCATCATCATGGTTATCATCATCAATATAATTATCATCAATATAATCATCTTCACTATTACTATCTAATCCTTTTTGTTCATCTTGCAATGCAACAACCTTTGACATAGTTTTTGTTGTCTTTGATAGTGTTAGAGGTTTCTTAGACGTTAACGACTGTCCTAACATGTCTTTTTCAGGAGATAATAAATGCTCTTTAACAAACAAAGCACTATCTTGAGCCACACTATTTTTTTCTTGGTCTTGCTTTTTTACCTTGGTTAGAGTATTTTGTCCATTTAAATGAGTATTATTTTGAGATTTACAATGATGATCGATTGAAATAAGTATGTTGGACCCTTTTGTTTTAATCATTCCTCGACACTTTTTAGATCGTTGTTTCGAACAGCACCAAATAACAGTTCCATTTTTATTAGTTCGTTTTACAATATATGCATATCCTTTATAGTAAGCACATGGCTTACCATAGCTAGTCGTTGATACTTCCATGTCGACTGTTAAGCATAAACAAATCTCTAGTAAAGTTAACTCGATAATAAAAATGATAGTTTGTAGTATGTGCAGTTTAAAGTAAGAGCAAAAGTGAGAGTCAAATGGTAGAAAAGTGTTAACAAAGTGGTGGAAGAGTGGTAGCAGTTTATAGTAGTCATGATCTTTTTTTTACCAGAATGTGATTTGAGTAAATGTAATTTCTAAACCTTAGCAGTGAGTAGTCAGTTAGTCTTGGTTCAGACAAGCGTAAACAGTTCTCCAATGAAACAGAGATCAAGATTTTTATTATGAAACAGTTGTGTGTAACCAATTAGGTATCGGTACTTGATAGCTTCACACATGAACAAAAATTCCAACATATCTGACATCAGATTTTCATTATGAAACAGTTGTGTGTAACCAATTAGGTATCGGTACTTGATAGCTTCACACATGAACAAAAATTCCAAAATATCTGACATGAATTACATGATTTGAAAGTTGACAAAGAATATCCAATCAACCATTGTAGTTGCAATGTCAAACACAAAGACAAAATCAGCATGAACTTTTAAGTTACAGGAAAATTCTATGAAATAGACTATGCATGAAATTTGGAAATACACATTAGAAGTTTGCAACACCATCCTTCTAGCCTATATAAATTATCGACATGGAAAGTGTGCACTGCCCCTAACATTAAACCAATTTATCAATAACGCAAGTCAACAATCAAAACATTTTGTCTTGAGTCTATCATTTAATGCATATATTCTGTCTACATTGAACAGTAACAAAAAAAAAACGCCATTCATAATTAATTAAGTTTGTTTAAATCGTTATGTAATGATAAATACATATTTAAAGTTTTGGCTGACTGTTCAGAGTGAATCGCCTTTGAACACATAAGAGAGGGAATATTTTAAGACTTAACCTCTGCTCACCTAACATAACCTAAATTTACCTAACCTAACCTTGTCATATAGGTAAGAAACGGGTCAAGCTATGCTTTCGACTACCGAGTTTCAGCTACTTTTCAAGATTACTCTCCCGAACATTGCCGGAGACTGCTGATAAACACCTATGTTCCCACGGCGGCGGCGCGCAACGACTTACATGATGCGCTTCCCCCTTTTCATTGATCCCTGTTGATTTGTCCCTTTGGACTGGTCCCTGTTGACTAGCCCCTTTGGAAGGGCCCTTTTTGAATGGAGTCATTTTTGACGGGTCCCTGTGGACAGGTCCTTTTGGCTGATCCCTTTGGACCGGACCCTTTGACATAATTTGGATAATTGCATGGGCCAGTCCATAGGTACCAGTTCAAAGGGACCGGTCCAAAGGGATCAGCCAAAAGGACCTGTCCACAGGGACCCGTCAAAAATGACTCCATTCAAAAAGGGCCCTTCCAAAGGGGCTAGTCAACAGGGACCAGTCCAAAGGGACAAATCAACAGGGATCAATGAAAAGGGGGAAGCGCATCATGTAAGTCGTTGCGCGCCGCCGCCGTGGGAACATAGGTGTTTATCAGCAGTCTCCGGCAATGTTCGGGAGAGTAATCTTGAAAAGTAGCTGAAACTCGGTAGTCGAAAGCATAGCTTGACCCGTTTCTTACCTATATGACAAGGTTAGGTTAGGTAAATTTAGGTTATGTTAGGTGAGCAGAGGTTAAGTCTTAAAATATTCCCTCTCTTATGTGTTCAAAGGCGATTCACTCTGAACAGTCAGCCAAAACTTTAAATATGTATTTATCATTACATAACGATTTAAACAAACTTAATTAATTATGAATGGCGTTTTTTTTGTTACTGTTCAATGTAGACAGAATATATGCATTAAATGATAGACTCAAGACAAAATGTTTTGATTGTTGACTTGCGTTATTGATAAATTGGTTTAATGTTAGGGGCAGTGCACACTTTCCATGTCGATAATTTATATAGGCTAGAAGGATGGTGTTGCAAACTTCTAATGTGTATTTCCAAATTTCATGCATAGTCTATTTCATAGAATTTTCCTGTAACTTAAAAGTTCATGCTGATTTTGTCTTTGTGTTTGACATTGCAACTACAATGGTTGATTGGATATTCTTTGTCAACTTTCAAATCATGTAATTCATGTCAGATATTTTGGAATTTTTGTTCATGTGTGAAGCTATCAAGTACCGATACCTAATTGGTTACACACAACTGTTTCATAATGAAAATCTGATGTCAGATATGTTGGAATTTTTGTTCATGTGTGAAGCTATCAAGTACCGATACCTAATTGGTTACACACAACTGTTTCATAATAAAAATCTTGATCTCTGTTTCATTGGAGAACTGTTTACGCTTGTCTGAACCAAGACTAACTGACTACTCACTGCTAAGGTTTAGAAATTACATTTACTCAAATCACATTCTGGTAAAAAAAAAGATCATGACTACTATAAACTGCTACCACTCTTCCACCACTTTGTTAACACTTTTCTACCATTTGACTCTCACTTTTGCTCTTACTTTAAACTGCACATACTACAAACTATCATTTTTATTATCGAGTTAACTTTACTAGAGATTTGTTTATGCTTAACAGTCGACATGGAAGTATCAACGACTAGCTATGGTAAGCCATGTGCTTACTATAAAGGATATGCATATATTGTAAAACGAACTAATAAAAATGGAACTGTTATTTGGTGCTGTTCGAAACAACGATCTAAAAAGTGTCGAGGAATGATTAAAACAAAAGGGTCCAACATACTTATTTCAATCGATCATCATTGTAAATCTCAAAATAATACTCATTTAAATGGACAAAATACTCTAACCAAGGTAAAAAAGCAAGACCAAGAAAAAAATAGTGTGGCTCAAGATAGTGCTTTGTTTGTTAAAGAGCATTTATTATCTCCTGAAAAAGACATGTTAGGACAGTCGTTAACGTCTAAGAAACCTCTAACACTATCAAAGACAACAAAAACTATGTCAAAGGTTGTTGCATTGCAAGATGAACAAAAAGGATTAGATAGTAATAGTGAAGATGATTATATTGATGATAATTATATTGATGATGATAACCATGATGATGATTATGATGATGATAATGGTTTACACCCAAAAAAATCATTTGTTAAATTTGTTTACTGGAACAATCCCAATAAGCTAATCCAACGGCTTCAGTACTTGCATACCTGTAAACAGGCTGGTCATACTAAATATGAGGAAGAACTTTTGGATATAGAAAATGAGCTTCGTGATGCTAAAATTATAGTGTAATGAATCCATGTAACCGCTTAAACTATTTCTTAACAATACATGTAATATTTTCTACCACTTTGCTACCACTTTTCTAGTTTGCTACCACTTTTCTACCACTTTGCTACCACTTTTCTACTACTTTCCTACCAATTTTCTACCACTTTTCTAGTTTGCTACCACTTTGCTACCACTTTTCTACTAATTTTCTACCACTTTTCTACCACTTTTCTACCACTTTGCTACCACTTTGCTACCACTTTTCTACCACTATGTTACCAATTGTCTACCACTTGTCTACCACTTTGCTACCACGTTTCTACCACTTTTCTATCCCTTTAGCTGTACATATTAAATATAAAAGCCAACGCTAAATAATTCTATTACCAGAACAGAGATAACCTTTGTAGTGTGAAATCATACTAACAGGTTAGTTACTACTATGGAACTTACTACAACTAACCGGGGTAAACAACGTGTACTCTATAAAGGCTACTCTTATAACTATAGACGACAAAATGTAAAAGGAATAATATTCTGGCGATGCTCAAAACAGAGGTCAACAAGATGTCGAGGCAATATGAAAAGTAGAAATGGTGTGGTTTTAAGTGTGAGTGATCATCAGTGTAGTGCTCCAGACAAAACACTGATGGTGTTGGCAAAAAATCATCAGAATGCTAATAAGTTAGTACAAGAGAAAGATGTTGCTACTCAAAATAGTGCATTGATTGTTGAGCAACGTTTAACCCCTGTTGTAAAAGTTATGTTGTATCCATCTTCCACGCCTCAAGAGTCATCAACATCACAGACTATGCAAGAGGTAGTGTTGTTGTTGTTTTAAGGGGCTGAACTACAAAGTCATCTGCCTTGTTATGCAAGTGGATCGAAAAGGACTAGATAGTAATAGACAAAAGAGAGTTGTAGTTTGATTATAACTATTGTACAAGTACTTACATTAAATAAATAAAAAAAGTGTATGGGTATTGTCTGTTTTTCTTAATTGCTATCCCTATGTCCCACTATTAATGCAATTGTTAACCATCAACAGTCTCTGACTATGTTCGCAAAGAGAGTGACCTTAAACAATACACTCTATCTATGGTTTGTGTACCGAGTACACAATAATACAGTGTGGTCAAGTCATGTTGAGGCAATAGTTATATCAGGTAAGGTATTCGAACCCTTGCTTTCTTGTACAGAAAATTTGAACTTAAGTCAAACACCATAACCACTCGGTCAACCTGACAGTTACTAATTTAATTATTTTTGTGGACTTGAGTGTTTATAAAACTTTTTCCAGTATACATTGACTAAACCACTTGTTTGTTTTGAAATATAGATTTTGTTTTGTTTGACCATAACATTGCAGTTATGAGTCTTGTGAACTGGGTGTTTAATATAGGGTTAAAGGCATTTTAAAATAATTTTAGAAAAGCTCTTAGGTATCGTGTCATGGGTTTTAGTAATGCATTACTGTTCGTTGACTAACATTTACCGTTACACAACATTATTTTGTTGAGCTCTAAATGTTGTTGTTTGAGTCGTCAGTCTTTTGACTGGTTTGATGCAGATCTCTATGCCTCCCTGCCCCGAGCGAAACGTCTCATCTCTATATAACTACCACACCCTACATTCAAGGCTATCTGTTTAACATATTATAACCTTGTATCCCCCCTACAAGCTCTTGGGTTCAATTCCTAGATTTAACAACAACTTTTAAAAGTGGTATGACAACTAAAACTAGTCTACTCAGTCTCTAGTGGTCCAAATAAGTAGAGAGGGTTTGATTCACACCTCAACCATAGAGCACCATGTTCTTTTTTTTTATAATGATAGCCATTTATTCAATTTCACATTTCACACATTGCAATTTGTCAATTTTCCATTTGCATTGTTTAAAATGACAGTTTGATGTTTTTCAATTTCATGATATGGAAACATGGATTTTTCCATTTTCATATTTACACATTTGTCAATTTCCCATTTGCATATATTTTCTTAAATGTCCGTTTAAGGTTTTTAAATTTTGTCTATATGGAAACATGGATTTTCCAATTTGCTGTTTACAATTTTTTTATATATTTATTTTGTGTGTATGTTGAAAAACGATATTTCCAAAACAAGATTTTTATTTTTCATTTTATGATTTTGTAAATGATTTTAATGTGAGTGCTTGACCATGGCAATAATACAGTCTATCTATGTGTTAGCGGAACCATAGAGGCTTATTACTACTGCAAGTAAGAATGTTTTACAAAAAACGACTATCTACCACTACATTTGAAAAACAAAACGATTGAAAAAAATCTATTTTCCATTCATATATAAGTGCTAATTCTCCCTCTCCCCACCCTACCTCACCGTATTTTCTCTGGTCAAACAACCAATGCTACCCACACACACACACACACACACACACACACAAGCTTTCTATATATCTCTCTCTATATATATGTTTTCTCTTGTCCACGAGATAAAAATTATGGTTGCTGGATTGTATCCTGCACTGTTTATGCGACATACCTTTGCCAGTTCATAAAACCGTTAGGTATTTCTCTACACATAGCGATTTTACCACTGCTTTTGCTTGTTTGGCTTTCTTGCAGTCTGGTATGTGATAGGAAGCATTAACTGTATGTCAAACCCAGTCCACGTTTGTATTTGTAATCTAAGTAATAATTTGAAAAGAGACAAGTGTAATCAGTTTTAAACATTATCTCTGCTTTTATTGGATTGTTTATGACATGCATATTAACCAAAAATCAAACCCTAGTCTACCTTAGTGAAAGGCTAACAGTTTAACCACTGCGTCACCATACCCTTTTTTCTTAGTTTGATTCGTTCTAGGCCTTAGAGCTAGAAATCGAGTTAAGATCTCCAGTGAAAGAGGCACATGTGCTCACCACTATAGCACGTAATGTTTAGCTGGTAACATTAGACAACCGAAAATGATTGTATTTCTGTTAGCCAAGCATTTCTGTCATTTACCTACTGTGTGAGCTCTGCCAGCAAGACAGTTTAGTTTAGAACAAGTGTGTGTGAGTGTGTGTATAGACTATTAGCCTCAGGTATTTAAAGCTTGTTGTGTGTAGCGACCATCTTGTCCCAGTAACCACTGAACAAGTTTTAACAGTCAACCCATAATAACTGCATAGGATGGTTGTGTGTGGTTCATGTACTTGTGTGTGTGTGCATTAGCATCATGCACTAGCTTTACCTTACCCTCTATAGGTAGAGCGTTATCCCTTTCCTTTCTGACATTACCAATGCCCACATTCAACCACAAGTTTTACACTTAAACCATTGGCTTGTTTTTGATTAAGTTTGGTTCGGTTTGGTTGGGTTTGATTCAGCTTGGTTCAGTTTAGTTCAACGTAGTCACCATTTTGGATTTTAGCTATCCTCTTCAACCAATCAATTAAAGATTGACTACTCTTATTTCTTGAATCGATTAATCAGATTTTGTATACACCATTTGTCATTTATTATCCCATACCTACAACCTATACTCTCTCTGTACTGCAGTTTGATCTGAAAACAAGTTCCAATGGTGAAAGATTTGTCAGTCTCCATACATTTAGCCTACAATAATTCTTTCACTACCTAGCTATGTTTCATCACTCACTGTAAACATTTCACATGTCCATATCCGATTATAAGTTTATAAAATCTCAGGTCGATGACCTTGATGTATTGGGTATTTTTGGGTAAATTCATTAGCCATGGGAAAGGGTTGACCATTCTAAGTCCTATGACACCTCACATGTTGATATCCGATTATTAGTTCATAAAATCTCAGGTCAATGACCTTGCTGTTTTGAATTCTTGAGGTAAATTCATTGGTCATGGGAAAGGGTTAACCATTCGTAGTCCTATGACACCTCACTTGACCCTCTCTACTGATAAGTTTATAAAATCAAAGGTCAATGACCTTGCTGTTTTGGGTATTTTGGGTAAATTCGTTGGTCATGGAAAAGGGTTGGCCATCCTGTGTCTTGCGACACCTCACTTGTCCCTCTCTGATTATTAGTTGATACAATCTTAGGTTAATGACCTTGCTGTTTTTTTTTTGGTAAATTCATTGGTCATGGGGAGGGGTTGGTCATTTTAAGTCCTATGACACCTCACTCGACCCTCTGTGATTATTAGTTAGCGAGATATTAACGAAAGTGCAGTTAGGCCCTTTTGACAAAAAATGAATAACACATTCAAAAACAGGGCGTCACCACAAGTCCAACGACCCCTCATACAAGTTCCTAGCTTTCTTAGTTCATAAGATATTAAAAAGCCGATGACCTATTAGTTTTTGGATCTTTGGTTAATTTGTAAAAAAAAAAGTATCTATAAATCATTATTCAAAAAGCCCGCCCTCTTACAAAAAAACCAATTGCGCATTCGTAAAACAAAAAACAAAAATGATAAATCATAGCGGCATTCAGTTGTATGCATGCACTTTATGTGGAACGTGTTTAATTTCATATTGGCATACAAACTCCCACATCTTGCACATGGAAAGCGACTTTTACCTAAAAATTATTATTTCACCCCCTAGTAGGGGTAGATTTTATTTTTGAGTGGAAATAAGTTATCCATAGGAAAGGGGTTGTCTGCTGGAGTAATTTGACTACTCGTACATGTCTCTAGCCTTATTCCCACCACTGCCAAAACAGGTTGTGACTTGTTAGCTCTTATCGTGCACGTGCACATGTGAACACCTGTGTGTTAGATCATATTACACATGAACTCGCATTTTCTCACGTATGAATCAAAACAGGATGTGACTTGTTTCACAAGGAGAATGCTAATAATGACATCTCACACGTGTTCACATGTATTTCATCACTTTCCTTTCATATCGTTATTCCATTATAGTAGTGGTGAACAACGTCAATTCAACACACACAAATGTAGTTAGACCCTTTGACATAATTTAAATAAATTCTTGGACTAGTCCGTAGGAACCAGGCCAAAGGGACCCGTCCAAGGGGATCAGTCCAAAGGGACAAGGACTCGTCCACAAGGACTTGTCCACAAGGACCTGTCCACACATACTTGTCCACAAGGACTCGTCCACAAGGACCTGTCCACAAGGACTTGACCACAAGGACTCGTCCACAAGGACCTGTCAACAATAACCCATCCACAGGGGCCCGACAGCAGGGGGCTCGTCAACAATAACAGGGGCTCTCACCTCAAGGCCTAACATGCCCCTCTTTGATTATTGGTTTGCAGAACAACGTTACATTCCATATCAGCATTCAAACTCTCACATGTTGCAATTGGTAACAGAGATTCTCTAAAAAATTCAATTTCACCCCCTAGTAGGGGTAGGTTTTATTTTGGGGTGGAAATATGTTGTCCATTGGAAAGGGGGTGTCAGCCCGAGTTCAACAACACCTCATTTGTCAAAATCCGACCATAAGTTCGAGAGTTATCGGGCTACCGCCATCTTGTGAGGAGGGTGAGGAGGAGGAGGGTATAGAACCCGTACAAAACCACTACTATGGTCGAATTTCTGATGGAATGAATGGTTTCCAGAGTTTTGTAGTGCCCCATATTGAATTCTGAGACAACCCTGAGGATATCAAGTTCCAGTTTTGTCTTGGAAACAAATATCTCCTTAGGGCATTTACTCCACACTACATTATGGAGGGATTCGTTAGCATTCTGAGTCTTCCCCGCTGTACAACGCTGCAATATCTGATCTGATGCTAGTCTCAGACACACAGGTGCTATCTTCTCAACAACAGAAGGATTCAGCTTGCAACTCATTCTACTGTGGCTATCATTTGGTTTTCCTTCTGCCTGTTGTCGGTTATAGAAGCACCAGGAGTTGATACCCTTAGGACAAGTCAAATGCTGAGGCTTGCGGTCAGTTGACATACAGTGTCTAAGAGTTGCAAAAATGCCCTCTTCATTTTTCCTACATCTGGGATATTATTGACAATGGCATGCCTATAATAATGGGTCAATTTAGTTATAGTGCTGTCTTTCAAGTTGCCCTCTTTACGCCCACCCAGTGTCACACCCTTCGCCCTCCATTCCTTGACAGTGTTACGAAGAGCAGTACCAAGTCGCTTAGAAATATGGTTTATGCATTCTTCTTTCTCAATCCTTTGTTCTGGACCGTACACCTCAATCTCATTCAAGTGGGCGTAGGTCTTGGCATCCCCATCTGACAACACCGATGTGTATCGAAAACCATTGTCAATGGATCTCTTCCACAGGATCTCTCCAATGTCTTTTTCCATTGCATTGGAGGACCCATCATAATTTTTCTGGCATTCATCTGAGCTCTTATGACCCTCCCACCAAATATTATATTCTGCACTATTTTTTCCCAGGTCCCTTTCTGCAATAACACACTGATGGCAATACTTTGACAGAACATGCTAGTCTAACACAACTCCAGTCAGAATGTCAATTACGAATCCTGCACCATAATTCGATGTATGGCCACGTTTCTGCCATGTTGCATCATATGAAACACCTATGTCAATGGTCTGTTCATCACTAGCCCCATGAGCATTGTGTACTACTTGTGCAGCCATAGAAAGTACTTCTCTTCTCATTAATTTTCCCTCATCTATGAGAATTCTAAGGTGTTTTGCAAAAGGCCTTCGACCTAAAGTGTTCATACCCATACCTATAGAAAATGTCTCCAGCCCATGCTGGCCTTTACCTAAACTATTAAATGTCTCAACCATAGCATTGTTCACATGGAAACCAGGTCTTTGAGAATTATCATCTTTAATTCTTGGTGAAGTGTAGGTGTTAGCAGAAACATAACCACAAGTTCTGCATTTAATTATAATTTCAGAGGAGAACCCATGAGTTTCCCTAAATTCAATAAAAATAGATTTGTTCTTACACTCACCACACAGTAGCTCCTTCACTAGTTCTTGCCAAACATCCTTTTGCACCAAGGTATAGATCACAGACCCAACACTTTGTTCTGCACTGGCAGAAACAGAAAATAAATTTATTTTCCTCTCAGATGCAGACATATCTGCATCTAGTGAGCTACTAGAAACGTTATTCACTTCTTCATTAGGCCTAACTGAACTGACTTCTTGTCCTGGTTTCTGACTCTTTCTTTTAGCTATAGCTAATTTGGCAGCCTTACTTTTCTTTGAGGGACGTTTTTTCACTGGTCTATAGCTACACCTAGGACTCTTTTGAATTTCCATGGTTTCTCACTAATAATAATAATCACTATTGCTATAGGCCTAACCTAAAAACTAAAATCACTACTTATCTATACACTAAAACGACGCACTAAGACCTCTACACTATAAATTACACAACTACAAAGGAAATAAGACGAAACACATCACTGAATAATCACTAGTTTGGATATGTAATTCGCTGTACTGAAACCACATGTTACTTTTGCATTACAATAACATAAACAAACAGGGAAGCCATGCTTGTACTACTACAGTCAACACAAATACGAAATTCAGAATGTAAATAATACAAATATATATATATAATATTAACTATCATAGTATAGTTGTGTGAAAAAAAAATGGAATGCAATTTAGAAGAGAGAAATCGTTCTCTAAATTATCTAAAATTGAACTATTAAATGACATGACGTAGTTATATGGACTACGTAGTAAACAAACGACTGTCAGCTTGCACAGGTGTGCCTCCTCTACGACACATACGCCGCGGAATACTTGTATAATCGACAAAAAACATACAGAAAACTATCATTATGCTATTACAGGAAAAATGGGCATGGTAGTGGGCTATTAAATGGCATGCGCGCTCACATTAAATGGCCTCTACAAGCTTCAAAATAGCCGGAATTACTAAACTGAGATGATTTTCTGAAAGAGGAAGAATTGGTTTTTTTTATATAAAAAAAACAAAAAAAACGAGTTTTTGCTTGAAAATTCGAAAAATTCAGTCATGCCTCCCCTTAAACGATCTTCATCAAATTCCGAAGGTCTTCCTGAACGTGGAAGTCACTAAGGTCAAAACGACCCACCTTCAAACAAGAAAACCACTTTCTTGCCATGCTCTCTCCAATAGCATTGTCCCTATACAGGGCGCAAATGATTCTAGCACCTTTGCTGCTTTCGTCCCTCTATTGAATTCAAAGAGAAGAATATGTCGGAAATGTTCCAATTTCCCCCATTGGCACCCCATTTTCTAGCGTCCACGGCTCCACTCACTATCTGCAAATGACAAATCTTCAATATGTAAACTCAATAACAAACATTGAACTACAAAGCAACACTGACAGTCAATAAATAAAACTATAGCAACCGGAATACCAACAAGCAAAACAAAAACGCTACGGACTTAATATTATTTCAGTAGTATACAAGGATCATGTAAGTATAAGAGAATCGGCAGTTTTGGTTATAGAATTTCCGAGAGAGAACACCGCCTGAGGCTATGGATTGTACTGGCAAGTCTGGCAACATAAAAAGTAAAAAGCCATATGAATGTAGCCTTTATTACACGTAAATGAACAGTATGTTCTGCGATGAGTTATTGATTATTGATGAAAATAACACAAACATAACTGCGCCTTTCGGTAGGCGCTGAAATATACGTCCAGATAGGAAAAAAATACATTTTGATATATATCAATGTTGGCAATAGATTTGTCACGAAGGACACAGTTATGCCGTTCTAGAGCTTAATTCACCTCTAGGCTAATTAAAAATGCTCTCATAATCTACAGAATTGTTGGGATATTCGATGAATATAAAGAAAACTGTCCAAATGCACACGCTATATTGCCATAACCTCACTTTTTGCCTAGCATGCCCGCTGCCACCCACCCCTCCCCGTAGCCCTAAACCACAAATTGTATTGCGATGCAAAGGAGAATGGGTAAGGAAACAAACAAGAGATGAAATGCACACATTTATTCTCTATATATTTTTATTCGAGAGTAGTCCATATTGCCCGCTAGTTTTACACATGGTCAACACCAGGAAGATGAAAATTGCCGTATTGTTCTTACTATCATTATAATTCTTACATCCCGGTGCTTGGCAATTTTTCCTCCCTTGCAGTGGCATGATTGACTCTCAATTCAATTCAAATAAACAATCAAAATACTGAACAAATCAAAACAACCAACAACACCACGAGGAAAATCAATCAAAACAGACTATTCCCGCTTCCGCTAGTCGGTTTGATGTGAACGTTCATGAGGGCCAACTACGGAACCATAGAGCTAAAATTAATTCTTCATTGGTTGGCACCACATCCAGTACAGGGCCTTACCCCGACCCACGCGCTCCCTATGAACTGTCATCCCCCTGGTAGTATAGATCCCTCCTGTGTCACTCACAAGCAACTGATCGTGACAAATGAGCATTCAAATGAGAGAGAATAGACATTAGCAGTGACGAATTGCACTCTAATTTCATAAATATCTATAATTTCTTTTAAAAATTACTTTAAAAAATGTAGGAAGTGTGCAATTTGCAGATACTGTTGCTTCAAGAAGATACGCTCCATGATTGCTGTCCACTTCACATTTTGGCCAATGTGACGCCTGTTTTATGTCATTTTAACAATCTGAGGTCTTTCCTTTATAAATCGAAGGAATGAGTACTCAAATCGTATAATTTCATAAATATCGAAAAACCGGTGAGTGTTACAGCTAAACTGTCAATCAATGGACTCAGCACACAAATGACATTAGCAGTGACGAATTACATTCCAATTTCACAAATATCAATTTTTGTATGAAGTGTGCGATTTGCAAATACTGTTGCTGTAGGAAAATATGCGGCATCATTGCTGTTCGGTTCGCATTTTGGCTCTAGGGACCCAAACTATTAAACGTTAATTCATTTACCTCCTTTTGGAGGTAAGACTATTCTGTTCGGTGGATACTTTAGACAGGTACTCCCTGTTGTAAGACATGGCAACCGAACTACCATGCTTGAGAGGAACATCAAACAATCGCCTTTATGGTCCAGAATTCACAGTAGTCGCTTGCCAAAAAAGTGACAGTCAGTCTGAAAGACTAGACTTTGTATCATTTTAAATGCCACAAATGCTGAAAAATGCTGGAAAGGCTGGAGGCTTCTCGCTTCTCTCGAAGCCAAAGACTCTTGACATGTTAGAAAATTATCTGCATAATACTTATCTTGCTTATCTTGTTTCAAATTACTCGCGAACGGCAAGTGCAACCCAAGGTCCAGCGCGGGGGATGCCGCACGCTCACCAGAGCGCGTGGGGACGTGCCCCTTCCATCCAGTCTAAAAACACTTATAGTGGGCGATGTATTGAAGATTGAGATACGCTCTCGCGGACTTTTTTGTAGAACATTTCATGCTGACCAATTCTTATGCTCATAGTGTATTGATATGTTTAACGGTTTGCCCAGCGCGTAAGCTTAAGAAGCTCACAGACCCCAAGTTTGTTTTCGACTTTTTCACTGAAATCGTTACTGCTTGGCTTCCTTTGATCATACATAAATTATTTCCTACAGAATCTTTCCTCGAGATATTCTTTACAGAATGGTGAAAACCGCATCAAAATCCATCCAGTGGTTCTCGAGATTACCCGCGACATCCAAGAATCGTTTTTTTTGTCTTATACTAACGAAGTAGAGATTGTCGGGGTACACATGCACCAAGCGGTACTATGACGTCACACACCTCAGTGCATCTGGGTACATTTCGTCCCGTCACCGTAACGTAACGACGAAGTCGCCAAGATCATTTAAAATGATAAAACATAACCGCGAATGATGATCCAATTTTCAGTGATTGCCTTCTTAAGTTAGGGGACGTTGAACTTGGAATTACAACTGAAATGTAAACAGTGTTCTATAATCATTTGGTTGAAATAAAAACATTACAACCTTTCTCCTTAAGTCTGTCATTATAAATCTATTGGGGAAAGTGTGGTTTATGAACAAGTGAGATTTTTCGCACTGGTCTGCTAGTATAATATTATTTCACTAGTATAGATCCCTCCTGCGGCGCTCACAAGCGACCGATCGTGACAAATGAGCATTCAAATGAAAGAGAATAGACATTAGCAGTGACAAATTGCACTCTAATGTCATTTTTTTAAAATATACGAAGTGTGCAATTTGCAGATACTGTTGCTGTAGGGAAATATGCTCCATAATTGCTGTCCACTTCACATTTTGGCCGCTGTGACGCCTGTTTCATGTCATTTAAACATTCTGAGGTTTATCATTTTGCATGGATTTTAGAAACAGTAAATCAAACGAATGAATACTCAAATCGTATAATTTCATAAATATCTAATAACCGGCGAGTGCTATGATGATCTAATTTTCAGTGATTGCCTTCTTAAGTTAGGGAACGTAGAACTTGGAATTCTAACTGAAATGTAAATAGTGTTCTCTAATCATTTGGTTGAAATAAAAACATAACAACCTTTCTCCTTAAGTCTCTCATTATAAACCTATTGTGGAAAGTGTGGTTTATGAACAAGCGAGATTTTTCGCACGGGTCTGCTAGTATAATATTATTTCACTAGTATAGATCCCTCCTGCGGCGCTCACAAGCGACCGATCGTGACAAATGAGCATTCAAATGAAAGAGAATAGACATTAGCAGTGACAAATTGCACTCTAATTTCATAAATATCTATATTCTTTTTTTAAATATACGAAGTGTGCAATTTGCAGATACTGTTGCTGTAGAGAAATATGCTCCATAATTGCTGTCCACTTCACATTTTGGCCGCTGTGATGCCCGTTTCATGTCATTTAAACATTCTGAGGTCTTTCCTTTATCATATTGCATGGTTTTCAGAAACAGTAAATCAAAGGATGAGTAGGCCTACTCAAATCGTATAATTTTATAAATATAGAAGGAGTGTTATGATGATCCAATTTTCAGTGATTACCTTCTTAAGTTAGGGAACGTAGAACTTGGAATTCTAACTAAAATGTAAATAGTGTTCTATAATCATTCGGTTGAAATAAAAACATAACCTTTCTCCTTATTTAGTCCTTCATTATAAACCTATTGGGGAAAGTGTGGTCTATGAACATACCAGATTTCAGTGATTGCCTTCTTAAGTTAGGGAACGTAGAAAATATTTAAATGAATATTGAAGATTTTCTCCCATACTAACAACATTATATTCTGCGGGACAATGACTTCCTTTGTAACATCTTTGTATCATCCTGAATGAAGAAGATGATGATGTCAATAGAACACTCATAAGGCCCAATGGCCAGGTGAAAATCTTCAAAATTGACACCTCTACCTATTTTCAAGATAGATTATAGAAGCATTTATTTTTGAAATTGTACAATAATTGTACTCCTAAGCATAATAGTTATGTTTAAAAAGTTTTTAGGCCTAAATTTGCGTTTTTTATGTTAGTTTTAGGCCCGTCTTGATCCGTACCATACCTTGGTAATGGTGAAAATTGATTGTATTTTCTAACATGTGAACCAATCTAGAAAGAAATATGGGAAATGGGACTTAAGTGATATGTTTCTTTTCACGTTCCTTGTTATCCTAACACTAAGAGTTACAGAACGTATATACAAGATCTCACTTACCTATTTGCTTTTGATCCGCGAATTTCTGCAGCCACAAAACAGTCATTAGTTTTCAAGAATGATGCTACCATGATGGCATCCACACTTGGTAGATTGTCAGACTGTGCTCTTTTAAAGCCTTCTTCTGTCATTTAGAAATCAATTGTGGTTTTTTTTTCGCAATCACGAATAATGATTATTCGGCTTTTAGTAGCAGCAGATGCACGATGGCTGGCGAAGCTTCATGCGGTGCTAAACGGTGACGTCACATCCCGCCGCTTACGTCACAGGACGTTTTACTCGCCTTGCGGAAAGAGACTTTTAAATATTTTTTTAATGACAGAAAACAAAGCAACTTATCACAATGCAATATGTTTCCATACTATTTAATGGGTGTACTTTTCAAAAATAATTTTTTTGAAAATTACGCATGTTCCCAATTGTGCTCTTCTCAGGCAAGTTGTTCAGCAATATTTCTTCAAACCATTTCCTCACTTGGCGCTTGTCTTCCTCGTGCTAGACCCTGGCATGGCAGTATCACACACACGCACGGCAGAAATAACATAAACACTCACTGACTTAAAGCTAACCTTCACTACACGTAATTATACTACACTATGTCAAACGACAAACAAATACTATTAAATAATAACAGACTAGGATAATATCAAAACGAAATATGTACCGGTACGATAAATACGAGAATGCAAAGACCGCCAATGAAACTAACCGAGCACATGTGTGAACGCAAGATGTTAGCTGGCAACATCGTCAGCGAAACTCGATTTATCTCGATATTTCAATTTGAATGGCTGCCTGTAATTGGCTGGTTAGAGTGTAGCTATGACGTAGCACTGAAACTTCAAGTCGGAAGTAAGGGTGGCTCTAGTATAGTTTAGGGCTTACTGCTTTAAGTGTATCACAAAATAGTAGTCACACGTCCATAGATTAGTTGTGTTTCGCAGTCTTGTAACATTGTAGGTACCGTATAAGAATAGTTATTTTTCTGACGCTTAATGCCTTAACCCTTTATAGGGGAAAACTTGATGTTTACTTGTATGTGTTTCTTACCCCCATTGCCGGTTGCAAGCCCGGGGCCTCATCTCGCAAGTGATGAGGAAGGTGGAGTGGGAGAAGTATCAACCTCGTAAAGAAACCAGGGCCCATCTGGCTCCGGATGGTAGCACCCTGTTATAGGGCCCCTACCTAGGGTTACTAGGCGAAACTGGTCAACGGTCTCAACGACGGAAGAGGAAGCAATGTGTTTCCCAACGGCAGAGAGGGCGGAAGAACCTAGTGGAGTAAACCACGAAAAATAATCATTTCGGACTAACAATCCGATCTTACCTCGGAAGTTAATTCCTTCTTCACAACCCACAACTTCATTCGCAGTATGGAAATGCCGCTGAAAGAAAGCACTACCCCAGGTGGCAGCTCGGAAAAGAAATCCACCATTGCGCAAAGCAATGCATCGGGACCTAGGGTTCTGGGGCGTCCCAACATCTACGAGAAAGACGAGTCGGAGCGTCTTGAAACACCTTCCAAACTCAAATTCAAGAAGAACTATTTCATCGGAACAATAAACGTCAACTCACTCACCAAAGTAGGAAAGCAAAAAGAACTAGAAAAGCTTATGGACAAAAACCAAATCCAGATCCTAGCTGTACAAGAGACCTGATTGCCCTCAGGGGCTCACATCTAGTGGGACGTGGGTTAGCGACCACGGGACCCCAGCTGAGTCCGGCATTGCTTCCACTTACTTGTGCCGGGCTCCTCTCTGTCTTCTTTCCTGTCGACCTCACTTGGTCAACTCTTGTTCTCTTCTGACCCCGACGGTATTAGGGTATCCTAGGCCTAGGGAGTCTTTCACTTTCCCGCCTTAGTTGGCCCTTGTCTCATCTTTTCTTTCTTTGGTGTAAATGTGTGTGTGCGTGACAGGAGGTGGAATTCTCCCCTAATCACAAGCTGAGTGGTCGTGGCGAGGTGATGAATGGCTACTGGGTGAGTAGTCACAAGCGACCCACCTCCAGATACCTGGCGACCTCTGGAGAACCTTAGCCTTACCCCGGGTAAGCGGGGCTCTGCCGGGGGTTGACTTTTAGTTCCCTAGCTACTCGTGGGACCAAACATAGCGTCCATTATTTCACAGGGTGGCTCCCTTACAAAGCCGTCTTTAAAATTTAAGAAGAGGAAGTTTATGCCTCTAGTTTCGCCGCTTGATGAAAAGGATTCAACGTTTTTCCCTCGGTACCTTATGGTAACAAGGACCGATGGGCAAAATTTTACAAACGTTGATCCTTTTGATTTACATGATGCAATTGAGGGGAAATGGGGCGATGTAGACACAGTAAAAAAGCTGCGAAACGGCGCACTCTTGATAAAAACTCAAGGAAAGAGACAGACAGATGGTCTTCTTGGGACGACAAGTTTCGGTGGTATTCCAGTCGAGGTAGTGAAGCACCAGTCCCTAAACCTGAAGAAAGGTTTAGTATTTCATAGGGACCTGGTGAACACTACCGACGAGCGTATCCTGGAAAGAACTGGAAAGCATGGCGTTGTCGAGGTGAGACGAATCAAACGTAAGATGAATGGTGTACTAGTTGACACCGGGGCGTTCATCTTATCGTTTGAGTCGGATAGCCTGCCCAAGAGGATCAAAGTGTCAATGTACACTCTCGATGTGCGACCGTATATTCCATCTCCATTGCGTTGTATTCAGTGTCAGCGATTTGGACATACCTCATCTCGTTGCTCGGGAAAGCCTATCTGTCTTTCCTGTGGCAAGGCCACTCATGAGGGAGCGGAATGTACACCACCTCCCGCATGTCCAAATTGCAAGGGAGAGCACTCTCCTCGCTGGAAGGAATGTCCTGCCTTCCTAGAGGAGAAGAAAATTCAAGAAATAAAGACCTTAGACGAGCTCTCCTACACTGAAGCACGCAGAAAATATCGCTCCATGGCCTCTCCTATTTTCTCAGTATCATATGCTCAAAAGGTATCAAACGAATCTAGTAATCAAGCGGCAAACTTGACATCGGGAACAAGTTCTAAAAGAGTTACCACTGTTAAAGGGGCTACAAATAGCCCTATTATCACCCCTGTTAGCCAGAAGAAGGTTACGGAATCTTCTTCTGGCATCCAACAAAAGGCGCAGGTGCCTCCAACTAAACCGGCGCCATCGGAGAAGTCTTCCCCTGCCAACGAGGCAAAGAAGACTTCTGCGACCGGGGCTGGATCGTCATCCAGCCCACCTGATAAGACAAAGATAGTGGAGAGGAGGGGGACGGAGCGGCGCCGTCTCTCTCGACCTCCGGCTGATGGGATGGCTCCTTCATCTGCTGGACCTTCAGCTCCCTCGACCATCAAGGGAGTGATGCCCGCAGAAGCCAAACCCATTAGAGTGGAGGAACTCCCCTATAGGAAAAATAAATCACCGGCGGAGAAGAGAGGGGCAGTTCAGCGCCGTTTCTCTTCCTCTCCTGCATACAAGGCAGCTCAGCCATCTGCTGGCCATTCCGCTCCTACCATCACCAAAGGAGCGGTGCCAGCTGGAGCGGCCTCGTTTTGCAAGGACCTGACGTCTGTGGGGAAGGGACCACCTACTACCCCGAATAGACGTCTGCGTCGGTCTAGAAAGAAGCATGCTCGGGGCGTGTCGGGGACAAGTACCCAGTCTTCGGACAGGGAGAAAGTTCCTAGACACCGCTCTCGCTCTTCTCCAAGAGCGAGACTCGTGAGGTCCGACGACGACCGCGCGCAACCCAAGAGAGCGCCCGCTCCATTTTCTTCGTCTTCGGAAGGAGATGTGGAGATTGAGGTGTGCTCTCCTGCCCCATCATCTCCAACTAGAGATGGGGAAGGGTGGCAAACGGTCAAGCATAAGTAGAAGACCCACTTCTACTTAAGTCCACACCATGGCACTATTACAATGGAACTGTAATAGCTATTCTGTTCATCTCGCTGAGTTACGACAATTAATATCTTCGTTTTCGGCAACCATTGTCTGTCTTCAGGAATCCAGGTTTCGTCCTGGACATGAGACAACAATGCGTCACTTCAAACTCTTCTCTAGAGACCGGGTGGACGGAGCTGTGGACGCTGGTGGCGTCTGCACTCTCGTCCACTCTAGCCTCTTTAGTGAAGAGGTGCCGTTGCGTACTCAGCTAGAGGCAGTTGAAGTTCGTACTTCGTTGCCAGTAATGGCAACAGTATGTAACGTGTACATTCCGCCTGATTCTCAGCCGGATTACGACCAGCTGGTGGATCAAGTCTCTCAGCTCCCCCCTCCTTTTCTCCTTCTGGGAGATGTTAATGCCCACAACACCATCTGGGGCTCCGCTACCACTAGCGGTAAAGGGAGAGATTTTGAGAGGCTGATCAGGCGGCTGGACCTGTGTCTGTTGAACACAGGGGAACCTACGCACTTCTCTATTGCACACGGTACTTATTCAAGTATCGATATTACCCTGTGCAGTCGTGCGCTGGTTCCCCTGCTACAGTGGGGTGTACACGATGACCTTTGTAATAGTGACCATTTTCCAATTATCGTTACTCTTCCGAACCAGAGAGCCATCGAGTTACCAAGTCGATGGCTTCTCCGTCGGGCTGATTGGCCAACTTTCACGGCACGTGCGGTGTTTGCCGAAGATAACTTTGGGAGTGTCGACGATCATACCATTCACATAACGAATGGTATTTTGACTGCTGCTGAGGAAACAATACCTTCCTCGTCCGGCAACTCACGCCGGAAGCTTGTCCCTTGGTGGACAGCCGAGATTGCAGCAGCCATTAAAGATCGTCGACGTGCTTTCAAATGCTATTGGAGGCAAAACACCATGGCCAACCTTATCACCTTCAGAAGAATGCGTGCCAGAGCCCGATATCTGATTCGGGAGAGTAAGAAAACGACGTGGGAAAAGTATGTGTCGTCCATGACGGCGCATACTCCTTCATCTCAAGTGTGGACTAAGCTTCGTCGGATCTCCGGACTCCCGACATCACTGTCGATACCCGGAGTGTCCATAAATGGAGACATCATCACGGACCATCTCGCCATTGCCAACAGCATTGGCTCGCACTTCTCCGATGTATCCTGCTCCGGGAGTTACGATCCTACATTTCTGGCTCTGAAGCGGGAGGCAGAGACTCACCCCTTGTCCTTTGCCACTGCTGCTTCGGAGTCCTATAATGTACCATTCTCTGAATGGGAACTGCGCAGTGCGCTTGCACTGTGCAGGGATACGGCTCCTGGACTGGATAACATACATAATCAAATGTTAAAGCATCTGTGCGAATCCAGTATAAAACAACTGTTGATCCTCTTCAATCGTATATGGATTGAAGGGGAGTTTCCATCTCAATGGCGAGAGGGGATCGTGATACCGATTCCTAAGGCTGGAAAGGATCCCAAGTTTGTAAGCAGCTATAGGCCCATTTGTTTGACAAATGGCATATCTAAGCTGCTCGAAAAGATGGTGAACCGTCGACTGGTGTGGTTCTTGGAGGATAAAGGTCTCCTGTCTGAGTACCAATGTGGATTTCGCTCTCATAGGTCCACCACTGACCATCTGGTGCGACTTGAGAGCGCCATACAGGAGGCTTTTTTTCCAAAAGCAGCACCTATTCATGGTTTTCTTTGACCTCGAGAAAGCCTACGACACCACATGGCGCTACGGGATCCTTTCCACCCTTCACAAGTGGGGACTCCGTGGTAACTTACCGACTTTCATTGCAAATTTCATGTCCGTCCGACTCTTCCGTGTAAGGGTCGGTAGGACATTATCGCAATACTATACCCAAGAAAATGGAGTTCCTCAGGGTTCAGTGCTGAGTGTCACCTTGTTCGCGATTGCCATTAATGGCATTGTTGCCGCCGCCGGGTCCGCGGTAGTTCCATCGCTGTATGTAGACAATTTAGCTCTGCATTACAGCTCTGGAAGTATGGCAGTCGTGGAACGGCAATTGCAGCTAGCTATCAACCGGGTCGATAGGTGGGCTCACGACCGGGGTTTTCGTTTTTCAGCAGCGAAAACCTCCGTCGTCCATTTTTGTCGGCTCCGGAGGCTACATTTACACCCTGAACTACATCTCAGGGATGCTGCGTTGCCGTTGGTTGACACTTAGCGCTTCCTGGGGCTCCATTTTGACAGCAAGTTAACGTGGCAGCACCATATACGGCAATTGAAAATGACATGTCCAGGAAACTAAACATGCTCAGGTTTCTTAGTGGCACTACGTGGGGGGCTGACCGTGCGGTGCTGCTACGGTTCTACCAAGCCCTCGTCCTGTCCCGGCTAGACTATGGTTCTGAGGCATACGGTTCAGCAAGGCCGGCAACCTTGAAAATGCTGGACAGTATCCACCATAGTGGTGTTAGGCTGGCTACCGGTGCCTTCCGGACCAGCCCGATACCCAGCCTACTCGCCGAATCGGGTGTTCCACCTTTAAATTATAGACGCCAACATATGCTTTTAGCATATGCTGCCAATGTGCGTCAAATGCCGCAACACCCGACCTATCAAGCTCTCTTCGGTACCCAAAACCACCAGGGTTACGCCAACCAGCCTCGTGCCACTCGGCCGGTTGGTATTAGACTTGATAGCTCGTGTACTGAAATAGGAGTGGCTGTAGGTCCCTGTATGATCCGGACATCTAGCGAGGTGCCTCCGTGGCAAGTCCCGCGTCCGGAAATTCGGTTAGATCTGCACCGAGGTCCTGAGGTGAACACGGATGCCTCCGTTTACCGGAGGCAGTTCCATAGCATAGTTCACCATTTTCCGGACGCTGGCATTCTATACACGGATGGTTCGAAGGTGGACGAGAAGGTGGGTTGTGCTTACGTTATTGATGGTGCAAATACCAAGATCTCTTTGCCTGAGGCCTGTAGTGTGTTTACTGCGGAGCTCGTTGCCATCTATGAAGCTCTGCAGTTTGCACTACAGGATGCACGAATCCACTTTCTCGTGTGTACCGACTCTTTGATTTCGTTGCAGTCAATTGCTACATGTTTCCCGCAACACCCCCTAGTGCAGCGAATCCACGACCTACTAGCCGGGCTGTGCCACGCTGACACTCGAATCACCTTTCTGTGGCTTCCAAGCCACATGGGAATTGCGGGAAATGAGTTAGCGGATCAAGCTGCAAAAGAGGCGGTATCACTATCACCTCGACCAATGGAGGTACCCGCTAGAGATATTCGCTCTCAGTTACGCCTACAAGTTCTGCCCCCGTGTGGGTGCGGGTTAGAATACACCCACGGTATGCCCTGCCTGTCGTAGGAGGCGACTAATAGGGCCGACATGGCCGAATAACTTGCCAGTTTTGATTTGTTCAGACCCCCTGTGGATGGGGAGGGTAGAATTCATCCACGGTATCCCCTGCCTGTCGTAAAAGGCGACTTAGAGGGGGCCTTATAAAGGTCAATTTTGGTTTTCTGGTCCCAGCTCTGGTTTGACCAATAGAAATAAACATGCGTGCTGTTAGGGGAAGGGCCACCAGCTTGGCCATCTGGCCAGAAAGCCTAGACGGTATGCCCCATCCCGTCAGGTGGGTGCGCCATGTACCCTACAGTAGTATCCGCCTTACAACGAAGGTCCCTGCATGGCCGAATACTGGAGCTGAATAAATCCTGTGCATGCCGAGGGGGAAGTGCCTGTTCGAGGCACTGGGACCCCGGGCAATATCTGCTATGCCAGGTAGGTATTGTCTAGGCTGGGTGGCGCCCACAGTGATAGCCCCCGTTCGGAGTGGGCAGTATACGGGGAGGATTTCGTCCGGGATGCGTAGTAAACGATCATGGACACCTGTACAGGGTGGCACCCTTAAAAAGCCGTCTCTGGAGTGTAGACCGAATCCCAAGGTGTATACGCCTTGGGATGAGGCATTTAATAAGAAGTTCCCTGTTGACAGGTCTCCTCGCTACCTGGTAGCTACCAGGACAGACGGGGGAGATTTTAAACAGGTAAAATCGATCCTATTTTCAGAGGAAATCGAGGGGAAATATCGCGACCTTAACGGGATTTCCAAGCTCCGGAACGGGCAGCTCCTGCTGCATACCGTTGACCGGCAGCAAACCGAAGCGTTGCTGGAATGCACGCATTTCGGTGAAATTCCCGTTAAGGTTGAGAAGCACGATACGCTGAATGAGGTCCGTGGAGTTATATTCCATCGCGACCTCATTTTAAACAGCGTCGCGGAATTGATGCGGGATCTGGGGAAGCGAGGCGTCACCAGGATTAGGCGCATCACCCGGAAAATTGGAAATGATAGCGTCGATACTGGCGCTTTCATTCTCCATTTTGAGGGTGATGTAGTCCCTAGGCAGGTGAAGGTCACGTCGTACCATTGCGACGTTAGACCGTACATCCCTCCACCTATGCGCTGCTACAATTGCCAGAAATTCGGTCATGTTTCTGCCAGGTGCACTGCCAAGGCGGTGTGTAGAGAGTGTGGCAAGGGGACACATGACGGTGTGGGGTGTACGCCTCCCCCGACGTGTCCTAACTGCCAAGGAAGTCACTTTCCGTGGTCGAAGCAGTGCCCTGAGTTCTGCAAGGAAGCAAAGATACAAGAAATCAGAACATTGGATCGGCTTTCATATCACGACGCTCGAAAGAGATACCGTGATATGACTGCACCCGAATTTCCGGTATCTTTCGCGGCTAAGTTGACGCCACCTATCACCCCTGCCACTTTCGTTCCCCGTGCTGTACCCTCGACGACGAACTACTCTGAGATCGTAAAGTCTCCCCTCGCTGTCCAAGCGAGACCTGTCAGCCCGAAGAAGGTTACACAACCTCCTTCGGCCATTGTGAAAAGGGCGCCGGTTATACCATCTAAACCGGCGCAATCGCAGAAGAAGTCATCTTCCTCTCCGAACCGGTCGGAGAAGAAGTCTTCCCCTGCCAACGAGGCAAAGAAGACTTCTGCGACCGGGGCTGGATCGTCATCCAGCCCACCTGATAAGACAAAGATAGTGGAGAAGAGGGAGACGGTGCGGCGCCGTCTCTCTCGACCTCCGGCTGATGGGATGGCTCCTTCATCTGCTGGGCCTTCCGCTCCCTCGACCATCAAGGGAGTGATGCCCGCAGAAGCCAAACCCATTAGAGTGGAGGAACTCCCCTATAGGAAAAATAAGTCACCGGCGGAGAAGAGAGGGGCGGTTCAGCGCCGTTTCTCTTCCTCTCCTGCATACAAGGCAGCTCAGCCATCTGCTGGCCATTCCGCTCCTACCATCACCAAAGGAGCGGTACCAGCTGGAGCGGCCTCGTTTTGCAAGGAC
The DNA here is from genome assembly GCA_946902985.2 of Meconema thalassinum. Lineage (NCBI taxonomy): Eukaryota > Metazoa > Arthropoda > Insecta > Orthoptera > Tettigoniidae > Meconema > Meconema thalassinum. The sequence continues at coordinate 13,602,834 of OX336392.1, read as the reverse complement.
CTGACGTCTGTGGGGAAGGGACCACCTACTTCCCGGAATAGACGTCTGCGTCGGTCTAGAAAGAAGCATGCTCGGGGCGTGTCGGGGACAAGTACCCCGTCTTCGGACAGGGAGAAAGTCCCTAGACACCGCTCTCGCTCTTCTCCAAGAGCGAGACTCGTGAGGTCCGACGACGACCGCGCGCAACCAAAGAGAGCACCCGCTCCATTTTCTTCGTCTTCGGAAGGAGATGTGGAGATTGAGGTGTGCTCTCCTGCCCCATCATCTCCAACTAGAGATGGGGAAGGGTTGCAAACGGTCAAGCATAAGTAGAAGACCCACTTCTACTTAAGTCCACACCATGGCACTATTATAATGGAACTGTAATAGCTATTCTGTTCATCTCGCTGAGTTACGACAATTAATATCTTCGTTTTCGGCAACCATTGTCTGTCTTCAGGAATCCAGGTTTCGTCCTGGACATGAGACAACAATGCGTCACTTCAAACTCTTCTCTAGAGACCGGGTGGACGGAGCTGTGGCCGCTGGTGGCGTCTGCACTCTCGTCCACTCTAGCCTCTTTAGTGAAGAGGTGCCGTTGCGTACTCAGCTAGAGGCAGTTGCAGTTCGTACTTCGTTGCCAGTAATGGCAACAGTATGTAACGTGTACATCCCGCCTGATTCTCAGCCGGATTACGACCAGCTGGTGGATCTAGTCTCTCAGCTCCCCCCTCCTTTCCTCCTTCTGGGAGATTTTAATGCCCACAACACCATCTGGGGCTCCGCTACCACTAGCGGTAAAGGGAGAGATTTTGAGAGGCTGATCAGGCGGCTGGACCTGTGTCTGTTGAACACAGGGGAGCCTACGCACTTCTCTATTGCACACGGTACTTATTCAAGTATCGATATTACCCTGTGCAGTCGTGCGCTGGTTCCCCTGCTACAGTGGGGTGTACACGATGACCTTTGTAATAGTGACCATTTTCCAATTATCGTTACTCTTCCGAACCAGAGAGCCATCGAGTTACCAAGTCGATGGCTTCTCCGTCGGGCTGATTGGCCAACTTTCACGGCACGTGCGGTGTTTGCCGAAGATACCTTTGAGAGTGTCGACGATCATACCATTCACATAACGAATGGTATTTTGGCTGCTGCTGAGGAAACAATACCTTCCTCGTCCGGCAACTCACGCCGGAAGCTTGTCCCTTGGTGGACAGCCGAGATTGCAGCAGCCATTAAAGATCGTCGACGTGCTTTCAAATGCTATCGGAGGCAAAACACTATGGCCAACCTTATCACCTTCAGAAGGATGCGTGCTAGAGCCCGATATCTGATTCGGGAGAGCAAGAAAACGACCTGGGAAAAGTATGTGTCGTCCATGACGGCGCATACTCCTTCATCTCAAGTGTGGACTAAGCTTCGTCGGATCTCCGGACTCCCGACATCACTGTCGATACCCGGAGTGTCCATAAATGGAGACATCATCACGGATCATCTCGCCATTGCCAACAGCATTGGCTCGCACTTCTCCGATGTATCCTGCTCCGGGAGTTACGATCCTACATTTCTGAGCGGGAGGCAGAGACTCACCCCTTGTCCTTTGCCACTGCTGCTTCGGAGTCCTATAATGTACCATTCTCTGAATGGGAACTGCGCAGTGCGCTTGCACTGTGCAGGGATACGGCTCCTGGACCGGATAACATACATAATCAAATGTTAAAACATCTGTGCGAATCCAGTATTAAAAAACTGTTGATCCTCTTCAATCGTATATGGATTTAAGGGGAGTTTCCATCTCAATGGCGAGAGGGGATCGTGATACCGATTCCTAAGGCTGGAAAGGACCCCAAGTTTGTAAGCAGCTATAGGCCCATTTGTTTGACAAATGGCCTATGTAAGCTGCTCGAAAAGATGGTGAACCGTCGACTGGTGTGGTTCTTGGAGGATAAAGGTCTCCTGTCTGAGTACCAATGTGGATTTCGCTCTCATAGGTCCACCACTGACCATCTGGTGCGACTTGAGAGCGCCATACAGGAGGCTTTTTTCCGAAAGCAGCACCTAGTCACGGTTTTCTTTGACCTCGAGAAAGCCTACGACACCACATGGCGCTACGGGATCCTTTCCACCCTTCACAAGTAGGGACTCCGTGGTAACTTACCGACATTCATTGCGAATTTCATGTCCGTCCGACTCTTCCGTGTAAGGGTCGGTAGGACATTATCGCAATACTATACCCAAGAAAATGGAGTTCCTCAGGGTTCAGTGCTGAGTGTCACCTTGTTCGCGATTGCCATTAATGGCATTGTTGCCGCCGCCGGGTCCGCGGTAGTTCCATCGCTGTATGTAGACGATTTAGCTCTGCATTACAGCTCTGGAAGTATGGCAGTCGTGGAACGGCAATTGCAGTTAGCTATCAACCGGGTCGACAGGTGGGCTCACGACCGGGGTTTTCGTTTTTCAGCAGCGAAAACCTCCGTCGTCCATTTTTGTCGGCTACGGAGGCTACATTTACACCCTGAACTACATCTCAGGGATGCTGCGTTGCCTTTGGTTGACACTTATCGCTTCCTGGGGCTCCATTTTGACAGCAAGTTAACGTGGCAGCACCATATAAGGCAATTGAAAATGACATGTCTCAGGAAACTGAACATGCTCAGGTTTCTTAGTGGCACTACGTGGGGGGCTGACCGTGCGGTGCTGCTACGGTTCTACCAAGCCCTCGTCATGTCCCGGCTAGACTATGGTTCTGCGGCATACGGTTCAGCAAGGCCGGCAACCTTGAAAATGCTGGACAGTATCCACCATAGTGGCGTTATGCTGGCTACCGGTGCCTTCCGGACCAGCCCGATACCCAGCCTACTCGCCGAATCGGGTGTTCCACCATTAAATTATAGACGCCAACATCTGCTTTTAGCATATGCTGCCAATGTGCGTCAAATGCCGCAACACCCGGCCTATCAAGCTCTCTTCGGTACCCAAAACCACCAGGGGTACGCCAACCGGCCTCGTGCCACTCGGCCGGTTGGTATTAGACTTGATAGCTCGTGCACTGAAATAGGAGTGGCTGTAGGTCCCTGTATGATCCGGACATCGAGCGAGGTGCCTCCGTGGCAAGTCCCGCGTCCGGAAATTCGGTTAGATCTTCACCAAGGTCCTAAGGTGAACACGGATGCGTCCGTTTACCGGAGGCAGTTCCACAGCATAGTTCACCAAATTCCGGACGCTGGCATTCTATACACGGATGGTTCAAAGGTGGACGAGAAGGTGGGTTGTGCTTACGTTATTGATGGTGCAAATACCAAGATCTCTTTGCCTGAGGCCTGTAGTGTGTTTACTGCGGAGCTCGTTGCCATCTATGAAGCTCTGCAGTTTGCACTACAGGATGCACGAATCCACTTTCTCGTGTGTACCGACTCTTTTAGTTCGTTGCAGTCAATTACTACATGTTTCCCGCAACACCCCCTAGTGCAGCGAATCCACGACCTACTAGCCGGGCTGTGCCACGCTGACACTCGAATCACCTTTCTGTGGTTTCCAAGCCACATGGGAATTGCGGGAAATGAGTTAGCAGATCAAGCTGCAAAAGAGGCGGTATCACTACCACCTCGACCAATGGAGGTACCCGCTAGAGATATTCGCTCTCAGTTACGCCTACAAGTTCTGGCTTTTTGGGAGAGTCAGTGGCTAGCTGACCCACTGCCCAGTAAACTGAGAGCGATCAAGGGAACTACTCGCGTGTGGCGGAGCTCCTTCCGGGCCCGGAGAGAGTCCGTCATTTTGTGTAGGCTAAGGATAGGTCATACAAGATCCACCCACTCGTACCTAATGAGAAGGGAAGACCCCCCACTTTGTACCTGTGGAGCCGTATTCACCGTGGCCCACATTTTCACCGAGTGTGTGGATCTTGCTGACTTACGAAGAAACCTTGGTTTGCAGACGACACTCAAACTTATATTAGCCGATGACGCGGTGGCTGCTGATCGCGTTATCCGCTTTATAAGTGAGAGTGGGTTAGGGCCAGCAATCTAAATTTTCCAGTGAACATTGACTCAACGACTTGTTCGTTTTTGAAAGATAATGTTTTGTTTTTTCCGTAATTTTTGTTTATTTTTATAATTTTTATTTTGTATTTAATTGTTTGTTTTTGTTTTATTAATTTTTGGTCTTTTTTAAATTTAGATGTCCACCTCAAAATTTTAAATTCAATTCAAAATTTGTATTCTTTAATCTGTGTTAAGAGGGGCAGATGACCTCGTAGTTCCTCCCCTTAAAACAACAATAACTAACTAACTAACTACAAGTTCTGGCTTTTTGGGAGAGTCAGTGGCTAGCTGACCCACTGCCCAGTAAACTGAGAGCGATCAAGGGAACTACTCGCCTGTGGCGGAGCTCCTTCCGGGCCCGGAGAGAGTCCGTCATTTTGTGTAGGCTAAGGATAGGTCATACAAGATCCACCCACTCGTATCTAATGAGAAGGGAAGACCCCCCACTTTGTACCTGTGGAGCAGTATTCACCGTGGCCCACATTTTTACCGAGTGTGTGGATCTTGCTGACTTACGAAGAAACCTTGGTTTGCAGACGACACTCATACTTATATTAGCCGATGACGCGGTGGCTGCTGATCGCGTTATCCGCTTTATAAGTTAGAGTGGGTTAGGGCCAGCAATCTAAATTTTCCAGTGAACATGGACTCAATGACTTGTTCGTTTTTGAATGATAATGTTTTTTGTTTTTTTTCCGTATTTTTTGTTTATTTTTATGATTTTGTTTTTTATTTAATTTCTTGTTGTTTTTGTTTTATTAATTTTTGGTCTTTTTAAATTTAGATGTCCACCTCAAAATTTTAAATTCAATTCAAAATTTGTATTTCTTTAATCTGTGTTAAGAGGGGCAGATGACCTCGTAGTTCCGCCCCTTAAAACAACAATAACTAACTAACTAACTAAGAGACCTGATTCCTTGACGAGAACATCATGGACACCAACCACTACAGAATATTCAAGGGAAAGGCGGGCATTAGAACACCATCCAACAATCCTCTGCTAGGAACCTGCTTCTATGTAAACAAGAAGATAGCAAACAGTTTTATTGACTTCACGTCAAAATCTGAAAGATTGTCTCTACTAACTGTTAAATGCAAGAATAAGAAGTACACTCTCATCAACTGCCATGCCCCGATCAATGAAGACAACAAGAAGAACCCACAGAAAGTGGATGACTTCTGGGATCTTCTAGAAACTGAAATCGTCCGGATACCCAACAGCAACATACAAATTCTACTAGGGGGCTTCAACGCGCAGATTGGGAAGGAAATGAAATACAGAGATATTGTTGGAGAATATCCAGGACATAGGAGGACAAATAGAAATGGTGAACGACTCATTGGACTCTACAAAGCGTTTCAGTTGAAAGTAATGTCAACACACTTCAAGGAACTCCCAATAAGAAAAAAACATGGGTATCTCCTAATGCTGAACTAGGCGAATTCCAACTGGATCACGTAGCAATAACAAGGAAAAATGTAAGAGAAGTGATGAATGTCAAAGTGATTAGAAATGGTGAATTTGATTCGGATCACTATCTCTCCAAAGTCAAGATCCGTTTCCTCCCATTAGGCCAAAAGAGAGATCCACCTAAAATGATAAGATATACTACGAACCAAATGAACATCACTCAAGACAATATTGAAAACTTCATGGATGAAATCCGTACTAGAAGAAAGAGGAACTGGCAGGAGTTGTGCACAGAAATCAATGCCTCTTCAATGAAATCACTCGGACAGGCTAAAATAAAACGAGAACTACGGTGGAATGAAGAGTGCGAAGAAGGTCTCAGGGAGAGATCCGAGAAATGAAGAAAATGGAAATCCTCCAAGAGAATGGAACACATGGAACAATTCAGACAACAGAGGAAAGAAACATCCAGAACATTCCGAAGGACTAAACGATCATTTGAAAAGGCTCAACTGGAAAACCTCCAGTGTGACTTCGTTAAGAACAAATCCAGAGATTTCTATCAGACTTTCAAAAGCAAACTCAAAGGATACCAAACTCCAAGTTTGAGCTTCAGAAATGAAAAGGGTAAAATTGGACTCAATAGCCAAGAAAACTGCGAAATATTGGCCAGATACTTCCATAATCTCCTGAACTGTCTTTCCCCAATTTCTAAACTAGAATTTCCTGACATACCAGAGAACCCAGAAGGTGACGAAGTGCCAACAAAGGAAGAAATCAAAGCAGCACTCAGGAACCTAAAAAACAACAAAGCAAGTCGAGAAGATTCGATAACGGCAGAAATGTTGAAATGGGCAGAACCAGAAATCTTAGATGATCTTCACCATATCATCAGTGAAATTTGAGAGAAGGAGAAAATATCTGAAGAGTGGAAAACAGCACTCATACATCCGCTACATAAGAAAGGGGACAAACAGGACGTCAACAACTATAGGGGTGTGTCTCTTCTACCGATCGCCTATAAGATCCTCTCAAAATTGCTTCTGAATAGAATAGAGACGACTTTAGATGAACAACTGGGGGAATACCAAGCAGTGTTTAGTAAAGGCCGCTCCTGCATTGAACAGATATTCAACCTGAAGTCAATACTCCGCCACAGAATGCTGACTGGTATCGTTTATAGACTTCAAGAAAGCCTTCGATTCGGAGGACAGAGAAACCTTGCTGAAGATCATTAAAGAATTTGGAGTCAAAACAAAACTGGCAGACATAATCAAAGAGACCCTAATAGATACAACTTCCGGGGTGAAATTCTTGGGGCATTTGTCACAACCGTTTGAAATCAAGACAGGCGTGAAGCAAGGTGATGGACTATCACCACTCCTATTGAACTGTGTCTTAGAAAAGATTGTTAGAATTTGGAACTCTGAACTTGAACGCCAAAAGATAACTCCGATCTGCCTAGGAAGAAAATCAGGAGGGATTAAAATCAACTGCCTAGCTTTTGCTGATGACTTTGCAGTTTTGTCTGAAAGTCCGGAGGTCGCAACCATTCAAATTAACCTTCTGGAAAAAATTGCTACCCAAACAGGACTGAGGATCTCAACAGACAAGACCAAATTCATGATGAACTCCAAAGATGGACCACAATTTCTGGAAACAGAGATAGGGTGAATCAAAAGGGTCAAAAAGTTCAAGTACCTTGGTGAGACCATACAAGCGAATGGACTAGATAAAGATGCAACAGAAGATCGGATTTCAAAAATGGAGAGAGCATAGGGCTTGACATAAAACATGTACAATAAAAAGTTCCTATCCTGGAATGCTAAAATAAAACACTACAACACCGTGGTGAAGACAGAATGTCTCTATGCCAGTGAATGTCTGTCTATGAACTACAAGCTGGATAAACTAGAGGTCTTGGAAAGGAGAATCCTCAGAGAAATTATGGGTGCTGTTCAAAGCGAAAGTGGATGGAAACTTCGAAGTAATGAAGAAGTTTACCAGAAAGTAGAAAGAATCTCTGAGACTATGACGAAGAAGAAGAGGTTGAAGTTTCTCGGACATCTATACAGAATGGAGCAAGCGGATATTTGATTACTTCTGGAGAAAGAAGACCACAACAGCATGGATTAAGAAAACAAAGGCTGACATGGAAAAATTAAACATCTCTGAAGACCAACTGTTAGACAGAAATAGATTTAGGAACATACTGAGTAATTTGGAAGGGATTCAAGCGCAAGAAGGCCTAAGAAGACAGGAAGAGTCTGGACAGACGAACAGCGTAAACAGGCCAGCGAACGCATGAAGGAGTATTGGGTGCAGAGAAAACTTCCCACCAAGAAAAAGGAAGAAGTTGTAGCGTGATGCTAACTGGTCCATTCGCGTGTAAAAATATATATTAATAATGTTATTTTGTGTTTCTCTAATTTTAAAGTTTATGCATTTATTTTTAATTTTCAATTTATGATATTATTATTGAATTATTTAATTAACTAATTTCAAATTGATTTCTACAATTATTTTTATAATTTTTATAGTTATGTTTATTATTTAAATGTTTATATTTATTTTATAATTATTGTACTGTAATTTTATTTTTATAATTTCTATGTCTAAATTTATAGTTCATTTTTACACTTTACTTGTTAATCTTTTTAGATTTAAATTGTTTAAAATTTATCCAACACATTACGTCAAGTAGATATAATATTTGATTTTTAGAAATACTACCAGTGTCTTTTAAATCATAAACTGTCCTTATGACACGTGGTTAATATAGAGAACACTATCCCATAAATAGTTAATATTTTACCAGTAATAGTTGCCACACTATATAAGACTTTTATGTTCCTGCTTTGGAGGGCAGAGACTGTTAAGGGTGTCATTGTAGGCTTGTTGGAGCTATTTTGTTTTGTATAGATTTGGATCTGATGATACTCGTTTAACGAGCGAAACATTTAATCCCTGAGCTTTTTCCTTCTGTAGTTTGGGGACGTGGTGGCGCAGCGGTCAAGTTGTCGGCCTCTCACCAAGGTGGAGCGGGTTTGATTCACGGCCAATACATGTGAGATTTTTGATGTGAAATGGCATGCCCTTTGGTTCGGATTCCACGTAAAATGAGGTCCCATGGCTCATGCTCGCATGATTAACGGTCACGTAAAACTACAAGCTTCCTTCCTTTTTCCTTCTGTAGCCCAAAACAAATACAATGTGTCCACAAAGTCCGCATTCCTCTGCTCATTATTCCCAGCTCCCGTGGTCACAATGCTTGCCTTTGGGGAAAAGAAAAACTTTTTTTTTCCCAAGAAAATGAGCGAAAGTCACCTCACGTCATCATCTGGGCCGGAATGACACAAGCGCATCTGTTTTGACATATGTTTTGATCGTTCTGTTAATCAGATTAATGACTGGCTCAGCCCGCAGCTGCAAAATGCGGGAATCTTAGACGGCGTTTGGTTTCAACACGATGGCTGTTCGACAACGTCTGATCGCAGTCTTTGGGAATCACCGGATCGGTCAAGGATCGGACAATGGGACGACCGGTATGTTGGAATTCATGATGGATGGATCCTCAGTTCAGGGTCTGCGACAACGCGGTCATGTAGCCCAGTGTACTTTGGCTGTGTGTAGAATCTGTCTGACAACCTGTGTTAATTGTGATGGCTGTATTAGTGTAAGGACTGCAGACGATCTACACACATCAAAAAAAGTTTTGCATCACCTCGGTTCCCAGATCTCCGGCATATAGACGTTGACTGTGTATATTGTATCAAAGATACAGTCCCTTTGACTGTTCATAGATGTCACTAAAACTGCTCAAAGATGTAAACAACCATGCATGAGCAGGGCCTATTAGACGGAGGGGGTACGACAGCCGATCAGTTCCAGTCATTCCACCAGGACGAAGGTACGCTGCTCATGTTGTCTGTAGTTCTACCATGCCTAGAAGGTCAATACCGCAGTTCGATAGCGTCCGCATTGTTACTTTGTGTCAAGAAGGGCTCTCAACAAGGGAAGTTTCCAGGCGTCTCAGAGTGAACCAAAGCGATGTTGTTCGGACATGGAGGAGGTACAGAGATACAGGAACTGTCGATGACAGGCCTCGCTCAGGCCGCCCAAGGGCTACTACTGTAGTGGATGACCGCTACTTACGGATTGCCGCTCGGAGGAACCCTGACAGCAATGCCACCATGTTGAATAATGCGTTTCGTTCAGCCACAGGACGTCGTGTTTCAACTCAAACTGTGCGCAATAGGCTGCATGATGCGCAACTTCACTCCCGACGTCCATGGCGAGGTCCAGCTTTGCAACCCCGACACCATGCAGCGCGGTACAGATGGGCCCAACAACATGCTGAATGGACCCCACAGAATTGGCATCACGTTCTCTTCACCGATGAGTGTCGCATATGCCTTCAACCAGACAATCGTCGGAGACGTGTTTGGAGGCACCCTGGTCAGGCTGAACGTCTTAGACACACTGTCCAGCGAGTGCAGCAAGGTGGTGGTTCCCTGATGTTTTGGGGTGGCATTATGTGGGGCCGACGTACGCCACTGGTGGTCATGGAAGGCTCCGAAACGGCTTTACGATACCTGAATGACATCCTCCGACCCATAGTGCACCCATATCGGCAGAATATTGGAGAGGCATTTGTCTTCATGGACGACAATTCTCGACCTCATCGTGCACATCTTGTGAATGCGTTCCTTCAAGATAACGACATCGCTCGACTACAGTGGCCAGCATGTTCGCCAGACATGAACCCTATCGAACATGCCTGGGATATGTTGAAAAGGGCTGTTTATGGACGTCTTGACCCACCAACCACTCTGAGAGATTTACGCCGAATTGTCGTTGAGGAGTGGGACAATTTGGACCAACAGTGTCTTGATGAACTTGTGGATAGTATGCCACGACGAATACAGGCATGCATCAATGCAAGAGGACGTGCTACTGGGTATTAGAGGTAGTGGTGTGTACTGCAATCTGGACCACAAATGCTGAAAGTCTAGCTGTATGATGGTACAACATGCAATGTGTGGGTCTCATGAGCAATAAAACGAGCTGAAATGTTGTTTGTGTTGATCTCTATTCCCTTTGTATTTAAAGGTTCCGGAACTCTTGGAACCGAGGTGATGCAAAACTTTTTTTGATGTGTGTATTTCAAGTAGTTCCTACTTTTGCTACCAAATGCTACCGTCAAGGACACCTAGCTTTTAACTTGCCTACTAAATGCAACCGCAACCGGCATCTGGCGGCAAACGTTGGATCTAATAGAGCGTTAATCAATTGTAACCTAGAGATTTAGCTTCACACAATTGTAGTCAGTGGAAGGTTATTTAACATGCAATAAATCTATGACATGGGACCGCCGGGTTTACTTCTCCTCCGAAGGAAGGCATACTGAGAGACTTTTAACTCTCTTAAAAAATCCGACGACTTCGGCCGGGTTTGAACCCGCGACCTTGGGCTTAGAAGCTCAGCATACTACCGAAGCCGCTACACACAACTTTACAGTTCTGAAACAAACGCTGAAGAACAATGTCGTAAAGCCAACGAACAGTAAGCACAGTTCAGTACGTACTGTACCAAATACGTACAACGACACAAACGATAGGAGAGATGACGGAGCACTAAAACGGACAAGCGATAAGAAGAATGGCGCGACGGGGAGTGAGTCACCGCTACGAGCATGGTCGGATCAACGGGAGCGGCGGACCAGCCGGACTGTGCTTTGAAATGGACGTCTTTATATATATTTTAATTATGAAAAATATTTCTCGTATTCCCGAGCCTCCGTGGCTTAGGAGGCAGAACGCCAGTCTCTCACCGCTGGGTCCATGGTTCAAATCCCGGTCACTCCATGTGAGATTTGTCCTGGACAAAGCGGAGACAGAGAGATTTTTCTCCGGGTACTCCGGTTTTCCTTGTCACAAATTTCATTCCAGCAACACTCTCCACTATCATTTCATTTCATTTGTCATTCATTTAATCATTGCCTCAGAGGAGTGCGTCAGGCTTCGGCAGCCAGCACAGTTCATATTCTCGCCGCTAGATGGGAGCTTCATTCATTCCATTCCCTGACTAGGTCGGTCGACTGCAAGCAGGCTGCAGAGTTTCATTTCTCCTATTCAAATCAGAAAGCAAACACTATCTAGTTGTTATTCAATATATAAATAAATATTTTCATTGTCTTGTTAACGAATTGGGTCCTGTGGAGGGCACGTTTTGGAACTGTTGTTATAGAAATCTGTGGATGAAAATGTTTAGGTTAATGTTGTTTGAATTGCAGCCAATGGCCATAGCAGGGCATTTCAATTCCCCAATAAGTTCAATTTCAAGTAGTTCCAACGTTGACTACCAGACGCCACTGTCACTGACACCTAGCGGCGAACATTGGAACTTGATAGAGCGTCTCTAACCAGCCAAGTATAACCTACAGACTTCCGATGATGATGATGATGATGATGATGATGATGATAATTGTTGCTTTAAGGGGCCTAACATCTGGGAATCGGTCCCTAATGGTTTGAAAATGAAATGAAACAATACTTAAAACTAGGGACCTGAAAAAATCGCATTTGCGATAAATGCGAATTTTTAAATTTCGTTCAGAATCCAAGCCTACATTAATTTTAATGTAAAAAAAAAACAAACATTTTTACGTGTAAATCAAAGTGCGACAAAATGCCAATTGTGACCCAAAATGCGAAAATACCAAATAAGTGCGATTTTATAGTGAAATTACTTTAAATCTGCTAATTTATTTGTGAATTTGTTTATTTATTTACATATGTTACGCCCTCATTGGAGCACTTAACCAAAACAAGTATATACATGTCTCAAAAACAATATTAAAGATTCAGCTTCTTATTTTTCTTCTTTTCCCAAAACATTTTCATTCTAGTCGACCTTGCCGCTCTCTCTGCATCGCTTATGGTGTAAGTTTTGCGGGTAAAGGTTTTTAAGGGAAGTCGGATGTTCTTGTTTTTCAAGATATTCTTCTCATCTTTGTTAGCAATTTGGGACATTGTCAAGCCGAGTTCATCCAGATCATTTTGAATTTCCATAAACCAAGAGTTCTTTGTTTTACTTTTGAAAAAATAATTAAATAATACTTTTAATTGTCTGGTATCCGGCAGGCGTGAGATATGACCAAAAAAAAGCAATTCGCCTTTTTCGCTTAGTATCGACTATAGACTCAGTTTCTTTATAAACCACTTCATTTGGTAATAGACGCCATTGACCATCCACCTGATGTGTTTTATTAATTATAGTTCTGAGAATTCTTCTATCAATCTTCTGTAATGTGTCAGTAACTGATCGAGTGTTTAACTTGAAAAGTGTTTCACAAGCATATATTGCTTCCGGTTTAATAACTGATTCGTAATGTCGTAATTTGGCATTTATGGAGAGTGATTTTTTTTTTTTGTAACTAGACCAAGTAATATATTGCGCTTGTCTTAACTTTGTTGCTCTATTTTCGATTGACGCTTTCTCATTCAAATTCCATGTTATAATCTCCCCTAAATATTTAAATTTATGTACAACTTTAATTTCTTTATTGTTGATCAATGTAATAGCTTGTGTTTCCACATCAAAGGATGCCATTATTTCAGTCTTTTCAAATGAAATTTGAAGTCCTACTTTTGCTGCAATAGACCCAAGTTCTTCAATTTGGTGTTTAGCCTCATCTATACTGGTTGCAAGCAGTGCAAGGTCATCTGCAAAGGCCAAGCAATTCAGTTTTATATTAGTACCAATCTTGACATTTGGAGGACAAGTTTTGTTCCACTCACGCATGATCTTTTCAAGAACACAATTAAATAATAACGGTGATAGACCATCTCCCTGTCGAAGTCCAGTCCGGATATCAAATGGTTCAGACAAGGCGCCTCGAAATTTAACCTTTGATTTAGTATCTTTCAAAGTAACGCCGATGAGGTTGATACGCTTTTGATGTAACCCAAATTCCCTAAGGATGTTAAGTAATGACCCTCGATGGATACTGTCATAAGCTTTCTTAAAATCCACAAAAGTAATGACCAAATCCTTTTGTCTCATTCTATGATATTTCATTATCCATTTCAGACTGATGATCTGATACGGACAGCTGCGACCTGGTCGGAACCCTCCTTGATATTCTCCTAGTTCTTGATCGAGTTGTTGTTGAATTCTTGTCAAGATAATTCTAGATAGAATCTTGTATGTTACATCAAGCAAAGAGATCCCACGGTAGTTGTTCGGGTCTGATCTATCACCCTTTTTATGAATTGGGTGGATTGCAGCCATTCTCCATTCCTCTGGTATTTGTTCCGAATTCCATACATCGATGAGGCGTTTATGGAGGTTGGAGATGGTTTGTTCATTTGCATATTTCCATAGTTCTGCTACCAATGAATTCTCTCCCGCTGCTCTATAATTTTTGAGCCAATTAATCGCTGCACATACTTCAGTCAAGTCAGGAGGAATAATGTTCTGTAAATTTGTTTTATTTTTTGGATTAGGCTCAACATCAAGATATTCCTTAGGTTCATCAGCATTTAGTAGTTCTCTAAAATAATCTGCTAGAATTTTAGCATTATCAGTATCATTGTGGACTAGTTTACCTGATTTATCTTTCATTAATAGTGTAGGAGGGCTGTATTTAGAATGATATTGACGAAATGTCCTGTAATAGTCCCTTGTTTTGTGTTGCTTAAAGGAATCATCAATAATTTGTATGGACTTTTTTTGATTTTCTCTTTTAATTCTCCTAATTTCTTTGGCAGTTTCCCTTCGAACAATGGTTAATTCTTCTCGCGATTGTGTGGTCCTCTTTTGCTGATCATTGAGCCATGCTGTGTGTCTTTTCCGAATTGCAGCATCACATTCCGCATTCCACCATGCATGCTTTTTCCTTTTCCTAATAGGGGCAATTTCGACAGCAACGATTTTCAGTGTGTCAACCATCGTTTCTAGCTTGTCACTTAAGAGAGTTTTAGACTTTTCCTTATAGGACACATTATTTATTAAATAACTAGGGTCATATTGCCTTTGCATGGTCGAGTTTGACGATTTTTGTTTACGTCGTGGAGTTAACTTGATCTTTATCTTGGATATATAATGATCAGAATCAAACAAAAACAAAAGAATATGTTTAGTAGGTGGCCTAATCGCTCGCTAACGATACCTCATCTCGGACTCGCAGTGTGCTACGCATATTGGTCGATATAACAATCGATTTCTGTATCGATACGAACTTTCGACTATCTGTAACTTATTCAGACAGCTGACGAACGAAACTCGTTTGTGTACTTGGCGCATCGTGGCGACTGGTGGTTTGTCGAAAACGTGGACTTCACTAAACGGAAAATTTTGCGGCTTGCCGCTTGAATAGTAACCTTATTCTTTTTGTAACCTTGAAGCACTTCAAGGTTCAAAGTTTTTTTCCAGAAATGGGACGTACCGCTGTAACTACTCATGAAAGAGCACAGCAGTACGCCAATCATGGCTTTTATTGTTCCGACTCTGCAACAGTATTTTGCAAATATTGTAACTGCCGTGTTGGGTGGGAGAAGAAGGACTACATTCAGAAACATATTACATCGGTAAAACATGTTGCGAAGCGACGAGAATGCGCAACAGTTTCTGAACCCAAACAAACTTCTGTTATTGAAAGACTACAGGGTGCAAAAGTTTTTCCATCGCCGGTAGGCTACTTACTCGATGGAACAGCTGGTTAAAACTGTTTTCTACTTAGCGAGTTATTTTCATGATGTTGTGAGTTTCTTTAAGCTACCTGACATGAAAAATGTTAGTAATAGTGGTGTTACATTTCTGCGAGGCTTGACAGATAGAGATGTAGATAGGATTTATTCTGAAATAATTTTTGTGAAAGAGCATGCTAGTGAACTTGTTGAACTTCTCACTCTGCTTGAGGGGTCCCAGTATCCAACCTCACATTTGCTTTATCCCAAACTTGAAAACTTAGATGCTAATTTTGGTGCAATAATTCAAGGCCATTATTCTGAAGCGACAGATAATGCCTTAGCTAAACTCACAGCCTTAGAATGTGCTACAAGGAAAGATTTGTTTGTAGAAGTAGCTCAGTCTGCTAGAAGCAAGCTTGCTAGACTAAAGGCAAGTGATTCCAATCGCAAAACCTTTGAAGCCATAGCACAGATATTTTATCCTAGACACGTGGTGTTGAACAATGACAAAGAAACCCATATTCAAAAACTTCCGGGCTTTACAATCATTCCATGTCATGAAATAAGGAAGGGCTATGTTTCTTTCAAGAATATTATTGAATCGCAGTTAAAACAAAATGAGGAGTGTGAAGTAGCACGTGCCTTGACCTGTTCAACATGAACATGGACATTTTGCCAAGAGTTCTTTAGATCTTTTGTGGACACGAACAAACAATGTGGACAGTGAGCGTGTTTTGTCGCACTACAATACAGATGTTACAGACAGAAGGTGTAACTTGAAAGAGTGCAACGCAGAGTTATTTACAATGCTTTCATTTGAACATTAAATTGTATCTCAAGTGTCGCCAATAAAGTCATGTAGTCCGTAAGAATCCGGAAAAAGTAGATGCTAATTTTCCATAAATAGATGCTTAATAGGGAAAAAATAAATGCTAATTTAAAGGAAAATAGATGCTAACATTTCAGGTCCCTACCTAAAACTAACTACACGCTTACAAACCAGAAGAGGAAATGGGAAACAAAAAGAAGAATAAGGGAAACAAAAGACAGTGGGGCGGCTTCGGTGGCGTAGTCGGTAGCACGCTGAGCTTCTATGTCCAAGATAGCGGGTTCAAACACGGCTGAAGCCGTCGGATTTTTAAGTGCGTTAAAAATCCCTCAGTATGCCTTCCTTCGGAGGGGAAGTAAAGCCGGCGGTCCCATGTCATAAATTTATGGCATGTTAAAGAACCTTCCACTAATTGCACCTGTGTGAAGCTAAATTGGATAGGTTAGGAATGCAAACAACGCTCTGCGGTTTCTACGTTCGTTGCCAAGAGCCGACTGCGGTGGCGTCTAGTAGCTAAGTTCTGAACTTGGCCTAGTAGTCGTTGACGGTGGCGCTTGGCGGCAAAAGTAGGAACTATTTGAAAAATTCTAAGTTTCAGTCCATACTTGAATTTTAAAAAACAGATACACACACTAATACAGTCATCACAATTAACACCGGTTATCAGACAGATTCTACACACACCCAAAGTACACGGGGCTACATGACCGCGTTGTCGCAGCCCCTAAACTTACGAACCAACCAACCAAAAGACAGGAGGAAAGGAAATGCCCTCAACCCTCGAAGAATGGGAATTAAGGGACTTGGAAGAAAGGAGAGACAGGAAAGGTTAAGAGGAGAGGGACCGCCCCAAAGGCAATGGAAGAAGGAGAAAAGACGGACCCAGCTCAGGAAGCCCTCGGGGTCACCAACTCCCGAACTCACCAGACGTGAGCCCCTGAGGGTGTAGCACTATCCAGGGTGCACCAGAGGTGGTGGGGCTACATACACCCTGCCTCCTTGAGGGCCTTGAGCAGAAGGCAGGATGTACTGTGAGCCCCTGAGGGTGTGGCACTATCCAGGGTGCACCAGAGGTGGTGGGGCTACATACACCCTGCCTCCTTGAGGGCCTTGAGCAGAAGGCAGGAGATACTGTGAGCCCCTGAGGGTGTAGCACTATCCAGGGTGCACCAGAGGTGGTGGGGCTACATACACTCTGCCTCCTTGAGGGCCTTGAGCAGAAGGCAGGAGATACTGTGAGCCCTTGAGGGTGTGGCACTATCCAGGGTGCACCAGAGGTGGTGGGGCTACATACACCCTGCCTCCTTGAGGGCCTTGAGCAAAAGGCAGGAGATACTGTGAGCCCCTGAGGGTGTAGCACTATCCAGGGTGCACCAGAGGTGGTGGGGATACACACACCCTGCCTCCTTGAGGGCCTTGAGCAGAAGGCAGGAGATAACATGAAAAGAAAAAGAAGGCTGACCCCTCGCAGAAGGAGGCTATCAGGATAGATGAGACAAGGGCCCATTAAGGCGGGTTAGTGAAAGACTCCCTAGGTCTCGGATACCCTAATACTGTCGGGGTCGGAAAAGAACAAGAGTTGACCAAGGGAGGTTGACAGGAAAGATGACAGAGAGGAACCCGGCGCAAGTGGAAGTAATGACAAACTCAGCTGAGGTCCCGTGGTCACCAACCCACAATTTTCGAGCCCCTGGGGGATACAAATTTGGCTTCACACTACCAATTGTAGTGGTAGGTTCTTTTACATGTCATAAATGGGCCCGTCGGTTTTACTTCCCTTCCTGAGGGAGGCACACTGAAGGATTTTAATGCTCTTAAAAAATTCGAGAGTCCGGTGCTTGGGGCCAACCTGAGACTTGTTCTCGTACGAATCGTCGCTTACAGTGACATCGGACATGAGTGAAAACTCTCAAAGATTGATCGCCACCTAAGTGGAAAATGTGGTTCACGTAAGGAGGAGAAATGTTGTTCAAATTGCATTACTGTCTATTGTACATATTTATTCGATTTGAAGTGCCTTATTTATTTCATTATCGTCTTTATAATCCTGGATTAAAGATGGGTTAATTTTACCTCCCAGAGGCTCACATCTAGTGGGACGTGGGGTATCGACCACGGGACCGCAGCTGAGTCCAACATTGCTTCCACTTAGACTACTTGTGCTGGGCTCATTTCAGTTATCTTTCCTGTCGGCCTTCCTTTATCAACTCTTGTTCTCTTCCGACCCCGACTGTATTAGGGTATCCGAGGCCTAGGGAGTCTTTCACTTTCCCGCCTTAATTGGCCCTTGTCTCATCTTTCCTGATAACCTCATTCTTCGAGGGGTCAGTCTTCTGTTATCTCCTGCCTTCTGCACAAGGCCCTCAAGGAGGCAGGGTGTGTGTAGCCCCACCACTTCTGGTGCACCCTGGATAGTGCTACACCCTCACGGGCTCACGGCTGATGAGTTTGGGAGTTGGCGACCCCGAGAGATTCCTGAGCTGGGTCCGTTTTGTCCCCTTTTTCCTCTGACTTCGGAGCGGGCCCTCTCCTCTTTCCCTTTCCTATCTGCCTTTCATGGCTCTCCTTCCTTCCAAGTCCCTCAATCCTCGTTCTTCGAGGGTTGAGGGCATTTCTTTTCTTCCTGTCCTTTATTTGACTTATCCTTTATTTGTTTACCATTTCTTCTTCTAGTATGTAAGTTTGTATTTGGTATTAGTTATACTTTTCATTCTCATCTCATCTTTCGCTATCACCCAAACCATTAGGGGTCGATAACCTAGATGTTAGGCCCCTTAATACAACAATTATCATCATCATCATCCTGTTAATTTTAATTTAGTCTTGTTATTTAGTTATTTTTGTATCGAAAACCTTGACTTGGCATTTTACTTATCGGAAAGGTCAATGAATCGTAGCCGATTTCTTTATGGAACAAGGCCATAAATTCCTCGCTTCAAATATGATAAGTTACTTGAAGCATAATAAAACTAGATATGAGAGAGAACTGATATGGAGGCAACCTGTTTTCAACAAAAAACGATGTACGAGTAAAAAAGAAACGTTACATGATGAAAATTTATTGAGTGTGGTAAAATGAAGAGCAATCATTTATCGAAAGTGGCCTGAGAGTCGCCTCCCCCACCGCGCTTGGAGCCAATCGAACTAATGCGCTATCCATGTCCGGAAGATCCCCGACCGCAGCGCCGCCCTGTCGGGACGCGGTCGAGACGCTGCATAATGGACGGAAAGCTCAAGGGGCAGACTTTTGCTCGACCACACAGAGAAATATTGCGCTAACTTGGGGATGGGATGGATGATACATGGCGAGAAGCTAATTCCATTAGAAGCATTATTAAGGAGACGCATTGCTTTATTAACTCCTTCGCACGCCGTTAGACGGTATCACGCGCTGTCTCTAGGGGAGGCGCGAATGATAAATGACTATCGCAATATCATGTTGGTGGTTGTGGGCGACAGTGTTACCATCCGTGCCACAATTCTACCAGCATCGCAAAATTTCATCAACGATGGCGCCATTAGTTATTATTTTTTGCGGGGAACGCAAGTTTCTTTGAAATATGCGACACTCTTTTAATGACAATTAATATTTTAGCTTTCAGTCGGTGAACCCAAAATTATTCCAATTACTGGAATTTGTGGAAAATAACCTGAGACAAATTATGCCTACATGTGATTAAGGGAACCGGGACCTGTGATAGGCCAAAAAAACGTCATTTTTTTAAGCTTAAAAAATATTCTCCCTTCTTTCCTGAAGAATTTGGTGTATCAATTATTTTCCTGAAGCGATATTGTATGCAATAAAATTAGGTTTAAACATAATGTTTTAAGGCTACACTGTAGCTACCAGTCAAACATTCATTTTTGTTTTCCGTAAGTCATATTTTTTGAACCTTCATGTACCATTTTGTCATAAACTATCTGATCAATATATTTGTAACTTGGTAGTCTCCAAGTCACTATATAGATCTACTAGTGGAAGTAAATTTATTCAGGTATCTTGATCAGTTCATGGAGCCCAGCTTGAAAAGCACTCACAATTTTACAGAAAATTTCAATTTTCAACTAGGATGTAAAAAAAACTCAACTCATGTAAACAATAGGTCAATATTTTTACTTCAGTGGGTCAAAAATGGTTTAAATATTATGTATGCAAAGTTTGTTGGGTCTGGTTTGAGTATTTGCTCAGAAAAGGGGAATTTTAAACAATATATGGTTATTGGATTGTTCTTGTAATGCTCTCTCTGACACAAAATATTCAACATAGAAGCTTCAAATTCTACCCAAATAATGATGAGTGTACTCTGAATACACCAAAAGAACATTCAAGGAAATATCTATTGTAGTTTCTGAGATATGCAACTAAACATACGAAGCTACATTTTTCTATCGATTCACACGTCTCGGTTCCCGGGTGATTCAGCAGCCCCTTCCAACATTGTTTGCTCCAACCCAACTAACGCGTGTTATCAGGAAGGTCGATATTTCTTTGCTGCATCCCGTATGGTGCTGATGTAGAGCAAGCATATTCCGCAAACGATACTGAACACTGTTATTTTACCCTCGATGTGACTACAGACTAATACGAGGGAAAATAGTAGTGCTCGGTATCGATTGCGGGATATGCTTGCAGTGTATTAGTCCCAAACGACAGGACTCCCCAACCTACGGCCCTCGGGCCGCATATGGCCCACGATACTATTTTGTCACCAACACTTTGAAACAAGTTCTAGTCGTCACACTAAACTAAATCATCATGAACTTTATTTCATAATTTGATTAATAATTGTGTCAAATGAACATAAACACTCACTCTTTGTATTGAATATCATCTTACTTCTATTTTAAAGGGATTAATTAACAATAATTAAATTTACTTTTAGTGTTTTATATTTTTATCCACTACAAATAAACATAGAAAACGGCAACAATACTAAGAGAACATACCTCAGACAGCCAAAAAAAAAAACTCACCACATTGCAGCTATATTTTTTAAAAAGATTCTATACTCCTCAAACCCCTGGAATGGCATTGGCCCGCAAGGTCCCCCAACTATTTACAATGTGGCCCTTAGTCAAAAGAGGTTGGGCACCCCTGCCATACGGGATGCAGGCAGAGAAATATCGACCTTCCTGACAACACGCGTTAGTTGGGCTGCAGAAAAACGATATTGGAAGGGGCTGCTGAATCAGTACATTGTTACGGACAATTGAAGTTTTCTTCTTCTTCTTTTACTTCTACTTCAATATTCGGTAACAATATGTAGGCTACATCTTAATCACATGTAATTGATATTTCACACATTCCTGTGATTTGTATGTCAACCGACTGAGAGCTACGGTGATTTCAAAAACGTCCCAAGTCATTTCACGGTCCCAGTATTGCAACGCATATTGTCATTGAATTGTGAAAAATTGGACAACTAATGTATGGTGTTTCACACTTTGGCTTCAAGAACTATATTTAAGAGCATACAGTTGTTTGACTCTCCTGAAAACGTTTGCTCTCTGGACTTGGGATGTTTTTGAAATCGCCGTTTCATTTTGTTAATAATAATAATAATAATAATAATAATATCGTATGGTCTCGGGTGCCGGGTGCAACCTTTGTAATTTGACACCCAGAGCGTAGCTTGTATGTCGAATTTCGTTGCTCCTTGAATCACTATGAAGGTCAAGGAGGTTAGATATCTAATCTCCTTGAACACTATAGCGCTTTCTAGTAGAGAAATGAGGAACTTTGTGTTGGCGGAAACTCCCGAGAGTAATTTTGCCATTATGAACACGGCCTACTGAATTCAAATGGGTTCTTTGACATGCCAACATCGTATGACATGCGTGTCGTATTTTTGCCACCTTTCAAAAATCACTTACCATGGCCAGGAGCGAACCTGCAAGCTTGGGGTTAGTAGACCGACACGCTATCCACTCACCCACCGTGGCAAGCTTCATATTGTTAATAAGGCAACACTGTAAAATGGCTTCAAAGCTTTCTTTATTCTTTTTATGGTCATTGTTGTTGAATAATTGAGGGGCATTGCAACATCGTGGTCATGTGGAGCTTGTGTACTTGGGTGTGCGTGTGTCTGTAATCTGTCTGATAACCTGTGCTATTGTTGTGGCTATATTTGTGTCATTTTTAGCCTATTTTCTTTTTATGAACAAAAATAGGCTTATGAGATCACCTTTTATCCGTGTGTGCGTGTGTGTGATGTGTCTGTGATGTGTGTGTGTCACCCCTTAATAACCACTAAATGGCTGGAGCTATTTCAATGAAACTCGGTGAGGTCATAGCCCCATTCTGGTCGACCCCGACTGTGCCCTTCAAATTTTATTACGTCTCACCAATCCAACATGGCGGCTGTGCGAAATATTTAACCAGCATTCAATATCTCTGTATTACCGATATCAACCTGAAATTTTGTATGGTGATAAAGGGCACTACTAGAAGTTCACCTACGTGGCTTTCAAAAACCTCGTAACTACTAAACCAACATGGCGGTCAAGCGAAGTTACGACTTTTAAATAGACTTTTCTCGCGATTCAACCATCCAAACATAATGAAACTTGGTACAGCAATTTTTTATACACATTGTAATGCACTGGCATTTAATTTTTAATTTAGTTCAATTTTTTACATAACTTCAAGATGACGGCTGTGCAAAATATTTCACTGATATTCTATATCTGCGAAACTATTACTGATATCACCCTGAAATTTTGCGCGATGATAAAGGGCATTACTACAAGTTCACCTATGCAACTTTCAAAAACCTATTATAAAGTACAAAACGAACATGGCGGCCAAGCGAAGTTGAAACGTTTTAATAGATTTTGCTCACGATGTAATCATCTGAGCGCAGTGAAATGTGGTACAGTATATGATTATACATATGGTATTGCACTGGCATCTAATTTAGTTCAATTGTTTACATAAACTCAAAATGGCGACTGTGCGAAATTTTAAAATTAAGTTTTCATTTCTTGTGTCGTAATCATGCGATCGAAGTGAAAGTTTGCATAATGAAGCTACGCAATAATTTTCCTTTAATGGTGCATAGCTATATAGCCTATACATATAACAATCCAACATGGTGGCTATCCGTAATATTTAGACGGTTCTCAATATCTACGAGTCTTTTACAGCAATCAAACTAAAAGTTTTTATGTTCATAGAGGCTATGAACATACGTTGACCTATAGGACGTTCAATATCCTGATGGGTACAAATCCAAAATGGCGGTGACGCGAAGTATATATATATATAAATGGACGTTTCTCGCGATTTAAACATCGGAGTACAGTGAAACTTGGTACGGTAAATGCTTAGGCCTATACAAATGTTAATCCACTGGCATCTAATTTATTTCAATTGTTTTCATAACCACAAGATGGCAGCTATGCGAAATTTTAAAATGTCGTTTTTACGTCTTGCGTCCTAATTATGCGATTGAAGTTTGAATACTACACGTACACAATAATCTTCACATAACTCTAAGACCTACATATACAGTGTGTGTCTTATTCACGTTTAAAACTCTCTATAGTGACGCAGATGGCATTGAGACTAGTAATTTGATATGGACACTGAGGGTCGCAAGTGTCCGGAAATAACCACAACTGTTAAACATATGACGTTATCATATGACGGCTCAGCTCGAGCGGTCAGGCCCGTGCTCTCTTACGCACACCAAAGCAAACGTTGAATATCATATCACTCTGGTTGCGTGTCTTAATGTCAACAAACAATCTGCTTCCACTCGAAAGGAGGAGAGAGAGAACAAAGAAAGCTGATGGATAGGCCCCGGATTTGAACCTCGAACCCCACGTGCCCGAGTCGCACACGCAGACTCGGAACCAGAGTGATGTGACATTCAACGTTTGCTTTGGATGCTTTGGTGTGCGTAAGAGAGCACAGGCCTGATCGCTCGAGCTGAGCCGTCACCTGATGACGTCATATGTTTAACAGTTGTGGTTCACTTTTAAGGTATTTCCGGACACTTGCGACCCTACGTGTCCTATATCAAATTACTTGTCTCAATGCCATCCACGTCGCTATAGAGAGTTTTAAACGTCAAAAAGACACATCTGTATATGCCCCTAGTGTCGCGCTGATTGATAAGAAACTACGCAGAGGTCCACCACTGACCATCTGGTGCGACTTGAGAGCGCCATACAGGAGGCTTTTTTCCGAAAGCAGCACCTAGTCACGGTTTTCTTTGACCTAGAGAAAGCCTACGACACCACATGGCGCTACGGGATCCTTTCCACCCTTCACAAGTGGGGACTCCGTGGTAACTTACCGACTTTCATTGCGAATTTCATGTCCGTCCGACTCTTCCGTGTAAGGGTCGGTAGGACATTATCGCAATACTATACCCAAGAAAATGGAGTTCCTCAGGGTTCAGTGCTGAGTGTCACCTTGTTCGCGATTGCCATTAATGGCATTGTTGCCGCCGCCGGGTCCGCGGTAGTTCCATCGCTGTATGTAGACGATTTAGCTCTGCATTACAGCTCTGGAAGTATGGCAGTCGTGGAACGGCAATTGCAGCTAGCCATCAACCGGGTCGACAGGTGGGCTCACGACCGGGGTTTTCGTTTTTCAGCAGCGAAAACCTCTGTCGTCCATTTTTGTCGGCTACGGAGGCTACATTTACACCCTGAACTACATCTCAGGGATGCTGCGTTGCCGTTAGTTGACACTTATCGCTTCCTGGGGCTCCATTTTGACAGCAAGTTAACGTGGCAGCACCATATACGGCAATTGAAAATGACATGTCTCAGGAAACTGAACATGCTCAGGTTTCTTAGTGGCACTACGTGGGGGGCTGACCGTGCGGTGCTGCTACGGTTCTACCAAGCCCTCGTCCTGTCCCGGCTAGACTATGGTTCTGCGGCATACGGTTCAGCAAGGCCGGCAACCTTGAAAATGCTGGATAGTATCCACCATAGTGGCGTTAGGCTGGCTACCGGTGCCTTCCGGACCAGCCCGATACCCAGCCTACTCGCCGAATCGGGTGTTCCACCTTTAAATTATAGACGCCAACATATGCTTTTAGCATATGCTGCCAATGTGCGTCAAATGCCGCAACACCCGACCTATCAAGCTCTTTTCGGTACCCAAAACCACCAGGGGTACGCCAACCGGCCTCGTGCCACTCGGCCGGTTGGTATTAGACTTGATAGCTCGTGTACTGAAATAGGAGTGGCTGTAGGTCCCTGTATGATCCGGACATCTAGCGAGGTGCCTCCGTGGCAAGTCCCGCGTTCGGAAATTCGGTTAGATCTGCACCGAGGACCTAAGGTGAACACGGATGCTTCCGTTTACCGGAGGCAGTTCCACAGCATAGTTCACCAATTTCCGGACGCTGGCATTCTATACACGGATGGTTCGAAGGTGGACGAGAAGGAGGGTTGTGCTTACGTTATTGATGGTGCAAATACCAAGATCTCTTTGCCTGAGGCCTGTAGTGTGTTTACTGCGGAGCTCGTTGCCATCTATGAAGCTCTGCAGTTTGCACTACAGGATGCACGAATCCACTTTCTCGTGTGTACCGACTCTTTGAGTTCGTTGCAGTCAATTGCTACATGTTTCCCGCAACACCCCCTAGTGCAGCGAATCCACGACCTACTAGCCGGGCTGTGCCACGCTGACACTCGAATCACCTTTCTGTGGCTTCCAAGCCACATGGGAATTGCGGGAAATGAGTTAGCAGATCAAGCTGCAAAAGAGGCGGTATCACTACCACCTCGAACAATGGAGGTACCCGCTAGAGATATTCGCTCTCAGTTACGCCTACAAGTTCTGGCTTTTTGGGAGAGTCAGTGGCTAGCTGACCCACTGCCCAGTAAACTGAGAGCGATCAAGGGAACTACTCGCGTGTGGCGGAGCTCCTTCCGGGCCCGGAGAGAGTCCGTCATTTTGTGTAGGCTAAGGATAGGTCATACAAGATCCACCCACTCGTACCTAATGAGAAGGGAAGACCCCCCACTTTGTACCTGTGGAGCCGTATTCACCGTGGCCCACATTTTTACCGAGTGTGTGGATCTTGCTGACTTACGAAGAAACCTTGGTTTGCAGACGACACTCAAACTTATATTAGCCGATGACGCGGTGGCTGCTGATCGCGTTATCCGCTTTATAAGTGAGAGTGGGTTAGGGCCAGCAATCTAAATTTTCCAGTGAACATTGACTCAACGACTTGTTCGTTTTTGAATGATAATGTTTTGTTTTTTCCGTAATTTTTGTTTATTTTTATAATTTTTTATTTAATTGTTTGTTTTTGTTTTATTAATTTTTGGTCTTTTTAAATTTAGATGTCCACCTCAACATTTTAAATTCAATTCAAAATTTGTATTCTTTAATCTGTGTTAAGAGGGGCAGATGACCTCGTAGTTCCGCCCCTTAAAACAACAAGAACTAACTAACTAACTAACTAACTAACTAACTAAACTACGCAGAGCATCTTTTTCGTTGCACCGAGAAAACGCTTTCTGCTACGTCTTTGTATTCATGTCGACCAAGCATGACCACTAACATTTGAATCAATGCAACTCACTAATTAATGTACGTCCACAGTGCACCTGCTTCCCGCTTCCCGCTCACCGGCTTAAATCAGCGGCAGACTTCCCGCTTCCTGAACCTGCGCGATTGTAGCAGGTAGTGGTTATAGTTGGCATCATGAAGCTATTCCGTGAGCATCTATTGTGTGTTTTATTAGTTAGTGATAATATACATCTTAAACTTAAACAAGAAAGAACTACCCACGTTCATGAAATTAATAGGTCTCGCCGTGAAGTTGGCGAATACCATACGTTGTTTCCACAGCTGAAGGTCCACCCCGCAAAATTTTACGAATATTTCCGCATGGAGAATGAAACGTTCCAGTATATTTTGAAGAAAATAGAAAAACAGTGGTGCAACTTTCATCAACAGAGGATTCTCCCTGAAGAACGCCTCATGGTAACTCTAAGGTAAGTTTTTCGTTACTTATTCGTTTTAATAGACGTACGGTACGTATTGTGATAAAGTACATTATTACGTTCCTGATAGATTAGGCACATTTATTAGTTTTTTAATACACTGATAGTTTTTCAACAACTGATGGATATTAGGGTGTTTTTTTCACGAATGTTCACAGAAAATTAAGCTATTCAGACAGTTGCAAATTTTTAGTCATTGAAATAAATGAAAAATGTTTGCACAGTAATCCGTTTCAGTCATCTCTGATCATATTCCTGACGTTTGCGTTTTCAGATTTATATTTATATTAAAAAAAAGAAATAGAGGATAATTGTATTTTATTATGAAAACAAATTATTTGTAAGCATGGATAGAATGCGAGACAATTGCTAGCAACACTGGGGGCAAAATTAAGTCATTCTTGTAGTTAAAACATGTAACACTTTTCCACAAAATACAAGAACCACATTGAATATAAAGTAAGAAATACATCTTTCAAAAAGATTTGCAAATGATTTTCTTTCATGTGAAGAAAAGAAAATTTTCTCAACTAAAATTCACCATGGTCCATTTGATAAATTGTGCAGATCCTCATACACATCTTGCGTCTGTGCAGTAGATGCACCAGAGTTTGAAGAATTACTGAATGTATGAGAAGAACCAGAGCTTGGAATACATTCTGCACTGTATTGTTGAATGGACTGTCGTGGCTGTGGGTTGAAGTGGTTGGACTGTATTGGACTATCAGATCCATAGGCAAAGTCGTCAACTAGCTGTTGAACTCTATTTCTGAATCGCAATTTCAGGTGCTGCGGTATTTTGCTGACATGAGGCAAAAGGCTTCGAATAAACAATGCATCATCGTTGTCAGTATTACTTCCGCGTTCATTTATGAGACGCTCCAAAAGGAAAGACTTTTTCTCCTCAAGGGATGAAATTTGCTGATTGTATTTAGTATTTCCGTCGGCTCTTTTCCTTTTTCGTGAGAATTTCTCTGATGACGGAGAATTCGTCCTTGTGGAAACATCCGGCTCTGTTTCCTGAGAACCATGTTCGATATCCAAAACTAGACTTTCCGTTTCCTGAACAACTGTTGTTGGCTCTGTTTCATTGTCATTGTGAGCCACTGGTTCAACGTTCTCATTTTGATGTTCTGAAACTCTCAAATTACTTGAAGAGGTTCTAGGCTTGACTATGCCTAATAAAAACATTAGTGACTTGAAGTAAGGCCACTTGGATGTAGGACGATCACCAGGTTC
This sequence comes from Meconema thalassinum, assembly GCA_946902985.2. NCBI lineage: Eukaryota > Metazoa > Arthropoda > Insecta > Orthoptera > Tettigoniidae > Meconema > Meconema thalassinum. Next base: position 13,574,655 of record OX336392.1, on the reverse strand, counting down.
ACCAGTACGAGGAGGAGGGACTTTCCCTACTTCTACGGCAAATTGGTCTCTACGGTATTTCCACTTTTTCCTTAGAACCCCATCTGCAAAAGAAAGAATTATTTATACTCGAAATGTCTTCAAGAGCGAATTACATTTTAATCATAAATTAAAATTTTTCTTGTAGGTCATAACAATTTATTTATCAAACTTCTTATGAAATACTTCAACAGTTATTATGCAAATATTATTAGTTGTTTTATCTCCTTTCATTTCAGGTATCGTTCAACGGGATTATCATTCAGAGCACTGACCTTCAGTTTTCGGATGGGGAAGTCAACTGTTGCTGCAATCGTCAAAGAAACCGTGGGAGCTATATGGGATGAATTACACCTGATACATATTGAGCCATGTTTAACATCTCTCATTTCTTTATTTTCTTTGGCGGCCGTCCCGGTAGACTCAGACGCCATGTGAGATACTTTCTGTCCGGACCTGCCTTGAGGCTCTCCGCCTTATTATTTAAAATGTAATGTTTTTCCTTTTTATTTAACATTGTTATTATGCCGAAGCCTTCCATTTACTCATGTAAGTAATACATCTAACCTTGTGTCCACTATGCTCATTTCCTAAATTTAACCTTTCTTTTTGATCTTCGTCGTGTGCTTGGATTTGCTGTGGAACCAATCGTAATGGCGGTCTCCTGTTTTATTTTGTTTGAGTCTTCGTTTAACCTTTTATTTGTGCCGTGAAATATATCTGCGAGTGATTTTGTGAGTGTATGTTTTTCTTGCTGCCAGGTGCATTGATGCTGTTTTGATTGGGCATATCTTCGAATGGGTCTCCCGTGGTTTGTGGACGTTGGCGTTTCGACCATTCTCCCAACACGAGGCATGACACCATATATTTTAGCCCTTATGTTTTCCCTTCATTCCATGCTTCGGGCAACTGGATCACGGCGGTAACTTTAAGTAGGCCTTACCGTATTCAGCTCGAACTCGGAACGTAAGTTGGGGACCATATAGGTTTAGCATGTTTTGCTAGACTACCTACAAGCACGAGTTGCTTTGTGTTTTATTACTGCATCGTCGGCCGGCATTTTGTGTGTTTGATTGCGTGTATGTATCTTGATATATTTCACGGACACCTGACGTCATTTGTTTCTTCTTATAGTATCTTTGGTTTTGCTTTTCTTTTCTCTGGGGACTGCCAGCTCGATCGCATCCCCATTGCTCGCCACAGCCTCTGCGACATGCACACAGCCTCTTGTTTTATCTTTGCCATGCTTGTTATTTGTGGTCGTCATGACAACCATCCATCTCTAGGCTGAGAAGTGATTGTTGTTGACCAGCGACCGGCTCGATTGCCTCTTGATCTTTTACTTCCTCCCTTTTTACATCGTTTTCACCGAAGTGAGCACAGGTATGAATTTAATTTGTTAACGTTATTTACTATCGTAAGTTATTTATTGTTATTTATATTTATCTTCCCCGTTTGAAAGTGACTTTATTTGACCCCTAGGTGAAGGGTATTCTTTTTTGTGTGTGTTATTCTGGCCGGGTTTCTTTGTGTGTTCGGTTTCAATTCATTAAATTTCCATTTCTTTACCCATGTGTCTTATTTAGTAGTGTTTGGCGATCGGGCTGCTCGCTCTCTCTCTCTCTCTTCAAACCTAGGCCTAACTTATTCTAGCTTTCTAGCACCAGGAGGGTATTCCTACCACTCGTCGTGGGACCACCTTCACGGAGTCTGGAGTCGCTCGGCACATCTGGCCTGCAAGTACGGGCCCAGCACAGGTCAGAAATTAACATCCATTTCCACTAAACCGTTCAGAAGCAACTTTTCCACTTACACAAAATGCAACAAATTGAACAAAAAGTAACCTAAACAAATGCATTGCACACCGCTAGGCTCCTAATGATAGTCAATCCCGAGGCAAAAAGAATATTGAAATATAGGTTAAGGTAACAAGATTAACTACACATGCCTCAAAAGAAAAAACCACAGCAGGCAACAATAGCCACCGATTTTAATTTAAACAAGAACAAGCACAAGCAATATAGAGGATTTCAAGAACTTAATTGATGCTCGGTACACCGTCCAACTGCAAGAGCTGAAGTCAACAACAGGACACACAGGAAAGGTCCAAATCGCGATATTTATTATGATGAAATGAAGTCACACTTGAAATAAAAGAGCCATGTCGTAGGTCTCATTGTTGTACTAAATAATACAGAAACGTAAAGCATGTTTACTAAAACTTCACATTATCATAAGGAAACTATCTAAATACACCATTCGAAAGATACGCGCCTAAAAGGTAGCCTTCCATTACTCATGCCATCATGAGTAAAAATGTAATGTATAACACTACTGTTAGTGACTTGTAAACAAGCTCTGAAAAATAATAAAAAATAAAAAAATCGTACAAATGACGTTCAATGGGCAAAACAATATAATACATTTTACATTTGCTTTACGTCCAGATACGACGTATATTTAGGCTCTCTCATGCATAACCAAGGATCAAGGATCATATAAACTATAAGAAGAAACAAATGACGTCAGGTGTCCGTGAAATATATCAAGATACATACACGCAATCAAACACACAAAATGCCGGCCGACGATGCAGTAATAAAACACAAAGCAACTCGTGCTTGTAGGTAGTCTAGCAAAACATGCTAAACCTATATGGTCCCCAACTTACGTTCCGAGTTCGAGCTGAATACGGTAAGGCCTACTTAAAGTTACCGCCGTGATCCAGTTGCCCGAAGCATGGAATGAAGGGAAAACATAAGGGCTAAAATATATGGTGTCATGCCTCGTGTTGGGAGAATGGTCGAAACGCCAACGTCCACAAACCACGGGAGACCCATTCGAAGATATGCCCAATCAAAACAGCATCAATGCACCTGGCAGCAAGAAAAACATACACTCACAAAATCACTCGCAGATATATTTCACGGCACAAATAAAAGGTTAAACGAAGACTCAAACAAAATAAAACAGGAGACCGCCATTACGATTGGTTCCACAGCAAATCCAAGCACACGACGAAGATCAAAAAGAAAGGTTAAATTTAGGAAATGAGCATAGTGGACACAAGGTTAGATGTATTACTTACATGAGTAAATGGAAGGCTTCGGCATAATAACAATGTTAAATAAAAAGGAAAAACATTACATTTTAAATAATAAGGCGGAGAGCCTCAAGGCAGGTCCGGACAGAAAGTATCTCACATGGCGTCTGAGTCTACCGGGACGGCCGCCAAAGAAAATAAAGAAATGAGAGATGTTAAACATGGTGCAGATGGTATCAGTTGCGAGGTTAAGTCTCCTGGTCGCTTAGCCATATCCATTGGATTTTAATATTTCGCTGCATATTTTTCAATGTTGTTTTTATTCTGTTTCATGTTCCCTATTGCATACTATGCAAACAAATATTGAGAGTCAATGTGAACTTCCAAGGAGTATGGACCATAAAAATAACAAACTGTAAGGAGAGTGCAATGAGTTGGACCCTATCAACGAACCCCAGCATTGGTAATGTACTAAACAACCCTACTTCTTGTTTCGTACTCATTTCAGGCGCAGGACGGAGGCAAGACATTTGTAGTTATTGTTTTGAATTGTAGCTAGCAGTACTTCTGTAGTTTAGCCATGTATTCTCTCCCAGGTTGTAACGTGAAGAAGGAGCTCATCCAGTTTGACGATGATCTGCTATCGTTTGAAAGTGTCTGTGGGAAAGACACTAATCCATTGACTGAGGTGAAAGTCCATTGCAAAGGAGGCGTAGCCAATATAGTGTCCAAGTGGGGAATTTCATTTTCTGGTGAACTGGGAGTTTCGTCTGTATTTGAGTTCTTAGACAGGGTCAGTGAACTCTGCCATTGTTATGACCTCGAACCAGACGACATTGTTGTCTGCCTACCGTTATTGTTGAGTGGTTTAGCTTTAAAATGGTATCGACTTACCAACAGATCTTTCATCTCGTGGGTTGATTTCTGTAAGTCAATAAAGGAGCGGTTTACGACTTATGAATTTGAACATGACTTGAAGGCTGAAATTCATCGCCGTACCCAGGGTTTGGAAGAGCCTGTAGACGATTTTGTTACTGGGCTAATGACTTTAATAAGTAGGTTGTCGCAGCCCCTTCCCCTTATTGAAACTGTTGATATTGTGTATAGAAATCTAGCACCTGAGTACAAGTCTTTCATACGCCGGTCCAGTGTGTATAGTGTGGCTGACATTGTTGATCAAGGACGTGAATGCGAGTTCAATCGGCGCCTGCGCAAGTCATATGTACCCCCACCCCTCCCCTCTGACAGTTTGTTTCCAGAGACTGCATGCGCGCACTCCCAGATTCAGAGGACTGCGCACCCATCTTCAATATCTCGTCAGGAGGACCGGGCAGTTAACCGTCCCCACTCGCATAGTGTCGGGAGTATTCCCAATGCTACTTCTTCTGCGAATCCCGCTCCTCAGGATCAACAGTTACCTCGAAACCCGAACATGTATAACCGTATAAAATGTTGGAATTGTGATCGTTTGGGGCATCATTTTAATTCCTGCCGTGCGCCCTCTCGTGTGTTTTGTCACACATGTGGTCTTCGTGACGTGACGCACATAGCCTGTCCTAGATGTGCTTCGCGTCAGGGAAACGAGCATGGGTCCCCGGTTTAGACCCGCCGGAGTGGCCATGCAATGAAGTTCGCCGGGAAATGAACATTTCCACGACTGGAAACTTCTGTCCTTGGGTCCCTGTAAGTGTTAAGAAATTGTCGATACCCGCTTTACTGGATTCTGGTGCTTCACGTTCATTTATTCAGCGCTCCATCGCGGAACAGCTTCCTGTTACTCAGATTTGTCCACAAGATGGGGGTTTGAAATTTTATTCTGCGGTGAAGTCATCTATTTCTGTTTCTAGCGTTGTAACATGTCATATTAAGATATGTGGTTATTCTTGGGATTGGAACTTCCATGTGGTGGATGACTTATCTACGCCTATGATCTTAGGTTCTGATTTTATGCACAAAGCAGGGTTGAGGCTTGATTTTTCGGATCATTCCTTCAGTTTTTTGTTTAAATCCAAGGAGCGGTTTCATTTTAATACTTGTGAAGCGAGTGTTCCTTGTAATTTTTCTGGTATCTCTGCTGTTCTAATCCCTCCTACTTTATTCACGAGTCAACGTGACGCTTTATCTGATTTGGTGAATGAATTTCCAGATGTTCTCACGTCGGAACTGGGTTCCGCTATCGGCTACGAGTGTCATATTGATTTGACTGATGAGGTTCCAGTTAGGTCGGCGCCATTTTCGTGCTCTCCACCCAAACTCATTGCCATGAGAGAATATATTGATGATCTTAAGGCACGCGGTGTTGTGAGTCCTTCTAAGTCTTCTTATGGTAGTCCAGCTTTCCTGGTGCCTAAGAAAGAGGGTACTTTTCGTTTAGTAGTTGATTATCGTCGACTCAATTCTAAGGTGGTGTTCGACAACTTTCCCCTTCCAACTCTGGAGAGCGCTTTTCAGCATTTTCACGGGGCGAAGTACTATTCCGTCCTAGATTTGAATTGTGCATATTATCAAATTCCTCTCGATCCCGAGAGCCGTAAGGTAACTGCGTTCTCCACTCCGTTCGGCCTTTTTGAGTTCAATAAGTTACCCATGGGCATTTCTATCGGCGGACAAGTATTGAGTAGGGTTTTGGACGAGTTATTTGGAGATTTAAAGTATTCATCTGTGTTTAACTATCTAGATGACCTCGTGATTTACAGTCAGTCTTTTGAGGATCACCTGATCCATTTACGTGAAGTCCTATGTCGTCTTCGCAGAGCCGGACTCACTGTTAACCCGGACAAAATCTCTTTGGCTTCGAAGCAAATCAAATTTTTAGGTCACATTCTTTCGGATGTGGGCATAGAAGTGAACCCTGAGCGTGTGCAATGTATCCAAGAGTTCCCTACTCCCACGAATGTGAAAGCAGTCCGACGTTTTTTGGGAATGGCGGGCTTTTACAGTAGGTTCATTAAGGGCTTTTCGGACATTTCAGCGCCCCTGAATTATTTGAAGAAGAAGAATGTACGATTCGTGTGTGGCCCCGACCAGTGTCTCGCCTTTGAGAAATTGAAAGAATGTCTTTCTTCTGCTCCCGTCCTTCGAACTCCGGATTTTGGGAAAGATTTTATGTTACATTGTGATGCGAGTGATGTCGCAGTTTCTTGTGTGCTTAGTCAGCAGGTGAATGGTAATTTGGCACCCATCGCTTTTGCCAGTCGGATGCTTAATGATTGCGAACGCCGGTATTCCACTTTCGAGAAAGAAAGTCTGGCTGTCGTATTCGGCTGTGAACGTTTCAGATCTTTTCTAGAACATCGGCATTTCATAGTGTATACCGACAATGAAGCTCTGTCCTGGATGCGCTCGCATGTCAAAAAATTGGGACGTATAAATCGTTGGATTCTTCGTCTATCCTCTTTCAGCTTTGACATCATTCACGTCAGAGGCAGTGAAAATGTTGTAGCGGATTGTTTGTCACGCATGTTTGAGGAACCTCCTCCCATTGTTGAGATCCCCGAGCCAGTGAATCTTCTCCAACACATTCCATGGTCTTTTACTGACATCCGTACGTACCAAGCAGATGACCCATTTTGTGTCACATTGCGTGAAAAAATTCTCGGGAAAGACCCTGGTGTATCTGAGTTTTCATTGCGCAATGATGTTATAGTGCATACCGCTCCTCGATCTTCGAAATGTAGGATTTTCGTGCCAGAGAATATACGAAGTATGCTCTTGGCGTATTTCCATGAATCCTGTTTTGGATTACATTTAGGTATGACGAAGACTTTCCATAAAATCTCTCAGGAATTCTTCTGGCCTCATTTGAAAGCGGATGCTTTTGCTTTCGTCCGAAAATGTGTTACGTGTCAACGTTCTAAGCCAGCAAAGAATTCTCGCATTGGACTTCACCACGCTGACACGATGTCATATCCTAATGAGCGCCTGTTTATAGATTATTTTGGTCCCCTGGTTAGGTCATCTTCTGGTCATAAAGCTATACTTACTGTCGTTGATGGATTTTCAAAATTTGTATGGTTATTTCCTGTCAGGGAAATCACGACACGTACCACTGTTAGGCTTTTGACCAATCATATTTTTGGTGTTTTTGGTCCTCCAAAGTTTTTAGTGTCCGATAACGCGAGCGTTTTCCGGTCCAAGTCTTTTAGATCAATGTGTTTTTCTTGGGGAATTGATCATGTCTTTTTGGCACCCTACCACCCTCAGCCAAATCACGCTGAAAGGTTTCATCGTAACTTGAAGGCTTGCTTGAGTGCGTTCCACAACGCAGATCAGTCACGTTGGGACGCAAATCTTCAGTTTTTCTCCTTAGGATTTAACACTGCTCTTCATGAATCGACGAATTCTACCCCTTCGGAATTGTTTTTAGGAAGGCGTATTGTTGATCCACTTCAGCTTCAGTGGAAAATAGATTATCTGGCTGCGCCATCCCGCCGTACCTCAGTCAAAGAAAAATGGGAAGTTGCTGTACGGCATCTGAAAAGAGCACGAGATCGCGTGGCGTCTCGCTATAACAAGGGTAGGCAACCTGTTTGTTTTCAGGTGAATGACGACGTGCTAGTGCGCCTGCACCCACAGAGTTCGGCCAAGAATAAGGAGTCAGCTAAGCTAATGCTTCGCTGGAGCACGCCCAAAACTATCACTAGATTTTTAACACCTGTCACTGTATGATCTCCAAGGAGAATCCCACCGACGTATCCAGAGCTCACATATCTCAATTGAAACCATTTATTGTGTAACCTTCTTATTTGCTGTGATTAATGTTGTCCTTTTTCTGCGTAGGTTAGCCAATCATAATTTGCTTATGTTATCCAAGGAAGCTAGTATTCATATGGCGTCTCCTTGACCTGCCTATTATTGAACCAATTTTGACCGAGGCAGAGTCAAGTACAAATTTACGAGCTCAAGAAAGAAAATAATACAAGAAGAAATAGGCCTACATACTCTGTGTAACTTAATATTTATTGTAAAAATATGTATTTTTGCGAATTCGGCCAGTAGAGAATTTATATTCTATAAATAATGGACACATTATATCGCTTCTTTGTTATTTTAATACGTCACTTTCATGATGGGCATAAGGAGAATGGCAGACTTCGGCGTCAAAGGGCGAAAGTCTTTTGTTTATGATTTTCGTCCGTGTCTCTATCTACTTTTCTTGTCATTGTAACGCTCAGGCGAACCGTAATACCATTATGACAAGCCCAGGGATCGTCAAAGGAACGCGCGCCTTTGGGGACCCCGAAGGAGTTCTGTCCTGATATTGCGATCGCCGAAGCGATCTGATTATTTTTATATATTACTTCATTTTATAACTGTATTCTTTCTGATATGGCTCAATTGCTTAAGTGATTGTTATATCGATCACCCTCCCCCCTCATATTTTGTGTACTGTTATAGTTGTTGACAAACCACCTGTGTGATAAGGATGTTGTGTATTTTTGGAACACTTGGGGCATGATTGATTTCAAAGCGGTGGTGCTTAGTGATGTAAAAAGAAAAATCTTTTATTATTATAAATAATTTTTCTTTTGGGGGGTGGTGTGGATCCTGAGCCATGTTTAACATCTCTCATTTCTTTATTTTCTTTGGCGGCCGTCCCGGTAGACTCAGACGCCATGTGAGATACTTTCTGTCCGGACCTGCCTTGAGGCTCTCCGCCTTATTATTTAAAATGTAATGTTTTTCCTTTTTATTTAACATTGTTATTATGCCGAAGCCTTCCATTTACTCATGTAAGTAATACATCTAACCTTGTGTCCACTATGCTCATTTCCTAAATTTAACCTTTCTTTTTGATCTTCGTCGTGTGCTTGGATTTGCTGTGGAACCAATCGTAATGGCGGTCTCCTGTTTTATTTTGTTTGAGTCTTCGTTTAACCTTTTATTTGTGCCGTGAAATATATCTGCGAGTGATTTTGTGAGTGTATGTTTTTCTTGCTGCCAGGTGCATTGATGCTGTTTTGATTGGGCATATCTTCGAATGGGTCTTCCGTGGTTTGTGGACGTTGGCGTTTCGACCATTCTCCCAACACGAGGCATGACACCATATATTTTAGCCCTTATGTTTTCCCTTCATTCCATGCTTCGGGCAACTGGATCACGGCGGTAACTTTAAGTAGGCCTTACCGTATTCAGCTCGAACTCGGAACGTAAGTTGGGGACCATATAGGTTTAGCATGTTTTGCTAGACTACCTACAAGCACGAGTTGCTTTGTGTTTTATTACTGCATCGTCGGCCGGCATTTTGTGTGTTTGATTGCGTGTATGTATCTTGATATATTTCACGGACACCTGACGTCATTTGTTTCTTCTTATAGTATCTTTGGTTTTGCTTTTCTTTTCTCTGGGGACTGCCAGCTCGATCGCATCCCCATTGCTCGCCACAGCCTCTGCGACATGCACACAGCCTCTTGTTTTATCTTTGCCATGCTTGTTATTTGTGGTCGTCATGACAACCATCCATCTCTAGGCTGAGAAGTGATTGTTGTTGACCAGCGACCGGCTCGATTGCCTCTTGATCTTTTACTTCCTCCCTTTTTACATCGTTTTCACCGAAGTGAGCACAGGTATGAATTTAATTTGTTAACGTTATTTACTATCGTAAGTTATTTATTGTTATTTATATTTATCTTCCCCGTTTGAAAGTGACTTTATTTGACCCCTAGGTGAAGGGTATTCTTTTTTGTGTGTGTTATTCTGGCCGGGTTTCTTTGTGTGTTCGGTTTCAATTCATTAAATTTCCATTTCTTTACCCATGTGTCTTATTTAGTAGTGTTTGGCGATCGGGCTGCTCGCTCTCTCTCTCTCTCTTCAAACCTAGGCCTAACTTATTCTAGCTTTCTAGCACCAGGAGGGTATTCCTACCACTCGTCGTGGGACCACCTTCACGGAGTCTGGAGTCGCTCGGCACATCTGGCCTGCAAGTACGGGCCCAGCACAGGTCAGAAATTAACATCCATTTCCACTGCGTACTCCTTTCTTTTCTAGTTGGTTCCAGTGATGCAGCTAGGAGGCACGCCAAGAATATGTTTATTTTAATAGGGCGTGTTTTTATGGTTGTAATGAATTAATGACTAATTCAGAGGTTGTGAGATCTTCAAAAAAATAACATTCTTCTTGCAACTACCGGTAGAGTGAAATTAATTTATAAAAAAAAAACCTCTTACAAGCATACTTGGGAAAGGAATTTATTTTGCTATACCAACTACAGCTAATCTTGCTGTCTCTCTATTTAGTTGCATATTAATTCAAGCATATGGAACCTTTGGCTGAATTTGGAGACCCCATTGGGAGATACGACACAGAAGTTTCGTCAGATACATTTGGGCTTGAATTTGCTGTTTCCCAATGGTTAAAACTAGTAATCAATGCTGAGAATTTGTTCAGTAAGCTGGTGACAAGCAAGTGTCTGACAGATGATGAGAGGAACCAGATAGAGCGTTGGCTGTGCCTGAAGCAGGAGTGTGAAGAGTGTGTTGGTAGTAGTGATGTCCCCAGTCCAAGAGGCTATGAAGCTAGAGTTTTGGAAAGAATAGATGAATTGACAGAATCAGATATAAATACAGAAAAGTCTGCAGATCTTGGTAGACAAACAAGCAGTTATGACACTGTCAATGAGACTGAAAGTGATGTGGAGCAGAATCCCGATTTTCTGGAGAAGCTGGATGGTTACATAGAAAAATTCAAACATAGGACTGATAGCAAAGTAAATAAAAGGAAGAATGAACTGCTAATGATTTGTCAACCTAAGAGGGAAAATGAATCCTCAAATTTTGTTTTGGAGAATGTGAAAGCTGCAACGGATTCCTTTAAGTTGGAGAAGGAGCAGGACTCTGCCACGCTGCCGCAGCCCTCTCCTGCTGTCAAATCTGACGTGTCCTCATTACCATCAACTTCACTGGAAGTACGGGTGCAGAAGAATGCAAGCACTGGTTACATTCACCATTTGCTGTTCATCCTTTGATGACAAAAGATCACTTTTCAAAACGGAGAAAAAGTATTCATCCTGGTGTAATTATACCTAACATAGTCCATCGGCTAGAATCACTGGAGGAGTGTTTTCTTCTAGGCCTCAGTTATTCAACTACCCCAAAGGGGTCCAAGAAGTGAAGGAAGTGGCGAAGGAAACCAAGAGAATAAAGCATGTTCTCCTAATGGAGTCTCAACAGCATCATCTATTGTTTACCAAGCACCAAGCGTAAAAGCCCCTCAGTCTGAGCCATATGAAGAACTGAAGATGCTTTCAGCAGGAAATGAAGCCAAACAGAGTCAAATGCGCCAAGTTCTTATTGATTTGGAGGGAGCTCAGAAGAGGATTGAAGAACTTCATTGTACTATACAGCTCAAGGAACAACTCATTGAAGATCTTATAAAGAACAGTGAAATGAGAGCTTCAGCAAAGCAGAGATTCCGCAGGAAGAGGAGTAAGCTGGAAGGAGAATACTATAAAACCTGCTCCCAGATAGCTCAGGCTGAGCATGCTCTAATGCTCACAGGAGATAATGACTTCTGTGGGGATAAGGAAAGACAAAGGAAGGAAATTGAAAAATATAGAAATGTAGCAGAGCACTATGAGAAGCGTCTCAAGGACATTGAGCTAATGAAGCACATTGCTGGAAATAGTGCAAGAAAGGTATTGGAATTAGAAAGCAGTTTACAAAAATCAAGGTGCCAAAAGGTTAAACGAAGACTCAAACAAAATAAAACAGGAGACCGCCATTACGATTGGTTCCACAGCAAATCCAAGCACACGACGAAGATCAAAAAGAAAGGTTAAATTTAGGAAATGAGCATAGTGGACACAAGGTTAGATGTATTACTTACATGAGTAAATGGAAGGCTTCGGCATAATAACAATGTTAAATAAAAAGGAAAAACATTACATTTTAAATAATAAGGCGGAGAGCCTCAAGGCAGGTCCGGACAGAAAGTATCTCACATGGCGTCTGAGTCTACCGGGACGGCCGCCAAAGAAAATAAAGAAATGAGAGATGTTAAACATGGCTCAATATGCCAACACATACAACTGAATCGCTAAAAAGAAATGCAACAAAATTCTATGATATCTGGAATTTTCCACACGTCGTTGGTTGTTTAGACGGGAAGCACGTTCGTTTAATTTGTCCGGTCAAGTCTGGGTCTATGTTTTACAATTATAAACAGTACTTTTCCTTAGTTCTTCAGGCCCTTGTCGATGCTGACTACAAGTACATTGTTGTTGATGTAGGAGGATATGGGAAACAGAGCGATGGAGGAACTTATTTAGCATCTGATCTATTCAATTTCATTTAAAATGAACATATCAAGTTTAGAACCGGACATTTTGCCGCACAGTCAAATGGAAGCTCGCTTTATTATTCTGGCAGATGAGGCATACCCTTTGCTCCCATACCTCATGAAACCGTACAAACGTGAAGGACTAAATGAAACAAAGCGAAGGTATAATGACCGCTTATCACGTGCCAGAAAGACAGTGGAATGCACATTCGGAATAACCTACTCGAAGTGGTGCATTCTTTCAAAAGCAATAGAAACGTCAGTGGATCTTGCTGATAAAATCGTGAAGTGCATTTGTGTTTTACACAACATAGTAATTGACAAAGAAGAACTCGAAAGTCACCTCACAGACGTCCACATTGGAGGGCAATGTTCGTTGGGAGAGAAGAGGAAGATCTCCTACTCAGGCAGAAAACATAAGGGCAACATTTGCACAATACGTTGACAAATATCCTTTAAGCTATGTTTGACGATGTTTAAATCTGCTAAAATAATTACACATGTTATTACATGACCAGTATGTTGGGTAGTAAGTTCCTCAAAAATATGTTTAGTGCATTAAGGTTATGTATGTATGTTTAACAAATTTAATATAAATTTTGTAAATTTCTCACTTACCGTCTTTTACACCCATTTCGACAGCTATCTCCTGCCATGCCTTGTCCACCATGTTGCGATTTGAATGGCCCTTCAACCATTTGTCCCATATAACCCGTTTTAAAAACACTTTAGAAATCAAAATGTCTTTATCCACTTCCATCTTGCCTTTTAAATGAATATTTATTTAAGAAAAACACCAGAGCAACCACAGTGTCGGAAATGCGACACCAAACCGACCGAGCGGGCGAAGCGGGAAGCGAGAAAAAGAAACAATATTTCATTCCGGTAGAAGCAGGTATAAGCGGATTCAGCCGGTCAAAGCCAAGGCTAGTAAACTACAGAGGTTGCCTCAATATGGAGCTCTTTGGCGAGGGGATCGCGGAGGGAAGGGAAAGGACGTGACGTTTCCTCGTAGCGCGCGAGGCGCGAGATATGCATGGAAAGTCTACTTTCCCACACATTATATTGTATGGATTGCAGTGGTTTAAACACGTGTTTTAAGCCCTTTTGTTTATAATCATGCCAGGCCAAAGATGTGCTGTGGCAGTTTGTCACAGTTATTATAAAGTTGGAAATGACGTGTCGTATTTCATGATGCCTAAAGACGCATGCCTTCGCAATCAGTGGATTGCTGCATGTAAGCGAAAAGATAATTGCAACCCTCAAACAAGTAGGATATGTTCCCTCCACTTTATGAGTGAAGACTTCGAATTAGACTACAGGGCCAAATTGCTTAATATAAAGCCAAGATTTCCAAGGAATCTAAAACCAAATGGTAAGTGAGCCTAGCTGGCCTACTCTTAAGTTTTGATGACCTGCTAGGATGATTTTAAAGCTGTTAATATTTTTGACATATTTCATACATGGTATCAGGGGCGTATATACAATTTTTTTCGAGGAGGGGGGGGGGGGGGGGGAGGAGGGGTGACTATCGTGGAAAATGGTGAGTACTTAATGAATTTTCTATTATAGCCTATGGAGTATGAATGGAAAATATCTAAATGGGCTACTTTTCAATTTATTAAGCAGAAAGGTATACTCTCATTTTCTTTTCCAAATTGATAATTATTTCTTAAAAGTAGACTACTGTGAAATACATTGTATGTTGTACCCAAGTTGGCTTTTTACGGGGGGGGGGATCTGGAGCCCCCTCAGCCCCCCACCCCTTATATACGCCCATGCATGGTATTTTGAGTTTGGACAAGTTGGAAAATTTCGTGAGTTATTCTCTTTGCATTGGTAAAAATCTTTGCAAATATTCCAGAAAGCAGTCATCATTTCAATAAAATCCCTTCGACTTCTGTACCAAGATATGGCCCGTAGGCATAATACAAAGTACATTCTCACATAGGCTAAATCAAGATGTACTGGAAAACCTCTTTTCACAATTGCGAACACGTGGTGGCTTACACGATCATCATTCTCCCCTTGACTGCATTTAGAGACTGAGGATGATTATTTTAGGAAAAAATCCAGGAGTCGTTCAAAAGCAAACAAACACTGCTGATCCATATTCAGATGAATATGTAGTTGCTAAAGCACTAAACAAAGCTGGCATAGTGTCGGAATCAAGTACGGTAACGTGCTTCCAGAACCAACCTTAGGGAGCAATGAGCAACCAGAGTCCTTCATTGCCGATATCATGGAACAAAGTGAGGAAGATGGCAAGGCTTATGTTGCAGGTTATGTAGCCCTCAAGTTCCAAGATAAATTTCCACAACTTGGGTACTTAACCTACGGAATGCAAACTCAACAAGATTATGCATTACCAACCTGGATTAAACACTTGTCATACGGTGATATGACCGATCCCTCAGAAACTTGGCTAAACCAGTTCCGGCACATTTCAGCAAAATTCGTCACTTTTCACGGAAAATACGGATTTCAACGAGGCAAGAACATTCTAAGAACGACAGATTTTGTGTCGAGAGAAGTTCCTGACGTACCGTATGGTGGGGGTGAGGCAGCTGTGATAATAATTTTCTTCATTAGATTGATACATTCCAATTCTATCTTGCATAAGAAGTGGTTATTGGAAGTCACTATTGGAACCCACGATACTACTACCGAGTCTAGGCGAATTTCCAAGAAATTCAAGAAGATCACAACATAAGTAAGTAGGCTACATTCAGTTATTGTATCACCCATTTACCAATAATTTCATGGGAATAAACTGTTCTTTGCGTACTCAACAGCTGATGTTGACAGTTTCGTTACGTTCCCCACATGGCACGTTTGGTATCTTGTGACGTCATCCGCCTTGTGAGCGCTGATTGGTGAGTGAAAATTGAGGCAACCTCTGTAGTTTATAAGCCTTGGGTCAAAGCAGGCTGGCAGGCGCACTATGGCCACACGTGTCCATTACTACCTACATTTTATCCCCGCTAGTCTGCCGCGATAAAGCGAGAAGCGGTGCACTGTGGACGTACCAGGCGATCGTGCCGTGGCATTTCTGACGCGGCTACAAACTCGCAAGCTTGGCCTCAACCTTAGAGTCTAGATAATCGCTCCAAATAGCTAATAAGATGCTATTTGATCACTCTATTGGTGTTTCAGTGGACCATGAAACGAGCTCAACAAACCATGCGTTTAATAATAAGCCTTTAACCATACTGATTCTAATTCCATTGCGGTAGATTTGTTATGAACGATGTTTACCCTGAGAGACTATCGATGCCGTCCAACCTCTTTCCAAAAACAAAGCCTGTTCTTACGGCCAATGGTCAAACGAGAACTTCAAACCAGTGTATGGCCGTTCCCGATATGTTTTCGTGTCATTTGGAATAATTTACTGGTCTACAAGAACCAGCTGGCCTATGTGCATGTCAGATTCAATATTTCAGTGAAGTACTACGCCATCTGCAAGCATCAAGAAAGCGAGTTTAGTTAGTTATTATTGCTTTAAGGGGTGGAACAGCTAGGTCATCTGCCCCTATAAGAAAGCGAGTCATAGGCCTAAGTATTTTTTGTGAGGTAACTTTCCAACAAAGGATCACTAAGTGTTTTGAGAATCGGTAGGCTAAGGGTCTAGATTATTAACAGATATCATGTGTGTGTGCCATACATAGTAGTCTCGGTATGTCGCTACACGGTGCCATGTTAGTTAGGAGGTTATGTTCCCGTAATTGGACCCCTATTGGCTGTGAGACTGCTGTATCCTTCAATACCCTAAAGGGAAGTTTGTGTGGTTTGAAGTTCTGTTTTGACCTTTGGTCGCAAGAACAGGCATTGTTTTTGGAAAGAGGTTGGGTGGCATCGATGGTCTCACAGGGAAAATATCGTTCTTAACAAATCTACCGCAATGGAATTAGTCAAATGATAATGTACAATCACAATGGTTAGGGGCTTATTGTGTGAGTATTACTGTAAAAAATACCCTAGTGTACAATAGTTCGAGCTCTAGTGAATGGGTTAAGGTTGAATGAATATGCCGGAGAATTCTCACATGTTTCAGCTAGCAGTTAAACATCAACTCCGAGACACATTTAAATAAGAACAAGAACACGGAGGGAGAGAAAGAGAGGTAGAGAGAGAAATATAAACACAAGTGGAAATTGCATGAAGAGGGAATAACCCAGAATACATACAAGAGTGAAGAATAAATACACTCAACTGAAATATTTAGAAAATAAAGTAACAACGCACGTGATTATAACTTCTTGGACGGCTCGTTATCTTCGACAAACAGCATAACCAAACGTTACGAGCTGTTTACATCGGAACGTACGCAGTTTCAGAAGGAAACGAACCCGAATTTCAATGTTGACAACCTCAAATGCCACAGTAACCGTGGACTAGGCCTACCGGGGAAACCACGTTAAAAAAAAACGCGCCATGTACTCTACCTCGTGGTGGTGTGGAAATGAGTATTCCTGTTCGGTGCGTACCGAAAATAGTCGGCTATCAGTTTCAACATTTACCCTACGTCTCGACCGTATGACGGCCCTGAGAATCGCTCAACTTTATAGTAGAGTTTAAAACCCAATGATGCAAGACACTTTTTCCGGTGGCACTTGAGGTGTTGTCTGGTGTTACTTGAGGGGTCTGGTGGTACTTGAAGTGTTATCTGGTGGTACTTGAGTGGTCTGGTGGTACTTGAGGTGTTGTCTGGAGTTACTTGAGGGGTCTGGTGGTACTTGAGATGTTGTCTGGTGGTACTTGAGGTGTTGTTTGGTAGTACTTGAGGGGTCTGGTGGTACTTGAGGTGTTGTCTGGTGGTACTTGAGGTGTTCTCTGGTGGTATTTGAGGTGTTGTCTGGTGGTACTTGAGGGATCTGGTGGTACTTAAGGGTCTGGTGGTACTTGCGGTGTTGTCTGGTGATACTTGAGGTGTTGTCTGGTGGTACTTAGGGTGTTGTCTGGTGGTACTTCAGGTGTTGTCTGGTGGTACTTGAGGGGTCTGGTGTTACTTGAGGGGTCTGGTGGTACTTGAGGGGTCTGGTGTTACTTGAGGGGTCAAGTGGTACTTGAGGGGTCTGGTGGTACTTGAGGGGTCTGGTGGTACTTGAGGTGTTATCTTATGGTAGGTAATGAGGTGTCTGGGTAAAATTTGAAAGTGCGAATACAATGTTAATCTTATACTAATAGAAAGGTTCTTTTTTAGAATAAATAGCTCCGATTGTCTACTGGAAAATATTCTTCACATGTTTACCTGACATTATGGTTTTCTCTAGCCTATACATGATCAAGTCGTTTTGAACCCTCCAGGTTGCAGCTAACATAACATTTAGGGACATATCATCTGTCAAAAAAAAGGCTTTCAAGGGACAGGAGATCTACGGTTTGGAGAGATTAAGAAAATGTTATCTTGTTTATAGATTGTAAAACTTTCCATAGTTAGATACGATTTCAGTTAGTGGAATGTTCGATAGGTGAAGTTTGCGCTGGAGTCTGAGATGTATTTTGAGGGAAACTAATTGCTGCGCCTCCACCAATTGTTGCGTCCTCACCTGATGGCACGGACTTAATCCAAAGGCCGATAAGGGGTTTTCCAAGATCAAGTACCAGGATCGGTATCGTGTCCTTCCGATAGATTCTCATAGCAATTACAGCACACTCCTATTACACAAGAAAATGGGAATGGGAGGAGGTTCAGGAATCAGGGAATGATCCCCAATAAAAGAGATTGAAAGCTTAACTCCCAGTTTATTCCTTGAGGGAGTAAAGGAATCCACCACATGGATACAAGGAAAGGAAATAGAAATATTGGTTCTCACCTGTTTACTCAGCTGGTGCCCTCAAGTACCGGCTCAGCTCCGTGCCCCTTGGTCAACGAGCGTTTGACTCAACTTGCCCGATTTCCCGATCGGCAGGCAAACGAACTCTCAACTCAGACTTCCGTCTCTGCAGTGCCTGACTGACCCCTCACACCCGAGTCCGCAGCGTTTGGTTGAACTGGGGTTGAATGTCCGGTACCGTTTCGCCTTGAACCGACACCGGGACATAACAGTATCTCATGTGACAGACCCTTTTGATGTTGTGGTTCATCGCATATTCCACTGATGTAAACTGTTTATTTTATTTTTATTATGCATAACACATTGGATATTTGTTATACAGGGTGTCTCTTATTAACGTTTAAAACTCTCTATAGCGACGTGGATGGCATTGAGACAAGTAATTTGATATAGGACACTGAGAGTCGCAAGTGTCCGGAAATACCTTAAAAGTGAACCACGACTGTTTAACATATGACGTCATCAGGTGACGGCTCAGCTTGAGCGGTCAGGCCCGTGCTCTCTTACGCACACCAAAGCAAACGTTGAGTATCATATCACTCTGGTTGCGTGTCTTAATGTCAACAAACAATCTGCTTCCACTTGAAAGGAGGAGAGAGAGAACAAAGAAAGCTGATGGATAGGCCCCGGATTTGAACCTCGAACCCCACGCACCCGAGTCGCACACGCAGACACGGAACCAGAGTGATATGACATTCAACGTTTGCTTTGGATGCTTTGGTGTGCGTAAGAGAGCACGGGCCTGACCGCTCGAGCTGAGCCGTCATCTGATGACGTCATATGTTAAACAGTTGTGGTTCACTTTTAAGGTAATTCCGGACACTTGCGACCCTACGTGTCCTATATCAAATTACTTGTCTCAATACCATCCACGTCGCTACAGAGAATCCAATATGGCGATCCATCCATAATATTAGTCGGTTCTCAATATCTACGAATCTATTACAGCAATCAAACTGAAATATTGTATGTTGATAGAGACAATTAACATAAGTAGGATATATGAAAATAGGCTTTAGTTCTTCACGGAACTACTTGTTATGACTATTATACATTACTATTTATTTATTTATTTAATTATTACTTCTTAGGTTACAACTTTGGCGTGGATCCAGCCAAAGAGTCAGGAGAGTTTAAAATGTGTCGATTAGTTACATCTAGGGACTATTATTGGGACTATTATTAACATTATTATTATTATTATTTAAAAATGCGAGTAGAAAAAGAGGAGGTCAAAGTGCTAACTGCTAATAGGGGATCATGGAAGTTCAGAAACAGGGGCTGGCAAACTAGAACGGCAAAACAGCCTCGAATAGAAATTGGTGAATGATTGATTATTGTTATCATTTATTGGTTTAATAGCCTAATAATCGTACTTATGTACAATATTTATATATGTTCGACGTTGCCGAAATGTAAACATTATGTGTCAGAAAACTGTATCATAACGAGGCTTATTATAACACTTTGTTTTCTTTATGAAACAGTTTCTCCCACCAATCAGAGCTCAAGAAACATTTGTGTGACCAATTAGGTAAGGATACCTTCACGCATGCGCTCAAAATCCAACATATTTCTATGTTGGCAAGCAAAGTGAATGGTCTCAGCTTTCGGATTGCCTTGACCACGCATGCGCTCTGTAGAGTCAGCAAAGCCAGCGCGCCCTGTTCACTAACTGAATCCCACAGATATTTATGAATATTTATGTTGAAACATATAATAAAGTTACAATTATCGTCGAACATAAACAGTCGTATGCAACTCGCCTATAATGGTAATTAAGATACTCGTATGGAAATTATAAAACTCGCATATGCTCGATTTATAAACATACTCGTGTCTTAATTATTGCCATTATAGGCTCGTTGCATAATGTACTATTATGTATTTATTTATTTATTTATTTATTTTTTATTTTATTTTATTTTTTATTATACTCGTTTATACATTGTATCCCCGGCCAGTCTTAATGGACATACATATTTGTGTTGACGGACAGTTGAGTCACAACTGATGTCAACAGATTGTGTTTCTGTAGAAGTGCTTTCCTTGCCAGATCCAACCTACTTTTTATATCCTCTTTGCTTCGTCCACTAGTGGTTATCTTGCTTCCTAAGTAGCAGAAGCATCCTACTTCCTTTAGCTTTTACCTCCAAATTTGACGTCCAAAGGAGTTTCTGGTTTATTTTGGCTGCATTCTATTACTTTTTTTTAACATGTATTTATATTCCTCAAGACGGAGTCCATACTGTTATACCCTGGGGTTCCTACAGGGTATAACCACCCCCTATCAGCCCCCTTTCACCACCCTTCACCCCACATTTCACGCCTAAACAATAAAGGAACCAACAACTACAACCATCTAGCCTTCACAAATTACACTCAAAGCCTGGCTAGCTAGTCCCTCATACATGTTGCACTCTTTACAACCCTTTTTTAACACAAGTGGCACAAGGAATGTGACAACCTTTTCGGAACCTTCCAAAGTAGCACAAGAATGTGCTGATTTTCTGACGCTTCCAATAAAAACCCGCCTACACTAAGGACCGGGTCTCTCTCCAACACTCGACGCTGAACTACGACGAGATGCCGCCCGTTTGACCGCAGATCCGGCGAGTGTGTACTTAAGGGTTCTTTTAATCCTGAACCATCCTTTCCAAAAGTCCAAACCTCTAAATGTTTAATCATCAAATCCATCTTTGTACTTGTTTAAATTCAACTAGTGCGTTTCTTGCATCCTTACTTGTACGCTGAAGTGAACCAGCGAATCCTAATCCATTACGCCACAGTGCCTGACCAGGTCGAGGCCATTGTCTTGTTGTCAACTTGATAAACAGTCGTCAGCATTAAGCTCAAGTTAACACTTCCTGGCAGCAGCAATCTGCCTGCTCTCTCTCTCTCTCTTTCACTCAAGCTCCCTCTCACTTTTGTACAACACGACACACTCGAGTCACACTTGGTCATGTAGCCCTGTGTACTTGGGTGTGTGTAGTATTTGTCTGATAACCAGTGTCACTGTGATGTCTTGTGTACATGTAAACAATTACACGCGTCTTTTAGACGAAGTCACCACAACTAAGTTAACAACCCCAGGGCAAAACAATACAATTTGAAAACTGAATCAAATCCTCTGGTGATGACAGTGTCATCAGCAAATCTCAAAGTTGAATTTGTTTCTCCTTGAATCTTTACTCCCATGATTAGATGTTACAATATAATTGAGTAGGCTATCATTTTTGTCACCTTCTCTGATCCAGGTGTAAGTATTGAGACTCCTGCTCCAAATGTTCTGATTTTGATTCCAGGATCTGCCAAGTAATTTTATTCTGGTCTGAATGCAGGGACGGGTAAACCTCAGCCTCGTGAGGATCTTTGAAATTATAGTGATAGTTGTTATTGTTGTTGTTGTTGATTCTTTAGGGGCTTTGCGACATCGTGGTCATGTAGCCCTGTGTACTTGGGTGTGTGTAGTATTTGTCTGATAACCAGTGTCACTGTGATGTCTTGTGTACATGTAATCGAGGTAGGATTTGGGTCGGAAGCATCCGTGGCCTTAAGATAGATACCATCCCGGCATTTGCCTGGTGTAGAAATGGGAAACTACGGAAAACCACCTCCAGGTTGGCAGAGGTAGGAATCGAACCCGCATCTTCTCATTTTAGCCTCAAGTGGATAATTGTATCCCGTTCCATCCCTCAGACCAACATTTAATTTCTTGGCATAGCCGGGAATCGAACCCGGGCCTCCTCGGTGACAGCCAAGAATGCTAGCCGCTACACTACAAGGAGGACTGTAGAAATAATAGTATAATGTAATATTATTGGTTTTATGTCCCTTTTAACTACTGTGGCTTTTAGAGACCCCGGGGTGCCGGAATTTTGCCCCGAAGGCGATATTTAACGCGCCAGTGAATCTACTGATACGGCTCCCTCGCATTTGCGCACCCTCCAATGCCAGCTGACTGCGCCAGGATTCAATCCGGCAACCTTGGGGACAGCAGGCGAGAAAGGTACCGCTGAGCCAAGCAGCCAGTCGAGTAATAGTAGTGTAAGACATTCGTATAATGCTGTGATTATCATTGACTTGTTTCAACTTGAGAACAGACACGAGTCGGCTAATTGACAGAAGAATTTATTTTAGTAAAGGCATCTTGATAGAACGTTCTTATGCATTATGTCAAATCTTCGCGTCTCACTAACCAGGAGGTTCTCCTGACTGCGAGCAGGGGCGTGGTGGCACAGCGGTCAAGCTGTTTGCCTCTCACCAAGGCGGATCGGTTCAATTCCCAGTCAATGTGGGATTTTCGAAGTGAAATGACATGCCGCGTGGTTCAGTTTCCACGCAAAACAGGAGGCCCCCTGGCTCATGATCGCGAGATTAACGGTCACCTAATAGTACATTATGCAACGAGCCTATAATGGCAATAATTAAGACACGAGTATGTTTATAAAACGAGCGAAGCGAGTTTTATAATTTTCATACGAGTGTCTTAATTACCATTATAGGCGAGTTGCATACGACTGTTTATGTTCGACGATAATTATTACTATTTTATGTTCGAACATAAATATTCATAAATATCTGTCAAGATTTCGCCAGTTTTATGTACTGAACAGAGAATACCATGGCCTCCTGGAATACCCCACTATGACACTAGAAGCCACGCAGGGAAATTTAAAATAGAAGGCCGTGGAATTCAGCGCTGGTGCGATGCTATCCTTACCTAATTGGTCACACAACTGTTTCCTGAGCTCTGATTGGTGGGAGAAACTGTTTCATAATGAAAAATAGTGTTATAATGACAGTAGGGGGATGGTGGTGCTTCTGCTTCACCCATTTTATTTGTACCAGACTGTACGAGTTAAAATAATTAATATCTCTCAAACGCATGGTCGGATGTTGACAAATGAGGTGTCATTGGACTCGGGCTGACGTCCTCTTTGCTATGGACCACTCGTTATATTTTGAATTTTTTTTTTGATTTTTTCGTTTTCGAAAATAGGCGATAGTTTGAAAACCAAACATGATAGAACGTTGTGCCATGGCTCAAACGAATGGCCTTTATGTCCTTTATTTTTATAATGACACATTTTCATTTTTTTACATTTTTTGAAAACACTCGAATTTTGAAATTCCTATATTCTGGAAACTAGGAAGTTTACAAAAAAGTTTGTTTGACGTAAATCAATGTTCCCTATGCCCCCTACCCCCAAAATAAATTTCAAGTCTCTAGGATGAAAACTGTAGTAGTGCGGTAAGGGGGAGCTGTCTCACTTAGCAAGTGGTGAGCCCCTGCGGCCTTGGAATGGAAGGAGCCATGCTAGGAGGGCGTGCTTGGATTCGTTTTTTTCGTCTCGTTGCGCTCTTTACGGAAATGTAAGTGTCGAAAAGGTGAAAATCTGGAAACATTGTTTTTTGGGGGGAAAAAACGTGATTTTAAACTTTTTGCTATATCTCGCGAACTAATCATGCTAGAGGCGTGTACGACGGGTCCAAGGACTCGGGGTGACGTCCTCTTTGCTATGAACCACTCGTTATAATTTTTTAAAGAAGTTGGAAACTCGATTTTGGTGTAAACACGTGTTCTTTGTGATTTTTGCCGATATCTCACGACCCAATAACGCTAGAGATGTGTACGAGGTGTCCTAGGACTCGGGCCAACGCCCCCCTTTCAAATGTGGCAGATATGTTTTCCAAAAAATAATTCACAAAGGGCCTAACGCCATACATGTTGAAAAAAATATATTTACCGTTACCTGTTTATAATGTTTATGAAGCGTGGTAGTTGAGAGAGACGATACGGCTGGGTGTGTGTGTGTGTCAACGAACCTGTCGCTAACCACAAGGACCATGCTTAATAGAACAATCGCTATTTCGGCGGGTCGGTGTATGACAGAGCGAGGGTTCGTTTTTCTGATATTTTACCTTTAACGTGTAAACGGTGATGAGAACTTGGTTCTATGTTGGTCGAAGCGAATACAGAAAACAAACTTGCAGACGAGCAGGAGGTGAATGTCATTTGAGCTTATTGGAAGGCGTTGATCTGACTTGACAAAAGGTGCAATGGAAAAATGACCATGACACTTGAAGGTGAAATAATCTGACCATCGTGGTGGCAGGGGAGTGCGAAATGCATGCATACACGTGTGAGATGACATGTACGCTAAACAAGTTAAATCCTGTTTGCTTCGTACGTGACAAAATGCAAGTCCATGTGAAATTTGATCTGCCACAGGTGTTCACCTTGGACGTTATCTGTCCACGTGCATGATAACAGAATGTTCAAAGCGTGGAAAAAAAATGATTATACATGCAACGTAGCATATATAAAGACATGTCGTTATCATTTCCACTCTCACTTGGGTGGACTACCTTTGAACATACTGCGTTGCGTGAAACACTTGGCCTTGTTTAACAGTTTTTGTGTTGGTTGAAAATACTTAACCTTGTTGTGAGGTAGGTATATATTTATTGATTTATATATATATATATATATATATATATATATATATATATATTTACTTGCAATTATTTATTGCTTAGGTAATTAATGATTTTTTTAATTTATTTGTTTGCAGATAACCGGTATACCTTACATGTCTGAGAGAGAAGAAACCATTGCACTTTTGAGCTCACTAGAAGGAAACAGCAAGAAGCTATTGCAAGTAAAGGTGAGATGATTTTTTTTAAACTAACTTGTTTCATTTTGTTTTGTTTTATGTTTTATTTTATGAAATGCATGTATTAACCTGAATTTAGGTATTTATAGCGGTTTATTTTATTTATTTTTAGAAACTTGGAAAGAAAAGCCTTACCGCCGTAGCAGTTGCTGAAAAAAAACCGAAACGCACTAAAGCGAAACCACTGCCAAAGAGTGAACTGTTTAAAACTCAGGTAAGCCTAACATAAAATGCTATTCCATTTTACCACTACTGAAAACTCGTAGACAAAAATTTCATTACCTGTACATGACTAGGATGATGATTGCTTTCTTGATTAATGACTATGTATTGGCAACCGGTACAAGACCATATTGGTTGTTTACCGGGTAAGTACAAGGCCATATTGGATTTTGTAAAAAACGAAAATTTTAATTTAACTGACATGTCGTCCCTATAATGATAATAATAATATCGTATGGCCTCGACTGCCGGGTGCAAGCTTTGTTATTTGACCCACAGAGGGTAGCTTGCATGTCGAATTTAGTTGTTCCTTGACTATGAAAGTCATGGAGGTTACATGTTAGATATCTAATATCTTTAAACTCTATAGCGCTTTCTAGTAGAAAAATGAGGAACATTGTACCCTATGAACTCAATGAATATTCACAGGTTTGAACATGATAATCTGAACAAAATGACATGACATTATTATTTTTTGTTTATGTATTTGTTAAATGGGAATGTAAATGACTGCAGTTTTATAAAAAGAAAATAAGTACATGGGTTACTGTTAGTGCCGACATACAGTTTATTATAATTTTTATGGTGTTTTGATATATTAATGCCAATTAACGTTAAAGTTTTATTTACAAGTATTGATTGATTGATTGATTGAGTGATTGGTTATTTTGTTTGCTTTTAGGTGTCGTCATGCGCCATTAACGTAATGAACAGACAGTGAGCAAGCATACATTGTGCTTTAAAGTACTCTGTGCAACGTTAATAACTTACAATAAGAAAACGTTTTATTATAACACACGGCGTTAGTACCAAATACAACAAGTGAGCAAGTTGGTTTACCACGTGGGTTAAATTTAAAATCAGAACATGACCGTTGGTTAACATTTGAATCCTGGCCTGTAGGCTTTTTGTCGACACATGAACTTGCAAAAGCAGTTTTTTTTACTTGAACTGAGAAGATGTGGTGCGCTGTGTGTTTTGTCGTATTGAACTTTCCCACTGGGAAGAAGGGGATGATCCCTTTAGAGACCATTTGCGATGGTCTCCTCATTGTCCTTACATGCTTGGAAAGCAAGTGGGTAACATACCTGTGTATTCAT
Source organism: Meconema thalassinum (assembly GCA_946902985.2). Lineage (NCBI taxonomy): Eukaryota > Metazoa > Arthropoda > Insecta > Orthoptera > Tettigoniidae > Meconema > Meconema thalassinum. The sequence continues at coordinate 13,548,479 of OX336392.1, read as the reverse complement.
TATACCGAACCACAAGACCATTGGCCGATACTTACATTGCTGAATCACAAATAAATAATAATAATGATGTATTACCAGTCAACGATAGTGTCGATATATGTGGTCCATATGCCATAGACAGGGTTGAATTGGCGTATGCTTATGAAAAATTGGGAGTTTGCAAGACTAAAGCACTAGCACACCCAGAGTACAGCTCTGTTGAAAAACGTTTAGAATCTTATAAAAATGTTTGGCCATTAATATTAAAACACCTTACCAAACAGCTAAGTGAAGCTGGATTTTTTTATACTGGGGAAGGCGATAAAACCATATGTTTTTTAAATTGTGGATTTACTTTAAATGATTGGCAAATGACTGATGACCCTTTAGTGCAACACGCTCGTTGGTTACCAAACTGTAAATACACGGTGTTGCTTAAAGGTCAGGAATTTGTGAACACTATTCGTAAAGAAAACGTAATTGCTGCACAAGACATAAAAGCGCATTTAGAATTCGCTGAAAGAAAAGACTTGTATCACGAACAGATACAAAAGTGTAACCAACAATTATGTAAAATTTGTTATCAAGATGAACTAGGTGTTGTATTTTTGCCTTGTGGACACATGATACCCTGTGTCAAGTGTGCATTAGAACTCAACACTTGTGCTATATGCAGAAAAGCAGTATTTGCTACAGTTAGGGCATTTCTTGCATAACTAGTATAATTTATTCGCCATGCATAGTGCAAAATCCCTAATTGCACAATATTATTTAAAAAGTTTTAGAGTGTAATAGGTATGCTTTTCTTTTGTTTATAGACTACTACAATTAATGTTTTGAATGCTGTGGGACAATCATGTGGCTTAGAGACAAAGAAGCTCAGCGAATTGCCAACGCATATTCCATTCCGCATTATCAAGATTCGGAAATTGAAAACAGCATATGGTGATCGTGTACTTTGTGTATGTGAAAACGTTGAGACATTTCTGCCTATACGGTTTAATGATATGTCGGAAAGTGTTTTTGATGAAGTCAATAATGCTGTGCAGCCTGTACACTTAATTTATGAAGGTTTTAAAAACAATAGGTGCATGATTCGTTTTAATTAAATAAATTAAAAGATGTGAAATAATAATGGAAAATATAAGTAATTACAATATACTGAAAAATAAAGAAAATATGTGTATAGAATAGTAATGTTTAGTGTTTAGTGTTGTCTTTAAAAATATTATGATGAAACCAAAAAAAAACAAGAAATGTATATAAAGTTTGTAAATAAATGCAAAATGATGTTACAATGTTGTTTTATTTTATACAAAGTTAGTATATTTAACATTGCAGAGTATACATGATTATGACAATAAATGCACACTGAATACAAGCCTTTCTCACTTTACAATAGTCTGTTATAGTTTTAAACACAAGGCTTGTTGTAGATTATTTTATAGCAATGTCCATTTAATGTTGTTTTCGAAAAGTGGGGAAGCCGCAATGGTTGTATAGGCATAAAAACCTTATTGTTATTAATATTTAGTCACTTTGATCCCCTTGCATATCAAGAGCAGATGACCTAGTTGTTCCACTCTTTAAAACGACAACAACAACACTACCTCTTGCATAGTTTGTGATGTTGATGGCTCTTGCGACGTGGAAGATGGATTAAAAATAACTTTTAGAACAGGGGTTAAACGTTGCTCATTAAACAATGCACTATTTTGAGTAGCAATATGGTTTTTTTGATTTTTTGTCGACGGCAACTGTGTTTCATGCAGTACACCACATTGATGATCACTGACACTTAAAACCTCACTATTTTTACTTTTTAGGTCACCACGACAATGTTTGGAACGTTGCTTTGAACAACGCGAAATAACAGTTCCATTTTTATTGGTTCGTTTCACAATATATGAATATCCTTTATAGTATGCGTAAGGCTTACCATACCTAGTCACTGATACTTCCATATCAACTGTCAAGCATAGACTAAGCTCTAGTAAAGTCAACTTGGTAATAAGAATAATAGTTTAATGTGAGAACAAATATGGATCCAAAGAGTTCAGGTAAAAGTGGAAGCAAATAAGCAAATATTAGAAACAAGAGTGGGGGTAAAAGTGGTCGCAAAGTGGTAGACCCATTACACAATAATTTCAGCACGACGAAGCTCTTGTTCAATTTCTTTGATTTCCCAATCGTGACCGGTATGCCCAGCTTGTTGTAAAGCATGCAATTGTCGAAGCCGTTGAATTAGCTTACTGGGTTTGTTCCAGTATACAAATTTAACAAATGGATTTGTAGGTGTAAACAAAGCATTACCATTATCATGATCATTATCATCATCATCATTATCATCATCATGATCACCATTATCATCATGACCATCATCACTGTTACTATATAGTCCTTTTTGATCCTCTTGCAATACCACTTCATTTATAGTCTGAGTTGATTTTGATAGTGTTGAAGGTTTCTTGGACGTTGACAACTGTCCTAACATGACGTTTTGAGGACATGATAAGTCCTTTTGAACAATCACTGCACTATCTTTAGCCGCAATATCGTTTTCTTGAACTTGCTTTTTAGCATTTTGATAATTGTTTGTAAACAGCAAGCGTGGTTCGTTTAGAGCACTACATTGATGAACACTCACACTTAAAACCTTTCCATTTTTACTTTTCAGATTGCCTCGACATTTTGTTGACCTCTCTTTTGAGCATCGCCAGAATATTATTCCATTCACATTCTGGCGATTATAGTTATAAGAGTAGCCTTGATAGAGTGCACGTAGCCTACCTTTGTTGGTTGTAATAAGTTCCATAGTAGTAATTGACCTGTCAGTACGATGTTCACACTACAAAGGTTACTACTGTTTTGCTGATGGAGTGACCTAAGATAAGCTTATATATTGGCTTATGTGTTGGCTTTTTTGTGTTGGCTTTTTGTGTTGGCTTTTTGTGTTGGCTTTTGTGTTGGCTTTTTGTGTTGGCTTTTCGTGTTGGCTTTTTGTGTTGGCTTTTGTGTTGGCTTTTTGCGTTGGCTTTTGTGTTGGCTTTTTTGTGTTGGCTTTAGTATTGGCTTTTGTATTGGCTTATTTGACAAGTTATTTGTGTCAATGTATTTAGTGGATTTTTTTCTTGGTGCTGGAAAGTAGTTGAAAGAGAGGGAATATTTAAAGACTTAACGTCAGCTCACTAACCTAACCTAACTTAACCTAACCTAACTTCACCTAACCTAACTTCACCTAGCCTAACCTAACCTAACCTTTCAACTCTCAGATGTTAATTAAATTCTGTGCATAGTCGAGTTGGAACCCAAGACCTCAGAGGTAAAAAACCAATTATTTTTGATGGCTTATTTTGGTAACTTATTTTGATGGCTAACCTAACTTTACCTAACTTAACCTAACCTCAGCTCACTTTGGATATTACTAGTAAGTGTTCATATCCTCCGCTAGGTAGCATGATAGTAGTACAGGTAGTGCTCATATTTACCGCTAGGTAGCGGAAACATACTTTGCGTGTTGCATGTGACACTTGTGAAGTTTAACCGCATGCAAGACGTGCTTGTATAAGTTCTCTATTTAAACCCAATATACAATTAACCACTAAATGTTCAGAACTAACATGTATAGCCATGTTTAGGGTATATAGGAGACCCTTAGCAAGAAAGGCTGTCTAACCCACGAGTGTACAGCTTTGTCATACGCAGTAAGCACCTGTTGGCAGAAAACAACAACAACAACAACAACAATTTGAGAAAGCCAACAACATATCCATTAATGTATTTAAAGGAAACAGTTTTATGTTGGCTTTCTCAAATTCTTGTTGTTGTTGTTTTCTGCCAACAGGTGCTTACTGCGTATGACAAAGCTGTACACTCGTGGGTTAGACAGCCTTTCTTGCTAAGGGTCTCCTATATACCCTAAACATGGCTATACATGTTAGTTCTGAACATTTAGTTGTTAATTGTATATTGGGTTTAAATAGAGAACATATACAAGCACGTCTTGCATGCGGTTAAACTTTACAAGTGTCACATGCAACACGCAAAGTATGTTTCCGCTACCTAGCGGTAAATATGAGCACTACCTGTACTCCTATCATGCTACCTAGCGGAGGATATGAACACTTACTAGTAATATCCAAAGTGAGCTGAGGTTAGGTTAAGTTAGGTAAAGTTAGGTTAGCCATCAAAATAAGTTACCAAAATAAGCCATCAAAAATAATTGTTTTTTTACCTCTGAGGTCTTGGATTCCAACTCGACTATGCACAGAATTTAATTAACATCTGAGAGTTGAAAGGTTAGGTTAGGTTAGGCTAGGTGAAGTTAGGTTAGGTGAAGTTAGGTTAGGTTAAGTTAGGTTAGGTTAGTGAGCTGACGTTAAGTCTTTAAATATTCCCTCTCTTTCAACTACTTTCCAGCACCAAGAAAAAAATCCACTAAATACATTGACACAAATAACTTGTCAAATAAGCCAATACAAAAGCCAATACTAAAGCCAACACAAAAATGCCAACACAAAAAGCCAACACAAAAGCCAACGCAAAAAGCCAACACAAAAGCCAACACAAAAAGCCAACACGAAAAGCCAACACAAAAAGCCAACACAAAAGCCAACACAAAAAGCCAACACAAAAAGCCAACACAAAAAAGCCAACACATAAGCCAATATATAAGCTTATCTTAGGTCACTCCATCAGCAAAACAGTTGTAACCTTTGTAGTGTGAACATCGTACTGACAGGTCAGTTACTACTATGGAACTTATTACAACCAACAAAGGTAGGCTACGTGCACTCTATCAAGGCTACTCTTATAACTATAATCGCCAGAATGTGAATGGAATAATATTCTGGCGATGCTCAAAAGAGAGGTCAACAAAATGTCGAGGCAATCTGAAAAGTAAAAATGGAAAGGTTTTAAGTGTGAGTGTTCATCAATGTAGTGCTCTAAACGAACCACGCTTGCTGTTTACAAACAATTATCAAAATGCTAAAAAGCAAGTTCAAGAAAACGATATTGTGGCTAAAGATAGTGCAGTGATTGTTCAAAAGGACTTATCATGTCCTCAAAACGTCATGTTAGGACAGTTGTCAACGTCCAAGAAACCTTCAACACTATCAAAATCAACTCAGACTATAAATGAAGTGGTATTGCAAGAGGATCAAAAAGGACTATATAGTAACAGTGATGATGGTCATGATGATAATGGTGATCATGATGATGATAATGATGATGTTGATAATGATCATGATAATGGTAATGCTTTGTTTACACCTAATAATCCATTTGTTAAATTTGTATACTGGAACAAACCCAGTAAGCTAATTCAACGGCTTCGACAATTGCATGCTTTACAACAAGCTGGGCATACCGGTCACGATTGGGAAATCAAAGAAATTGAACAAGAGCTTCGTCGTGCTGAAATTATTGTGTAATGGGTCTACCACTTTGCGACCACGTTTACCCCCACTCTTGTTTCTAATATTTGCTTATTTGCTTCCACTTTTACCTGAACTCTTTGGATCCATATTTGTTCTCACATTAAACTATTATTCTTATTACCAAGTTGACTTTACTAGAGCTTAGTCTATGCTTGACAGTTGATATGGAAGTATCAGTGACTAGGTATGGTAAGCCTTACGCATACTATAAAGGATATTCATATATTGTGAAACGAACCAATAAAAATGGAACTGTTATTTGGCGTTGTTCAAAGCAACGTTCCAAACATTGTCGTGGTGACCTAAAAAGTAAAAATAGTGAGGTTTTAAGTGTCAGTGATCATCAATGTAGTGTACTGCATGAAACACAGTTGCCGTCGACAAAAAATCAAGAAAACCATATTGCTACTCAAAATAGTGCATTGTTTAATGAGAAACGTTTAAGAGCCGGCCGGAGTTGGGACGGCCGGCCGCCAGCCCAGCTCTTGTTGTAACATGGGACAAAAGTTTGTGAAACGAATTATAAAGAAACGGGACAAGGTAAAATTATTTTGTTTCTACAGCACGCTGTAGTATTTTATACACTTTTCATCAGTGCAAAAGCATATCGAACAGGAATAGAATGATAGTTATAAAAAGTGTAGTTAAAATCACAATTCTCCATATAAAATAGAGTTCTGAACTGCAATTTTCTTAACCTCTTCAATGCCTTCAGATGATGTTGAAAACAGAAACAAACTCCACTGCAAGACAGCTTATAGTTTTCTCTATTGTGCTACTGAAACATATTTTCAAATTGAGAACTCCGTATATGTTTAATCGTGATTTTAGAAAATGTAAGCATATTGAGTTGCTAATGCTAGCCGTGTCGAGGTGCTGGTAGTTCAGGCAGTTACCGTCAGATACCGCATCGTCGCAAAGTCGTGTCCTTGAAACAGGGTGAAAGAAGACAGAGCCGGCTTCTGAGAGATGGTCATCTCATGCCAGGAAGTGATGAAATCAGCTCATGTCCAGGTGCTGTCAGTCGCTTCATTACAATCAGTGCCGGATCCAGGCCTTGCGGGGCCCTGGGCGATATGATACGGTCGGGCCCTCAACAATAGAAAATATAAAAAAATATCAAATCAAATGGAAAATAGTTTTGTAATAATAATAAAATAAAGAATAGTTACAATATTTTGAATACACTACGGTACATTCTTTTAATAATACGAAAGAAACCCGTAAGTCCTCTTGAAGAAGATTATGTAAACTATGAAATATTAAAATATTAGTTTGCGACTCTTTTTCTCGGATGAAGTCTTCCATCATTTCACTGAAATCTATACTTGCTAAACGGTCACGGGAGGTCATAGCTGCACTGAAAAAAGAATATGAATTATAAATTAGTTTGAAAAGTATAATTAATTAATCAATTAGACTTAGACAACAGATGTTTGAGCAGACTCCCAAAGAGAGACAACCGGGAAAGAAGTGGAGGGAGGAGAGACAGAGGAAGCATAGTGTGTGTGTGAGAGGTTTTTGGAAAAAAAAAAGAAGAAAGGGCCAGAATTAAACATGAAAATTGATTGTGTTATAACGCTCTCTTTATGGGGAATTAACGAATAAATAATTAATCAATGAAATTTAAAACAATCCATGACGCAGCCCCCCCCCCCCCCCGGATCGCGGGGACCTGGGCGGTCGCCCTCCTCACCCTCCCCTAGATCCGCCCCTGATTACAATCGGCTGCTTTCTAGATCATCATATTATGGTGTATGGCCTACAGGTCTTTTGTAGTTCCAGTGTTGATTATGAGCTTTTTAGTTCTTTATAACATGTCTGTAATATAGTATAGGCTACTTTCAAGATTATGCCATTGTTGTACTGTAAATAGAGTTGTTGCTGTTGTTGTTGTTGTTGGAGGTGGTGATTCGTTTAGGAGCTTTGGGACATGGTGGTCATGTAGCCGCGTGCACTTGGGTGTGTGTATATAATGTGTCTAATAACCTGTGTTATTGTGATGGTTGTATTAGGGTGTGTATTTGTATTTGGGTCGGGTTTTGTATATGCGGCGGCCGAGGCCTTAGATACCATCCCAGCATTTGCCTGAAGCATAAGTGATGAAACAACTTCCAGGATGGCTGAAGTAAGAATGTAACCCTTCTCTTCCCAGTTCTGCCTCACAAGCCTCAGTGTATCCCATTCCAGCCCTCAGCTCCCAAACCTGGACCTATGCGTTGACAGCTAAGAAGACTAGCCACTACGCCACGAGGTGGATTGTAAATAAAATGTTGCTTTGTCAGTCTAAATATGATGTAGCGACTACTGTTCTTTTCAAGTTACAGTAATTATTATATGAGTAGCAAGCAATCACTAGTTAGTAACCATCACTAAAGTGGGCCTGAATTTCATTAAACTAATTTGTTTATTTATTTATTTATAATTATTTGTTTGTTTATTTGTAGTTCTTCTAACAGGTTACAACCTAATTATGAGAAATAACAATATGAATTACACTTAATATTTTTAATATTTTTCTTACACTAATATAAAATGATACTTATAATACGTATGACTAAATATTATTCTAGTAAGTATCGTACTTGAAATTATGTTACAAGTCACTGATAAGGAGTGTATGATATGAAGTGATTTCTCTACAATACAAATGAACAAAAGGTGCTGTCTGATATATTGAAATGTATGCATGTTTTTTTTTTTTTTTTTTTTGGTAGATATTGAATGTGTTGGATACAGGCGAATGTTTATGTTACTCTGTATTGGTTCTTGGCCAGTGGGATGTAATACGTTTCGGTCTTATTGACCGCGAAGGAACATATAGTTCAAATTCAGATGACAAATAAGGTCTATCAAAGATGTTATCAAATTATTTAAATGTAATAACCTGCCTACTTTTCTCTAAAGTCTTTAAAGAAAAAGTTCCAGTAGGAAATTATGCTTAGCATTTTTAAAAGAATTGTGTAGTTTATGTTACCATCAATCTCGCGATCAATTGCCACGGCACCTCCTTTTTACGTGGAATCCGAACCACTGGACATGGCGTTTCACTTTGAAAATCTCACATTCATTGACCGGGAACCGAACCCGGTCCGCTGTGGTGAGAGGCCAACAGCTTGACCACACCACTGGTCCACCACATTCCCGCTTAGCATATTTAGGATATACATTTGTTCTTTTGTATTCCAAGAATATAGGGAATTTATTTTTTATCGATTCAAGTCTATCGTCAGCATTCGCACATCTTGGGTTCCAAACTATTGAGCCAAATTCAAGTCTACTTCATACGAATGCATTATATATTCTTTAGCAATGTACAGGTTCCTAAAATAAAATGTGCATCTTCTTATATATCCCAGCATTTTGAATATATCTCAAAAATTCGATCAATACGGTGAGAAAAGGATAACTTTTTTTAATCAAAGTATAACCTACCATAAACCTAGATGACTTGAGATGGGAAATACATAGGAAATGGTGGTGTTTTCTATCAAAATTTGTGTGTTTTCGTGTAAATGCAATCGGATGACACTTATAAATCTAAATAATTTGTTTTGTTCCAATTTATTTTTTCTTCATCTTTTGGAGCAGCATACAATCCCATAACGAATAAATGTATTTAAACGATTACACGTCAATAGCAAATAATAATAATAATAATAATAATGATATATTGGCATCCCGGAGATGGTTAATTAAGATAAAAATTACAGAGGCACAAGATTCGATCCCAGGGTAACACCAGAGGGTGAATGGATCTTTTCTCTATGATACAAAGTGTTGCCTCTTACATACTGTAAGTATGATCCGTAATATGACATTTTCGTAAGTTGTAGGCTACGTGATGGTTAACTCTGCCAATAATCTGTATATATTACATCGGCTTGTTATCCTTTAATCTAAACCAGATGACTTCTGATTCATGAAAATTGGTTATTGTTGATCATCGAGGGATGAATCCGTGTTATGAATCGTGAATAAAATGGCATGTATGCCTGAATAATTATGTGTTCATGAAGTGTTTGCTCGTAAAGTTTGTTTGGGGCAAACATATTAACTACCGGTACTGTTCGATAGGTAAGAATTAGTGAGATCTTACCCGACTTGTGACTGACTTTAGTAAGTTTCCATTTCTCTGGAAATATCGAAGACTTGATCGATAAATTAAATTTAATATCAAGAGGATAAGCTATTTTTTCCCGGATCTTTTTATCAAATATGGAAGAATAACGTCAGGATCTGCTACCCTCTTGTGTCCCATATATTCATCGTAAGTATCGGAGTGAGAATGTCACTACGGGTTACCTCATAATAATTAAGATGTCAATTTCGAGATGACTTTCTAGGTTATCATGCGTTAAAATGTCATAGTTGGATCCATTTTGGCAATATACTGATGAGTAAGGCTAGGATTTTAATGTAATATCTATCATCATCATAGCAAACATTCGTATCGAGTAGATTGGCCTTTCAATCCGGAATGTCTCATTGGTGAGATCGGAGGTGACTATACAGCCCAATGCGGGAGGCACACAATTTGCCGCAGTGATGACAGATGGTTCCACGTGGGGCATCTGCGTTCTTCCATTTCTTCTATGTAATATTACATTAAAAAATTTGAAATACCGGTATGTAATATTGATTTAATTTTTATATAAATCATATACATTGCACATGATATTGCTTGTAGATTCTTCATTTTATTCTTTTTTTTTTTTTTTGCAAAATAAAGGGTGGTACACTAATTAATTAAGCATGTTCATATTATAGCAAATTTAAATAAATTCCATGATTATGTATGAGAAAATGCGTTCGAACTCCACAATAAGTATTGTCAGAGTCACTTTTTGTTTGCGAGGTGGGAGGAAATATAGGCTAGTAGCCTTTATGATCAACGTTGAAAAGTTGAGTCTCAGGCATTCACTGGACAATTGAAATGAACCAAATCCCGCCGATGAGTCTCCGGCAATGTGTGATGCGAATTCCCATCCCCTTATCTTCACTAATATCTTACTTGGAATTCTTCCCTTGCCCTTTCTCGGCAGGTTATGAATAGCTTGGAAAATCCGTTTCATGTACCTGAGTTTCTAGTGGACAAATATTATTATACCTAACTGTTTTGAATTACCGTTTATTTCATTTGCGAAAAAATACTTTTTTTCAATCACAGTAAGAGACGGTATATGTAATTTTACATAAAAAGTAAAAAATGCTATTATGATAAAATATACCAACACGTATATAGCCACCACGGCTACGCTCGCTAAAGCGCAGCGTTAGGCTGTGGGGCCAAGCTCTCTGCTGACTTGGTAGACGTGGGTTCGAGCCCCACCGTCGGCCGTCCTTGAATGGTTTTCCGTGTTTCCCCATTTTCAACTCCACAAATGCTGGGACGGTACTTTCTACAGGCCTTGGCCGCTTCCTTCCTCATCCTTACCCACTTTCATCCATTCATCTCATCTTTCATTCCGACACGCAGGTGACCCACGGGCGTCGACTGGAAAGACCTGCACTCGGCCGCTCATCAGGCCACACGACAAAAAAGAAAATGATCAAATATGTAAAATATATAACAACATATAATTATATGATAGCTAAGGTTCTAATTCATGGACATTTATCATTTTTAGTTGTCTATAAGGAAAGGGAAACAATATGCATTTACAAAAAAATCCTAGCCCTACTCATGAGAAATAGTTCGGAAACCAGGCGCGGCTAATTTTGACCGGGGAGATGATTTCGGGGTTCCCCAATTACGAAAATTGATATTTTAAGTCTTTCAAAAATGTCAAAATGAGTTTTATAGCCTATATCGTTTCATCACATTTACCCGCGTACACACAGTCTGTCGACGACTATAAGTTAGACTAAATTCAGCTGACCAGCTTAGGAAAATGTATGTATGTATGTAGATCTGATTACTAATTCAGTGTCTATTTAAAATAAATAAACAATTTGTGGCCATAAGTTGTGTTTATATTAATATGATATCCTTATTTCTTCTCCCAGTCGTCATTTAAAACTACTATGAACAATACTTTACACACTATCGTTCTTTGAAGGTAATGTATAATATGCATAATAATGGGGTTGAAAATAGGAAATCACTCAAAACCTTTTAGTAGGTAATATAAGCCGAAGCTGGGGCAGGGGCTAATGGGCAAGATGGCCGCCGCGCGCAATCATTCTATGTTATTCTTATGGAGGGGTCAGTCAGAGCTGGGGCAGGGGCTAATGGGCAAGATGGCCGCCATGTCCTGAGACCATGGATGATGTCACAGGGGGAGTTCGGCCGTGTAGTTTCTAAATGGAATATTTATTATTATTATTATTAGGTAATTATTAATTGATCATGTATAATCAAGACCAGCCTTATATTGTCAACCACTTGGTGTAGTGACTAGCATTCTTGGAGGTCATTCCTGAGGTTCGAATCCTGGCTCTGCCAAGAAATTTAATTTCTGGTCTCAGGAGTGGAACGGAGTACACTCAGCCTTGTGAGGCAAAACTGACAGGAGCTGGCTTTTGATTCATACCTCAACAATTCTGCCTAACCCAACTTCACCTAACCTAACCTAACCTAACCTAACCTAACATAACCTAACTTGAAAGTGAGAGCAAAAATGTAAGAGCAAATGTAAGAGCACACATAATAAACTAAGTTATAACCTAACCTAATTTCACTTAACCTAACCTCACCTAACCTATCCTAACTTAACCTAACGTAACCTACCTAATTTAAAATTGCAAGCAAAAAAAATTAGCAAAAAGTATGAGAAAAAAAGTGAGAGCAAATGTAAGAGCATAAATAATAAACTTAGTTATAACCTAACCACACCTAACCAAACCTAACCTAACCTAACATAACCAAACTTCAAAGTGAGAGCAAAAATGTAAGAGCAAATAAGAGAGCACAAATAATAAACTTATTTATAACCTAACCTAACCTAACCTAACCTAACATAACCAAACTTCAAAGTGAGAGCAAAAATGTAAGAGCAAATAAGAGAGCACAAATAATAAACTTAGTTATAACCTAACCTAACCTAACCCACAGAAACCTCATTTAAAGATTTTAGATTTTATATTTTAACATTTTAGATTTTTGATTTTTTTCATTTTACATTTTTTAGATTTTACATTTCACATTTTTGATTTTTTGTATTTTAGATGATAGTTTTTTTTTTAGATTTTACATTTTAAATTTAAGATTTTTTTGATTTTATATTTTACATTTTCCGAAAAGAGTAAACTACAAGGCTACATACCTAACCTCACCAAACCTAACTTTACCAAACCTAACTTAAGCTAATCCAAAGGCTAATGCACATACACAAAGTATATAAGGGTACAAGCAACTATCCTTATGCTAGTTTTATAGGTTACTGTACAACATGATAACTACCCCAACCGTTTTTTTTTCATTTTTTTGTTTACACATATGAAAATTTTCCAATTTTCCATTTTCAGTTTTTTTTAATGTTAGTTTTAAGTTTTTCCAATTTCATAACAAGGAAACATGGATTTTGCATTATGTTGTTTACACATTTACCAATTCACAATTTCCCATTTACAGTTCTTAAAATGTCAGTTTAAAGTTTTTCAATTTCATGATATAGAAACATGGATTTCCCAATTTGTTGTTTACACATTTGTCAATTTACCAAATTTCAATTTACAGTTTTTAAAATTTCAGTTTAATGTTTTTTTTCTATTTTGTCAATATGGAAACATGGATTTTCCAATTTGTGTTTTACATGTTCATTTTGCATTAGGAGTGGAGAGAGGTGGGTAGTAATTAAAAAATGTACAAGCAGTGTCCATACTATATTTTTTATTTTAAATACATGTACACTATTTACACATAACACATTTTATATATATTCTTTTTTGTTATAAATTGTACAGTTGTTTTTATTTTGTTTTCTATTTTATTTATTTTTTGATTATGAATACTAGTTTTTTTAATTTTTGTAGTGCTATTGTTTTATTTCCTAAATTGTTTTGTTTTATGTATTTGCTAGTTGCAGGCAGAAGATTTTGATATTCATAACTTAACTCTTTAAGCATAGTCAATGATTGAGTAATGACCATAGGCATGTGTACCTATACCATCAGCATCAATCACTCTTTTATCATCACCAGGACACAAAGCAATTTTGTTTAGTCTTATAGATGATATGTCATGTTGTTTAGAAGCGATAATGTTCATTGGTATTCTTTTTACATTGTTGTTCATGACACAATCCTTATAATCTTGAAAGCTTATACAATTTTTGACAACACCTTTGCTAATACCTTTAATCTTTTTGATTTCTTTACCATTTATGTCTAAAGCGTACATTTTAGCTCTAAGTCCAATAAATGCTTTTATAATTTGTCCACAAGCCTCGTCTTTAAATTTCCCCAACGTTTTCTTGTTTGATGTAGAGTAACATATGTGATTAGTAGGATAATCTGATGTGTCCAGGTGTTCTAGGAAATCCAACTTGTCTTGATATACATCTTGGGTGTTAACCAAATAAATGAACGAGTCGGTATCCATATACATGAGTTTAAGATTGTCCATGCCATAATAGGGTAGCAGGACATCATAGTGGTGGGAATACATGAGAGTTTTTGAAATATCCAGTATACACATTCCAATATATATAGGCTTATTGAATACAATGTTACGTTTAGCCATGTGGAAAGCAGCTAGGTTAGGACCATAAATAGTTCTGTCAATAAATGTCGGCTTTGCTATTAGCTTTTCTGCCTTTTTGCTGTCAGTCACAAGACGTATGTCTATTCTTTTACGGATATTTTCCATTGTTTTTCCAAAAATGGCATTGTTGAATAATTTGTACAGATTTTTCTCAAACTCATTTTTGGCTTGTTTTCGAAGGTTGTTATTAAAATCAACGTATGCCTTTAACCAAGGTCTTTGCTTAAACTTTAACACACGATGAATTTTTATCAATTTTATTCCATGATCTAAAGCCTGTTTTAATGCCATGTAGTGAACAACATATCGCCTTCGATTTCCAAGATGAGGAATTAGTTTTTTCAGAGACGAATCCTTAGGTTGTGTACACTCTGGTAGGAAAGGTAAATCGTTGTGTAGATCATGAAGGTCAGATGGGTAATCAACATCAACGTCTAGAATGTATCCCACAGGATCGTCTTTCTTCAGTTTTTCTAGATCAACGGTATCTGGAGAAACCCACTGAAATCCGCCATAAGGAAGAGAGTGACACATAGCCCACCCGTATTGGTTGTTGGCATCATCATAGGTTATAAACTGTGATGGTTTCTCAGAATCATAGGTTTCCATGTATTTATTGTTAGCTTCAGCATACCGATGAGACACCTGGCATATGCCTCCACGTATTCCAGACTCGATTAAAAGAATCTGATCGTAATCCTGTAGCAATTCCAGTTCAATGCCTGTGTAAAGGAGCATTGCCTCAAAACTTAAACCAGGCGAAGTGAAAAAGTGTGCAGCATCCACTCGGTGTGTTTCTAGTGTTTTGTTTCTAAACGTTTCAAAGCTGTCTGCAAGAAGGAGTACATCTGAAGTTAGGTAGAGGTCACTATATTCCCCTAGAGTTTTAATGTTGAACTGATTCCACACATTTTTAGCATGTTCATAGTCTTTTTGACTAACATTTTCTTGACTTAATTTGTTAAAGAATACCTCTTTTGGAGGTAAACACGTTTCACTTAACTTTTCCCATGAGTCAATGTAGTCATAACAAAATACCCCTTTACGAGTCATGAGCATTGCATTTTCTTTTCCAAAGTACTTGTCTGTTTCAGGGTATGATGTTAAGTTGGAAACTAAGTTTTCCAAACTACTCGGCATTAACCGAAACGTATCCACAAATCTAAGCTTAACATTTCCTACATATTTGGTAAAGGAAATGTACTTTTCTTTGGAGTTAGCGATAACATCCACTCTCTCAGTAGTACACCCCAATTGCTTTACAATGAAATTTGCGTCGTAGCCACTCATATTATGTAGAAACACAGGAACGGGGTTTCGTGTTTTACACCTCAAATTACAGTTATTGTGAGCACTTCCACGGTATTCCCCTGTAATATGACAATGGTCTCGAACTTTCCAGTCCTCTTTGGTAAATGGTTTATGACACAAATAACAGGTTTCAGAAGATTGGAACTCTGCTTCTTGATGCTCAGTTAAAGCTTTTGAAACATTTAAGCTGTAAAGGCGATCAATTTCATTTGCTATTGAGATCAAACAGTCCATAAACTTTTCTGCAGCGTCAGGTCCACGATAAATAATAGGTTGGCTCGGAAGGTTTGTCTTTATGTGTTCCACAGCAGGTGAGGGTTTAACATATATACCAAAGCTCATAGGAACATGACTCTGGTATGGCACTGTATAACTTGCCTCAGGATTAGGTAGACATGTTTGATAGGGTAACAGTATACTTTCAAAATCAGCATAGATAACGTAAGGTATTCTCAGCATTTTTTCCACATTTACGAATTTGACAATGGGGTTTTTAATAGGCATTTCAACCCTAGCAATGTCATGCTGGACACACAAAGCTCTATGTTCTTTTAATTTTTCCATTCCTTGTTGCCCATATTGATTATCAAAGTGAGTAAAACACCGTTTACACGTATATATCTTATGTCCATGGCGGGTAATCTGATGTCCTACTAGTTTATCAAAATCTTTGATAAAGACGTAGTGGTTCTGGCCGGATGAAGAACTTAGCAGAAGGAGGTCGCGATGGTCTTGCAGCTCTTGATCCACAACCTTTAGAGGGAACAATTTGTTGTCTTGTTCCAATCCAAATACATTAATGGATATATCGTTGGCTTTTTCAAATTTGGGAATGTCAGCTAGCGATGTAGGAAATGATATTACTGAAAAATCATACTTGTTTTCCAGATCCTTGTATTTACTAACGCGTTTAGCATCAGTTTTAACCAGTTTTGCTAAAATGGCATACATAAAACACCTCTCGTCCTTAAAGTTTTGAGGATTAATGCAGGCTTTTCTTGCTTGTATAGCTGCTGGTAATGGAATATATGTGCTACCACGCAAGGGATTGTACTTATTTATTTTCAATCGTACTCCTTCCACTGCTAACAAAGCCCAATTACTGCCTTTTAGCTCAGATTCTTCCATTTCCGTAGTTAACTTTGTAAATTGTGTTTCCAAGAAACTACTTAAGTCCGTTTCCAAAAATAGGGCCTGATTTCGTGTTTTAAAAGCACGATCTGTAATTTCATTGGTAGATGTATGAATGAATCTACATTCAGCCACAAGATTAACTTTTATCGACTTGTGCATTGCTAGTTCTTTCTGCATAGCTTGTATTATTTGCTGTTTGGACTCTTTAAGGTATGAATTTAAATCCCTACACGTATCACAACGAATGAAATAGGATTTAAGTCGACCTTCAAAAGATGTCTCATATTCAATAAGTCCACTTTCGTCAGGGACCAATGACAGTAGGTAATGTTTTGTAGGCTCTGCTTTTTGTCTTTTAGCTGCCGACACAACATTACAACATTCTTCATGCCGACGTCCATTGTACACATTGTTGAATGTACTACCACAGGTCTTGCACTCATGGAATTCACCACACGATACTTCATGTCGCTTCCTATGATAGTCTCGAAGAAAAGTCTTCCCACACTCTTTACACATATAGCTAGGAATGGCTTCTTCCATTATGAATGTTGATTTCTGCAAACAGCTGCTTACTGCGTATCACAAGGCTAGAGGTTGGTCAGTGAGACGGTCTTTCACGATGTGAACACCGTGAGAGGTAGTAGTCAACTGGTGATATTCTTGTGAAGGGTCCTCTAATATACCCCTAGTCTAGACCAACAGCTCTTTACAGCGTATGACAAGGCTGTATACTGGACAGTGAGACGGTCTTTCACGATGTGAACACTGTAACAAGTAGTAGTCAACTGATTATATACTTGCTAAGGGTTCTCTAATATACAATAGTCGAGACCAACAGCTACTTACTGAGTAGTACAAGGCTGTACAATAGTTGTTTTGACAGTCTTTCACGATGTGGTCACTGTGAATGGTAGTAGTCAACTGATGATATTCTTGATAAGGGTCCTCTAATGTACCCTGGTTAAGGGTAACAGCTGCTCACTGCTTATGACAAGGCTAAAGACTGGTTGCTTCAACGGTCTTTCACAATGTAAACACTGTGACAGGTAGTAGTCAACTGAAAATATTCTTATGGCCTACTCAAGGTTATCAGGTACTTACTGCATATCAAAAGGCTGTACACTCATGTGTGTTAGGCACTCTTTCTTGCTAAGGACCCCAATATTCCCTACACAAGGCTATACATGTTAGTTCTAAACACTTAGTGGTTAATTGTATATTCAAATTTTGTACAAAGCATATACGAGCACGTTTTTATGAGGTAAAACTTTACCAAATAGTCAAATGCGACACGCAAAGTATGTTGCCGCTATCTAGCGGTGACTATGAGAACTACTTGACCGACCAGCATTCTACCTAGCGCTCCATTTCAATACTCGCTCACTGAACGAACAGCATACTATCTAGCGGTCAATATCAATACTCACTCAACTACCAGCCTGCTACCTATCGGTCAATATAACAACTCACTCAACTACCAACATGCTACATGGCTTTTTTGGTCAGTTTTTTGTTGGCTTTTTTTTGGTCAGTTTCTGTTGGCTTATGTTGGCTTTTGTTGGCTTTTGTTGGCTTTTGTTGGCTTTTTGTTGGCTTTTTGTTGGCTTTTGTTGGCTTTTGTATTAGCTCTTTTATATTTGCTCTTGTTTGTTGGGGCTTATTTGGTCTTGGAAAGTATGTCAGTCCTTTTTTTATGGCTGTAAAATGCTTACAGCCATGTTTGTAAGCAGCAACAACAACAACAACACACAAAATTCCAAAAAATATCGAAAGTACTCTAAGTTTTATCAATGACTCTCAACTCTTACACTTACCTCTATCCCATGCATAGTCAAAAATTAGTGTATTTTTCAAATTTTTCAAAAAATATTTGGAAAGTAAGCTGTATCATTAAACTAAAAATCCTGAAAAGACATATGTTAACTCCAACACCTACTTCTATACCCCTCTCAGTCCAAAAATAGTGTATTTTTCAAATTTTCCAAAACATATTTCCAAATTGGGTTATATTTCCGAAATTTAAAAGTTTACAAAAACGTTTGTTTGACATAAACGAATGGCCTTTGTCCCCTCTACCGTCGTACCAAGTCCCAGGTCTCTAGGACAACAAACATAAAAATTTGAAAATGGGCTTATATTTCCAAAATTAGGAATTTTACAAAAACGTTTGTCTGACGTAAATCAGTGGTCATTACCCCCTCTATCCCCCACACTAAGTCTCATGTCTCTAGAACAACAAAAATAAATTTTTGAAAATGGGCTTATATTTCCAAAATTAGGAATTTTACAAAAACGTTTGTCTGACGTAAATCAGTGGTCATTACCCCCTCTATCCCCATACCATGTCTCAGGTCTCTAGGTCAACAAAAATAAAATTTTGAAAATGGGCTATATTTCCAAAATTAGGAATTCTACAAAAAAGTTTGTCTAACGTAAATCAATGGTCTTTACCCCCTCTATTCCCATACCAAGTCTCAGGTCTCTAGGTCAACAAAAATAAAATTTTGAAAAAATGGTCACTATTTTGGAAACTAGGAATTCTACGAAAAAGTTTGTTTAACATAAATGAAAGGTCTCTATCCCCTCTACCTGTAAACCAAGTCCCAGGTCTGTAGGACAAAAATGAAAAAAGTTCAACTGGGAAAGTAGGCGATTTTTCATAAAACCAAACATTCTAAAAAGTGTTCTATGGGTATAAAAGAATGGTCTCTATGTCCTTTATTTTTTATAATAAAACTTTTTTATTTTTTGAGTTTTTTTGAAAAAAGTTCAATTTTGAAATTTTTATATTTTGGAAACTAACAAGTTTACAAAAATGTTTGTTTGACATAAATAAATGGCCCTGACCCCCTCTACCAACAAAATAAATTTCAAGTCGCTAGGACTAAAACTGTACAGTAGTGGAGTAGTGAGAGTTCTAACCCACCCATTTTACATGCCACAGGCATAGTAGTGGGGCAAGGAGGGTTCTGGAGTGCGTTAGAACTCTCACTACTCCACTACTGTACAGTTTTAGTCCTAGCGACTTGAAATTTATTTTGTTGGTAGAGGGGGTCAGGGCCATTTATTTATGTCAAACAAACATTTTTGTAAACTTGTTAGTTTCCAAAATATAAAAATTTCAAAATTGAACTTTTTTCAAAAAAACTCAAAAAATAAAAAAGTTTTATTATAAAAAATAAAGGACATAGAGACCATTCTTTTATACCCATAGAACACTTTTTAGAATGTTTGGTTTTATGAAAAATCACCTACTTTCCCAGTTGAACTTTTTTCATTTTTGTCCTACAGACCTGGGACTTGGTTTACAGGTAAAGGGGATAGAGACCTTTCATTTATGTTAAACAAACTTTTTCGTAGAATTCCTAGTTTCCAAAATAGTGACCATTTTTTCAAAATTTTATTTTTGTTGACCTAGAGACCTGAGACTTGGTATGGGAATAGAGGGGGTAAAGACCATTGATTTACGTTAGACAAACTTTTTTGTAGAATTCCTAATTTTGGAAATATAGCCCATTTTCAAAATTTTATTTTTGTTGACCTAGAGACCTGAGACATGGTATGGGGATAGAGGGGGTAATGACCACTGATTTACGTCAGACAAACGTTTTTGTAAAATTCCTAATTTTGGAAATATAAGCCCATTTTCAAAAATTTATTTTTGTTGTTCTAGAGACATGAGACTTAGTGTGGGGGATAGAGGGGGTAATGACCACTGATTTACGTCAGACAAACGTTTTTGTAAAATTCCTAATTTTGGAAATATAAGCCCATTTTCAAATTTTTATGTTTGTTGTCCTAGAGACCTGGGACTTGGTACGACGGTAGAGGGGACAAAGGCCATTCGTTTATGTCAAACAAACGTTTTTGTAAACTTTTAAATTTCGGAAATATAACCCAATTTGGAAATATGTTTTGGAAAATTTGAAAAATACACTATTTTTGGACTGAGAGGGGTATAGAAGTAGGTGTTGGAGTTAACATATGTCTTTTCAGGATTTTTAGTTTAATGATACAGCTTACTTTCCAAATATTTTTTGAAAAATTTGAAAAATACACTAATTTTTGACTATGCATGGGATAGAGGTAAGTGTAAGAGTTGAGAGTCATTGATAAAACTTAGAGTACTTTCGATATTTTTTGGAATTTTGTGTGTTGTTGTTGTTGTTGCTGCTTACAAACATGGCTGTAAGCATTTTACAGCCATAAAAAAAGGACTGACATACTTTCCAAGACCAAATAAGCCCCAACAAACAAGAGCAAATATAAAAGAGCTAATACAAAAGCCAACAAAAGCCAACAAAAAGCCAACAAAAAGCCAACAAAAGCCAACAAAAGCCAACAAAAGCCAATAAAAGCCAACATAAGCCAACAGAAACTGACCAAAAAAAAGCCAACAAAAAACTGACCAAAAAAGCCATGTAGCATGTTGGTAGTTGAGTGAGTTGTTATATTGACCGATAGGTAGCAGGCTGGTAGTTGAGTGAGTATTGATATTGACCGCTAGATAGTATGCTGTTCGTTCAGTGAGCGAGTATTGAAATGGAGCGCTAGGTAGAATGCTGGTCGGTCAAGTAGTTCTCATAGTCACCGCTAGATAGCGGCAACATACTTTGCGTGTCGCATTTGACTATTTGGTAAAGTTTTACCTCATAAAAACGTGCTCGTATATGCTTTGTACAAAAATTGAATATACAATTAACCACTAAGTGTTTAGAACTAACATGTATAGCCTTGTGTAGGGAATATTGGGGTCCTTAGCAAGAAAGAGTGCCTAACACACATGAGTGTACAGCCTTTTGATATGCAGTAAGTACCTGATAACCTTGAGTAGGCCATAAGAATATTTTCAGTTGACTACTACCTGTCACAGTGTTTACATTGTGAAAGACCGTTGAAGCAACCAGTCTTTAGCCTTGTCATAAGCAGTGAGCAGCTGTTACCCTTAACCAGGGTACATTAGAGGACCCTTATCAAGAATATCATCAGTTGACTACTACCATTCACAGTGACCACATCGTGAAAGACTGTCAAAACAACTATTGTACAGCCTTGTACTACTCAGTAAGTAGCTGTTGGTCTCGACTATTGTATATTAGAGAACCCTTAGCAAGTATATAATCAGTTGACTACTACTTGTTACAGTGTTCACATCGTGAAAGACCGTCTCACTGTCCAGTATACAGCCTTGTCATACGCTGTAAAGAGCTGTTGGTCTAGACTAGGGGTATATTAGAGGACCCTTCACAAGAATATCACCAGTTGACTACTACCTCTCACGGTGTTCACATCGTGAAAGACCGTCTCACTGACCAACCTCTAGCCTTGTGATACGCAGTAAGCAGCTGTTTGCAGAAATCAACATTCATAATGGAAGAAGCCATTCCTAGCTATATGTGTAAAGAGTGTGGGAAGACTTTTCTTCGAGACTATCATAGGAAGCGACATGAAGTATCGTGTGGTGAATTCCATGAGTGCAAGACCTGTGGTAGTACATTCAACAATGTGTACAATGGACGTCGGCATGAAGAATGTTGTAATGTTGTGTCGGCAGCTAAAAGACAAAAAGCAGAGCCTACAAAACATTACCTACTGTCATTGGTCCCTGACGAAAGTGGACTTATTGAATATGAGACATCTTTTGAAGGTCGACTTAAATCCTATTTCATTCGTTGTGATACGTGTAGGGATTTAAATTCATACCTTAAAGAGTCCAAACAGCAAATAATACAAGCTATGCAGAAAGAACTAGCAATGCACAAGTCGATAAAAGTTAATCTTGTGGCTGAATGTAGATTCATTCATACATCTACCAATGAAATTACAGATCGTGCTTTTAAAACACGAAATCAGGCCCTATTTTTGGAAACGGACTTAAGTAGTTTCTTGGAAACACAATTTACAAAGTTAACTACGGAAATGGAAGAATCTGAGCTAAAAGGCAGTAATTGGGCTTTGTTAGCAGTGGAAGGAGTACGATTGAAAATAAATAAGTACAATCCCTTGCGTGGTAGCACATATATTCCATTACCAGCAGCTATACAAGCAAGAAAAGCCTGCATTAATCCTCAAAACTTTAAGGACGAGAGGTGTTTTATGTATGCCATTTTAGCAAAACTGGTTAAAACTGATGCTAAACGCGTTAGTAAATACAAGGATCTGGAAAACAAGTATGATTTTTCAGTAATATCATTTCCTACATCGCTAGCTGACATTCCCAAATTTGAAAAAGCCAACGATATATCCATTAATGTATTTGGATTGGAACAAGACAACAAATTGTTCCCTCTAAAGGTTGTGGATCAAGAGCTGCAAGACCATCGCGACCTCCTTCTGCTAAGTTCTTCATCCGGCCAGAACCACTACGTCTTTATCAAAGATTTTGATAAACTAGTAGGACATCAGATTACCCGCCATGGACATAAGATATATACGTGTAAACGGTGTTTTACTCACTTTGATAATCAATATGGGCAACAAGGAATGGAAAAATTAAAAGAACATAGAGCTTTGTGTGTCCAGCATGACATTGCTAGGGTTGAAATGCCTATTAAAAACCCCATTGTCAAATTCGTAAATGTGGAAAAAATGCTGAGAATACCTTACGTTATCTATGCTGATTTTGAAAGTATACTGTTACCCTATCAAACATGTCTACCTAATCCTGAGGCAAGTTATACAGTGCCATACCAGAGTCATGTTCCTATGAGCTTTGGTATATATGTTAAACCCTCACCTGCTGTGGAACACATAAAGACAAACCTTCCGAGCCAACCTATTATTTATCGTGGACCTGACGCTGCAGAAAAGTTTATGGACTGTTTGATCTCAATAGCAAATGAAATTGATCGCCTTTACAGCTTAAATGTTTCAAAAGCTTTAACTGAGCATCAAGAAGCAGAGTTCCAATCTTCTGAAACCTGTTATTTGTGTCATAAACCATTTACCAAAGAGGACTGGAAAGTTCGAGACCATTGTCATATTACAGGGGAATACCGTGGAAGTGCTCACAATAACTGTAATTTGAGGTGTAAAACACGAAACCCCGTTCCTGTGTTTCTACATAATATGAGTGGCTACGACGCAAATTTCATTGTAAAGCAATTGGGGTGTACTACTGAGAGAGTGGATGTTATCGCTAACTCCAAAGAAAAGTACATTTCCTTTACCAAATATGTAGGAAATGTTAAGCTTAGATTTGTGGATACGTTTCGGTTAATGCCGAGTAGTTTGGAAAACTTAGTTTCCAACTTAACATCATACCCTGAAACAGACAAGTACTTTGGAAAAGAAAATGCAATGCTCATGACTCGTAAAGGGGTATTTTGTTATGACTACATTGACTCATGGGAAAAGTTAAGTGAAACGTGTTTACCTCCAAAAGAGGTATTCTTTAACAAATTAAGTCAAGAAAATGTTAGTCAAAAAGACTATGAACATGCTAAAAATGTGTGGAATCAGTTCAACATTAAAACTCTAGGGGAATATAGTGACCTCTACCTAACTTCAGATGTACTCCTTCTTGCAGACAGCTTTGAAACGTTTAGAAACAAAACACTAGAAACACACCGAGTGGATGCTGCACACTTTTTCACTTCGCCTGGTTTAAGTTTTGAGGCAATGCTCCTTTACACAGGCATTGAACTGGAATTGCTACAGGATTACGATCAGATTCTTTTAATCGAGTCTGGAATACGTGGAGGCATATGCCAGGTGTCTCATCGGTATGCTGAAGCTAACAATAAATACATGGAAACCTATGATTCTGAGAAACCATCACAGTTTATAACCTATGATGATGCCAACAACCAATACGGGTGGGCTATGTGTCACTCTCTTCCTTATGGCGGATTTCAGTGGGTTTCTCCAGATACCGTTGATCTAGAAAAACTGAAGAAAGACGATCCTGTGGGATACATTCTAGACGTTGATGTTGATTACCCATCTGACCTTCATGATCTACACAACGATTTACCTTTCCTACCAGAGTGTACACAACCTAAGGATTCGTCTCTGAAAAAACTAATTCCTCATCTTGGAAATCGAAGGCGATATGTTGTTCACTACATGGCATTAAAACAGGCTTTAGATCATGGAATAAAATTGATAAAAATTCATCGTGTGTTAAAGTTTAAGCAAAGACCTTGGTTAAAGGCATACGTTGATTTTAATAACAACCTTCGAAAACAAGCCAAAAATGAGTTTGAGAAAAATCTGTACAAATTATTCAACAATGCCATTTTTGGAAAAACAATGGAAAATATCCGTAAAAGAATAGACATACGTCTTGTGACTGACAGCAAAAAGGCAGAAAAGCTAATAGCAAAGCCGACATTTATTGACAGAACTATTTATGGTCCTAACCTAGCTGCTTTCCACATGGCTAAACGTAACATTGTATTCAATAAGCCTATATATATTGGAATGTGTATACTGGATATTTCAAAAACTCTCATGTATTCCCACCACTATGATGTCCTGCTACCCTATTATGGCATGGACAATCTTAAACTCATGTATATGGATACCGACTCGTTCATTTATTTGGTTAACACCCAAGATGTATATCAAGACAAGTTGGATTTCCTAGAACACCTGGACACATCAGATTATCCTACTAATCACATATGTTACTCTACATCAAACAAGAAAACGTTGGGGAAATTTAAAGACGAGGCTTGTGGACAAATTATAAAAGCATTTATTGGACTTAGAGCTAAAATGTACGCTTTAGACATAAATGGTAAAGAAATCAAAAAGATTAAAGGTATTAGCAAAGGTGTTGTCAAAAATTGTATAAGCTTTCAAGATTATAAGGATTGTGTCATGAACAACAATGTAAAAAGAATACCAATGAACATTATCGCTTCTAAACAACATGACATATCATCTATAAGACTAAACAAAATTGCTTTGTGTCCTGGTGATGATAAAAGAGTGATTGATGCTGATGGTATAGGTACACATGCCTATGGTCATTACTCAATCATTGACTATGCTTAAAGAGTTAAGTTATGAATATCAAAATCTTCTGCCTGCAACTAGCAAATACATAAAACAAAACAATTTAGGAAATAAAACAATAGCACTACAAAAATTAAAAAAACTAGTATTCATAATCAAAAAATAAATAAAATAGAAAACAAAATAAAAACAACTGTACAATTTATAACAAAAAAGAATATATATAAAATGTGTTATGTGTAAATAGTGTACATGTATTTAAAATAAAAAATATAGTATGGACACTGCTTGTACATTTTTTAATTACTACCCACCTCTCTCCACTCCTAATGCAAAATGAACATGTAAAACACAAATGGGAAAATCCATGTTTCCATATTGACAAAATAGAAAAAAAACATTAAACTGAAATTTAAAAACTGTAAATTGAAATTTGGTAAATTGACAAATGTGTAAACAACAAATTGGGAAATCCATGTTTCTATATCATGAAATTGAAAAACTTTAAACTGACATTTTAAGAACTGTAAATGGGAAATTGTGAATTGGTAAATGTGTAAACAACATAATGCAAAATCCATGTTTCCTTGTTATGAAATTGGAAAAACTTAAAACTAACATTAAAAAAAACTGAAAATGGAAAATTGGAAAATTTTCATATGTGTAAACAAAAAAATGAAAAAAAACGGTTGGGGTAGTTATCATGTTGTACAGTAACCTATAAAACTAGCATAAGGATAGTTGCTTGTACCCTTATATACTTTGTGTATGTGCATTAGCCTTTGGATTAGCTTAAGTTAGGTTTGGTAAAGTTAGGTTTGGTGAGGTTAGGTATGTAGCCTTGTAGTTTACTCTTTTCGGAAAATGTAAAATCTAAAATCAAAAAAATCTTAAATTTAAAATGTAAAATCTAAAAAAAAACTATCATCTAAAATACAAAAAATCAAAAATGTGAAATGTAAAATCTAAAAAATGTAAAATGAAAAAAATCAAAAATCTAAAATGTTAAAATATAAAATCTAAAATCTTTAAATGAGGTTTCTGTGGGTTAGGTTAGGTTAGGTTATAACTAAGTTTATTATTTGTGCTCTCTTATTTGCTCTTACATTTTTGCTCTCACTTTGAAGTTTGGTTATGTTAGGTTAGGTTAGGTTATAAATAAGTTTATTATTTGTGCTCTCTTATTTGCTCTTACATTTTTGCTCTCACTTTGAAGTTTGGTTATGTTAGGTTAGGTTAGGTTTGGTTAGGTGTGGTTAGGATATAACTAAGTTTATTATTTATGCTCTTACATTTGCTCTCACTTTTTTTCTCATACTTTTTGCTAATTTTTTTTGCTTGCAATTTTAAATTAGGTAGGTTACGTTAGGTTAAGTTAGGATAGGTTAGGTGAGGTTAGGTTAAGTGAAATTAGGTTAGGTTATAACTTAGTTTATTATGTGTGCTCTTACATTTGCTCTTACATTTTTGCTCTCACTTTCAAGTTAGGTTATGTTAGGTTAGGTTAGGTTAGGTTAGGTTAGGTGAAGTTGGGTTAGGCAGAATTGTTGAGGTATGAATCAAAAGCCAGCTCCTGTCAGTTTTGCCTCACAAGGCTGAGTGTACTCCGTTCCACTCCTGAGACCAGAAATTAAATTTCTTGGCAGAGCCAGGATTCGAACCTCAGGAATGACCTCCAAGAATGCTAGTCACTACACCAAGTGGTTGACAATATAAGGCTGGTCTTGATTATACATGATCAATTAATAATTACCTAATAATAATAATAATAATAAATATTCCATTTAGAAACTACACGGCCGAACTCCCCCTGTGACATCATCCATGGTCTCAGGACATGGCGGCCATCTTGCCCATTAGCCCCTGCCCCAGCTCTGACTGACCCCTCCATAAGAATAACATAGAGTGATTGCGCGCGGCGGCCATCTTGCCCATTAGCCCCTGCCCCAGCTTCGGCTTATATTACCTACTCCTTTTGAAGGACGACCGACAGAGGGGTTCGAACCCACTCACTCACTGAATCCGGGGATACCTTGACTGTTCAGTTGATTGTATACAGACTTTCACTACGAACATTCTGGTCGCAATGTTCTGAAGGTACTTTGGCGTGACACAGACACTGGAGCATGAAGAATAATAGAAATAATATTTCTATTCGTCATGACTGGAGGAGAGGATAGGATCGAATCGAACGGCCTTGAGCCTCCCTCACTGCCCTCTAGGCATCCTCGATGAAACTACCAGTGGAGCTAGCTGCAGTCGACAGCAACAGCGAACCTAGTGGCGAGCTTTTGAAATGAAAGGCGAAATACGTTCCCACACCTGCCGGCTCTTAACCCCTGTTCTAAAAGTTATTTTTAATCCATCTTCCACGTCGCAAGAGCCATCAACATCACAAACTATGCAAGAGGTAGTGTTGTTGTTGTCGTTTTAAAGAATGGAACAACTAGGTCATCTGCTCTTGATATGCAAGGGGATCAAAGTGACTAAATAGTAATAACAATAAGGTTTTTATTCCTATACAACCATTGCGGCTTCCCCACTTTTCGAAAACAACATTAAATGGACATTGCTATAAAATAATCTACAACAAGCCTTGTGTTTAAAACTATAACAGACTATTGTAAAGTGAGAAAGGCTTGTATTCAGTGTGCATTTATTGTCATAATCATGTATACTCTGCAATGTTAAATATACTAACTTTGTATAAAATAAAACAACATTGTAACATCATTTTGCATTTATTTACAAACTTTATATACATTTCTTGTTTTTTTTTTGGTTTCATCATAATATTTTTAAAGACAAAACTAAACACTAAACATTACTATTCTATACACATATTTTCTTTCTTTTTCAGTATATTGTCATTACTTATATTTTCCATTATTAATTCACATTTTTTAATTTATTTAATTAAAACGAATCATGCACCTATTGTTTTTAAAACCTTCATAAATTAAGTGTACAGGTTGCACAGCATTATTGACTTCATCAAAAACACTTTCCGACATATCATTAAACCGTATAGGCAGAAATGTCTCAAAGTTTTCACATACACAAAGTACACGATCACCATATGCTGTTTTCAATTTCCGAATCTTGATAATGCGGAATGGAATATGCGTTGGCAATTCGCTGAGCTTCTTTGTCTCTAAGCCACATGATTGTCCCACAGCATTCAAAACATTCATTGTAGTAGTCTATAAACAAAAGAAAAGCATACCTATTACACTCTAAAACAGTTTTAATAATATTGTGCAATTAGGGATTTTGCACTATGCATGGTGAATAAATTATACTAGTTATGCAAGAAATGCCCTAACTGTAGCAAATACTGCTTTTCTGCATATAGCACAAGTGTTGAGTTCTAATGCACACTTGACACAGGGTATCATGTGTCCACAAGGCAAAAATACAACACCTAGTTCATCTTGATAACAAATTTTACATAATTGTTGGTTACACTTTTGTATCTGTTCGTGAGACAAGTCTTTTCTTTCAGCGAATTCTAAATGCGCTTTTATGTCTTGTGCAGCAATCACGTTTTCTTTACGAATAGTGTTCACAAATTCCTGACCTTTATGCAACACCATGTATTTACAGTTTGGTAACCAACGAGCGTGTTGCACTAAAGGGTCATCAGTCATTTGCCAATCATTTAAAGCAAATCCACAATTTAAAAAACATATTGTTTTATCCCCTTCACCAGTATAAAAAATCCAGCTTCACTTAGCTGTTTGGTAAGGTGTTTTAATATTAATGGCCAAACATTTTTATAAGATTCTAAACGTTTTTCAACAGAGCTGTACTCTGGGTGTGCTAGTGCTTTAGTCTTGCAAACTCCCAATTTTTCTTAAGCACACGCCAATTCAACCCTGTCTATGGCATATGGACCACATATATCGGCACTACCGTTGACTGGTAATACATCATTATTATTATTTATTTATTTGTGATTCAGCAATGTAAGTAGCGGCCAATGGTCTTGTGGTTCGGTATAATGAATACACAGGTATGTTACCCACTTGCTTTCCAAGCATGTAAGGACGAGACCATCGCAAATGGTCTCTAAAGGGATCATCCCCTTCTTCCCAGTGGGAAAGTTCAATACGACAAAACACACAGCGCACCACATCTTCTCGGTTCAAGTAAAAAAAACTGCTTTTGCAAGTTCATGTGTCGACAAAAAGCCTACAGGCCAGGATTCAAATGTTAACCAACGGTCATGTTCTGATTTTAAATTTAACCCACGTGGTAAACCAACTTGCTCACTTGTTGTATTTGGTACTAACGCCATGTGTTATAATAAAACGTTTTCTTATTGTAAGTTATTAACGTTGCACAGAGTACTTTAAAGCACAATGTATGCTTGTTCACTGTCTGTTCATTACGTTAATGGCGCATGACGACACCTAAAAGCAAACAAAATAACCAATCACTCAATCAATCAATCAATACTTGTAAATAAAACTTTAACGTTAATTGGCATTAATATATCAAAACACCATAAAAATTATAATAAACTGTATGTCGGCACTAACAGTAACCCATGTACTTATTTTCTTTTTATAAAACTGCAGTCATTTACATTCCCCTTTAACAAAAAATACATAAACAAAAAATAATAATGTCATGTCATTTTGTTCAGATTATCATGTTCAAACCTGTGAATATTCATTGAGTTCATAGGGTACAAAGTTCCTCATTTTTCTACTAGAAAGCGCTATAGAGTTTAAAGATATTAGATATCTAACATGTAACCTCCATGACTTTCATAGTCAAGGAACAACTAAATTCGACATGCAAGCTACCCTCTGTGTGTCAAATAACAAAGCTTGCACCCGGCACCCGAGGCCATACGATATTATTATTATTATTATTATTATTATTATTATTATTATTATCATTATAGGGACGACATGTCAGTTAAATTAAAATTTTTGTTTTTTACAAAATCCAATATGGCCTTGTACTTACCCGGTAAACAACCAATATGGTCTTGTACCGGTTGCCAATACATAGTCATTAATCAAGAAAGCAATCATCGTCCTAGTCATGTACAGGTAATGAAATTTTTGTC
This sequence comes from Meconema thalassinum, assembly GCA_946902985.2. Classification (NCBI taxonomy): domain Eukaryota; kingdom Metazoa; phylum Arthropoda; class Insecta; order Orthoptera; family Tettigoniidae; genus Meconema; species Meconema thalassinum. Next base: position 13,517,857 of record OX336392.1, on the reverse strand, counting down.
TACGAGTTTTCAGTAGTGGTAAAATGGAATAGCATTTTATGTTAGGCTTACCTGAGTTTTAAACAGTTCACTCTTTGGCAGTGGTTTCGCTTTAGTGCGTTTCGTTTTTTTTTTCAGCAACTGCTACGGCGGTAAGGCTTTTCTTTCCAAGTTTCTAAAAATAAATAAAATAAACCGCTATAAATACCTAAATTCAGGTTAATACATGCATTTCATAAAATAAAACATAAAACAAAACAAAATGAAACAAGTTAGTTTAAAAAAAATGATCTCACCTTTACTTGCAATGGCTTCTTGCTGTTTCCTTCTAGTGAGCTCAAAAGTGCAATGGTTTCTTCTCTCTCAGACATGTAAGGTATACCGGTTATCTGCAAACAAATAAATTAAAAAAATCATTAATTACCTAAGCAATAAATAATTGCAAGTAAATATATATATATATATATATATATAAATCAATAAATATATAAATGAATAAATATATACCTACCTCACAACAAGGTTAAGTATTTTCAACCAACACAAAAACTGTTAAACAAGGCCAAGTGTTTCACGCAACGCATTATGTTCAAAGGTAGTCCACCCAAGTGAGAGTGGAAATGATAACGACATGTCTTTATATATGCTACGTTGCATGTATAATCATTTTTTCCCACGCTTTGAACATTCTGTCATCATGCACGTGGACAGATAACGTCCAAGGTGAACACCTGTGGCAGATCAAATTTCACATGGACTTGCATTTTGTCACGTACGAAGCAAACAGGATTTAACTTGTTTAGCGTACATGTCATCTCACACGTGTATGCATGCATTTCGCACTCCCCTGCCACCACGATGGTCAGATTATTTCACCTTCAAGTGTCATGGTCATTTTTCCATTGCACCTGTTGTCAAGTCAGATCAACGCCTTCCAATAAGCTCAAATGACATTCACCTCCTGCTCGTCTGCAAGTTTGTTTTCTGTATTCGCTTCGACCAACATAGAACCAAGTTCTCATCACCGTTTACACGTTAAAGGTAAAATATCAGAAAAACGAACCCTCGCTCTGTCATACACCGACCCGCCGAAATAGCGATTGTTCTATTAAGCATGGTCCTTGTGGTTAGCGACAGGTTCGTTGACACACACACACCCAGCCGTATCGTCTCTCTCAACTACCACGCTTCATAAACATTAAAAAAAGGTAACGGTAAATAATTTTTTTTCAACATGTATGGCGTTAGGCCCTTTGTGAATTATTTTTTGGAAAACATATCTGCCACATTTGAAAGGGGGGCGTTAGCCAGAGTCCTAGGACACCTCGTACACGTCTCTAGCGTTATTGGGTCGTGAGATATCGGCAAAAATCACAAAGAACACGTGTTTACCCCAAAATCGAGTTTCCAACTTTTTTAAAATTATAACGAGTGGTTCATAGCAAAGAGGACGTCACCCCGAGTCCTTGGACCCGTCGTACACGCCTCTAGCATGACTAGTTCACGAGATATAGCAAAAGGTTTAAAATCACGTTTTTTTCCTCCCAAAAAACCGTGTTTCCAGATTTTCACCTTTTCGACATCTACATTTTCGTAAAGAGCGCAACGAAACGAAAAAAAAACGAATCCAAGCACGCCTTCCTAGCATGACTCCTTCCATTCCAAGGTCGCGGGGGCTCACCACTTGCTAAGTGGGACAGCTCCCCCCCCCCCTTACCACACTACTACAGTTTTCATCCTAGAGACTTGAAATTTATTTTGGGGGTAGGGGGCATAGGGAACATTGATTTACGTCAAACAAACTTTTTTGTTAACTTCCTAGTTTCCAGAATATAGGAATTTCAAAATTCGAGTGTTTTCAAAAAAATGTAAAAAAATAAAAAAGTGTTATTATAAAAATAAAGGACATAAAGGCCATTCGTTTGAGCCATGGCACAACGTTCTATCATGTTTGGTTTTCAAACTATCGCCTATTTTCGAAAACGAAAAAAATTAAAAAAATTCAAAAATATAACGAGTGGTCCATAGCAAAGAGGACGTCAGCCCGAGTCCAATGACACCTCATTTGTCAACATCCGACCATGCGTTTGAGACATATTAATTATTTTAACTCGTACAGTCTGGCACAAATAAAATGGGTGAAGCAGAAGCACCACCATCCCCCTACTAATGACCCTCATTATGATACAGTTTTCTGACATATAATATTTACATTTCGACATCGTCGAACATAAAACTACAAGCGTACCTGCGAGTAACTTTGAAGTGCTTGCTTGCCAACTCACCAGGTACAACGCCACCCCAACGTGCCTACTACTTCGTCACAGGGGCAAGTTACGTAAACCGCAATACCCGAATGTTGAAATAGTTGTCTAACTGTCGTACGTCACGGCGTTAAAGTAAGTTACGATCCAATTACTACTACGAGCCTGCGGAAATAAAGTATAACAATTGAGCATTGCAAAGATAGGAAATTTTCAAGATGTGTACGGACAACAAATTCACCCCGAGATATTTAGCCTACTCTTCCCATTTTAAACAAGATGTTATGTGAAGAACTTAGTCATCAATCTTACTACAGATGATCTCAATGTTCGTCCCCTTAAAATAACAATCACCACCTTTCATCCTTGTTATCAAACAATTCCTTGTTTATCATCTCCCAAATGCAGAGTGGACAAAGATAAAGATTAGCTCAAATCCGATCCAAATTTAGCTTTATTCTTATAATGGCGCATCGAGAAAACGAGCTTAGCCAAGAAGACGCATAAATATGTCGTCAGTTTCCCTCCATCTTCATGTATACCATTTATACGCCACGCCAGCAATTGCGTTGAAGTCAGCAGTATCTTGGTGCAGGATGCTTACTGTGGCTGTGGGACATGACTGAAACTCAAATAGCACAATTCAGTTACGCATTGTCAAATTCTTATTTAACTACCATAATAGCAGACCACTACCCAAACCTTCAACTTAAAGACAAAAGAAGTGTCTTACATTCTTGGTCTTCACGGTTAATTCTGTTCAAATCAAACCAAAATAAATTGATATTGATCTGTAAATGTTTGTTTATGTCAACTAATTCTATTTATTGCCAGGTAGAGCTTTCATTTAGACATTGTTAGGCAAGGTCTACAATTTTAAGGATACTCAAGGTTCAAAAAAAAAAAAAAACACACAGTTGAGAAGCAACAGATAAAGTGATGACGTTTGTAGATTTTTTTAAAATTAAGATCCGTAGGTTCAACAATGAAACTTAATACACAAGAACCATTACAGCCAGCCCTCCCGAATATTTTATCAGCGTTTGCTGAATGAAGCAGCTTGACACTGTCCTTCAGAATAACCTAAGAAGCCGTTAGAAAACTGGATACCATCAATATTAAGGCTATGGTACCTCAATAACAAGTGTTTGTCGTTGAATTCCAACAGCTAAAACATTGGACATGGTAGGAATACTCACACATAGTGTGTTTTTACACTGGCACTTCGCAGACAACGTGGATGGAACATAGTCTATGTATTTCAAACACTACCCTGATTTTTGTTACCGCAAGATTAAGAGAACGGCTGAACCTATTGGCTTCGTAAAGCACTCTGACGAAAATCCCTGGCATGTAGGTTTTCAGTGTGCAATTAAAAAGAAACAAAATGATGCCTATATTTTTAAAATATTAACGAAAATGTAGTACGGTATTCCTGGTACTCGCGCGTGCGCACAATCGCTTTTAGTGAGATTTGATTAACGCTATATTAAAGATCTGACGTTCGCCACCAGGTGCTGGTTGCGGTGGCACCTATTAGCAAAGTTCAAAGCTAGGTGCCGTTGATAGTAGCATTTGGTAGCAGAAGTAGGAACCACTGATCTTCTGAAGCCCTTACATGAATTACAGGTAACACACACTAATACAGGTATCACAATTAACACCGGTTATCAGATGGATTCTACACACACCCAAAGTACACGGGGCTAAATGACCGCGTTGTTGCAGCCCCTAAACTAAGGAACCAACCAGCATTCCTCAGAAGCTTAGCAAATCAACGGAATTCTTGCATCAGGGATGGCACACTTCATACTTTAAACAATATTTTCAACTGTATAGGCCTAATGCATTGCTTTCAAAAATATGTCAAGAAAATGAATTGACTTTGAGAGAAAATAGTCAACTGTTAGATTTGGTCATACATTTTACCACGAACGCCAAGAAGATCCTAGATATTATAATAACCCCTCCTCAGATGTTGCAGCTATTTTTGAAACAACAGCTTCAAACCACCACATAACAGTATTTTCTAATCATGGACTTTTAAAGAAATTAATGTTGACAGTATGCATTGTGACCCCTTAACTTACGTTTCATTCTGACCTTGCAGAGAAACAGAGAGGCATATTCACTGCCAACCCCCCCTCCCGGGGCTCACATCTAGTGGGACGTGGGTTGGCGACCATGGGACCCCAGCTGAGTTCGGCATTGCCGGGCTCCTCTCCGTCTTCTTTCCTGTCGACCTCTCTTGGTCAACTCTTTTTCGTTTCCGACCCCGACGGTATTAGGGTATCCGAGGCCTAGGGAGTCTTTCACTTTCCCGCCTTAATTGGCCCTTGTCTCATCTTTCCTGATCCCTCCTTCTTCGAGGAGTCAGCCTTCTATTTTTATGTTATCTCCTGCCTTCTGCTCAAGGCCCTTAAGGAGGCAGGGTGTATGTAGCCCCACCACTTCTGGTGCACCTTGGATATTGCTACACCCTCAAGGGCTCACGGCTGGTGGGTTGGGGAGTTGGCGAGCACGAGGGATTTCTGAGCTGGGTCCGTTTTGTCCCTTTTTCCCTCTGACCTTGAGGCGGGCTCTCTCCTCTTTCCTTTCCTACCTTTCATGGCTCTCCTTCCTTCCAAGTCCCTCAATCCTCATTCTTCGAGGGTTAAGGACATTTCTTTTCTTCCTGTCCTTTATTTGCCTTATCCCTTATTTGTTTACCATTTCTTCCTCTAGTATGTAAGTTTGTAGTTAGTATTAGTTATAGTTTTCATTCTCATCTTATCTTTCGCTATCACCCAAACCATTAGGGGCCGATAACCTAGATGTTAGGTCCCTTAAAACAGCAATTATCATCATCATCACTGCCAACAGGAGGGAATCGTAAGACAAACATTAGGTAAAATATGACTATACATGAATATATTTTGATATAGACTGTGGATTCGAGGTTGTCCTCCTACAGGAAATGTCAGCCACTTAATGCTGATAAATTACCCAACAATTAATAGTTGACTAATACTGTCGAATAGAAGGAGATAGACTGAAATATATTCACAAGCAACAAACGGAATTGCTTGTCGATACCTGATTACTGATGCTTTTTAATGAAAATTTAAGATCTGGTCGTATTGTTATTTTGCCTTCTACTTTCATTGGCAGTCCCCGAAATATGTTGCAAAATTAATACGATGCAATGGCAATTGTACAACTCTCACAGACTGAAATTACTACTAGACTCCAACCTTATAAAAATGGAAACAATAGACCTCATGTCGTTTGCGTTTCCCATGAGAAGGAAAAGGAACACTTACGTTTAATTAAACACAATCAAATTTTTGACAAGGTTTAAACTTTCTAATACACGGTTAAGTTCCAGAAACGAGGATTACCACATATAGCCTACACTTACTGGTTTTTCTTTGAGATAGTTGTAAATTACGAGAAATCTCTGATGTCGATAAGACAGTTTCTGCAGAAATACCAGATCCTTCCAATACAACATTGTACAACTTAGTAAAGACATACATGGTACATGGACCTTGCTGCTTTCTAAATCCCAATTCAATTTGCATGAAGGATGGAAGATGTAAGAAGGATTTTCCAAGAGACTTTGTTCCATAAACTAAAGAAAATGTGAATGGCTATCCACTTCACCGCAGGCAACAGAATGGAAGAACATACCAAACGTGAAAGTTGAAATCAACAATCTCTTCATCGACCAACATCCATTGATGTACTTCCAGGCCCATATTAGTGTCAATGTTTGGTTAGTGTCAAACACAACTCAGAACATTTTATGTTACATTTTATTATTACAATCATCTTGCTCACTTGATAGTGTTTACATGGAAAGAATTAATGCTACTGTTTTGATCTACAACTTACTCTATAATATAAAGAGAAGGTTTCCTGAAGCATTGCCAAATCGGTTCATAACTTTATCGTCAGTGATTTGTATGTCTCTGTGAATAGATAACAATGTTGAGTCTCTTTTCATAAGTAGAATTTCTTAAGTACCTATGTTTTCTACCAACTCAAACTCCGTTCGACAGTACCAGTAGCTGCAGAGAGAGGCAAATTTGCCAAAAGGTTGATAAAAGTATAAAAGAGGGGAAACAATATTTGCCACACGCTTCAAGGGCACTTCTTGCTGTTCTTGGTTCGTCCATAAGAGCGAAGGCACTGGAGAGTAATAAGAGGTTATGTTGTTACACATAAGATCAGAGCAAACTGATTGTCACACTGTTTACATCGCTCTAACGCCGCCTAGCTTTGCAACGTTGCCATACGTCACTTAGTAACAATAGTACCTTCGCCTTGCTTTGCAACGTTGCCATACGTCGCATAGTAACAATAGTACATGATACGTAGACTATAGGCTACTAGTTTTTAATGTTTTAATTCATAAACTAAATGTGACAACAATTTCAGAGTGGGGGGGGGGGGGCGGCCCCCTCCTCCCTTATGTACGCCCCTGATACATACATGTATGTTTATAAGGGGCATGATTGCACTAACTTGAAAATCACGGCAAATGATGGAATGTTACATCATGACAAAGTATCTGTGTATTTGAATGCTAGATATGTTGGTTCAAGTGAAGCTGCATACAGGATTTTTGGTTAGAACATGCATGAACAGTCCCACATTGTTGCCCGGTTACCTGTCCATTTACCAAACCGACAAGATGTATTTTATCATACCGATAATGCTCCACAAACATTAATATAAGCGCAGTTAAAAGTACACAAATCACTGCATAGTTTCAGCTGAACCAAAATCTAACAACAAGAAAGGAACGTTTATCTTGAAACTCATGTTCATTACGAATGGGATAAAAGCAAATGTATTGGGGGAAAGAAAGACTTAGATTCGAAAAGGTAATAGGTCATAATGTACAATGTTTCTCTGTCTGAATAAGAAATATACCATCTGTTTTTACTTCATGTAATGGGTGTCACAAGCTTTGAGGATCTCCGAACATACGAGGGTATTACCTACCCAACATAAAAGGATGTGGCAATTACTGTAAGCTTGGATTGCTTATCGATGATTCAGAATGGCAATGCTGTCTGATGGAAGCATCGGATTTTTAAATACCCTTTAAATTGAGACAGTTATTCGACTATGTATCCATATTGTATCAACCTTGCAATGCCAGTCACTTATGGGACATGTACAAACATTCTCCCTATGAGGATTATTTAAAATCTGCAGACAAAAATACAGCTTATCAATTGTCTCTCAGAGATATTAATAAAACTCTTCAATTGCATGGTTTCTCCCAAGAATTAACTTGCCTATTATTACTGACATACACTTAAACGAGCGATCTACTAATGTGCCAGTTTTCACTTTTGATGTGGCCGACATGATGTCCTTAGCAAACCAGGAACAATTTTCAACTATTAATGAAATCACTGGCTTGCACACAAAAAAACAACAATGCTTAACACAAAAGTTGTGCGGTTTAGGGCTTCATGTAATATCAGCATCATGGACAGGAATAGCCGCTGTTTTGCTGCCCAACGGTTGAACACTACACAGTGCATTCAAACTTCCTCTATATTTAAATGAGAGTTCTGTGTCTGGATTAAAATTAAATTCCAAAAGCAGTTGACAATATTTGATTAGCACTGCTCATAATATGGGATGAAGCCCCGGCAAATATTCATTCATTAATGTGTGTGAATCGTCTTCTAAAAGATACTATGGGCAACGGCATTCCTATTGAACCTGTTTATTGTTCTTGGAGGAGACTTCAGGCAGGTTTTGCCTGTTGTGCTGCACGCTTTCCACCAAACATCATCATCATCATTCCCCCTTATCCAGCTCCTGCCAGGTCGGGGTATTTATGGCACTTCTCCACTTTCCTCTTTCCTTCCACAATTCTTCTTCCACGATCTTGTCCCAGTCCAGTTTTCTTTTTCTTATGCTGTTCTTCACTGAATCGATCCACCTTGTTCTAGGTCTTCCCCTTGCTCTCTTACCCTTGCACTTGCCCTCCAGCATCTGTCTTGGTATTCTATTTTCCTCCATCCTCTTTACATGTCCAAACCACCTTAGTTTATTCTTCTCAATTCTCTCATTTAGTTTTCCCATCCCAACTTCCTTCCTAACATCTTCATTCCTCACTCTGTCTTTCCTTGTCTTTCCTATCATACTTCTTAGGAATTTCATTTCACTGGCTTGGATTCTACTCTCTTGCCTGCTTGTCAGGGTCCAAGTCTCAGCTGCATAAGTTAATATGGGAACATAGTACACTTTATACATTACCTCCTTGCTTTTCCTTGGTACTTCCTTATCCCAAACAAGTTTTCTTACACTTTGATAGAATGCATTGCTCTGCTGTACCCTCCTGCCAATCTCCATGTCCAACCTACCAGTTTGCATCAATTCACTTCCTAGGTATTTGAACATGTCCACAATTTCCAAACTCTGACTTCCAATTTTCACAGTGCTCTTTCCTTGTCTTTCCCCTTTTGTCATCGCCATAGTCTTGCTTTTCTCTATACTGATTTTCAGGCCATACTTCTGAATATTTTCGTTCAGTGCATCTAGTTGTTTTTGCACTTCTTCGGTGTTCCTTCCCCAGACAATTATTCACAATCGTATTAAATACTCTCCTGTCTGCCCTTCTTCAAAATATGTCCCTTTCCGGTATATAAAAACATGTGGTAAAAACCAAAGATATGGAAATTTTCAGATATTTTTACTGACCTTGTGGCCACATCAATCATACTAGGGTATTGTCGTTGACGCCTTCAACTACAAAATTGCATCCGAATTGACATCCTGAAGTAGAAGAAATAATAAGCTTGCTTGCAAAATCAAAAATATACAACTAAAATAGGCTGTCCGATAGTACCCAAGGCAAAATAAATATTTTAACAAAGAAACTAACAATAAAATGGTGCAATATTAATCAAATCAAGTTCCCTTTTAATTGAAGTAGACATGCTGGCTAACTATAAGACTACAATTTAAATAAATAGTCAAATATTCAAGACCTCAAGAATTGTGTTTAGAAGAATATGACTTTTAGACTTTCTTTAACTCGTTTAATTTATAAGGAAGACCTTAGGATTTTTTACATAAAGATTTTAGAATTTAATGTTTGAATGATAAAAAAAATATTGCTGAAGGTGAGCTAAAAAAGAAGGAACAAAACATGTCCAACAAGTAAAATAAGGATAATTCAATTGTATTGACTGGGTTGGACATGATCACCTACCAGGCTACATTGTAGATCCAATGGTCACCAAACGATGTCAATCAGGAGATGAAAGCCTTCTATGAGTCAACAACCCTTTATTATCAGGAAAATATGAGCTTGAGGAAATTGAGGTTGTCAGGATGAAGATCAGGCCCCATGGCAAAAACAATAGCTTCCAATCCGCAAATATTCATCATTGGGATCTCTAAAACAGTGATAACAGATATTGGCACGTCCACTGTTAAAGAATCTGTAGCCAGCTTGCGGTACCACCTCTCAACAGTTTTTAAGTAGCCTGCCTCGAGCTCAGCCCAAAGTTGACAACGACTCCTAGTATGTGTCCCAAGCATATCCTGGACATGCTCTATCGGGTTTAGGTCGGAACTACAAGCGCTCATTTCCGACTTCATCCAGGTACTCACATACACAAGCGGTAACATGTGGGCAAGCGTTGTCATGCATCAGGATTAAGCTCTCCCCAAAAGGCACCAAGTGATGCACTGAAGCCAAATCGATGGCAGGCTACCATTCTCAATGAACACAAGCTCTGCGCACGTATCAGTTGTAATCCCGGCCCAAACCATCACAGAGCCTCCAATGAGTGTTGTCCTTGCAGAGAATGTATAGGGTGAATAACATTCCCTGGGCCTTCGCCATACGGTGCCCTCAAACCAAATCTGTCGGGAAACGGTAATTTTGGTGTAGTGATTGTCACGATCAACAATGTTTATCAATTATTGCACTCAAACTTCTCAAATGGGCTAATTAACTCATCATACTGTACATTTCCATTTCTCTGCAATGTCACAGCATTCAATTTATACAAGATTTGAAATGGTCCAACATGGAGTTTTGTCTGAAATTCATAATGTTGCACTTTTGTTGCCATGAGTGTATAAATGTCAACCTCTGGAATGTGAGGCTCTGTGAATTTAGACTACAGCTCAACCTTAATGGCACCCCACTACCAAAGGCTTCACATCTCCGATACCTTGGCTTCGTTGTGAGACCTGATGGTGACACAGTCTCGGATGCTCGTGCAAGAGTGAATGCTGCATGGATGAAGTGGCGCCAGGTCACAGGCGTTCTCTGTGACCGCAAGATCCCTTTGCGCCTCAAAACTAAGATCTATCAAACAGTCGTCCGCCCTGTTGCTTTGTATGGAGCTGAATGCTGGCCTAATACAAAGAAACATGAACAAGCCTTGCACTCAATGGAGATGCGGATGCTATGATGGTCCTTGGGAATTACACGGCTGGGTCATATTAAGAACGAAGACGTCCGCAATACTCTTGGAATTGTCCCAATTCTAGCTAAAATGAGGGAGAGTTGTTTGCGTTGGTACAGGCATTTAGCACGAGCAAATACAGAATCCATTGCAAGGAAGTCACTTGCTCTCGAGCCTGATGGACAAAGACCTCCAGGACGACCAAAAAGGTGTTGGATGGATACCCTACACGTCCTTCGTCCTATAGATGCAGCAAACCGCAACAAATGGAGAGCGGGGTGCAGAGTGGCGGACCCCAAAAAATAATTGGGAACAATGCCAGGAAGAAGAGGAAGAGTGTTTAAATGTTGTGAACTCCAAAAATCATTTAAAAGCATAATATCAAAATTTTTGTTATTTGGCGCTCTCCAGACTCTCTGTGAGAAGGTGTACCAACTGTCCACAATAAACAAAGTTCTGTAAGCTATTGAGCTCAAGTGAGGGACCTGAAACAGTTTTGTGCACGTGGATTAACACTACCGACGTGCCTTGATGCAAAGTGTTAATGTGAGTGTTGAGAATGAGCAGATCTTCCACCCTTAGCTACCAGACAAGGACAAGGTAACATCTTCAAGACTCCTGGGAACAGCCTGAATGTAGGCGACTCCATTTTCACTTTGGACTAGCTATCAATAGACTTAGAATTATGTGAATTGAGCTTCAAAAGAAAAAATGAATTTATGAAACAAGAACCCCTCCGAAACATAATGTAAAGTACAGTTTACTCACTAAAGGGGACAATGCCATGTCATTTTATTCACTTTAATTGTATTCAGGGGTGGTGCACCATTAAGGGCCATTAGGCCATATTCCACAAAATTTGTTTTATTAAAGTCTTCAAAAATTACTTTATATGGCAGATATTCTAGTTAAAATAAGTGATTTTCCCTTCTCGAATCTCTAAAGAGAGTCTTCTTCTTCTTCTTCTTAGCGTTTGTCCCACCTGGTGGCATGGTCCACTGAGAGGATTCGTTGTCTCCATTTCTTTCGGTCTTGAGCCATGTCTGGGTGTAGATGTACAGTCTTCAGGTCATTATGGATCGTATCAAGCCACCTCTACCTTGTTCGTCCCTTGGGCGACTGCCAGGGTATATGTCTTCTGCACACAGCACATGGCCAAACCAGTGTAAACGGCCTTCCCGCATTTTCTGATGGATCGGCGCCACTCCGAAACGAATCCGTATATCATTATTGGAAGCATGATCCATTCTAGTGACGACGCCTGTCCACCTAAGCATCTTTGTCTCCACGACTCTTAGGCGACGTTCCACCTCCTTTATAGCGGGTTCACACTCGGTACCATAGAGTGCGACTGGACGGATAACAGTGTGGTAGATCTTGGATTTAAGGTGGTCTTTCATCCGGCGGTCGCAGGTGATGCCTGTCGTCGCACGCCATTTCAGCCAAGATACTTGCATCCTTGCGTTGACCTCGTCAATGATTCTTCCATTGTCAGAGGTGAGAAAACAGTGGAGTTAGTTATAGTTTAAAAAAATATTAAACAAAGTTTCCGTCTAGTGAATACTTTTAATGTGTGGTTGTATTATCAGGTAAATGTTTCGGGGCTTCACACTTTAAATGGCCCCTTCATCAGACTTGTAATAAAGTCATTGACCAGTAATAAATAGAGACATTGATAATTAAAACACTGTGAAATGTGATGGAAATGGTAACATTAAAAGAAACAATGCCTAAGTGAGTGATTGAAAATGTGAGCATGAATTATGAGACAATGTTGTGAATGACACCCTTAAAATATTAAAAACATTGAACATCATATGATACAACAATTGTGCAAACACTATTTTATATTTATGGCTCAAGGTGATACCATGTTTCTCAATAAACCATTTAACAGGACCAAGAAAATTCAAGTTCCAGCAACATCAAACTTTTAATCGGTAGCATGCAAGAAACATTATTTTAACAAGAATTGTTCACATCGAACTCTAAATTTATTATTATTGGTCTTATTCCTATTAGCACATGACACTCATATTATTGTAATTGTAAACTAAGATTATTTTAACAAAGGAGATTCATTTAAAAAAAATTCATGGAGGTCGAGTCATAAGTTATGGCAACTATTTTTTTCTCGTGAACAGGAGACAACACGGAAAATCTACGATATGCATTTGGAAACGTACGGTATGTACTTGTGTACTAGATGGTGTGGGTCTGAGCATGCCCCCTAGTTCAGTGTGTGAGTGAGAGCGTCACACAATGGAAGTCAACAAGTAGGAGCAACGATCGTATATTAAAATCACAGTTCTCCGCGGAAGAAATGCACGCCAATGCCATGCAGATCTGCGGGAAGCATTAGGTGTGCATGCCATGCCCTATTGACGTCAGAAAAGTTGGATGGCGCAGCCACGCGGTAGAATGTTGAAGCTGTGACATTGTGACTGGTGAGGTTTATTTAGATGGTGAAGCATTGACGTCGTGATGGAAACAGAAAGAAATTTGTCAAATTCGAGGAGGTACTGCTCTGTATACGGTTGCAAATCGTATAAAACGGGTACGAAATATCTTCACTACTTTCCTGTACAAAAAGTTCAGAGAGAAAGATGGGCTTCGGCGCTGTCAATTGGAAAACGTGTTACATGACAGTGTGTAGTCTGCATTTTTGTGAAGACGACTTCTTTCCACCGGTACTGTTGATTATTGATAGTTATTGTCTCTAATTTGTATTCACATTGATTTAGCTACATCAAAAATACTGATAAATTTGTAGCCTATTACTTCTGTGCCGTACATTGAATGTAATCCGCTCTTCGTAAACTTATTTTATGGGTTCTTCCCATTGACAATAGCCGAATGGTTAGAAATCTTAAGGAAAATGCTGTTCCTAGCCTTAATTTGCCAGAGAATTTATATTCTTGCCTTTGAACAGCAAGTATTTAGGTCATTGAATTATGATTTGGCTTAGATTGTGTTTTTGGCTATGAATCTCCCCACTGTTGAATTTAGTTAATTAAAATGTAAAATCTTAGTTTTAAGCACCGGTTTGGTGACCCATCATCCCAGGCAGGCCGGTAACACCTATACTACTCAGGCAGATAGGTCACTTAGCAGTAATTTTGAAGTTATAGTGATATTAAGTATACATGTGCGGTAATGTAGCAGGAGACCGGATCAGCCTAGGCTATTCTAAATTTAATTAGTACCCATTTCAGGGTTTTTTAGTTTTGAGTGCGAATAGTTGGTTTGAAAGTTGTACAACAGTAAGGAGAGTATGTTTTGTATAGGTTTTAATTGGTATTATGGTTTATGTCGAGCTGAGGAGTGAATTTGGTTTGGCTTAAAGTGTAGTTTTTGATCTGTTCCGTTTGCTTATGACAAGTTCAAATGGAGACTTCAGCTTTGTTAAATATCTGTATTTTAAATATTTAATTAAATATATTGATAAAGAGGATGCCTCCATTTTAACTTGCCTGTGGCAAGAGATTAATAAATTAATATTCTTGCCTTTGAACAGCAAGTATGTAGGTCAATATTTGTAATATTGAAGTATGATTTGAGCATCCCAAGTAACGCTTCTTTGAACCCAAAATATTCATGCAAATTCAGGGTTGCTTGATTCAATTTATTATCAGGGAGTCGTCCTTTGTGTTATGTGAGGTATATTGTGAAATTAATAAAAACATCGATACCGCTAGGCTCCCAATACAGGCTTCATATATGTAACAGCAGACAGTAAATTAACTATCTTCATGTGGGTAATATTTTTAACTGGTAGTAATTAGGCGCTGCATTTAAATTGATTATAAAAATATTTCTATCAATGAAAGAAAATATGTAGGATTTTGCCATCATAAATTAGAAGCCATAACAAACGCACACCCAATTACTTCACGTCACGTCACTATCTCGCCGCCATTTTGCAAACAGCTGACCGTAAGCTCCTCCCCCGTTTCGGACGTCAATAGAACAGTGGCGAGGTGGGTAGAGGCGTTCAAACGGGGTAGAGTATCAACTGCCAATTTGCCTCGCCCAGGCCGTCCAGTGTCCATGGACAAAGATGTATGGATAATGGTGATCGATAAGTGTTTACAGGAGGAGAGGCGCTGGATTATAGCTGAATTGCAAGAACATACAGCAACAATACGGCACATTTTACACAAGGACCTACAGATGAGTAAAATTTGTGCAAAGTGGGTGCCACATCACTTAAGTGGACTTGTTACTTAACATGTCGCATCAATCCGGAGAGGGTTCAGCAGGAAGGACAAGCCATGAAGCAGTCGATGAAACATGGCCACATGCTTATGAACCTGAACTGAAGAGACAGTCAAGTGAATGGCGTCGTCAGGGGTCACCACGGAGACACAAGGTTCGACAAAATCCATCGCCCAATAAGGTTATGGTCATCCTGGCATACGTTGTTCAAGGTGTTCTTGTGTGTCATCCAGTGCGCGAGGGGCACACTGTCAATGCAGTGTATTACAATTCCTTTTTGTTGTACCAATTGCGCCGTGCAGCGCGAACCAAACGTCCTGATCGTTTGGACGACTCCATAATCCCACACGATAACGCGACAGCTCACACAGCAGCCATCGTTCAGCGTCGCTTACAACGGTGGGGATGGGCCTTATTCACCTGATCTGAGCCCATGTGACTATGATCTAATCCCCAAAGTCACGAAGCTACTACATGGACGACGCGACGGTTTGCTAACAAAGAAGACATCGTAACAGCATTTCAGAGAGAGGTGTTACACGTTGGCGATACCCATGCAGAAAATAGTATTCAGCGCCTGCACCACCGCTGGTAACGCACAGTAGACACCTTGGGTGATTATTTCGAAGGTCTGTAACCAGTGGAGACCTGCCCTTTGTACGTAGTCTTGAGTATTTGCTGTCCATACCATAATAAAACAATGTTTACCAATGGCCTGTGTTCTGTCACTTGCCTACGAGCATCTCCTGACGTCAGAATTTATCTTCAGGCTCTATGCATACGTACATGCCCTATATTTCCAAATGCATTTCGTAGATTTTCCGTGTTGTCTCCTGTTCGCGAGAAAAAAAATAGTTGCTATGACTTATGACTCGACCCTCGTATGATTTTCCAAGTATAATAGTCTATATTAAACATCTGTATCATAGATACCAAACTTGCACCTTGATGTTACAATTTATATCAGCTCGGATGCAGGACAAATTCACACGCATTTCCTCACCTAACATTGTAACATGTTTTTCTAGGGGGTTTTATGCCACTGACACAGGTTAGTTGGACTATATCACATTTGTTAAACGCGGCAATAATCCGGCCAAGTTAAATTATTTCAGTTTATTCAATTTCATATTATTATTATTATTATTAATAATATTTATTACGTCATTTTTGGAGCTTTTACATTTGGAAGATTACAGATAGGATTTCTACTAGTAGAAATCCGTATCTATATTGGATGATTCCAATATATAATGTTGCACGGCAAATCATTTCATACGTAAAGACGGGATTTTATTCATTAGGGCTAAGAGCGAGTGGTGTGTGACTCACTGGGTATTTCAATACAAGAATAGATTGGAGTACAAAAGAATTACGAAATCCGAGGGAACACTTCAAAGCAAGAAAACGTGTATGATTTACGTCTTGCCCGGAAACGGAAAATATAAATACGGGGAAGGAGCCTCATGGCGGGAAGAGCCACGTGAGGTGACCAGCCAATCAAGGAAGAAGAAGCAACGTAGGTCGGGCATGGCGAGATACGTGACTCATGCAGATTGGTAGAAGCAGCGAGGCCGCGGTGTTAAACTAGACTCTGGAGGGAGAAGCTTGAAGCATATAATGAACGCGCTGGGTGAGAGGAGACATTCATTAAGACATTACGCTTGGAGCAGTAAGCGCGTACTTTGTTCGTTAGTCCCAAGTGGGACAATTTATTCACGCTCACAGAACACGCTAACTCCGCTGATCACATCAGATCATGAGTTCCACGCGTCTAGCAGTGTTAAGCCAGGCGACGTGTTGTGGTTCATGTAATATACTCCACCACAAGCAGTAACGATTACTTTAGATCCACAAGGAAGGACCTGACGCCGTCAACACCAATGCAGACCTTCAGACGCTACGAGACTTCAAGCACGTGGAGACAATGTTTCCGTTGGTAAGCACAAGTAATCTACGACACGCACTCTCTGTTTTTCGATAGGGCCAGTATAAATTCTATAAGCATAAATTTGGAAATAAGTTAAATTCACGTTATTCTCCCGACCGGCGTATTAAGTAATTTTGTTCGTGGCAATGGTTAAAGTAGTGTGCTCCGTTAACAGTGTTAATTATATTCAAGATGCTATCATATTTTCTAAGTGTATTAAATTCAATTATTACAAAGTAGATTCTTTAATTCCAGTAGGTAGCAATAGTTATAATACATCATCCTTCTCCACAATCAAATGTTGTCAGGGTTGATGATTCAATCATCCCACGGCCTAGTCATTAAGAGTTTCTCATGTGTTCTACTCACGCTAGGGGTCGATATTAAATATATAAATTTAGCTTGGAACACAGTGTATCCAGCTTGGAGCCCAACATACATCAAACTTAGCGGTGGTATTTTCTGGCGAATAGTCCGCCCAGGTAGAAAACATTACATTTGTACGCTCAACATGGAGCGGTAAGCGCATCACATTTGTCGCTACCAACTTGGGGCAAAAAGAAACATCACATTTGTCGCCGACAACGTTGGGCCGAAACCCCAGGAACATTTGAGGAAGGAGAAGGAGACATATTTCTGTGCCGGTATTTTGGGGGTTATTTATCTTTATCAGTGTATATCATTATGGGGGATGAGAAAGAAAGACAGATGAAGTTACGTAGTGGTCATCAACTGGAGAGTGATGATACGAGCAGTATGTCGAGTGATGGTAGTACCGGGGTAGCGGAGGTAAATCCCGATACTGAAACAGGGAGTGTAGGCGGCCAACCAGAATTAAAAACTTTACTTCTCGAGTTCATGTATCAGATTAAAGTTAGTAGCGATGCCTTAAACGCCAAATTAGAACAACACAGTAGGGAAAATAAAGAAAGTACAAATGCCTTAAACGCCAAATTAGAACAGAATAATGCAAAATTAGAACAAAACAGTAGGGAAAATAAAGAAAGTACAGATGCCTTAAACGCCAAATTAGAACAAAACAGTAGGGAAATTAAAGAAAGTACAGAAGCTTTAAATAAAAAATTAGAACAGAATAATGCAAAATTAGATAAGAACAACAAGGAAATTAGTGTGAAAATGGAGCAGATTAGAGGAGAAATCAGAGGAGTAATGGAAGAGAAGGTTAAAGAGATCATTGCAGATGTAGACAGGAAATTAGGAAAAGTACAGGAGGAGTTGGAAAGTAGAATCAGCACACAGGCTGAAAATTTAAAGGAATTAGTTAAATTAGAAACACTGCAGGTTAAAAAGAAATTGGGGGGGGGGAATTGACAAGATTCAAGTATCAACTAAAGAGGTTAAGGAACAGCTGGGGGGTAGAATTGAGAAAGTCCACTCACAAATAGTTGCAGAAGTAAATGATTTAAGAAAGATTAATAGAGAGAGCATTAGCAAGATTGAGGAGAAACAAGCAAAGCTATATGATAAAGTAGAAGAATCAGAAGGAAACATTAAATTAACAGTAAACAGGATTGAGAGGAAGGCTGAGGAGAAAATCGCAGAATTAGAATTAAAATTAAAAGCTAGGATCAGGCAAGAAAATAGTCAGAATAGGCCAGTTTTTGTGAATAGCACACACAGGGAGGTAGAACTGGGTAAGTTCAGCAATCGACAAGGGTGCCCAATGGAGTTCATGAATTCTATAGAAAATAAATTCGGGGAGAGGTTGGAAAATGGTAGTATTGAGTGGTGCCAGGTAGTTGAAATTTTAGAACAAGTGTTTGTGGGGGAAACGAGGAATTGGTTTGCTGTCTACAGAGACAAGTTTACTGATATTAATGATTTTAAAATGAAATTCTGTGAAAAGTTCTGGAATGAGGTTATTCAGTCGCAGCATCGTGAGGGAGTAGTGTGTGGTAAATATAACCCTAAATGAAGCTCCACCATGACCGAATACTTTTTAGGGCAGGTATTAGTGTGTAAATATCTGGATGGCTTGAAGGAGGAAAGTGATGTGGTGAGGTTGCTACTTAGGCACTTTCCCTATAGGATCAAGGAGGCTGCTTGTATCCAGAATGTAAAGACAATATCACAAGTAGAAAATTTGTTAAGCACATTTGATGCACTAGGGAGAGGGGGTTATGAGGACAATTTCAATAGGAACCAGGGTAATAATAATAATAGGCCTAATGAAGCCAGGCATCAAGAAGTTCAAGGGAACGGTGGCGAAGGGGCCAACGCTCGAAATAGAAATAATAATAATAATCAGCTAAATCAGAATAGAGGAAATGGCTATGGTAATCAGTATCAGGGGAGGAACAATGATTTCAGGGGGAATCAAGGGAGAAACAATGATTTCAGGGGAAATCAAGGGAGAAATAATGATTTCAGGGGAAATCAAGGGAGAAATTATAATGACAATAATTACAACCAGGATAGGGGTCAAGGAAGAGGACAGACTAGTGGTAGTAATATACAGCCAAACAATGACAACACAGCCCAGAACAACCAGACCAGTGCAGTAGTTAGTAGTACTACAGCCAGCTGTAGCGGTTCTTTAAACGCGAACCAGGCTGCGAAGTAAGGTCAGAATCTCAGTCTGTAGCATGCCCTGTCCATACAATTATGCAGGAACACTATGACCTAAATGTAAGAAATGAATTGTTGCATGAATTAAATGATGAACGTATTATCCAGGAGGTGGTTAGTAAAAGCCCCATTATTAAACTTAACGTGTCCGAGGCGCACACCGATGTTTTAATTGATAGTGGTTGTATGAAGAGCTGCATAAGTAGTACATATTACTATGGCACATCGTGGGGAGCCTCTGCAGAAACCCTAAGGAGTTCTGCTATAAGTCTTGTCTTCTCTGTGGCTGAATATTGTGCTCCAGTATGGATAAATAGTCCTCATGTGAAACTGATTGATACCCAGCTCAACAATACCATGCGGAAGATCAGCGGAGTCATCAGACCCACTCCCTCTTATTGGCTTCCTGTCCTCAGCCACATTATGCCACCTCACCTGCGGAGAAAAGTCGCTCTTCTCAGAGAATATGACAAGATCATGGCTAATTTGGACCTTCCCATTCACGATGACATCCCAGATCTTCAGAGAGGCAGGCTGAAGTCCAGACATCCGCCAATTGTTTTTGCACAGGAACTAACTGAGAACCAGTTTAATCCATTCAACGAATGGAAAGGAGAGTGGACTCTCAATACTGACCACCTGCTTTGGCCTCTACTTTCCAAAAACAGTCCAGTTCCAGGATTTCACCTCCCAAGGAGGGCATTGACTGCTCTAAATAGGATCCGCACAAATACCGGAATCTGCGCAGAGTCCTTGTTCAGATGGGGCAAAGTTCCATCCCCCCAGTGTGACTGCGGTGCTCCTTCCCAGTCTATACAACACATTGCATTCGAGTGCAGACTGCGGGCCTATGAAGGTGATCCACTGGACTTTATTCAGGCCACACCTTCTGTGATACTGTGGCTAGATAGTTTGGACTTAAAAATATAGATATGTTGCTGTTTCTTGTCATGTGTATTTATGTATATATTGTATATAGTACTTTCTGTCATCTTTCAATCTTGTTTCTGCATGCAAAAGTCATACGATAAATAAATAGTACATATTACGATAAAATGAAAGGAACTGGTGTAAATTTTGAGGAGATGCCAATTAAAAGCACTTTTGTTATCACAGCTGTAGGGAAGAGGTCTAAAGTAATTTCTAAGCAAGTTTTAGTGACATTAAAATTAATAATCATATCGAAGAGCAGATTTGTCTTGTAATTCCAAACTTAGTTTTCAGTGTTATTTTGGGTTCAGATTGGCTAAGTAGAGTGTCTGGTAACTTTTGTTATGAAGTAGGTAGTTTGAAATTTAAATGGAATAATTCTGAAGCAGAGGTAGCGTTCAACGACAATGTTCAGGGGAGTATTGTTGTAGGAGTGATTTGTTCTTTAAGTGAGATATCACCAGCCGAAGAGCGGGATACTCAATTTTTGTTGGCAGTTTGATTACGAACGGCAGTCTAGAGGACTGGTTACGTGATGCTGCATTTCAGGGGCATATAGAGGGAGACCAGTGTGTCCTGCTCTATGATGTGTTATTGTATAATAGGAGAGTTTTTGAGGATCGCATTGGCATGGCCAATTGCTATACACATTCATTGAACGTTATTGATAGATCAGTATTCACAGGACATAGATATCCTATACCTTTCGCTTATCAGGGTGCAGTAGAGGCACAAATTAACCAGATGCTTGAAGATGGCATTATAGAGTACTCAAACAGTCAATATGTTAATCCTTTAATTACAGTACCGAAGGCCGACGGTACAGTTCCTATTTGTTTAGACGCTCGTTTAGTTAACAGTAGAATCAGTTCAGATCAGCTGAAGTCCATGTCCATTGACGAGTTGATGCAGACATTTGAGTGTAAAAGTATTTCACATGTGTAGATTTAAGATCCAGTTTCTGGCAAGTGCGACTTATGTATGAAGACCGGCCATTTACAGCTTTTAGTCATAAATATAACCTTTATCAGTTTTGCAGGGTACCTTATGGGTTAAAAAGTAGCTCAGCAGCTTTAATTAGGGCTTTAAACATCGCATTAGGAGATGACACGGGAGAGTTTGTAACCATTTACATCGATGATATGGTAATCAGTTCACGCAGTTTTGAGGAGCATCTACGTCATTTAGACAGTGTATTTCAAAAGTTTGATCAGGCAGGGTTCACTCTGAAACTGTCCAAGTCGTAATTCTGTCAGACAGAAGTGACATTCTTAGGTCATAAAGTGTCAAGTAGGGGTGTCACACCAGAAGAAAGTAGGGTTAATAAGATACTTAATGCAGAAGTATCACAGAATGTAAAACAGTTGAAAACATACCTTGGTATTTGCAATTTTTTTCGCAGGTTCGTTCTTAAATACTCAGGGTTAGTAGAACCATTTAGAGATTTGCTTAAAAGTGGTAATCGCTGGAGATGGGAGTCCAAGCATGATCTGGCATTTCAAGCGCTGAAGGCAGGCTTTGAGAAAGCTGTGGTGCTGAAGTATCCTTTGAAGGATAAGGAATATGTGGTAATGACTGATGCGTCACATATAGGAATTGCAGGAGTATTGTGTCAGAGAGATGAAGAGGGTAATTTGTGCATCGTGTCTTTAGCATCACGAGGACTTACAGCAGCAGAGAAAAGATATACTATCACTGAGTTAGAGCTTCTAGGAATTGTTTTCAGTTTAGGGAAATTTAGGATGTATTTAGTTGGGGGTAAATTTGAGATTCATACAGATCACCATGCTTTATTATATATTGTAACATGTTTTTCTAGGGGGTTTTATGCCACTAACACAAGTTAGTTGGACTATTTCATATTTGTTAAACGCGGCAATAATTCGGCCAAGTTATATTATTTCAGTTTATTCAATTTCATATTATTATTATTATTAATATTTAAGACGTCATTTTTCGGAGTTTTTAAATGTGGAAGAGTACAGATAGGATTTCTACTAGTAGAAATCCGTATCTATATTGGATAATTCCAATATATAAAATTGCACGGCAAATCATTTCATACGTAAAGACGGGATTTTATTCATTAGGGCTAAGAGAGTGGTGTGTGACTCACTGGGTATTTCAATACAAGAATAGATTGGAGTACAAAGGAATTTCGAAATCCGAGGGGAACACTTCAAAGCAAGAAAACGTGTCTGACTTTCGTCTTGGCCGGTAAAACGGAAAATATAAATACGGGGAAGGAGACTGGCGAGAAGAGCCACGTAAGGTGACCAGCCAATCAAACAAGAGGAAGCAATTTTGGCAGGGGCATAGCGATATACGTGACGCACGCGGATTGGTCGAAGCAGTGTGCCGCGGTGTTAAGCTAGACTCTGGAGGGAGAAGTTTGAAGCATATAGTGTGCGCGCTGGGTGAGCAAGACATTCATTAAGACATTACGCTTGGAGCAGTAAGCTCGTACTCCGTTCGTTAGTCCCAAGTGGGACAATTTATTAACGCTAACTCCGCTGGTCATATCAGATCATGGGTTCCACGCGTCTTGCAGTGTTTAGGCAAGCGGCGTGTCGTGGTTCATGGAGTATACTCCACCACGAGCTGTAACTATCAATTTTAATGTACGAGGAAGAAGCTGACGCCATCTACACCAACGCAGAACTCCAGACGCTACGAGACTCCAACCACGTGGAGACAATGTTTCCATTGGTAAGCATAAGTGATCTGCGACACACACTCTCTGTTTTCTCGATAGGGCCAGTATAAATTCTTTAAGCTTAAATTTGGAAATAAGTTAAATTCACGTTATTCTCCCGTCCGGGGTATGAAGTAATTTTGTTCGTGGCAATGGTTAAAGTTGTATGCTCCGTTAACAGTGTAAATTTTATTCAGGATGCTGACATATTTTCTAAGTGTATTAAATTCAATTATTACAAAGTAGATTCTTTAATGCCAGTAGGTAGCAATAGTTATAATACCTCATCCTTCTCCACAATCAAATGTTGTCTCGGTTGATGATTAAATCATCCTACGGCCTTGTCATTAAGAGTTTCTCATATGTTCTACTCACGCTAGGGGTCGATAATATATATATAAATTTAGCTTGGAACACAGTGTATCCAGCTTGGCGCCCAACATACATCAAACTTAGCAGCAGTATTTTCTGGCGAATAGTCCGCCCAAGTAGAAAACATAACATTTGTACGCTCAACGCAAGGAGCAGTAAACGCATTACATTTGTCGCTACCAACTTATGGGGCGTTAAGACAATCACAATTGTCGCGCAACGTGTAGGGATAGCGAAACCATTACAATTGTCGCCGACAACGTAGGGCCGAAAACCCAGGAACATTTGAGGAAGGAGAAGGAGACATATTTCTGTGCCGGTATTTTGGGGGTTATTTGTTTTCATCAGTGTATATCATTATGGGGGATGAGAAAGAAAGACAGATGAGGTTACGTAGTGGTCATCAACTGGAGAGTGAGGATACGAGCAGTATGTCGAGTGACGGTAGTACCGGGGTAGCGGAGGTAAATCCCGATACTGAAACAGGGAGTGTAGGCGGCCAACCAGAATTAAAAACTTTACTTCTCGAGTTTATGTATCAGAACAAAGTTAGTAGTGATGCCTTAAATGCAAAATTAGAACAGAATAATGCAAAATTAGAATAAAACAGTAGGGAAAATAAAGAAAGTACAGAAGCTTTAAATAAAAAATTAGAACAGAATAATGCAAAATTAGAACAAAACAGTAGGGAAAATAAAGAAAGTACAGAAGCTTTAAATAAAAAATTAGAACAGAATAATGCAAAATTAGATAAGAACAACAAGGAAATTAGTGTGAAAATGGAGCAGATTAGAGGAGAAATCAGAGGAGTAATGGAAGAGAAGGTTAAAGAGATCATTGCAGATGTAGACAGGAAATTAGGAAAAGTACAGGAGGAGTTGGAAAGTAGAATCAGCACACAGGCTGAAAATTTAAAGGAATTAGTTAAATTAGAAACACTGCAGGTTAAAAAGAAATTGGGTGGGGGGGGGGGGGGAAATTGACAAGATTCAAGTATCAACTAAAGAGGTTAAGGAACAGCTGGGGGGTAGAATTGAGAAAGTCCACTCACAAATAGTTGCAGAAGTAAATGATTTTAAGAGAGAGTAATAGAGAGAGCATTAGCAAGATTGAGGAGAAACAAGCAAAGCTATATGATAAAGTAGAAGAATCAGAAGGAAACATTAAATTAACAGTAAACAGTATTGAGAGGAAGGCTGAGGAGAGAATCGCAGAATTAGAATTAAAATTAAAAGCTAGGGTTAGGCAAGAAAATAGTCAGAATAGGCCAGTTTTTGTGAATAGCACACACAGGGAGGTCGAACTGGGGAAGTTCAGCAATCGACAAGGGTGCCCAATGGAGTTCATGAATTCTATAGAAAATAAATTTGGGGAGAGGTTGGAAAATGGTAGTATTGAGTGGTGCCAGGTAGTTGAAATTTTAGAACAAGTGTTTGTGGGGGAAACGAGGAATTGGTTTGCTGTCTATAGAGACAAGTTTAGTGATATTAATGATTTTAAAATGAAATTCTGTGAAAAGTTCTGGAATGAGGTTATTCAGTCGCAGCATCGTGAGGGAGTAGTGTGTGGTAAATATAACCCTAAAGGAAGCTCCACCATGACCGAATACTTTTTAGGACAGGTATTAGTGTGTAAATATCTGGATGGCTTGAAGGAGGAAAGTGATGTGGTGAGGTTGCTACTTAGGCACTTTCCCTATAGGATCAAGGAGGCTGCTTGTATCCAGAATGTCAAGACTATATCACAAGTAGAAAATTTGTTAAGCACATTTGATGCACTAGGGAGAGGGGGTTATGAGGACAATTTCAATAGGAACCAGGGTCATAATAATAATAGGCCTAATGAAGCCAGGCATCAGGAAGTTCAAGGCGAAGGGGCCAACGCTCAAAACAGAAATAATAATAATAATAATAATCAGCTAAATCAGAATAGAGGAAATGGCTATGGTAATCAATATCAGGGGAGGAATAATGATTTCAGGGGGAATCAAGGGAGAAACAATGATTTCAGGGGAAATCAAGGGAGAAATTATAATGACAATAATTACAACCAGAATAGGGGTCAAGGAATAGGACAGCCTAGTGGTGGTAATATACAGCCAAACAATGACAACACAGCCCAGAACAACCAGACCAGTGCGGTAGTTAGTAGTACTACAGCCAGCTGTAGCGGTTCTTTAAACGCGAACCAGGCTGCAAATTAAGGTCAGAATCTCAGTCTGTAGCATGCCCTGTCCATACAATTATACAGGAAGACTATGACCTAAATGTAAGAAATGAATTGTTGCATGAATTAAATGATGAATGTATTATCCAGGAGGTGGTTAGTAAAAGTCCCATTATTAAACTTAACGTGTCCGAGGCGCACACCGATGTTTTAATTGATAGCGGTTGTATGAAGAGCTGCATAAGTAGTACATATTACGATAAAATGAAAGGAAGTGGTGTACATTTTGAGGAGATGCCAATTAAAAGCACTTTTGTTATCACAGCTGTAGGGAAGAGGTCTAAAGTAATTTCTAAGCAAGTTTTAGTGGACATTAAAATTAATAATCATATAGAAAAGCAGATTTGTCTTGTAATTCCAAACTTAGTTTTCAGTGTTATCTTGGGTTCAGATTGGCTAAGTAGAGTGTCTGGTAACTTATGTTATGAAGTAGGTAGTTTGAAATTTAAATGGAATAATTCTGAAGTAGAGGCAGCGTTTAACGACAATGTTCAGGGGAGTATTGTTGTAGGAGTGATTTGTTCTTTAAGTGAGATATCACCAGCCGAAGAGCGGGATACTCAAATTTTTGTGGGCAGTTTGATTACGAACGGTAGTCTAGAAGACTCGTTACGTGATGCTGCATTTCAAGGGCATTTAGAGGGAGACCAGTGTGTTCTGCTCTATGATGTGTCATTGTATAATAGGAGAGTTTTTGAGGATCGCATTGGCATGGCCAATTGCTATACACATTCATTGAACGTTATTGATAGATCAGTATTCACAGGACATAGATATCCTATACCTTTCGCTAATCAGGGTGCAGTGGAGGCACAAATTAACCAGATGCTTGAAGATGGCATTATAGAGTACTCAAACAGTCAATATGTTAATCCTTTAATTACAGTACCGAAGGCCGACGGCACAGTTCGTATTTGTTTAGACGCTCGTTTAGATAACAGTAGAATCAGTTCAGATCAGCTGAAGTCCACGTCCATTGAAGAGTTGATGCAAACATTGAGGGGAAGAAGTATTTCACTTGTGTAGATTCAAGATCCAGTTTCTGGCAAGTGCCACTTCTGTACGAAGATCGACCATTTACAGCTTTTAGTCATAAATATAACCTTTATCAGTTTTGCAGGGTACCTTATGGGTTAAAAAGTAGCTCAGCAGCTTTAATTAGGGCTTTAAACATCGCATTAGGAGATGACACGGGAGAGTTTGTAACTATTTACATCGATGATATGGTAATCAGTTCGCGCAGTTTTGAGGAGCATCTACGTCATTTAGACAGTGTATTTCAAAAGTTAGATCAGGCAGAGTTCACTCTGAAACTGTCCAAGTCGTCATTCTGTCAGACAGAAGTGACATTTTTAGGTCATAAAGTGTCAAGTAGAGGTGTAACACCGGATGAAAGTAGGATTAGCATGTGTGGACAGTAGCAACAGGGCATCGTTACAGACGCTGAGAAATATGGTAGTGGAGCAACGTGATGACATAAAGGATGTGTCATAAAATAGGTGTGTTTAGCTGGCGAGCCAGCCTATCAAATGAGTAAGTGTGGTATGTGGAGAGTGGAAGATCTGGTGTTCAAGGCAGGCGTATCAGGAAGCACACAGGGGGGGGTAGTATGTAAGTAAATGAGAGTTTTTAAGGTACAGGGAAAGATGAAGGGAGTGGTGGATGCTGTTGAGCACTAAATTGTCTCGATGCACCAAGGCCATTTTGGCAGCGCTGATGGGTTCCCATTTATCTCCAAGAGATGGGGGAGCGCTTGTATAGGGCTTGTTAGCTTAAGGCGTCCACGAGATAAAAGATGGGCCATCAGAAGGCGAGACAGTCCTCCATGAAGCTCATACATATCAGAACACGTGATTCCTGCTTACGACCTAGCTATGTGAGATCAGGGTTGGATATAATTAAGGTAGTTTGTGTACAAGGTACCAGACTTCATGAGATGTTGTATATAAGTAACAGATAAAAAGTTGTGGCAACTAGGTCAGGTTCGATAGGTGGACTGGTCTGGGTTGTGAACTACTGGCTGAGCGACGAATATGAGAAATTGTGATCTAGAGTAAGGTGGGTTTTTGTGTACATGTACTTAGTAAGACAGGGCACATACGGCACAGGAATATTTAGTGTTATAAGTAATGGGTACTTACTGTTTTTTTACAGTCATGTCTTTCTTTTAATTAAAAAATTTCACAGAGAAGGTGGGAAGTAGATCACTTTGCTCTACCGCGAGTGTGTGATCGTGTGTGATCGTGTGAGATCGTGTACCATGATATTGGTATCCGGTAGGTGTGGAGCACCTGATATTTCTGGAAGAGTTCCGCAGTGGTTTTCTACTGAACACCATAAATGCGTGTGTAGTGAATTGTGAATATAGAGGGAACACACTTATACATGTAATTTTTTTTCCCACATAGTATGATGAGAGAGAGATAGCGGTAGAATGAACATTCGTGAGAATGACAAACATTTTGAAGTGGACAAAATAAGAACACGTCATAACAAGACGAACTTTAGCGCAAAGCGCATGATTGAGGGTTTATATGTGTTTATATGTGTAAAGGGTCATTTCACTTGTATAAGTTGTATTTTGGAGGGTTTTTTCTAACGTGTCTGGAATCATCAAGTGCTGTACCATATGCATGGTAAAGTACATGATTATTCGAGGCGAATGTAACATGTTTTTCTAGGGAGTTTTATGCCACTAACACAAGTTAGTTGGACTATTTCATATTTGTTAAACGCGGCAATAATTCGGCCAAGTTATATTATTTCAGTTTATTCAATTTCATATTATTATTATTATTATTAATATTTAAGACGTCATTTTTTGGAGTTTTTAAATGTGGAAGAGTACAGATAGGATTTCTACTAGTAGAAATCCGTATCTATATTGGATAATTCCAATATATAAAATTGCACGGCAAATCATTTCATACGTAAAGACGGGATTTTATTCATTAGGGCTAAGAGAGTGGTGTGTGACTCACTGGGTATTTCAATACAAGAATAGATTGGAGTACAAAGGAATTTCGAAATCCGAGGGGAACACTTCAAAGCAAGAAAACGTGTCTGACTTTCGTCTTGGCCGGTAAAACGGAAAATATAAATACGGGGAAGGAGACTGGCGAGAAGAGCCACGTAAGGTGACCAGCCAAACAAACAAGAGGAAGCAATTTTGGCAGGGGCATAGCGATATACGTGACGCACGCGGATTGGTCGAAGCAGTGTGCCGCGGTGTTAAGCTAGACTCTGGAGGGAGAAGTTTGAAGCATATAGTGTGCGCGCTGGGTGAGCAAGACATTCATTAAGACATTACGCTTGGAGCAGTAAGCTCGTACTCTGTTCGTTAGTCCCAAGTGGGACAATTTATTAACGCTAACTCCGCTGGTCATATCAGATCATGGGTTCCACGCGTCTTGCAGTGTTTAGGCAAGCGGCGTGTCGTGGTTCATGGAGTATACTCCACCACGAGCTGTAACTATCAATTTTAATGTACGAGGAAGAAGCTGACGCCATCTACACCAACGCAGAACTCCAGACGCTACGAGACTCCAACCACATGGAGACAATGTTTCCATTGGTAAGCATAAGTGATCTGCGACACACACTCTCCGTTTTTTCGATAGGGCCAGTATAAATTCTTTAAGCTTAAATTTGGAAATAAGTTAAATTCACGCTATTCTCCCGTCCGGGGTATTAAGTAATTTTGTTCGTGGCAGTGGTTAAAGTTGTATGCTCCGTTAACAGTGTAAATTTTATTCAGGATGCTGACATATTTTCTAAGTGTATTAAATTCAATTATTACAAAGTAGATTCTTTAATTCCAGTAGGTAGCAATAGTTCCTTCTCCACAATCAAATGTTGTCTCGGTTGATGATTAAATCATCCCACGGTCTTGTCATTAAGAGTTTCTCATATGTTCTACTCACGCTAGGGGTCGATAATATATATATAAATTTAGCTTGGATCACAGTGTATCCAGCTTGGCGCCCAACATACATCAAACTTAGCAGCAGTATTTTCTGGCGAATAGTCCGCCCAAGTAGAAAACATAACATTTGTACGCTCAACGCAAGGAGCAGTAAACGCATTACATTTGTCGCTACCAACTTATGGGGCGTTAAGACAATCACAATTGTCGCGCAACGTGTAGGGATAGCGAAACCATTACAATATGAGGATAAGTAAACTCAGTTCTAACAGAGTTAGTAGGTGGATTCTTGCACTTCAGGAATACGAATTCACAGTAAAATATATCAAGGGGAAAGATAACATTCTTGCAGATATGCTTTCTAGGGACACAAATTTATGTAGGGATAATCCTGTTGTTAAGGCAGAGGACGGTATTTTGTTATGTGCATGTGTGGACAGTAGCAACAGGGCATCGTTACAGACGCTGAGAAACATGTTAGTGGAGCAACGTGATGACGTACTTTTATGGGAGCCTCTGGCCATATTAGAAGCAAGCGACGTGGAGTGTGTGAAAGTAGGGCGGTTCACGTACAAGATGCAGGATGGGCTTCTGGCACGAAAATGTAGGAAGAATCGGTGGGCAATATGTGTTCCTGCCAGTTTACGGGAGGAACTTATTTGGTTCATTCATAAGAAACTAGGACACTTTGGTGCTACCAAAGTCTTCTATGAAATTGCACATAACTTTATTTGGAGTAAAATGGGAAGGGATGTTAGAAGGATCTTAGCTAGGTGTGACACCTGTCAGAGAAGCAAGTATCCAGTTAAATATTTAGTCGGGGAAAGATCGGCAGTTCTCACAAGTAGTCCCGGGGAACTACTGTGTGTGGATTTATTTGGCCCGATCGTTAAAGGACAGTACGGCTACGAATACATTTTTATAGTTATTGACGCTTTTAGTAAGTATGTCAAGCTATATCCGTTAAGGAAAGCCACCGGTCTGATCATTAAGAGGTATATACCCGAGTTTGGCGTTCCTCTCAGGATATTATCTGACAGTGGACCACAGTTTGTTGCAAAGAAATGGAGAACCAGTATGCAAGAAGCTGGGGTTACACACGTTCATTCCTCTGTAAGGTACCCTCAGGGTAATTCTGCAGAGCGTCCATTAAGGGAAGTGGGTCGTCTTTTTCGGACTCTAGTGCATGATAAGCATACGGCCTGGGTTGGACATCTTCCCAAAGTCGAGACTTGGCTGAATTCTGTCCAGCATGAGAGCACGAAACTAACGCCACACGAAGTACACTTCGGAAAAAGACCACAAAATGAACTTGCTAGAGTCTTGGGGTTAAATGAGGGAAAGCAACCGGGGATGGATGTCATTGTCCAGTTGGCGAAACAGAATTTATCTAAGTCAGCTCAAAAGAGAATTCGCCAACAAAAAGAAACTAAATTTGACCTATTCGAGCCGGGAGACAAAGTCTTACTTAGAGTGCCGAAACAGTCAAATAAGCTAGAGAAAGTTATGTCCAAGTTTTTCTACCTCTATGAGGGCCCATTTGTAGTGTCTAAACGTATTGGCAAAACAGCATATGTGCTGGAGGACGGTCAGAAAAAAGGTTATACCAAACATATAATATTCATAGCCTTAAGAAATATGTGTCATAAAATAAGTGTGTTTAGCTGGCGAGCCAGCCTATCAAATAAGTAAGTGTGGTATGTGGTGAGTGGAAGATCTGGTCTTCAAGGCAGGCGTATCAGAAATCACACAGGGGGGTGGAAAAGGGTATGCTGCACCCTTTTAGGGATTTCGAAAAGATGTAAGGTTTCGGACACAGGGATTGAATCTTGGGTGATGGAAGAGACCAAAGATTAGAATTTGCCTTTGCGTTTATTAAAGTTTTTAAACAGCATATAAAGTTACTTCTAATAAATATAGTTTTAAGAATTAACAAGAAGAATAATAAAAATGCAAATTCAAAATGCAATATTTTTTAAACAGCGTATAAAGTTACTCCTAATAAATATAGTTTTAAGAATTAACAAGAAGAATAATAAAAATGCAAATTTGCAAGTTTCTCCAGGAAACGGAAACGGTTAACAAAATTCCCTTATGAGGGATTAAAAATTTATATTGTTCATAAAAAGAGAGACATAATTATAAATACCTAAACGAGGAACTCTTAATGATTAACCATGATGAATATGATACCACCTTTCAATGAGGTGAAAATACATAACCCTTTCTTTAGGCCAGCAAACCCTTGGCTGGAAACAGTTGGTTGGTCCGCAAGGGGCTGATGCTTTGAAGTGGCAGTTCTATTTGCCCGCACAGGGCTGATGCTCGTGGTTAATGCGCCCACACTCCGGAGGCGCTGGTTCAGAGCCAAGGTTTTGGCGATGTTCAGTCGTGATGACGAGAGTTGACCAGCAGTGAGATGTTTCTTGGTATTAACATCTCCGCTGGTTCGAGAAGTTGTCTTTTCCTTAGGTAGACCTTGAACTGAGTACAGCGTTTGTAGAACATGCCCAGCCGCCAGCTGGAGCAAAGGTTGGCCTGGAGCCTAACTCCGTGTTGACGTGACGCAGGGCCTTCGGCAAGACCGTGACACCAGAGGGTAATGAACCCCGGCAAGCTTGTAGTAGCAAGTGAGTGAAGATGGAGAGTCAACACATAGGCCGATGGACCTAAGGTTATATAGCGGTAGTGACGTCAGCGCGCCGAATCTTCCAGAATGAAGGAGGAGTGAAAGAGCAGCCAATCAAAGCACAGCCCCATGCACATTGCGAGCGTTGCCGCTGGGGCGAGCACAGTACCTCGTGAGAAAATGTGACGGTATGGTGCGTCTAGAAAGACACTTCAGAAAAAAAAGGTAAGTTGACAGAAAAACAATTAAACTGAAACACCAATAAAATAAATAAATCAGAACACCGCGTTCAGACTGCAATTAACGAAAATAAAAATAATGGGGCAGAAATAATTGAACGTGTGTTTCACACCGTAAGGGAAACATAGCCTACAAAAAAAACATTCGCAAAAGCGAACATGCTGGGAGGGGCGAGAAAAAATTGCAGTAAGAAAGCGCAGAAGTTAGGCCTCGCGTGGCAAAGGAGCAATCATAGTGATTGGCCTAAGAAAATGACCAGCAGAAGTCTGCAGTTTTACCACGCGAACCCTACCATCTCTGCCAGGAAAGCACTCAACAACCCTACCCAAATTCCAGACAAGAGGAGGACTAGGGTCTTTCAAAAGCACCAAGTCCCCCACCTGAAGGTTAGAGCAGGAAACAAGCCATTTACCACGCTGCTGAAGCAAACCGAGGTATTCCAACCTCCAGCGGCGCCAAAAATTATTGCGCAAACTTTCAATTTTGCGCCAAGAAATGGCTAAAGAAGATTGAGAATTAGAATATAACAAAGGGGGAGAGGCAGTCAAAGGACCACCGATAAGAAAATGGCCTGGCGTTAATGGCAGAAGATCTGAAGGATCATTAGATAAGGGTGATAAAGGACGAGAATTAATTATGCCCTCAATAAAAATGATTAAGGAATTAAACTCTTCATGAGAAAGGGGGGTGTGGCCACAAACACGTCTAAGATGCTTCTTGGTGAGTTTCACACAAGACTCCCACCTCCCACCTTGATGAGGTGCATAAGGGGGGATGAAGTGCCACTTGAAATTTCTCTGGTGAGCATAATCAGTAATCCTTTCCAGCGCTGAATTTTGAGTAAGAGCTCTCTTAATTTGCTCAGAAGCTCCGATAAAATTTTTAGCATTGTCTGAGAATACTTCTGAAGGAAGACCTCTGCGAGCAGAAAATCTGGCAAAAGCTGCCAAAAAGTAAGCAGTAGAGGCGTTGGTAACTAGTTCTAAGTGAACTGCTCCGGTGACCATACATACAAACAGCGAAATATAGAGTTTTCCAGAAATACATTTTTTGGCCTCAGGAGAATTTCTTCTGTAAACAAAAGGCCCGGAATAATCCACCCCCGTAAAGGCAAAGGGTCTAGCAGGCGCAGATCTAAAGTTGGGAACATCACCCATGAGCTGAGTGGTAATTTTAGGGTTGGATTTAAAACATGGAATGCACTTCCGGATAACAGAGGTAACTTCATGGACTCCGTCTATGGGCCAATACCTTTCACGAATGACAGAAAGTAATGTACGAGTTCCAGCATGAAGATGCTGGTAATGATACTGACGAATAATTAAGGAAGTGACATGATGCTTTGAGGGAAGAATAATTGGATGTTTTTTATCCTCAGAAAGATCAGCCAAAGATAAACGTCCTCCTACTCTTAGTAAACCATCAGTATCCAAAAAAGGGGCGAGTGAGGAAAGCCTACTCGATTTCTTAAGGGATTGACCTTGGGACAACACCAGGCATTCTTCAGAGAATATTTCTTGTTGAGTAAGCCATAAGATTTTTGTAGTGGCTAAACCTAATTCAGAAAGGGTTAAATATGGCTTAGGAAAAAGGGGTTGTTCTACCACAAAATATTTCCATCGAAGGAGATAAGCCATAACCCTCACCAATTTATGGAAAGAGGAATATCGCTGCAAGAGAAGGGGAGAGTCAGAAACGAGAAGAGAAGATCCAGTAATCTTACCAGCATCCGGCAAGTCTGATAACTCCGGAAGAGGAAAATTTGGCCAAGCGGAGGGTTCTTGCAGAAGCCAACGGGGACCGTGCCAGTATAATGTCAGGTTAGCCAACATAAGAGGGGAACATCCCCGAGAAATGACATCTGCAGGGTTCTCCTTGCCAGATACATGATGCCATTGTTCAAGGTTAGACAATTGTTGAATTTTAGACACTCTATTAGCTACAAACACCTGCCAATGCGAGGGAGGTTTGGCAATCCATGCCAACGTGATGGCTGAGTCACTCCAAAAGTAAGTTTTAATAAATCGGATTTTCAAAGATTGACGGATTTTGAC
The DNA here is from genome assembly GCA_946902985.2 of Meconema thalassinum. NCBI lineage: Eukaryota > Metazoa > Arthropoda > Insecta > Orthoptera > Tettigoniidae > Meconema > Meconema thalassinum. Next base: position 13,483,371 of record OX336392.1, on the reverse strand, counting down.
CGATAATTCAACCGCCAGAAGAGCAGCACAAAGTTCCAGTCGTGGCAAGGATAAAGATTTAAGAGGGGCCACCTTTGACTTAGCGCAAATTAAATTGGAAAAGAAATATGACTGGACAAAATTACGGCAAACAATATACGCACAACATCCATAAGCTTTCAATGAGCTATCGGCAAACATGTGAAGTTCATATCCTCCACAGGAGGGAAAGGGAATAATCACTCGCGGGATAATAACATTAGAGAGATCTTCCAAACTATTTCTATAAGAAATCCAATTTTTTTGCAACTCTGAAGGAACTGGTTCATCCCAACCAGTTTTCAAGGACCAAAGGTCTTGCATGAAAAGCTTTGCTGTGACGATGATTGGCGCCAAAAATTGGAGAGGATCAAATATCTTTGCAATCTCAGACAAAATTTGCCGCTTAGTTTGCGGTTTGATGTCACTGAGATTAATTTTGAAAAAGAAAAAATCCTTTTGAGGACTCCAATAGATGCCTAGAGTTTTGATGGAATTACTTTCCTGAAGAAGCTCTACTGAGTCGTTATAGACTGAAGTTAATGGAAATTTAGAAAGAAATTCTTCCGAATTAGAGTTCCACTTGCACAAGGAAAATCCGCCTCCCAAAAGCAAAGCTGTCAAATCTTTAGAGACCTGCAGTGCTTCAGATACTGACTCAAATGAATGAAGAAAATCGTCAACGTAAAATGATGATTTTAACACTTCAGAAGCCTTAGGAGAATACAACGGGCCATCCTGTTCAGCAAGTAATTTCAACGTACGTATGGCTAAAAAAGCAGAGGGCTTTAGTCCATAGGTTAATGTTTTTAGCCGAAAAATCTTGACAGGTTTAGTAGGCTCGTCGCGCCAAAGAATTCTCTGAAGGTCGCGCTGTTGTTGATCGACCAAAATCTGCCTATACATCTGCTTGATATCAGATATCACTGCAATAGGGAACAAGCGAAAATTCATCAAAACAGAAGAAATGTCAGATTGAATTGGAGGGCCTGATAATAATGTGTCATTCAGAGAAGTTCCATTGGCATCCAATGCAGAGCCATTAAAGACCACTCTTATGTTTTCCTTTAAAATCTCATTCTTCCAAACTGGATGATGATTGAGGTAAATGACTTCAGATGGGGTATAAGAAGCATCATCTTTTTTGGTAACAACCTCCATGTGATCAAGTGCCTCATATTCCTCCATAAATGTGGAGTATTGAGTTTTAACAACAGGGTCACGTTTAAATTTGCTTTCCACAGCATAGAGTGCTCTAAGAGCCCTAGGGTGTGTTTCAAATAAAAGAGGTGGATTATCCACTCGGGGCATTGTTACGACAAATCTACCCTCTGAATTGCGTTTGGTTGTTTCGCGAAACAGTTTTTCACACATTTCATTTTCAACTGAGGAAGGTGAAACTGAATCTATAGTTTCGATTTTCCAAAATCTTTCTAAGTTGTAATCGAGACTTGTATTGACAAAATGACATTGTGAGAAATTTTGAAATGACTTACGAGGGACCTGACCCGTTACTAACCAACCTAGCTTGGTATGATGAACAAACACTCCTGGTGATATTTTAACCTTAGAGCTAAGGAGACATTGCCAAAATACTTGGGCACTGAGAAGTATGTCTACTGGAGCGCTCGTATTAAATGTTGGATCTGCCAACTGAATGTTATGAGGAAATTGCCAATTTCTAATTTCAAAAGAAGTACTAGGGGTATTACTGCCAATAGTATCAATGGCAAGACAATTCAACTGAAATGTTGTGTTACAATTAACAGCATCTTTGATGTGAACACGAACAAAATGCAAAGATTTAACATTGCTATTGTTAATACCGGTAACCTGAATTAATGTAGGTTGCTTGGGAAGACCAAGTTTCTTAATGAGACGCTCACTTATGAAGTCATGGGTGGCGGCATTATCCAATAAGGCACGTGCTTCAAGCCATCTACCAGAGGAATCTTGAACTTTTAATAACACGGTTGATAGTAGCACCTGGGAACTACGAATAGAGCTAGAGCTCTGAGTATAAGATTGCGCATTGGCTCCTGGGGATGTATCTTTAGAACATCCAGGGGAAGGAGCCTGACGTGGCTTTTCAAACCTATGAAGCAAGGTATGATGTTGAGCCTTGCAATGGGAGCAAGTATTTTTAGATACGCAATCAGGCACCATATGCCTAGCTGACAGACAGTTGTAGCAATATCTTTTTTGAGCTATTAATTTGCGTCTTTCGTCGGTAGAAAGGGCTTTAAAGGCAACGCAGGAATATAACCTGTGAGGCGCTTTACAGAGAATACAATCTGTTGAATTATGTTGAACAGTAAAGACAGCAGATTTGTTTATTTTAGTACCGACGGGCTTCACAACATTAGATTTGTTATCTGCACTTCCTGACATATGACAGGCTACGGCTGATAAAACCTGACATCTATTATTTATAAACGTAAGCAATGAGCCATAGGTATATGAAGTGTCATTTGTTAGTTCCCTCTCCCATGCCTTTAAGGTTGATGAATCAAATTTAGAAGTAACCAAGTGAACTAAGAATAGATCCCAATGCTCGACCGGTTGATTCAACCGTGCCAATGCTCTGACGTGTAGTTGGACCGTGTCACTTAAGGCTCGCAGTGTTGACAAGCTGTCAGCTCGCAATGCGGGCAGGTTAAACAAGGCTTGAATATGCCTCTGTAGGCATAATTTTTCGTTGCCATAACGGCCTTTAAGAAGCTCTATAGCAATGTTATAGTTTTCTCCTGTTAAGGGGAGTTCTCTTATAAGTTGAAGGGGTGGTCCCTGCAAAATGGATTTTAAGTAATGAAATTTCTGAATTTCTGGAAGTGTGGCATTATCATGTACTAATGAACTGAACAATTCAAAGAATGATTGCCACATCTCTTCCTTTCCTGAAAAATGCGGAATTTCAATTTTAGGTAGCAATGGTTTGATACCATTCCCATGGTTGCTAATTCTTCCTTGAGTTTCCTCTACCTTCAACGCCAGGGTCAAAGTTCTAACTAATGCCACAGCCCGAGCGTGTGTATCAAAGTAATAACTCTCTACTTCTTCCCTATCTGATTGATGTTCTGGACTTTTGATTTCAATTTCAAGTTGCACGAGATCATATTTCTCGTACGCCTGTTCAAAAGCTTTTAAACGCTGAGATATAATATCAAGGTTTTGTTCCTCTTTCGGTAGAGTAGCTAAATATTTTTGAAAACGGGTGAGTTGACCTTTGTAGGCCGCCCGAGAGTTTAACAGTTTATCATCTATTATTACTGGCATGGCTGGGAAGTTGGAATAACTCACTTACCAAAGCTGCTTGCGGCACCAGACAGACCTGCTTTCCAGAAAGAAACCAGTTGTGTAATATGCTGGGATTGTTTCCGCTTTCCCGCAGATCTCCTGCGCTAGCCACGATATACTGAAATGTATAAGACAAATATTAGATTGCACAAGTTTTTTTTTAGAATAGAATTTGTGGTCTCAGAATGAAGGTCCCTGTTTCGATCCCGGGTTTCGGCACCATGGAAAAGGGTATGCTGCACCCTTTTAGGGATTTCGAAAAGATGTAAGGTTTCGGACACAGGGATTGAATCTTGGGTGATGGAAGAGACCAAAGATTAGAATTTGCCTTTGCGTTTATTAAAGTTTTTAAACAGCGTATAAAGTTACTTCTAATAAATATAGTTTTAAGAATTAACAAGAAGAATAATAAAAATGCAAATTCAAAATGCAATATTTTTTAAACAGCGTATAAAGTTACTCCTAATAAATATAGTTTTAAGAATTAACAAGAAGAATAATAAAAACGCAAATTTGCAAGTTTCTCCAGGAAACGGAAACGGTTAACAAAATTCCCTTATGAGGGATTAAAAATTTATATTGTTCATAAAAAGAGAGACATAATTATAAATACCTAAACGAGGAACTCTTAATGATTAACCATGATGAATATGATACCACCTTTCAATGAGGTGAAAATACATAACCCTTTCTTTAGGCCAGCAAACCCTTGGCTGGAAACAGTTGGTTGGTCCGCAAGGGGCTGATGCTTTGAAGTGGCAGTTCTATTTGCCCGCACAGGGCTGATGCTCGTGGTTAATGCGCCCACACTCCGGAGGCGCTGGTTCAGAGCCAAGGTTTTGGCGATGTTCAGTCGTGATGACGAGAGTTGACCAGCAGTGAGATGTTTCTTGGTATTAACATCTCCGCTGGTTCGAGAAGTTGTCTTTTCCTTAGGTAGACCTTGAACTGAGTACAGCGTTTGTAGAACATGCCCAGCCGCCAGCTGGAGCAAAGGTTGGCCTGGAGCCTAACTCCGTGTTGACGTGACGCAGGGCCTTCGGCAAGACCGTGACACCAGAGGGTAATGACCCCCGGCAAGCTTGTAGTAGCAAGTGAGTGAAGATGGAGAGTCAACACATAGGCCGATGGACCTAAGGTTATATAGCGGTAGTGACGTCAGCGCGCCGAATCTTCCAGAATGAAGGAGGAGTGAAAGAGCAGCCAATCAAAGCACAGCCCCATGCACATTGCGAGCGTTGCCGCTGGGGCGAGCACAGTACCTCGTGAGAAAATGTGACGGTATGGTGCGTCTAGAAAGACACTTCAGAAAAAAGGTAAGTTGACAGAAAAACAATTAAACTGAAACACCAATAAAATAAATAAATCAGAACACCGCGTTCAGACTGCAATTAACGAAAATAAAAATAATGGGGCAGAAAAAATTGAACGTGTGTTTCACACCGTAAGGGAAACATAGCCTACAAAAAAAACATTCGCAAAAGCGAACAGGGGGTAGTATGTAAGTAAATGAGAGTTTTTAAGGCACAGGGAAAGATGAAGGGAGTGGTGGATGCTGTTGAGCACTAAATCGTCTCGATGCACCAAGGCCATTTTGGCAGCGCTGATGGGTTCCCATTTATCTCCAAGAGATGGGAGAGCGCTTGTATAGGGCTTGTTAGCTAAAGGCGTCCACGAGATAAAAGATGGGCCATCAGAAGGCGAGACAGTCCTCCATGAAGCTCATACATATCAGCACACGTGATTCCTGCTTACGACCTAGCTATGTGAGATCGGGGTTGGATATAATTAAGGTAGTTTGTGTACAAGGTACTAGACCTCATGAGATGTTGTATATAAGTAACAGATAAAAAGTTGTGGCAACTAGGTCAGGTTCGATAGGTGGACTGGTCTGGGTTGTGAACTACTGGCTGAGCGACGAATATGAGAAATTGTGATCTAGAGTGAGGTGGTTTTTAGTGAACATGTACTTAGTAAGATAGGGCACATACGGCACAGGAATATTTAGTGTTATAAGTAATGGGTACTTACTGTTTTTTTTACAGTCATGTCTTTCCTTTTAATTAAAAATTTCACAGAGAAGGTGGGAAGTAGATCACTTTGCTCTACCGCGAGTGTGTGATCGTGTGAGATCGTGTACCATGATATTGGTATCCGGTAGGTGTGGAGCACCTAATATTTCATGAAGAGTTCCGCAGTGGCTTTCTACTGAACACCATAAATGCGTGTGTAGTGAATTGTGGATATAGAGGGAACACACTTATGTATGTAATTTTTTTTCCCACATAGAATGATGAGAGAGAGGGCGGTAGAATGAACATTCGTGAGAATGACAAACATTTTGAAGTGAACAAAATAATAACACGTCATAATGAGACGAACATTAGCGCAAAGCGCATGATTGAGGGTCTATATGTGTTTATATGTGTAAAGGGTCATTTCACTTGTATAAGTTATATTTTGGAGGGTTTTTTCTAACGTGTCTGGAATCATCAACTGCTGTACCATATGCATGGTAAAGCACATGATTATTCGAGGCGAATGTAACATGTTTTTCTAGGGGTTTTTATGCCACTGACACAGGTTAGTTGGACTATATCACATTTGTTAAGGCGAGGTATGACTGAAATATTTGATATTTTGTTGAAAAAAGTCATTTTTATTTTTATTAAAAATAAAATATTACAATGTGTGCTCTATCAGAAAATGGTATATTTTTTTCTATGCGCCATTTATTTAACCCGTGGTAGCCATTTTTAAAAGGTGCTGCATGGGTATTTAATGCTCTGGTGCACGCCCACTCGCTTGAAGTACTGCAGAATATTTGTTTTAGGCCTAGATTTTACTTCGTAGTTCTTTTCAAATACTCCGCTAAGAATCGAGTGTTGGAAGCGGTGTGGATCGTGATGCTCCTTTGTCTGCTTGTGTTCAAAGCAGAGACTAAGTTCCACAGCGATTTAGAAATTATTCTCTAAGAATCTTGTAACTTGTAAAATTATTTCAAGGGTTGTGTTAAATGACTACCTTATTTTTGGCCAGGAATTCTAAGTGTATGATGTTTTTATATGTGAAATATTAGATTTAAATGCGTTGAGTAGTACAACATGGTTGTTTAGTGTTTGTAAACAGTGTAACGTGTTGGTGTACAAATCCAATGTGTGAAAAATTGTTTGTGCGCGTTCGAAATTGTGTTGATTTGTGATTTTTGTTTCTTTATTCATCATGGGGCGACTATCTACTCCCAGAAGTAGTTATAGAAAGCCAAAGAAACGCCCTTCGAAGAAAAGTATTGCAGGTAAATTGTCCTATGAAAAATCTCAAAACTTAGGCCTAAATGTAGGCCAGGCTGAAAACACAAATGAGAAACTACAGTGTAATTTAGATACAAAATGTATTTCTAGTGCAGCATCTGTCAGTGGTTTGAGCTCTGTAGCAAAACAAAATTATGATATTTCTAGCAGTGAGAGAAAATTAAATTCATGTTCAGAATGCTCAACACAGTAAGATGGGCCCCCAATTATAAATGATGGTCCTGTGATTTATACCTTAGTTCACACAAGTGTATGGGATAATCTCATGAAAGATTTACTATGTAGTGAATGTCAGACAAAGTCTGTGGTAGTTGAATTTAGAGAAAGTCATGGTTTCTGCATCAAAATAGTAGTTAAGTGTAGGCACAGTTCTAACTATGGGGTTGGCTTTGCTATTGACATCCAAACAGGCATTGTATTAGATTATGAGGTACTGTCAAAATGCTGTGTTGATTGTAAAAGGACTGAGAAGGAACTGGGTAAAAATAGTGTAGAGTTTGACATTTGGTTCAATGGCCATAAGGCTTCAGGGGAATGCCAGAGAAATTACAATGGCTCTTCCAATGCCATGGAGAAAGACATTGGGGAAATTATTTGGAAAAGATCTATTGCTGACCGAGGGATGAGGTACACTACGATGTTGTCTGATGGTGATGCCAAAACCCATGCCCATTTGAATGCTCTTCAAGTGTATGGTCCTCAGAAAGTCATCGAAAAAGAGGAGTGCATCAATCATGTGGCTAAACGACTTGGTACTGCACTTCGGAACATTGTTAAGGAGTGGAAGGTTAAAGGTGTCACTCTGGGTGGTCGTAAAGAAGGCAGTTTAAAAGAGACCACCATTACAAAGCTTACAAACTACTACAGGCATGCCATTGCTAGTAATATTCCTGATGTTATTGAAATGAAGAGGGCAGTTTATGCCACTCTTAGACACTGCATGTCCACAGACACTAAGCCCCAACATGACACATGTCCAAAATCTTTAACAACATGGTGTTTTTATAATCGACAAATTGCGGAAGGGAAACCAGTGGATAGCCATAGTAAAATGAGTTGTAAATTAAGTCCTACAGTAGTTTTAAAAATCATGCCAGCATACCACAGGCTTGCATCAGATCAGCTGTTACAACGTTGCACCCAAGGGAGAACACAAAATGCGAATGAATGTCTTCATAGAGTTGTTTGGACGAAATGCCCCAAGGAAGTCTTTGTATCGAGGAAAAAACTTGAACTTGCTGTTCTTAAGGCAGTCAGTGAGTTCAACATGGGTTGTCTCAAAACACTGGAAATTGTTCATTCTGTCCGAGGGGAAACTATATCTGCTTGTGCGCTCTTTGGCAGCAAAAGTCAGGATATGCGGCGTGTCACCTTGAGTAAAAAAAGGAGATCAAATCACCAAAAACAATCCAGGAAACTACAAAAGTGGATGAAAATATCAGAAGAAGACAGAAAAAAGACATCTGAGGGGGATACATATGGAGCAGGGCAGTTCTAGGGTAAGACCATGGTACTAAAACTTTAAATGCAATTTTCTCAGTTACAAATTTCAACACATTTTGCTGTATACAAAATGCTCCTTGCGACAGAGTTTAAATCAGAATTAGCTGAAAAGTTACTTGCATGCTCCAGCTTAGGTAGGGATATGAATTTGCTCTCAGTTTTTATGTCAAATGTATATTAGTATTTTTTTTGGCTTGTTAAATTTGAATGTTGCAGCATTAATTTAAAAAAAATAAAAATACTAATTTAAAAAAATTCTAGACAGTTCAATATTCATCAGATTTTAAAGTTGAGGGCAAATACTGTTAATATACTAGTAAGGTACATTCTTACCAAATTTCAGTTCAGCAGCCTGAAAATTGCATCGCAAGGAGCATTTTTCAATCGACTAATTATTATGTACTAAAAACAAGGATATTTTGAGAACCAGTAGGCATAAATGTATTAAACTTGGTACATGATATACTGATATCTATCTACATGTGCATTTAAAATTTGGTACTGATATCATGAAAACTGTAGAAGTTTCAAATTTCAGTCATACCTCCCCTTAAACGCGGCAATAATCCGGCTAAGTTAAATTATTTCAGTTTATTCAATTTCATATTATTATTATTAATATTTATTACGTCATTTTTTGGAGCTTTTAAATTTGGAAGATTACAGATAGGATTTCTACTAGTAGAAATCCGTATCTATATTGGATGATTCCAATATATAATGTTGCACGGCAAATCATTTCATACTGTAACGTGTTTTTCGAGGGGTTTTTGTGCAACTGGCATAAGTCAGTAGGAAGCCATTCTATATTTATTTACGCGGCAAATTGTTCAGCCAAGAGAATTTTTCATGTTAATTTATTATTATTATTAATTTATTATAATTATTATTAAGATATTTTCGGAGCATTTTATAAAAATTATTAGCATTCAGATAGGTTTTCTATGTCTTAGAAAACACTATCAAGCAAATTATTACGAACGACGATATCATAGAAAATTATATGATTACGGAATTTTGCGGAGTTTTGTCAGTTAGGGTATTTGAGAGAGATGACTCACTGGGAATTCAAATACAAGCTGATTCCTGTCGAGAAGCATGACGCAATCTTGGGTCGCATCGTCAAGAAAAGGCGAATTGTTGAAACGGAACCCTCCCGCCGAGTGTAATGACCCAGAGGAGGGGAAGATCGCGTGGTGGGTCAGCCAATCAGTGGAGACGACGTAAGCTAGTTGGGACTGAAGAGTGGGGGAGCCGACAGGTGCATATATCGTTCGACGCGCCGTGAAACGAGGACAATCTGTGAAATACTTGAGGAGTATGGGTGCGCGTGCGAGTGGCTCCGATGTTCGGTGGAGTTAGCGACAATCTGTGTAGTTCTTGCCGAGTGTGGTTATACATTCTGTGTAAGACGAAAGCAGTACGGTTGGACGCGGGAGTCGCTCCGATGTTCCGTGGAGTTGTACGAGTGTTTGGGTCCGATGTACGGACCATAGAATTATCTAATCTACCAGAATATCATCAAATTTCGACGGAGATGACGACGTCCAGGAGACTGTGGGAAGCACACAGCATCATCAAGTACGAGGGAAATGCTTTGGCAATTTCCAGTGGTAAGCGCAAATGACGCAGAAATACGCAATCTCTCATTTCTCTTTGTTTTACATCTCATATTTCAGTAACTTCATAGCTTGGAAATAAGAGTAAAATCAATTTATCAGACTCCGTTTTCACGTAATTTTCTATCGGTAATATTAAAATCGCAACGCTCCAATTTAAATTTTATACTTATTATTATTATTAATTTTGCTATACTTGTTTTATATAATAAATTCATTTCTTTTACAATGCAATCTTTGCTTTCAGTAGGTAGCATTAGATATAGACCAATTCCTTCTCCTGATACAATTGTTTGTTGGGTTAATGATCAAATCATACCACGATCTGAGTGAATAGATTCTTGAAGGTGTTCTACCAGAGCTAGACGTTGTTAAATACAAATTTAGATTTCAGCATTGCATTGAGGTCTTGGCGAGCATTAAAACAACATAGCTTAGGCAAAGGTAAACAATTACATTTATCTCCCAACAGTGTGGGCTAGCAAAACTGCTACAATACGTAAAGACGGGATTTTATTCATTAGGGCTAAGAGAGAGTGGTGTGTGACTCACTGGGTATTTCAATACAAGAATAGATTGGAGTACAATAGAATTACGAAATCCGAGGGAACACTTCAAAGCAAGAAAACGTGTATGATTTACGTCTTGCCCGGAAACGGAAAATATAAATACGGGGAAGGAGCCTCATGGCGGGAAGAGCCACGTGAGGTGACCAGCCAATCAAGGAAGAAGAAGCAACGTAGGTCGGGCATGGCGAGATACGTGACGCACGCGGATTGGTAGAAGCAGCGAGGCCGCGGTGTTAAACTAGGCTCTGGAGGGAGAAGTTTGAAGCATATAATGAGCGCGCTGGGTGAGAGGAGACATTCATTAAGACATTACGCTTGGAGCAGTAAGCACGTACTTTGTTCGTTAGTCCCAAGTGGGACAATTTATTCACGCTCACAGAACACGCTAACTCCGCTGATCACATCAGATCATGGGTTCCACGCGTCTAGCAGTGTTAAGCCAGGCGACGTGTTGTGGTTCATGGAATATACTCCACCACAAGCTGTAACGATTACTTTAGATCCACGAGGAAGGACCTGACGCCGTCAACACCAATGCAGACCTTCAGACGCTACGAGACTCCAACCACGTGGAGACAATGTTTCCGTTGGTAAGCACAAGTAATCTACGACACACACTCTCTGTTTTTCGATAGGGCCAGTATAAATTCTATAAGCATAAATTTGGAAATAAGTTAAATTCACGTTATTCTCCCGACCGGCGTATTAAGTAATTTTGTTCGTGGCAATGGTTAAAGTAGTGTGCTCCGTTAACTGTGTTAATTATATTCAAGATGCTATCATATTTTCTAAGTGTATTAAATTCAATTATTACAAAGTAGATTCTTTAATTCCAGTAGGTAGCAATAGTTATAATACCTCATCCTTCTCCACAATTAAATGTTGTCAGGGTTGATGATTCAATCATCCCACGGCCTAGTCATTAAGAGTTTCTCATATGTTCTACTCACGCTAGGGGTCGATATTAAATATATAAATTTAGCTTGGAACACAGTGTATCCAGCTTGGCGCCCAACATACATCAAACTTAGCAGTGGTATTTTCTGGCGAATAGTCCGCCCAGGTAGAAAACATTACATTTGTACGCTCAACATGGAGCGGTAAGCGCATTACAACATTCTCAAACTTCCACATTTAACTGTTTTTGAATTAGCCATAACAGAAAACGCGCTTTCACATGAATATGTCTCAGAAAACTCCAACAAAACAATGAGGGCTCTTTTACTCAGGTGAGGAAAATCTTGTTGAATAGAAACCCAGGAGCTGTCTAATTCTGACTCTTGGTACGCAAGTACTAAAGGCTGGTTGTTTTTATGTTCCGCCAGTTCCTCCTCTTCAATAAGTTGAAGTTTACAAGAGCTGGAGGGTGCTAAAGGATTTCTTATCCAGTCACATTGGTTTACATCAGTATTGCAAAATATCCAGCCAGCCTCGATTCAGTTGCATTAAATGATTATGAACCAGTGGTTGTGTTTTGGACTTGCTGTGTGAAAGTAGGGGGAGAGAGATGAGATTGGTGGCTGGAACAGAAGAATGGCTTGAGGCAAGTTTGTGCACTTTGACCGTTACTCTTCTTTGTAGTGATGGACGATATAATGACCAGAGTGGTGGATGTGATTGGCGAAAGAAGGATGAAAGGAATGGCGTTTGCAGATGATTTGATGATCCGGGGAAACAAGGAGGAGGAGGAAGTACAGGAGCAGTTGGATGTATGGGAAGAAATAGCACATGGATATGGAATAAGTTTAGCATAAGCAAAAGGGTCACAACGGGAATAACAATTGGTGGGGAAGAATTGAGGAAAGTAGAGAGTTTCGAGTATCTGGGAAGCATGAGACAAGAAAATGGAAGAAACGACAGAGAAATAAATGAGCGGGAGAGGCAAGCAGAATTATTCAGGAAAAGTGTTAGGAGCCTGGTATGGAGCAAGGATGTCCCTCAAAACAGCAAAAGGGTTATATATAGGACGTACTGTATGCCTCAGAGACCTGGGTTATGAAAGGAAGGGAGCGAAGCAGAAGATAGGCTAGTGAGATGAAATTCTTGAGAAGCAATTGGAGTGACAAAGGTGGACAGGTTAAGAAATGAGAAGATCAGAGAATTAGCCAAGGAGGGAGCATTACAGCATAGGATAGAGGAATCAAGGCTTAAATGGTAAGGGCATGTTAATCGAATGGATGAGAGGAGGATACCCAGGAAGATACACGAGATGAAAATAGAAGGAAGAAGACCAAGAGATAAGTGGCTGAAGGGTGTGGAGGACTGCGTGCGAAAGAGAGGAGAAGACTGGACCAAGGTGGTGACGGAGAGATGGTGGGAAGACTGAAGATGGTGGAGAGGCTTATGTTCCAAACAGACCCGGCCAGTGGCTGGAAACTGTTCAAGATGATGATGACGAGTTGTATTTTGTCACTAATTGGACATTTAGACGCCAATGGAAACATCTCGAAATTGCTATCATTTGCTTTTCTCAACCATACACCGACTTTGTCCCATAAAGCAGCAATTTTGTCTGTACCGGTAAGGAGATTTGCACTCTTCCCTTGTAGACCAGCATTCGCTTTGTTGAGTATTTCAAAAATATCAGAAATGAAAGCTAACTTTGTTTAGTATCTTCTCACAGGTTCTTTGTTCGTTTTCTATCCTGAATTTATAAGTACGACGAATCTCACGACACCGTTTGGAAAACACTGTCCTAGAGATTGGCCTACGTTGTATTGGAGTGAAACAGAAGATCTATTTCACATCCTGCTTCTGTTTGAGGGACAAACCAGTTTAGGGGCGATAAGTCTGTTCACAGCTTGTTGAAGTTGTTTTTACACAAAAATATATTTGCACCATTTTCAGTTGTCTGGTGCTCCAAAGGCAGTACAAGTGTGTTATGAGATCTGTGAAAGAAGTTAATTTCTATAAATTAATGTGTTTTATGTCGAAATGTAAACATCATGTGTCAGAAAACTGTATCATAATGAGGCTCATTCCCACCAATCAGAGCTCAAGAAACAGTTGTGTGACCAATTAGGTAAGGACATGTCTATATAATTTAGCGGCGTGGAAACTGCACCGTCCATACGTTCGCGTAAATAAACTGGCGAATATGAGACAAGAAATAGCACAAGTTTTTGGTCACCTCCAGGCCAGATATGTATAATCAAACACTTCACCAAACATCTTCTTTTTCTTTCTTTTGTTCTTCTGCTGTAGGCCCATTTGATTTGCAAATAGCTCGCTTTATTTTTGGCACAAACTCTGATTTTCGGCATGCTGAACATCCCGAGTTTGTAAAAATGATTCAGCTTCTTCGGCCTGGCTATAAACCACCCAACCGAAAGCAAATTTCAGGTGAACTTCTTGACGAATTTTTTGCTGAAGAGTTGGCCAAAGTAAAGAAAACTTTGGTAGGAAAATCTGTATGTATGGCTTTAGATGGTTGGAGCAATGTGCATAACGACTCACTTCTTTGTGTGTCGCTTAGTGATGTAATGGACCACTCTACTTACTTAACCGAAACCATTGACACCGAAGATAACAGCCATACATCTGATTACCTCTTAATGGTAGCAGAAAAAACAATTAAAAACTGTGAAACTTCTTATGGCTGCCATGTTCGAAGTTTTGTCACTGACAATGCTGCCAATATGGGGAAAATGAGGGATGAATTGGCAAAAAAAGATATCAAAGAAGTGATAACTTATGGTTGTTCAGCTCACCTGCTTAATCTGTTAGCACATGACTTGGAGGTGGTTGGCATTACAGAACATGTTAAACAAATTATTGAATACTTCAGGAACACTCACTTTGCAGCAGCCAAGTACAAACAGCTGGCGGAACAGCTCTTGCTCTTCCTACGGATGTACGCTGGAATTCTTTAGCTGACTCTATAGAGTCCTATTTGGGTAACTGGCATATTATTGTCAAAGTCTGCACTGAAAATCGAAGTGCCATTGAACCAATTATAAATGCAAAGGTAAATGATATCAATATGAAACAAAATATTCAAGACTATCTCATAAAACTTAAGACTGCATCAGTCCATTAGATAAGATGCAGCGTGATGACTGTACCATTGGGGAAGCAGTAGAGGTTAGGCTTGACCTGCTCAATTTTTTCAAAAATGAAAACAATCCCAATGACAAAGAAATTCATGAAACGATTTAACACCGCTGTAACTGATACCATCTCCTTGCCAATCTCATGGATCCACGCTATCAAGGACAGAGACTGAGTGAAGAACATCATTATTCTGCTATGGAGTAAGTTGAAGCTTACCACCCAGATGCAATGCCTGACCTAATTAAGTACAAAGCAAAATGTTCACCCTTGAAGGAATACCTGTTTGGTCCTGCAATACTAAAAGAAATTAAACCCCTGACATGGTGGGTGGCACTGCAGAATAACATTCATCACACAACTTCAGGCCTAGCAAATCAGCTGCATAGTGCAGTTGCTTCATCAGCTCCACTTTTGGGTTTGTGCATAGTAAAGTCAGGAATAGGTTAGGGACTGAGAAGGCTGCCAAACTAGTTTGTGTTTTTCGTGAACTCAACAAGAAACCTGTTGAATAAAGACAAAGTCGCAGTGATATTTGGATTTATAATATTTTAAATACATCCCTATATTTTCTGATGGATGTTCGCTTGCAAACATTTTTAACAAGGACATCAAAACCACTACAAAATCACTCTATAAACTTTATATTATGACTTAAAACCTTCAGTAGAAGGCAGAGAAGACCACTGTACTCTACTGTATGTTGTTTTAAACATGCCAACCCTGGTTGGAGTGTATAATTTAGAGGTGGAACACCCGATTGGGCGAGTAGGCTGGGTATCGGGCTGGTCCAGAAGGCACCGGTAGCCAGCCTAACGCCACTATGGTGGATACTGTCCAGCATTTTCAAGGTTGCCGGCCTTGCTGAACCGTATGCCGCAGAACCATAGCCTAGCCGGGACAGAACGAGGGCTTGGTAGAACAGTAGCAGCACCGCACGGTCAGCCCCCCACATAGTGTAACAGTTTTACTGGTTGGTCTGAGAAAATTCCACGGCAACTCTCCCTCTAGACTGACGAATGACATTTGAATTGTGAAATTGAAATAATAATTGATTGAGGTATTGAAGTTGGATAAATTAACTACTCATGTAACATATGACCAAACATATAGTCACTTACACAATTTGTAGAGCAGCTGCGATCTCTTCTTCTCAACGACGTGGTAAGACTCCGTCTTCAACCGAGATAGTATTTGTTTTGGGAATAAGGAATGACTTAAAGCTATTTCTAACTACTAAGGAAGAAAAGACCTGCATCAAATAATATAGAAGATTTAATTAAGATAAAAACAAGAAAATGACGATAAATGAGAATACTTATAATAACTAAATGACTCTACTGAATTTACTTAGGCTCGGCGAAAATAGCAACTGGAGGTGGTCTATAAGTTAAAGTTAAAAAACAAAAGCTGGAATTTACGGTACGTGCCGATGAATTTACTGCAAATAGAGACTTTGCGTAATTCGCGTCATTTGGCTTACCAATGTAGATCATCTCTCGTCCTCGTGGTTCACGGCAGTGATGCGATGTTGGGCTGGTTCGTTGTCGTCCCTCCTCTACTCGTTATGATGCGCTGAATGGTGTTCATTGGATTGAACAGAGATGTGATATCTCCTCTGATGTATGGTTAGTGATGGGATATAATCCCTAAAATCACTCTTATGGGGATAGCCCAGACACGACTATCCCCATTGGTGCATATATGCATGAATTTGCCTACCACACTCAACCGATATACTGTCTTACTTGCGAGCTCATAGAAAACCCTCTCTGTTGTGTCGTCAGTCAGAGACGTGGCCCTTCTGATGACCGGGAGCCTGCCTCCCTCCTCGTCCTCGGTATTTCAAACTGTTCCACACCTCCCACCAAGGAGTTCACCCTCTTCCAATCGTCTCTTCTTCACACCCAATCACCAGACAAAGCACTCACGTGAGTGCTTTGTATCCATGTCCAAACCTAGGACAAAGGGCCTTCTCCCAGGCGAGTTTCCAGGAACGAGCACTCCCCTGATCGGAGCTATGGTTGGGACAACTCATGCTGTGAAATGTCATTCCAGTAATCCTCTTGGTGTCAGCCTTTCAACCCTAAAATCTTAAAATACTACCACACTTCCCAACGCTATGTTCCTCCAGCCAAATGAAATGAATTCCTATGCATTGAAATGACGGCTAAATGTCTTTAAAAAAGCTGATAATCAAAATGATAATAATATAGGTAATAATAATAATAAGTAAATCAAGGTATGTCACCTGACATGTGAGCCAATATCAGAAAGCACTACTACTACTAATAATAATAATTCAACGAGACTCATTAATAATAAGCAAGTTCAACATATTACAATAGTGCCAGTATGAAACTTGAGCATGTTTGGTTTCCTGAGACACGCCGTTTTTAGTTGCCGTATATGGTGCTGCCACGTTAATTTGCTGTCAAAATGGAGCCCCAGGAAGCGATAAGTTTCATCCAACGGCAACGCAGCATCCCTGAGATGCAGTTCAGGGTGTAAATGTAGATTCTGAAGCCGACAAAAATAAACTACGGAGGTTTTCGCTGCTGAAAAACGAAAACCCCGGTTGTGAGCCCACCTGTCGACCCGGTTGATAGCTAGCTGCAATTGCCGTTCCACGACTGCCATACTTCCAGAGCTGTAATGCAGAGCTAAATCGTCTACATACAGCTAGAATTATCAGCAACTGACTGCGCCGTCAGTGATCTTCCTCCGAGGGAGAACAACAAGAACATGTACTTTCAAGGGTAATTCTGAAAAATTAGCGGCTTTGGTGGCGTAGTTGATAGCATGCTGAACTGCTGTACCCAGGGTAGCGGGTTCAAATCTGGCTGAGGTTGTCGGATTTTTTAAGAGTGTTAAAATTCTTTACTATGCCTTCCTTGGGAGGGGAATTAAAGCCGGCGGGCCCATGTCATAGATTTATGGCATGTAAAAGATCCTTCCACAGACTACATTTGTATGGAGCTAAATTTCTAAGTTAGATTTCTTCACTACTAGGTATCAGTGACATCTGGCAGCGAAAGTTGGAATTGAACAGAACCCCATGGGTGTCCGCTAGAAGCAGCTACAGCCTCTGGCGAGCCGAACATGTCCTCTGACACTCCCGGCACTAAAAGCCATACGATAAATAAATAAATCTGAAAAATTGAAATAACTCAAAGACTAGAGCTAAACTTGATATTTCATTATCATTTTTGTGTTCTGCACCCTGTTGTTTTCATCACAGTTACAGAAAAAAAAGTTAAATTTTCATAGCAAGTGTAATGAGCTACGAATTTGAAATTGTTATAATTAGGTTATAGTTATTTAATCGATTACATGGAAAACTTCTATAATTTATTGTTAGGAGAGTATAGACCAGTAGAATATATGAAAATAGGCTACGCTAGTTCTTCACGGAGTTTCTTGTTAATTAAGAAATTCTTCAAGAAGTTCTACTGAGGGAGACTTTACAGGTTTACTCAAGGCATTTGTGCACTATTTGAGCATATTTTAACCCTCTTAGTTCCAAGCCATTTCCTGAAATACTTGCCAAGAATGCCAAGCCATTTTCAATGGTCATGCAGGCTATTCGAAAAAAAGTCATAATACCATATTTTCAAAGATAGAATCATTATTTTTGCTTTGTTTTATAACCAATACCTCATTCTTTCATACATTATGTTCGTAAAGGTAAATACTGCATCTAAACCTTTCTAATAGAGGTTATTCTGATAATTGTTCAATTTTTCATTTTTTTTTTTTGTAAAAAATCAATTTTGAGTCTAAATTAAGGACACCTAAGAGTCATATTCGAAGAAACACTGCTGTATGACGTTCTTAGATACATCTGTAGGCAGAAAACTTCAACAAGACGAAAACAACTGCACCGCAATTTTGGCAAAAACGCGCGTGATTGGGGGAGCGGTAAGGGTGGGCGTGAATACAAACTCAAACCTATCGCGCAACGGACTTCGAAGGAAAAAAGTAGACACCACACAGGCAAGCTTGGAACCTCACCTTTCCAACAGTATGAAATAATCATGGACTTATGCCTACAGAAATCTACAAATATAAGATGAACAGCGCGCCGATTGAATCGGCTTTGGCACTTTTGGCATGAGCCGATCTGATCGGCGCATGGCACTGAGAGGGTTAAGCTATTTCTTGTGGACTGGGGACTCTTGCTATAACAAATCATGTAACACAAAAGCTCACTCCAACTAACAAGCAAAGCAGATAACTATTTAACTTATACAATAAGTTAGTTTCATTCTGACTTTTACAATACAAAATTCTAGACGTCTTGAGCAAAACATTTCTGCTAACTGAGCAGAATATTTACAACCACATACAAAATGTAAAGAACTCTAACACAAATTTCTTATATAGACTTCAAATTACTAAATTTCTTCCACTGCAAGACAAATGACATTCCACTGACAATTGAAACTATCAACGCTGACCTTCAACGACTTGGAAAATATTCTCAGGAAAATTCCCTTCTTCTGAATCCATCCAAAACACAAGTTATCATAATTGGCTCTCAAAAACTATTGACGTCACTCCGAGATCAAATTATTCCCCCAATTGTACTGAACAACAATGAAATTCCATACTGTCCTACAGTGAAAAATCTAGGTGTGATAATAAATCAGACTCTTAACTGGTCTGAACATGTACAGAATGTATGCAAGAAGATTTTCGCAACGCTCCACTCCCTCAAAAGAAAAAAAGATATTTTACCATTCAAAGTAAGAATCCTACTCATACAGACACTAATACTTCCTATTCTTGACTACTGTGACGTTATTCTTGTAGACGCAACCAAAACATTAACTTTGAAACTTCAACGAGCTCTGAACTCTTGCATACGATTTATCTACGATCTGAGCTATGATAAACATATCACTCCCTATTATTGCGCTCTTTCCTGGCTGAAACCTGAACTACGTCGATCATATCACATTCTTGTCCAGATTTTCCGATTATTGTCTGACGATAGACCACTATACTTATCTAATAAATTCAAGTACTTGTCTTCTTTCCATGGTAATAATACACGCTCTGGTTCTTCCCTCTCCATTCCTATTCATCGCTCCTCTATATACAATAACTCTTTTCATGTGGTGGGGTCTAGGCTGTGGAATACCCTTCCAGCCAGTGTCAGGGGTACCACCTCACTATCTAAATTCAAGACCACCTGCTGGGGCAGACTGCTGAACATTGCTGACCGACAGCAAGTATGACTGGATGAGTGAATGAGAGTGTGCAAGTCATGATCAATGTCAATTATTATTGTTTAATTTTGTCGCCATAATATGTTTATTGTATTGTATTAATGTGGTTAAGTGTAAGAGAGGGCCAAGAGCCCTAACTGCGCCACCAATAAAGGCAATAATAATAATAATAATAATAATAAATTAGACTCAAATTTCTACAACAAACAAATAAAAACTTCAAGTAAAAGTATATGTATTCTCTACATACAAGATACAGCACTTAGCTTTTATCACAAACTATACAGCATCTCTGGTGTATTACTTCCAAGTGTAAATAATTATAAAACTTGAATATCTAAGGATGGATGTGCCATCAACAAGCCATTGCAAAATTATCAGAACCATTTTATTCAGTCTTACAGCAAGCACCATTCCAATACACCATTATAAATCTGCTGGTCTAAAATAATTGAGAACATTAACTGTCCATTGGCTTTCGACACCTTTTGTGAACTCCCTTACGAAGCGATAGTTGCAAATGATGATTTTGTCTCTGTTTTCAGCCATTGCTTCCATATTCATTGACGATGATGTTGCTTGCTCTTGGAGCTGCTTCAAGCCCCGCAGCGTGTGATACACCATGGTGATCTCCACAAACCTCTGCTGGTTTTCTACAAAAGAAAAGCAACAAGTAGTCACAATCGTTAACAGGTATAAAATACACGGATGGGAATGCATTGAAGAACACTCGGTATACATTGTCCAATCTGAACAGGGTTTGTAGCACAGAATATGACTGAATATAGGCTGAAGGCCACAGCACACCTCTGCCAAAACCTCTTATGAAAGGCCATCTAAGGCATTAATCACCAAAGGACATCTGACAATAACCAAAAGTGTGTGGATTACAGTGATTTGATTTTTAGCCTATTTTCATTTATGAAGAAAATAGGCTTATGAGATCAGCATTTGTCCGTGTCTGTGTCCATGAGTCCCCCCGTAATAAAATCTAAACGGCTGGAGCGATTTCAATGGAACTCGGTAAGGTCATAGTACTATTTTGGTCGACCACGACCGTGCCCTTTAAATTTGATTACGTCTCACCAATCCAATATGGCGGCTGTGCAAAATATTTCACCGGCATTCTATATCTCCGAAACTATTACTGATATCACCCTGAAATTTTGAACGGTGATAACCAACACCACTAGAAGTTCATCTTTGTGAATTTCAAACACCTGGAAACTACAAAACGAACATGGCAGTAAAGCGAAGTTGAATCATTTAAATAGACGTTTGTCGTGATGTAACCATCCAAACGCAGTGAAACTTGGTACAGCAAATGTTTATATAAATTGTAATGCACTGACATCCAATTTAGTTCAATTGTTTACATAACCCCAAGAGAGCGGCTGTGCAATTTAAAAAAATAAGTTTTTATTTCTTGTGTCCTAATCATGCGATCGAAGTGAACGTTCCTATAATAAACCTACGCAATAATCCTCATCTAATAGTAGGCCTACATAACTCTATGACCTACATATTTAAAAAACGAAAATCACGACCATTTGAAATATTTAGACGGTTCTCAATATCTATTAATCTATGACAGCAATCAAACTGATTTTTTTTATATTGATGAGGCTATAAACGTAAGTTCATCTATGGGACTTTCAATAGCCTGGTGAGCACAAATTCAACATGGCGCCAGCGAGAAATTTAAACATTTAAATGGACGTTTCTCGCGATTTAACCATCCAAGCGCAGTGAAACTTGGTACGATAAATGCTTATACAAATTTTAATCCACTGACATCTAATTTATTTCAGTTGTTTTCATAACCACAAGATGGTGGCTGAGCAAAATTTTAAAATCTCGTTTTTATTTCTTGTGCCCTAATCATGCGATTGAAGTTTGAATACTACACCTACATAATAATCTTCAAGTAATAGCACATAAATCTAAGGCCTACTTATAAAAAATCCAGCTTGGCGACCATCCGAAATATTTAGTTGGTTCTCAATATCTACGAATCTATTGCAGCAAACAAACTGAAATTTTGTACTTTGATAGACGCAATTAACATAAGTAGGATATATGAAAATAGGCTCTATAGTTCTTCACGGAACTACTTGTTTGAATATCAGCTGATAATTTCTTCAAGTTTTTTTCCAGAAATTAATTTAGGAGAGGAAAACATTTGACAGTTCAAATAAAAATTCGAAGAAAATGAAATTGCCTAGGCATCCAGCGTTCTGACCCAGTGTACCATTGAGCTCATGAGTTGTATGGTGCACCTCACCAAACCCTGGCTAGTGCAAGCACTGCAAGGCTCTTATTAACCACTTTTTTCAAAAAATTGCCTGCCGGGCAGTTTCAGGTTTCTGAAGAAACCTAGAGCAAGTTAGGGAAACTATGAACCATGTACTAACCAGTATCTTGGTGAAGTGTATCATATCAACTGATAAGCCCACTGGTCTGGACAAATTTGTCTTGACATCTCGATTAAATTGGAATTAATATTGATTCAGATCAACCGAGTATAAAGTCTCTAAGTTTCTTCAGAAACAAAGATAATACAGGGGAACATGATTTTTGGGGCCTTATGCCTGTTGCTCACGGTAAAATTTTCCTTCAAATTTATTGTACAATAATTTAATTTTATAAAATTTTTGTTGCTCACGGTCAAATTCAAGTTTTATAAAACCTTTGATAAAAATTTCCATAAAATAGGACATGTTCTATTCCATAAAATTTATTTTGCGAAACGAACCAATCAGGGAAGCCGACATGACGATGATTCTGGTGCCACATGGTGAGAAGATTGTGAAGCTATCTTGTAAACAAACACTTCGAAAATGGCAGGCTCCGTCTGGACTAAGGAAGCTGTTAGTGTTTTACTGGACGAGTACCAGAAATATCCGTGTTTGTATGAGGTTAAAACGCCCATATACCATAATAGAAATACAAGAAGGAAGGCAGAAATCTCCTCCATTCTTAGAAAATTCCTATATGAATTCTGATCTTCCAACCTCCACTCATTTTCGACCAAGGACAGCATTCCTCTACCTTCTTCTCTTCTTTTTATCCATTCCCGAGTCCAACACTTCCTAGCATTTCTTTTCTTCCCTTTTACCACTGTACAACATATAATTGTAGCTAAAGCAGCAATTTTTGCTTTGTTTGTTGGAGCCATACTCTCAAACCAATGTGTGTTGAACAGCTGATTCTTGGTTCAGAAGTTTATCGGTAGATGGCGACCCTGATACATCCACGGCTTTTATAAAATAATTTTAACGTGAACAACACAGCTTGCTTTCATCAAATTTTTATAAAATTAGTTGTACAATCAATTTTAATAAACATTTTACCGTGAGCAACGGGCATAAGATATTAATACCTTTTTGTGGTGCTCTTGGGTTGAAAATTCTGAAAATGGTATTAGTTTTTACAGATCAGCTCTCATTCTCATGTTATGGCGTATTAGGATTTTAAATTAAGCCAAAATCATAGTCAAAGAAACAACAGTACTCCATTAACCCTCAGAGGGCAGAACTTAATATCTAAATCGCAAGGCAGGTAACCCGCAAGCAGAATTTAATACACTGACCGGCACGGAAAACGCAACACTTCAATTTCTTACAAAAACTGAAATTTATTTTAAATTTATGACACTTATCTACTATATAATGATGAAATATTGTAGTGTGGTCCCATGTAGGGGTCTAACAATGGAAAAGACAGACTATTATAAACAAATTTAACAAATTAAGCCAGAGATGCACACTTCAAGGATAGAGCACTATAAGAACGGGAAATTTTGAGTAAGCTCATAAAGGTTACTGTTTTGATTTTATACACTTCACACTTTACTTCACAGACCTCTGAGACCTCTGTTCGCATCTTCAAAAGCGTGTACTGCCACCTCTTGCACCAATGACGGCATTCAACCTTTCAGGGATGCTCCTGATTGATGCTGTAATGTCCTGTTGAGGAATCATCTCCCAATCTTCCAGGAGGGCATTCCATAGGTCCTGTACGGTCACTGGATAGCGCTGACGGGCTCTTCTCCCCAGCAGGTCCCAAACCTGCTCAATACGATTCATATCAGGGCTTCGAGCAGGCCAAGCCATAGCATGAATCCCTGCTACATCCAAGAACTCTGGCAAGATGTGGGCGTGCATTGTCTCGCAATAGTGTAAAATCATCACCAATAAATGGAGTGAAAGGCACAACATGCTCCAGAAGGATTTCCTTCACATACCGATGAGCGGTAAGGCTCCCATTCTCCACGAAGACCAAATCCGTCCTTGCAGCCATAGTGATTCCTGCCCACACCATCACAGAACCACCCTGAATAGGCGTCCTGGATGAGAATGTGCAAGGGGAATACTTTTCCCCTGGCCTTCTCCAGACCCTCTCTCTCCCGTCAGGTGATCGGAGGCCAAATAGACTCATCGGTGAACAACTTTTGTTGCCATTGTTGTACTGTCCAGCCATGATGTTCCCTTCCAAAACGTAGTAGAGCTGTGCGATGTTCTCTGGGGGTTCTGGGGTCTGTAACTGGTCTTCTGGATTGAACATTGGTTTCTTCCAATCTTCTTCGGACGGATCTCTCACTAGCATCGACCCCTCGAACTTGGTGGAATCTATTTAGTGCTTCAATGGCGGTGGTTTGACCGTCGTGGAGAACTTGAAGTTGTAAGAAGCGGCCATCTGTCTCCAATCTTGCTCTTCTCGTGCCTGTTCTGGTCTCATTGCAAAGCCTCCAGTTTTCCTGTACCTTCATATGGTTCTGGAAATCGGGGAAGGTGTACTGCCCTGCTAAGAATAAAGGCAGTAACAACATGAACTTGAAAACCGAGGAAATTGGGTTCAAAGTTTAATCAATTTCTCTTTACTTTCTACTCTATGGATCATGTTGAAATTAACACATTAACTAAAACACAAGGAGGAATTTCGTTTTCTGGCATCACAAATTATATTTCTCAACGAATTATTGAATTATGGCACATACTGCCATTTTACTTAGTTCATGTGGGTTTCCACTTTGATTGAAAAAGCAGTAAGTGGAAGTTACTGCCCTTTATCGTTGTATGCTGTAGATGCTGCTTTTTTCCTTTGAACTCTAATTAAAAAACACAATAAATTTAAAGTCAGATGATTTGAGTTTGGATTGTATTAGTTGAATAGCGGCTTCGGTGGCGTAGTCGGTAGCATGCTGAACTGCTATGCCCAAGATAGCGGGTTCAAACCCGGCCGAAGTCGTCGGATTTTTTAAGAGCGTTAAAAATCCTTCAGTATGCCTTCCTTCGGAGGGGAAGTAAAGCCGGCGGTCCCATGTCATAGATTTATGGCATGTAAAAGATCCTTTCACAGACTAAACATGTGTAAAGCAAAATTTGTTAGGTTAGATTTCGTCAGAGCGCTCTATCAAAGTTCCAACGTTCACCACTAGGTATCATTGATATCTGGTGGCGAAAGTTGGAACTACTTGAAATTGAACGGAACTTGTAGCTCACCCTCTAGGGTGTCCGCTGGAAGCAGCTACAGACTCAGGCGAGCCGAACATGTCCTCGGACATTCCCGGCACTAAAAACCATACGATAAATAAATAAATAAAATAAATTAGTTGAATTGCAACTATTACAGAAGGAAGCACAATCCAATGTAAAGTGAATAACAAACCATGCACTGTAAATACTGTTTAGTGCCATTGTTTATCGCAGTGTTCAATTAAAGTTATTTTTAGCCAAACAGTTAATTCCTATTCACATTCAGAATTGTTTTCCTAGAACAATCTTCTGTTCTCAGGCATTAGTGGAGTGAAGTTTTTGAAAATGCCTTCCTTCTTTTCCTTGTAAATTCCACATGGTTTTGTGTGCTGAAGTGGTTCAGGGAGGGGGGGGGGGGGGGCATTTCTTTACCACAGCAGTTTTCAAAAAATAGAGTTCAAGATACCGTACTTATTTGCTTCATAGTCTGTTCTATAATGAAGTTATGAACACCTCTTCTTGCACAAATATGGACAATTTTGGAAAGAAGAATTTTCTCAGGATTGCAACGTTTGGAATTCCGCTTAGAAACTGAAGACAAATCTTGAAAATTGAAGCGATGTGCTGAAAAGGGATCTAACCGACATTTTTCCGAAAGTGAGGTTTCAACGGAATAAGGATCTATATGCACGTTCCTGCATAGTGGCGTAGCCATGTGGAAGAATTCGGAACTTGTTGCTGTGCTAGAGGGTGGAGAACTCCAGTCCAAGATGGCGGAGCATGCTTGTGACAACGAGTGCATTTAAGCATGATAATCCAAGTAGGAAACGCAATCACAATGTGAATGAGCGGAAGGGATGCTGGCTTGGCAGTGCCGCAGTTCCAGGGAGAAAAGCACCACAGCCAGTGTATTTTTGTTGTAAATAATTACTTTTTTACGTTGTTCGAGGACTGTCTAATGGTCTCAATCATCTGTACATTATGGCACAAATTATACATAAATTTCAATTAACTACGTTTTTCGCAATTATCTCAAAATACAGTTTTTGGTGGTTAGACCCCTATTCGGCGCATCGCTTCAATTATAGAAGTCAGAAATATTCATAACTTCTGTAATAACTTTGCCATTATTAGCAGACTGCACAGCACTAACAAAAACATTGAAGTTGTAGGACTTTCCTTGATGTTTCAATGATAATTCAACTTGGTGGTAAAGACTGTCACAAGACATGAATGTATGTCCAGGTTCGAAATACAGTAGTTCACTTCGACCGATTTCACATTCACTCTCGAACAATTTACTATGTAAACCAGAAAAGAAAGAAAGGCCCAGTTTTTATTTTGAGCAGCACAAATGTCTAACCAAAACATGAACTGCTCTGAATCTGTGTGAAACAAAATAAACTGCATGAAAGGACTTATTAATTCCTCTTTTCCCTTCCCTCTGATCCCTTCATGCCACAAGGCAGCAAATGGAAATAGTTTGGTCCGATTTGATCCCACCGGTGCGAAAGTTTCATTAAAGGCAATAACCCTACAAGTGAAGATGGCTTTTTTAAATGTGTCAATACGAGGTAACATTGTAACCTTTTTAAGTCAGCAGAAGCACATACTGTTCCAGATTCAAAGCTCCTGTTTGCATGTCTCCTGTAAAGTGAACGAGCACTGGAAGCGCGTTGAATGTGTTGATCCCAATGAATACAGGTTTCACATTCTGGATCCAGAATGTCTTTATTGTAACCAGCATTGTGTAAATTGAAAGTCTCACATATTTCGCATTGTTCATGTCCCAATTTTGTAAAATGTATGTAGCAAAAATTAACAGACACTGCTTTCTTACATTGTAGCCAGTATTTACTGCATTTGTCATTGTTGAGTCATGGTGTCCACAGAAATTTCAATGTCAATTTTCCTGACTTTTCCTGACCATTTTTCAACAAAATTCCTGACTAGTGAAGTTCGTAACATCGGAAAAAAGGTTTATTGTGCAAACAAATATGTTTTTTTAATTTTTATTTACAGTCTCCACCATCTCCATTGATGCTCAACGCTCGCCTCTTTATTCATTTAAAATACAGAAATAAAGTAAATTATAATGCAATAATACATAAATCAAGCTTATGATTGTATACATAGATCTTCATTGCTGAAAATACTTAGGAATTTCGAACTTCATCCCAAATTAATAAAAATTATAAAACTAACTCTAACAAACACCAAATCTAAAGTAAAATTCAGAGGAGAAATATCTGAACCGTTTACGATTAAAAGAGGATTAAGACAAGGAGATGGTTTATCGCCTCTACTTTTCAATTGTGCTTTGGAATATGTAATGAGGGAATGGTACAGGGAAAATCCTAGGAGCATAAGAATTGGAACCAAGAAAGATCAAATAGACTCAAATTGCTTGGGATTCTCAGATGACTTAGAGTTACTGGCTAATAATATTCAAGAAGCCAGAAATCAAATAATAAGCCTACAAAATATAGCACAAAAAATTGGACTTCAGATATCATTTGAAAAGACAAGAGATAATGGTAGCAAATCCACTTGTAATCAATCACATAACAGTAAATAACAAGAAAGTTAAAATAGTGAAGCAATTTAAATACTTAGGAGAAATTATAACTTACAACTTGGATGAGAAACCTGCATGGCAAGAAAGAACTAATAAAAAGCCCAAAAATTAACATGGTCTACATATAAAAGAAAATGTGTTTCCTATGGCTAGCCCGGATTCCAATCCACCAGCTTATAAAAGAAAATGTCCAACAATCGCAACAAAATTAAAACATTACAAGACGGTGGTTCAACCAGAGGTGACCTATGGAAGTGAAACTCTTTTTAAAGTTACTCAGAAAAACACAATCGACAAAATTTTAAAAGTAGAAAGAAGAATAGCTAGAACATGCATAAATAAAAAATATCAGAAAGATGGACAGTGGCGGATAGTACCAAATGAAGTGGTATACAGAGAACTGGAGCCCATCACTGATACTATTCGGAAGAAATGGCTTTCTGTCTTTGGTCACATCATGAGGACACTGGAAACCAGGTTATCTAGAAAAATTGTAGTGAAACTTTGGAATATGAAACAACAAGTAGGATGGATTAAGGAAGTTAGAGATGTGAAAGAATTGGAAATAACCTTGGATGACTTGCAAAACAAAACAACAAAATTAAAAAAACTGAGAGATATAAATAAGATTTCAGGCTAAAATAGACTAATGTCATACAGTAAAAAGGGTATTTACAGATGAGGAACGCCTGAGAAGATCAGAGCGAATGAAAAGCTACTGGGCGACTCGGAAAGGAATTACAGAAGAAGAGGACCAAGAAATGATTGACTGAAGTGGTCCAATGAGACCGTAAAAGCAGAAGAAGAAGAAGAATACATAAATCAAAGTAAATAACCTAAACTATAGTGAACTCACACAACATAATGTTTATATTTAACATGTTTAAAACTTACATTAACAATAAAATTAAAAGATTAAAAGATTCTACACATGTCACAGTTCCTGAAGTAGAACACACTTCTTGAGTAGAATTTACTTGATTTGGTACTTCATTAGAACTTCCAGTAGAAGGTCCCTATGCCAAAAAAAAAAAAAAAAAAAAGCATAGGCCTACAACAAATAGGTAAAAGAGGGTTTTACTTCGATGTACTGTAAAAATGGGAACTTATCATAATGTCCAGTGAGATATTGCTTTTTATCTTCAGAGATTAGTTGAACTAGTAACATCAAAATATGGCTGTAAAACACAAAATACTGTATGGTTAATATAAAATTCCTGACTTTCTAATACTTTTCGCCATTTTTTCCTGACTCACGCCATTTTTTCACACTTTTTCCTGACCAAAAGCAAAATTCCTGACTTTTCCTGCCTGTGGACACCATGCATTTAGTGCCACGGGACCGATATATATGCTGAGGGAGCTTCTGCTAAAAATGCCACTGGCTGATCTATCGGCTCTGTTTTTCTAAACTTTTTATTGTTATTTCAGCCATGCAGCACTAACACTGTTGTCATTCTCTCTAAGAGTATATCGATGTGTTTAAATTCCATGAATAACTGCGTTTATAGTAATGGTCATTTACGAGGGTAATTCCAAAAGTAAGGTCCGATTCGCGGTAAATATTTGAAAACGGCGCCAAGGGCAAAACACGCATGGCGCCGACTCCTTGCGTGGCAAAAGCCGCCAGTAGCGTTGTTACTGTTGCTGTGTGCTGTTGATAGTGTCAGTTCACAATGTTTTAAGACAATTAATCAGCCCGACGATTGTGAAGTAAGGGCAGTGATACGGTTTCTGTCTGCAAGAAACATTTCTGCGGCAGAAATTCATCGGTAGATTACTGAAGTGTACGGTCCTAACATAATGAGTGACAGTGAAGTGCGCAAGTGGGTGCGAGCCTTTAATGAAGGACGGGAAAATGTGCACGATGAACCCCGCTCTGGCAGACCGTCAGTGATTTCAGACAAGTTGGTTCATGCGGTTGACGACAAAATTCGTGAAGATCGACGATTCACTATTTCAGGGACAACGATCAATAAAGCTGCCTACTGCGCTATCCTTACTAAACTTCGACGTTCAATCCAGAATAAGCGACGTGGTCTTTTGTCGTCTGGAGTGTTGTTTTGCATGACAATAACAGATCCCATACTGGGAATGACACGCAAACTCTAATCAAGAAATTTGGATGGGAACAGATGGACAACCCACCGTACAGTCCAGACTTGGCGCCAAGTGATTTCCACCTGATCCGCTACCTAAAGGAGTTTCTTGGCGGCAAGCGCTTCGACATAGATGATGAAGTGAAAGAAGCTGTTAAAGACTGGTTACCTTCACAGGCGGCAGAGTTCTATGACTTAGGCATTCAAAACCGTGTGGAACGATGTGACAAATGTGTAAATAAGTATGTAAATTATGTAGAAAAATAGAGAAAGATGTAAGGAATGTCAATAAAACAATTGTTTTGGAAACAATTTTGATTTTGGATGTTGTTTTTTTTTAACCGGACCTTAGTTTTGGAATAGCCCTTGTACTTGGTGTTTTTTGTTGTTGTTAATAATTCTTCTGATAATTGTTCTGTCTGCTTTCTGCAGTTTGTCAGTTGTTGATTTGATGTTCAACTTGAAGAGTGTTTCACTACCATAAGTTGCCTCGGGTCTAACTACGGAATTGGAATGCTGAAATTTGGCATTCATTGAGAGAGATTTCCTTTTGGTCCTTTATAATAAATAAATAAAAAAGAAATCTTTCCAATGGGGTCATTTATATTTTTACAGAAACATGTCAAATGGGCTCAAGATTCATTTGGACGTTTAAAATCGATCTTTCAAGAAGTCATTCAAGAGGTTCATGACACAAAAAGTTTTCTTGATGTTAATCCATTGCATTGTTCGCTTTAAGAATTGTATTCTAAAAGGAGTTTTTTGACACAGTTCCACCAATGTAAAGAACTTTGTTTTTAGAGAAAGTTTAAAAAAATATATTTTATAACAAATTGAGGATACAAATTAAGCAGCATTGATCACTGTTTAATAACATTAATCCTTAGGTGTATTTTTATCAAGGCTGAAGAAGGCAAACATATGCCAAAACATGTACCTGTACTATGAAGTGCAAAGGCCGCTAAGTGCACTTTTTGTCGATTTTGAGTTGAGCATACCGTCACGTTCGTCTTTTAACTGGCTACACGATGGAATAAGTTTCAGGGTGCATATCCCGCTCAAAACCGATGAAAATGGCCAACAAAAATCACATTCGTTTGCATAAACCGCTAAATGCATGTTGGCTACGGTTGCAAAGACAGTTTAATACTCCACGTGTCCAAAGACCGCTAAGTTCCTTAAGTATGGCGTCTGCCTTGCCACATACGGCTGCAAAACACGCTAACTGGTACAAGAACTGCCGATACTCCTCCCACAGAATTTCTTTACAATAAATAATTATTTATTTCGATTGGGAAGGATAGTTTTTGTGTTCCAGATTTGAGTTGGCTGCACTATCGAGGAAGCGTACACAACAATGACATGCTGCCTTGTCGAAATACACCGTTTAAAAGCACATTTGATCGACAGGTTGTTTCTTGGTTGTGGGCATTTCAAGCCAGAAAAATGAGTGATCTTGTTGATTTAAGTGAAGCAGTTATTGCATTTGTGGACTGTAATACTATTGTGGATGTTCCAAATACGGAGGGAAGAACAGAAACGGCAGAAGTAGTGGGAGAAATAGTGCAAGTTGAAGTAGTGAACCCGTTGATATTGGAGGTGAGAACAACTTCTTACGGCTGGTTAGAACATCAACATGCCAAAGCATCAAACCAAATAGCGTCGACACTTCTTCACAAACTGGCCAGCATAAATTTTTAAGGTGCAAAACATGTTGGTTATTCTCTGATGGCTGTGGGGGTCAGAACAAAAACAAGACTATGATCAGCATGCTAACTCACTGGTTACTGCTAGAAGCTCCCGCGTGTCTAGAGGAAATACAGCTATGGTTCCCAATTGTGGGTAGCTCATTTATCCCACCTGACAGAGTTTTTGGAAATATTGGACGGCAACTTCGCAAAATGAGTGTCTTTGAAAATAATTCCGGATACATCAAGCACATTGAGAAATCTGCGACAGTAGTTCGCCTGGAACAAGATGAATGTCCTGTTAGGGATTGGAAAGCGTATGTGGATGGCATGGTAAAAAATCCGGGTAGTAAGCATTTCCAATTCCAAAAAGCGAAGAAAATCGTGTTCACAATTGGCAAAACAAAAAAATAACATGTCTGGTCCGAGGGCAGCCGTTCTACAATTTTGAGGTTGGTGAGGAAAAGAGCATCATGAAAAGTGGAACGAATTTTAAGAAACATCCAGGTCCCTCACCAATTCAAGTAGGTGTTGCACACAAAGAAACTAAACTACAAGACGTCTGACGGCTTTTAGACCTGTATTTCGGCGAAAACTGGCCAGTCAATGGAACCCTAAAATTCTTCAGTGAGGTCTTCCAGGAGCAAGAAGCCATTTGCAACAATATCGTCCGACCCCACGATGAAGAAGACGAAGAACCAGCAGATTTGGAGCTGATGGACGGTGTCGAGGATAACCTGACCTAACATAAGTGCCATTATTTCTTGTTTTTTGCATTTTCTTAATTTGTAAATTTTTATGCTGTCTAATGACGTTGCACGGAGTTTAACCCTATCCCCCCCATAGCGTCCGAAAGCGCCCATCTCTTGACTTATCCTTCCGGTCCTTAGCGCCCGAAAACGCCCGGTCGCATTATCTGCTCACGTCTGCCATCTATGTGTTTATAAAGCATTTACGAATGTGCAGTACAATCCACAAGGCAGTGAAAACAATAGCGTAAATCTATCATGAACTTCCGTGCACACTGATCAGGTGTTTCGTTCGTAAACATGGCGGGATTGAGTAATGCAGATAATGAAACCGAGCTCAATATAGGCGAAGAAAGTGACGCAGAATGATTTAGTAGTGGTGAAAGTGAGTTTTTAGTCAGCGAGGAATGATGATAATTTCAATGATAATAGTGATGTAAGTGAAAACGAAGACCAAGACATCGGACCTGACGGCAATACCCCGGCATTTCAGGTAACACAAACATTTCATTTTTTTACTACGAATGAGTTTCATTTGGTTGTGCTAATAAAGGAATATTCCAATCATTAGTATCGATTCTTAAAAAAATAGAGTAATAAGTTTATGCTTATTGGTTTGGTTTATATCGCGCCGGCCCTCATGTCTAGTATTTGACAATTATAAATAAAACTGTAAAGTACGTATCGTGATATGAATAGACAAAGTTTGTTAGGCCGTCTCCTCACTTTGGGAAATGTTGTATAATATAATGAAAGTATTCTCTACTATGTGAGAGTTATAGGTTATGTTTACATGTTGTCTGGCGATTTCTCCAGTATCACCAAGATACTGGTTTGAACCAACAAGGGAGATATGGATGTGATGGTATGTTTTCTAATATTGTTGAAAATTTGAATACATTATGGTCAGTCGTTTTCATTATATTATACTTTTTCTGAAACAATGTACTTAGGTTCATTTCTTTCTTTCTAAATAATAGGGTAAAACCTGGGGATAGGCAACCTGAAAATATAGGCGGGAAAAGGTTAAGATGTTATTTTTAGATAATTTTCTTTTTATCGCACCCGACGTGGTCTATTTTTTCAAAATATATTTTTCCAAATAAACCAAATAGAAACTAAAATAGTTCTTTATTAAAAATCTCATCCAAATGGCACTCGTAAAACAACAAAATAGAGGGTTTTGCAATCGAAGTTTCATTAACGAATCTCGTCGTGAAGGGTGCAAAAGTCGCTAACTGCACAAAACGTGTGCAAAACCAGCTAAGTCAATATTTTAATTTATGTTTTAGGACAGAAGATCCAACCGTAGATTTCACAGATTTTAACTGAATAATAAATGTTTTTATGTTGATTTCAGGGGTAAGAAATATGGTATTAGCTTAAATAGTTTGGTCGTAGCAGTTTTTCCTCATTTACTCGGTTCCGTTTATAATGCACTTAGCGGCCTTTGCAAACGGACTACTCAAGTAATAAAATTGAAATATTGTATTGAAAAGTGAATAAGCATAATTAAAGATCAAGAACAAACTTAAAGCGACACTCCGGAGATTAAAGTTGATATTTTGTTCATTTTGGTGTGTTTTTTTTATCACTGAAATTTAAAGGATTGGGTTTCTTCTTTCTTGTCACCAAGTTATTCCATTGAATTCAAACAATTTACCATCTTAATAATGCTTCGTTTGACAGTCTGCACACAGCAGAAATGGGCGTGGCATCTGCTGAACTGCTTGTTAGATTATGATGTCATTGTTATGTTTCCATTCAATCAAATCAATGAAATATCCCTGTTCTTTGCAATTACGCATCCCGGGGATGGGCCAACAACCCCCTCACCCCACATATATTTCTACAGAATCGAGCTGTAAGATCTACCATGTATCTGAATGAATGTATAAAGTCTGCTAAGGACTAATATTTCAGTACTTGACTCTACTGTCATTGAGCAACATTGCATGCTTGTATTGGTATTCCTGATGTCACTACAATAATGCCGACAACTATAAGTTTTGTTATTCTTGTATGTTTCTTCTTTCTTGTGAGTTCTGTGGCGGTAGCCAGTCTGTTTACTTTTGTGAAGTTCGCGCGCAAGTAACCTCTTTTAGTTCTTTGGAGAAGGAGAAGAAGAAGAGACAGTCTTCCAGAATTAATTCGTACAAAAGCTGCTAAGAATGAAAAGGAAGGAAAAACATACGGTTCTGGTGACTTCTAGGTAATGGATCAGGAAGATAACGTCACTTGAACTTTGCTTTAATTTTCCCGCCAATTGTAATTTTACATTTAAATCCCATTTTTCTTCCATAATATTCTGCCAAATGTACAAAAAATTGTGTGGTATATGTATCACACCTATATTACGAAACCTGCGTATGGAATTCTTGATTGCAGAGTTTTCCCCAGTAGTAGGGATTTAAAAGTCCAAATTTTTAGAACATAAAAATTACACAAATTTAATACGATAATATCTCATTATATAAATTATTTACAGAAAAATCGATACGTAGTGCTTTTTAAAGAAGTATTATGTACCTAATTCCAAATTTCCATTAACATGTCAATTAAAATATATGAAAAAAATGGAATTAAAAATATTGGAAAAACTATTAATTGTATATGAAACAAATGTTTGTGATACCTCTACTTTTATTTGGGTGACATTCCCACAAAGTTTCATGAAAATCCATGCATTAGGTAAAAATATCTGTTTATCTCAGGAGTGTTGCCTTAACAGGAGAATATACTGAGAGGGGCAGATGACCCCGTAGTTCCGTCCCGTAAAACACAACAATAACCAACTAACTATACTAACCTGTGACCTCAAATCCAGTTTAGGAGCACAGTGGATGGACTTTGAACATCACGAGCTGTGAAAGAAAGAAAACCAAGTTAGTCTACAGCATTAGGTCAAATGTGAAATGGGAGTCAAAAGAGTTCAGACACAAAATTGGTTGTTGTTTGAGTCTTCAGTCTTTTGACTGGTTTGATGCAGCTCTCCATGCCTCCCTGTCCTGAGCTAATCGTTTCATCTCTACATAGCTACCACACCCTACATCCGAGGCAATCTGTTTAACATATTCTAACCTTGGTCTACCCCTACAGTTCTTGTCCTCGACCCTTCCTTCCATAACTAAGCTTGCTATTCCTGGGCGTCTTAGTATGTGTCCTACCAACCTATCTCTTCTCTCCATTAGCAGTCGCCAGAAACATCTCTCATTTCCCACTCGTCTTAATACCTCTTTGTTTGTAACCCTATCTACCCATCTGATCTTCATCATTCTCCTGTAACACCACATTTCAAATGCTTCAATTCTCCTCTTTTCTGCTGCACCAATAGTCCAAGTTTCACTTCCATAGAGCACCACGCTCCAGACAAAGGCTTTCAAAAATGACTTCCTAATACCTAAATCTATATTCGATGTCAACAGATTCCTTTTTTGTAGAAATGCTTTCCTTGCCTGAGCCAACCTACTTTTTATATCCTCTTTGCTTCGCCCATCACTGGTTATTTTGCTTCCTAAGTAACAGAAGTTCCCTACTTCCTTCAGCTTTTCACCTGCCAATTTGATGTCCATAGAGGTTTCTGATTTATTTCGGCTGCATTCTAGTATTTTTGTTTTACAATTATTAATTTTCATCATGAATTCTTTCCGTAAGACGGAGTCCATACCATTCAAAAACTCATTCAAATCCTCAGGCTTGTCGGCCAAGATGACGATGTCATCAGCAAATCTCAGAGTTGAAATTATTTCTCCTTGAATCTTCACTCCCACTTTAAATTTTTCTCTAATTTCCTTCATTGCTTGTTCAATGTAAAGATTGAAAAGTATGGGTGATAAGTTGCAGCCTTGCCTAACACCTTTCTGAACATCAGCTTCTATCTCATGTCCTTCAGCTCGAATGACTGCTGTCTGGTTTCTGTATAGATTGTAGATCACCCTCCTATCCCTGTACTTTATTCCAATAGATTTCAAAATGTCAAACAATTTAGTCCAATCAACATTATCAAAAGCCTTTTCTAAGTCTACAAATGCCATGAACGTTCTCTTATCTTTCCTTATTCTACCTTCCAAAATCAGCCTAAGACTTAGTACAGCTTCCCTTGTTCCTACATTTCTCCAGAAACCAAACTGGTCTTCACCCAACTCCCTTTCTATCTGGCTTTCAATCCTCCTGTAAATTATTCTAGACAGGATCTTTGAAGCATGAGTAATCAAGCTGATTGTACGGTAATCTTCACATCTGTCAGCTCCCACTTTCTTTGGTATAGGGATGATTACATTCTTCTTGAAATCAGGGGGTACCTCACCTGTCTCATAAATCCTACACACCAAGTGAAATAACCTGATCAGACCTTCATCTCCTATGCAGCGTAGCAACTCAATCGGTATATCATCTATACCTGGTGCTTTGTTCCTGCTTAAGTCTTCCAAAGCTCTATCAAATTCTGATCTCAATATTAAATCTCCTTTCGCATCCTCATCAATTTCCTCCTCCCTTTCCATTACATGATTCTCAATCTCCTTTCCCTTATACAAACTCTCTATGTAAGCTTTCCATCTCTCGCCAATTGTAATTTTACATTTAAATCCCATTTTTCTTCCATAATATTCTGCCAAATGTACAAAAAATTGTGTGGTATATGTATCACACCTATATTACGAAACCTGCGTATGGAATTCTTGATTGCAGAGTTTTCCCCAGTAGTAGGGATTTAAAAGTCCAAATTTTTAGAACATAAAAATTACACAAATTTAATACGATAATATCTCATTATATAAATTATTTACAGAAAAATCGATACGTAGTGCTTTTTAAAGAAGTATTATGTACCTAATTCCAAATTTCCATTAACATGTCAATTAAAATATATGAAAAAAATGGAATTAAAAATATTGGAAAAACTATTAATTGTATATGAAACAAATGTTTGTGATACCTCTACTTTTATTTGGGTGACATTCCCACAAAGTTTCATGAAAATCCATGCATTAGGTAAAAATATCTGTTTATCTCAGGAGTGTTGCCTTAACAGGAGAATATACTGAGAGGGGCAGATGACCCCGTAGTTCCGTCCCGTAAAACACAACAATAACCAACTAACTATACTAACCTGTGACCTCAAATCCAGTTTAGGAGCACAGTGGATGGACTTTGAACATCACGAGCTGTGAAAGAAAGAAAACCAAGTTAGTCTACAGCATTAGGTCAAATGTGAAATGGGAGTCAAAAGAGTTCAGACACAAAATTGGTTGTTGTTTGAGTCTTCAGTCTTTTGACTGGTTTGATGCAGCTCTCCATGCCTCCCTGTCCTGAGCTAATCGTTTCATCTCTACATAGCTACCACACCCTACATCCGAGGCAATCTGTTTAACATATTCTAACCTTGGTCTACCCCTACAGTTCTTGTCCTCGACCCTTCCTTCCATAACTAAGCTTGCTATTCCTGGGCGTCTTAGTATGTGTCCTACCAACCTATCTCTTCTCTCCATTAGCAGTCGCCAGAAACATCTCTCATTTCCCACTCGTCTTAATACCTCTTTGTTTGTAACCCTATCTACCCATCTGATCTTCATCATTCTCCTGTAACACCACATTTCAAATGCTTCAATTCTCCTCTTTTCTGCTGCACCAATAGTCCAAGTTTCACTTCCATAGAGCACCACGCTCCAGACAAAGGCTTTCAAAAATGACTTCCTAATACCTAAATCTATATTCGATGTCAACAGATTCCTTTTTTGTAGAAATGCTTTCCTTGCCTGAGCCAACCTACTTTTTATATCCTCTTTGCTTCGCCCATCACTGGTTATTTTGCTTCCTAAGTAACAGAAGTTCCCTACTTCCTTCAGCTTTTCACCTGCCAATTTGATGTCCATAGAGGTTTCTGATTTATTTCGGCTGCATTCTAGTATTTTTGTTTTACAATTATTAATTTTCATCATGAATTCTTTCCGTAAGACGGAGTCCATACCATTCAAAAACTCATTCAAATCCTCAGGCTTGTCGGCCAAGATGACGATGTCATCAGCAAATCTCAGAGTTGAAATTATTTCTCCTTGAATCTTCACTCCCACTTTAAATTTTTCTCTAATTTCCTTCATTGCTTGTTCAATGTAAAGATTGAAAAGTATGGGTGATAAGTTGCAGCCTTGCCTAACACCTTTCTGAACATCAGCTTCTATCTCATGTCCTTCAGCTCGAATGACTGCTGTCTGGTTTCTGTATAGATTGTAGATCACCCTCCTATCCCTGTACTTTATTCCAATAGATTTCAAAATGTCAAACAATTTAGTCCAATCAACATTATCAAAAGCCTTTTCTAAGTCTACAAATGCCATGAACGTTCTCTTATCTTTCCTTATTCTACCTTCCAAAATCAGCCTAAGACTTAGTACAGCTTCCCTTGTTCCTACATTTCTCCAGAAACCAAACTGGTCTTCACCCAACTCCCTTTCTATCTGGCTTTCAATCCTCCTGTAAATTATTCTAGACAGGATCTTTGAAGCATGAGTAATCAAGCTGATTGTACGGTAATCTTCACATCTGTCAGCTCCCACTTTCTTTGGTATAGGGATGATTACATTCTTCTTGAAATCAGGGGGTACCTCACCTGTCTCATAAATCCTACACACCAAGTGAAATAACCTGATCAGACCTTCATCTCCTATGCAGCGTAGCAACTCAATCGGTATATCATCTATACCTGGTGCTTTGTTCCTGCTTAAGTCTTCCAAAGCTCTATCAAATTCTGATCTCAATATTAAATCTCCTTTCGCATCCTCATCAATTTCCTCCTCCCTTTCCATTACATGATTCTCAATCTCCTTTCCCTTATACAAACTCTCTATGTAAGCTTTCCATCTCTCAACCGTTTCTTCCCTATCCGTTAGGGGCTTTCCATTTGTGTCCTTAATATTACAGCACTTAGCCTTCTTTTCCCCAAATGTATTCTTAATCCTTCGATATGCTGTGTCTACTTTTCCTAATTTCAGACAATTTTCTATACCTGCACATCTCTCTTTCAACCATTCTTCTTTCGCTTCCTTGCACTTCTTGTTGACCTCATTTCTCAGACGTCTGTATTCTGCTTTCCCCTTTTCATCTCTTACATTCTTGTGTTTCCGCCTTTCATCCATCAATTCTAGTATATCCTGAGTGATCCACGGTTTTCTACCTATTCTTTCTCTCCTACCAATGTTTTCTTCTGCGGATTTTGTTATTTCATTCTTCAAAAGTGCCCATTCGTCTGCAATTGAAGTTTGTTTAGGGTTTTTCATTAGTCCTTCCTTTATACTCTTCTTGAATCTTTCGTTTACATCCTTTACATTCAGTCTGTCTATTGCCCACCTTCTGGGCTTTTGACTTTTCTTCAGTTTCTTCAACTTTAATCTGCATTTCATTACAACCAGATTGTGGTCAGAGTTTATGTCAGCACCAGGATATGTTTTACAATCCAAAATCTGGTTTCGAAACCTCTGCTTGACCATAATAAAGTCGATTTGGTAACGCCCTGTATCTCCTGGTCTCATCCACGTGTATATTCTTCTATTGTGGTTATTGAATAAGGTGTTAGCTATGACCAACTCATGCTCGGTGCAGAATTCCATCAGCCTGCTTCCTCAATCATTCCTTTCACCTAATCCGAAATCTCCTACTATCTTCCCTTCTCTCCCTTTTCCTACCACAGCATTCCAATCTCCCATTACTATAACATTTTCATCACCCTTGATATACCTCAGAATTTCGTCTATTTCTTCGTAGACCTTTTCAACATCCTCATCATCAGCTTGACTGGTAGGCATATAGACTTGTACCACTGTGGGGCACGTAGGTTTAGTATTTATTTTTGCTACAATAATCCGTTCACTATATTGCTCATAATATTCCACCCGCTGTCCAAGTTTCCTACTCAATATGAGACCAACCCCTGCTTGGCCATTGTTTGATTTAGTGCTAATGACCCTATAGTCTCCTGACCAAAAGTCCTGTTCTTCCTGCCAGTGCATTTCACTAATCCCAACTAAATCCAACCTTAACCTATCCATTTCCCTTTCTAAGTTTTCTAACCTTCCACTTCCTAGCAGACTTCTAACATTCCACGCTCCGATCCGTAGAATGTCAGATTTCCTCTTTGTCACTTCTGTGATGTTAACCCCCTCTCGAGTAGTCCCCACCCGGAGATCCGAACAGGGGACTAGTTTACCTCCGGAATTAAATTTTACAAGGGAGGAGGCCATCATCACATGTAATTATGCATAGAGAGGTGCATATCCTCGGGAATAGCATTACGGCTGTAGTTTCCCGTTGCTTTCAGCCGTGCAGCACGCTGTGTAGCCATTAGTTGGCTTATATTATCAATACCTTAACCGTCTATTAGACTAGTAAAGAATTGATTTATTCTGAAAGGCTGCTACTCCCTTTCAGAATAAGTAAAGAGCAATTCTACTAACAAAAATACTAACCTTCTACTAACAATTAAATACCAAAATTCTACTAACAAAGGAAAAAGAAAAAGAAAAAGAAAACACCTTAAGTTCCACCAACAACAAATACTACCACTAAAACAGGAGGTCTGGAAATGGGAAAGGTACCTTGGGGCTTAATACAAGAAATGGTAAATATTAAGGAAGACCACGCTCACATTTGCCAAGGCCTAAATTTTGAACCATTCAAATAATGGGGTATTGGGATTTAACTCTTCCCGTGTCATTTCCGGAATATTCCGCGCCAGCCCTTTATTGTTGCGTGTCGTTTACGATATATTCCGCAACATGTTTCCCGTTTATGGAATATTCCGCGAGCTGTCATAAGTTTACAGATAATTATGGCAGGTGGCAGTATGGTATTAAATAACGTATATGAACTCGCTCGGAACTGGAAATGACTACTTGAATCATTTCTTTTACTTTTTTTAGTATTCGTTTGATAGATACTGGAGTTTGACGGTATCAGCTGTTGCATCTTTAAGCCGATGTAAACAGTAAAATGGCGGGCTTGTACGACGAAAATGTGGCTGCGATATCAAGTTATTTGGAGGAATCAGATAGTGATTACAGTGACTTTGAAGAGAGTGTTGAAGAGATCGATGGTTCAGAATCAAGAGAAAGTGCAGTTGATGAAGATGAGTGTGATAATGATGCAGTTCTCCAAGGTAGCCCAGCTGGGTGTGTTGAAGATTATCACAGAAAGAAACACCTCTGATATTGAAAACAGTGAGCTTCACTCTTCATAGTATAATGTGGTGTGTGTGTTTTTATAAGTGATACAAGCTGTGTAATTTTGTTCAACAAGAAAAAAAATCTGTTTTGCAGACTGAATTTAGCAAGTGTAAAAACCATGGTTTTCCTAAACTGTTTCGTATTTTGTAACTTTTTTCTCTTTTCAAATACATTTTCTAACAAAATTAAAACGTTAAAAAAATTGACATTTTTGGGAAATTTTCCTTAAAATAAATGATCACTCGGGCAAAATACAATGTATATTCAGCGACGCTGGAAAGATTAATGTTAGACATAAAAATACACTATGATTAGTCCAGTCAATAAGGAAGAAATTACACAAAGCTGAAATTTTTGAAAACTCTCTTCCTCAAGTGCCCCAGAATCACATTCAGTAGATTCGCAATAATCCAATAGGTATGGGAAGGTGTCGGATTATCAAACATTATGTATTACCGAATCTTCAATGTAAAACCATGTCTCAAAGGGAAAAAACTGCAGATGTGAGCATCAAACATGAAAAAAACTTTTTTTTTTTACATTCCAATTGAGCCACTATGGACTACGGAGTAGCAATCAAAATCAATGCTTCGTTCTAGATCGTCTGCCAGCTTTGATGTCCTGCCAGTATCTCTTGAGCCCATCACTCAGCGCCTTCTTCCGATCTTCTGAAAGAGGTCCCCTCCGTCTTTTGGGTTCTGCCCCTACCTTAAATCCCTGGTAATAACTTTATTTTAGATAAGTTGCTGATTCATTGAGGGGCTTTGCATGTAGCCCCGTGTACTTGGGTGTGTGTGTGTGTGTGTGTGGAATTTGTAAAAATCACCAGCCTCACAGAAATTCATTGCAGCTCATTCCTGACCCTGTACAAACTGGAATAATAAGGGGTAGATAAACATTGAAAACTTGGTTTTGGTCACCATTTTTTCCAAGATGTCATCAAAATTAAGATTGATTCAAGGGTGCGTAATTTGTATGCTATTCTATTTATTTACATAGTTTATGCCCACATTGGAGCACTAAAATCAAACCTAATACATTTAAGTCCTCTACGGTTATCTTCGTCCTCTGCCAAAACGTCTTCATTCTATCTGAGCTGGCTGCTCCTTCCTAGTCAGATATCTCATTAAAACCGCCCAGTCAAACACTAAAGAAACGTTTCATTACATTATTAATCGTACGTGTTTCGGTATTTTATTGGAACCTTCCTCAGCATGATTGATATTAAATTTTAAAACTAGTTAACAAAGCCAAAAAGAAATGGATATCCTTAGAGGTTAAATGATTGTATAATATGCTTGATTGCTGTGTTTAGTAAATAACCTGCACATTGCGTTACCCATTAAACATCTAAAACAACAGAGTGGGCCATCAAGTAGGGAATCGACTGAATTTTTAAGATTAGAAGATTTCTTCTTCTTCTTCTGCTTTTACGGCCTCATTGGACCACTTCAGTCAATCATTTCTTGGTTCTCTTCTTCAGTAAGTTTCCTTTCCGAGTCGCCCAGTAGCTCTTCATTTGCTCTGATCTTCTCAGGCGTTCCTCATCTGTAAATACCCTTTTTACTGTATTACGTTTGTCTATTTTAGCCTGAAATCTTATTTTTATATCTCTCAGTTTTATTTTTGTTTTGTTTTGCAAGTCATCCAAGGTTATTTCCAATTCTTTCACATCTTCTCTAATTTCCTTAATCCATCCTACTTGTTGTTTCATATTACAAAGTTTCACTGCAATTTTTCTAGATAACCTGGTTTCCAGTGTCCTCATGATGTGACCAAGAAAAGAAATCCGTTTCTTCCGAATAGTATCAGTGATGGGCTCCAGTCTCTGTATACCACTTCATTTGGTACTATCCGCCACTGTCCATCTTTCTGATATTTTTTATTTATGCATGTTCTAGCTATTCTTCTTTCTACTCTTAAAATTTTGTCGATTCTGTTTCCCTGAGTAGCTTTAAAAAAGTTTCGCTTCCATAGGTCACCTCTGGTTGAACCACCATCTTGTAATGTATAATTTTGTTGTGATTGATGGACATTTTCTTTTATATGTAGACCATGTTAATTTTTGGGCTTTTATCATTTTATTATTTGGCATCTAACTATTAAATTTTGCTTATAGGGTAAAAATGGTTTGGATATGTCAAACGAATGGAAGATGGGAGAATACCGAAACACATGATGGAGGAAGGAGAGCAAGAGGAAGACCCCGAGCACAATGGATCGACTTGATTAAGACTACAGACATGCCAACTATTACGAATTAATCTTAATCATTACGATTTTTCCCTTACGATTACGCTCTTACGAATGGGTAACGTAAAATTACAAATTTCGGTTGAATTCGTGTTATTCTTTTAAAAATGGCGCCATGCGCTGTGATCGGAAGCGATCGGCAACTTTCGAACCCACTCGTTGTTTATTGCTTCACGTGATCATGCGCGTTCTGTCTGCGCGCGTGCTCTTATTTCTTCGTTACCAAGGTCAAGGAACAAGTTAGTCTTAGCAAGAACTGAGAAGAAAGTGAATGCCTGCAGTATGAAGCGATTTTTAGTGCCAGAAATTGCGTGTGGTAGTGTTGTTGGAACTAGTGGTGTTGGTGATAACAAAACTACGAAGAAGCAGAAAGTCGTTCAAAGATTTAGGGAGGAATATACAAAACTGTGGCCGTGTTTATTACATTCTTCCAAATCTTCGTCCCACGTGTTTTGTACTGTGTGTTCCCGCGATTTTTCGGTTGCACATGGCGGAAGAGATGACTGCCGGAAACATATCAACAGTAAAATTCACTCGGATTTCGTGAAACTGAGGGGGTCCAACAAGGAATTAACGCGATTTTTAAGTAATTCTGAAAATAGAAATGCTATCACGAATGCGGAAGTTTTATTTACGGCTTTCGTTGTCGAACATAATCTGCCTTTGGCCTGCAGTGACCATGCCGGACATTTATTTTAAAAAATGTTTCCAGATTCAAAAATAGCATT
The DNA here is from genome assembly GCA_946902985.2 of Meconema thalassinum. Classification (NCBI taxonomy): domain Eukaryota; kingdom Metazoa; phylum Arthropoda; class Insecta; order Orthoptera; family Tettigoniidae; genus Meconema; species Meconema thalassinum. The sequence goes on along the minus strand of OX336392.1, from coordinate 13,438,983 downwards.
CAAATTCAAAATTTGAAGTGCATACCCTCAACCTCCACCCAAGTATCTGGTATAGATGTAGATCTTGCAGAGGAGGCTGTTGATGAGGAGGGATTGTAATTGGTAAGTAGCTATAATCTATTTTAAGTTGTAATACAGTATATTATATTTTGTTTGAATAATGCCCCCACCCCCCACCCCCCGATTACTAATTGCTCTTTCTGAAAGTTGGCATCTCTGAGACTAGCACAAGTAGATGGAACAGACTTCTGGAAGAGGAAGAGGGGAGGAGTACCATAAACACCCCGACCCGGACTTAAACTGGATAAAGGGGAAAATATTCAGAAGTACAGCATGAAAATCAGTATAGAGAAAAGCAAGACCATGGTGATGACAAGAGGGGAAAGACAAGGAAAGGGCACTGTGAAATGTTCAAATACCTAGGAAGTGAGTTAATGCAAACTGGTAGGTTGGACATGGAGATTGGCAGGAGGGTACAGCAGAGCAATGCATTCTACCGAAGTGTAAGAAAACTTGTTTGGGATAAGGAAGTACCAAGGAAAAGCAAGGAGGTAATGTATAAAGTGTACTATGTTCCCATATTAACTTATGCAGCTGAGACTTGGACCCTGACAAGCAGGCAAGAGAGTAGAATCCAAGCCAGTGAAATGAAATTCCTAAGAAGTATGATAGGAAAGACAAGGAAAGACAGAGTGAGGAATGAAGATGTTAGGAAGGAAGTTGGGATGGGAAAACTAAATGAGAGAATTGAGAAGAATAAACTAAGGTGGTTTGGACATGTAAAGAGGATGGAGGAAAATAGAATACCAAGATAGCTGCTGGAGGTAAAGTGCAAGGGTAAGAGAGAAAGAGGAAGACCTAGAACAAGGTGGATTGATTCAGTGAAGAACAGCTTAAGAAAAAGAAATCTGGACTGGGACAAGATCGTGGAACAGGAATGGTGGAACGAAAGAGGAAAGTGGAGAAGTGCCATAAATACCCCGACCCGGCAGGAGCTGGATAAGGGGGAAGGAGGAGGATGATGAGGATCAAAAACAAATTAGTGGCACTTCTAGAACAATATGATGTATTTTAAATTAATCCCCTTTTAAGAAAAAAAACCCTATGGAAAAAATTTAAAATCCCCTGATCATCATCAGTTTTCCAGCCTAAGCTGGGTCGGAGCAATTATGACACCTCTCCACTTAACTCGGTCTGTCCACCATCTTTCCTCAACCACTGAACTGCACTCCAGGTTCCGTCGGTCCACCAAGTCCATCCACCGTATTCTTCCTCGTCCTCTCTTTCCAGTCATCTGTCTTTCCATCACTTTTTTTTTTTTTTTTTTTTTTTTTTTTTTAGCGTATGGCTTTTAGTGCCGGGAGTGTCCGAGGACATGTTCGGCTCGCCAGTTTTGTAGCTGCTTCGAGACGGACACCCAATGGGTGAGCTACAAGTACCGTTGGGGAGGGAAGGAGGGAAGTTGGAATGTAAGGACGAGGAGTTGGAAGGTAGCGGCTGTGGCCTATAGTTAGGGACCAACCCCGGCATTTGCCTGGAAGGAAGATGGGAAACCACAGAAGACCATCTTCAAGGTTGCCGGCGGGGGGATTCGAACCTCCTCGCCTCCCGGATGTGAGCGACTGCCATCAGTCATGCCGTAACCACCACGGCTAACTCACCCGGTTTTCCATCACTAATTTCAGCATTCTTTCATCATTCATCCTCTTCTCATGTCCATACAATCTCAATCAGGCTTCTGCACATTTACTTCCTTCCAAATGTCTTCAATTCGCACTCTATCTCTCCTAGTCTTCCGTACCATACTCCTCAGGAATTTTATTTCGGTCGCTTGTATTCTACTTTCATTCCCCTGATATTAATTTAAAATATGCTTGCCACGTTGAGTAAGTGGTTAACGTGTCGGACTACTAACTTCAAGCTTGCAGGTTCGCTCCTGGCCATGGTAAGTGATTTTTGAAAGGCGTCAAAAATCACAACATGCATGTCATACGTTGTTGGCATGTTAAAGAACCCATTTGAATTCAGTAGGCCGTGTTGAGAGTGGCAGAATTAATCTCGGGATTTTCCGCGAACACAAAGTTCCTCCTTTCTCTACTAGAAAGCGCTATAGTGTCAAGGAGCTTAGATATCTAACCTCCTTGACTTTCATAGCGTTCCAAGGATCGACGAAATTCGACATGCAAGCTACCCTCTGGGTGTCAAATAACAAAGCTTGCACTCAGCACCCGAGGCCATACGATTAACTAGCATTACCCGTCGCGGCTTCGCCCGTCGATATTCTAGTTGTAACGAGTACACTTAGCAAAATCTCAATCATGAATGCTATGACTGATTTATCCTTGGTATGAATAATCAGACTCTATCAATTCAGCTACTGGTGCAGAGGTTAGGGGTTTGTCATTCCTTCATAGGTATATCAGAGCGAAGTTAGTTTTCTGGGAATATCACAGACACTGTTAATTTAACGGCCTTTAAATGTGGTTTTCGGAAACCCTTTATAGTCGGGTGAAAAAATTCTCGAGTGCCCCTTGACCCCCTTAAGCGCATTATACTGTATGTATTGTTTAATTTTACATCTTAATTTCGTTCAGTGATAACCATATAACCTTCTGGAAACTTTCACAGTAATGTAATAATAGGAATTGCATTGCGCCTTACAGAAATAGATGGACCTGTGAGATTCTGTTACCATGGTTACCGTGTTACATTCTTTCATTATTTCATTGTAAAAATACATGTTTTAAGGTATTTATTTAATTGTGAGGCATTTAAAGAGTAAGTGAGTGCGTTGTGCTGAACCTGTAGGTACCCCATGTGTGTTGGTTGGTGTTAATGGGACCTTATTTTCGGTGCAAAACTGGAATGGGACCTTAGCAGAATAATATAGGGAGGGATTAAAAATATGACAACGAAAAAAAAAAAAATCTTCACATATTCTCCATGCAAAAAGCATGCAATGCAAAGATATACAGTACATAACAATTTTGTAGGTATGCCTGTTAAACAGAAACATGTGGGAAATGCTAAAAGCCGTAAAGTCTACTCACAAGTGACCAGCTGAAGGAAGGATAGCAGGTAAGGTAACTAGCATTACTTACAGAGAGTATAGTTGGATTCAACCACGATACCTGCGCCTCTCTGTTGCAGGATCTGCATTTGTTCGCTGTGCCTCTGCAGGCCTTCTTCGTGGATGGTGACGTCACGCCAGCAGTCTACTTTATGCAGCTGGGATAGTCTACGCACAAAACAAGCAGTCAAAAGCACTACTCTATGTCAGGTAGCCTAGAAACTAGCATAGCAGACACTAAGACTGGACATAATTTCACCTTCATACTGTACTGTATATCAGAAGAGTCTGAAACCAGAGATAGCAACATTAGAGGAAACATTTTGTCATTCAGGGAGATGGCGGGGCGTGGGCATGACAAACTGACTTTATAAAAAGCGCAGCATTATGTACACTGACCGGCAAAAAAAGTGGAACAGTAATTTAAAAAGTTTAAAATTAGCCATGAAAAAGATGTAATCACATTTTAAAAGCTTTTCACGCATTAGGACACACATCTGAAACATCCGTGAATAGAAATTGACATTTCTTAGGGTGGTTTATTACCACCAATTATCCCCAATCTTCGATGAGCCTAACAAGCTGTCATGGATGCTAAGGGTGGAAACACTAGTTTTAGTGACCAGTGTTCTCGTGCAGTGCAGTGCAAACATTAACACTGTTTTGTTTGGCAAAAAAAAAAAAACAGCAAAAAAGAACATTAGTAAAAAATAGAAAATTGTTAGATTTGTGAAATGTAACAAAATTTGTGAGTTACTGTAAAGCGTGTTGTAAAACATGTTTCAGTATTTTCTGTAGCCAACCATCTAACATTTACATGAATAATGCAAATATTGGAAAACCGATACATTTTAGTGGAATAAATTAAGAAATTACATAAAAAATTGAAGTGTTCCACTTTTTTTGCCGGTCAGTGTAATATACAGGGGATGGATTTTTAGATGCTAAAAATAGGGAACGATTTGCTAAAACATATATTAAAAATCTCTTATTTTATACAAACAAGTGGTAATAAGAAATTTCAATACTACAGTAAATCTTCGTTTAACCGTCACTCTTTAAACCGTCAGTTTCTGTTAACCGTCATTGCTGTAATAGCATGATCATACTGTAATAACAAAGTTCTTTAAGGTGCAGTGACGTGCTCGCTTTATTTACTTGCTCTATTTAGTGGGAAGTGAGTGTACCTGCCCACCATAGTGTTCAAACCATGATGAAAAACAAACTATTAGCCACTCAGAGGCTGAAACAATGCTGTCCAAGTGTATAGAATGGTTTGAAGGTCAAGAAGAGGTCAATGCAACGCAGACACTACTGCTCCGAAAAATACGAAATATTACCGCGGTGAAAACTCGAGCATCAAAGAGGCAGAAGAAAATGACTGACTATTTTCAAGCTACATGAACTATTTCACCTGTAAGTTTATATTACTGTACTGTACAGTATTTTGCCACATTTGTAGCTACTGTACAGATGATTTTATCATGTAGTCTAATAAATAGTTTTATTTGCTATTACAATCGTCTCCCACAAGTCCAACTCCTCCTCCACGTGGTGGGAGACGGGCAACAGCATGAAGTAGGGGATTGCCTGTAGGGGTGAAGTACAGTGGGGACTTAGTGTGCCCCGGGACCGCTACGGTAGCTGTGAAGGCTCTATGGGAACCCTGAAAAGTGACGGCTGACGGGGCTCTGGTGAAGCTACGATAGGCCTAGCAAGCCAGTAGTGGATATCATATTTGCTTTCAAACCAGGAACAGGCCTCGGAAAGGACGGATGCAAACGACGACGACCCGGATATGCTAATGGACTACGAGTTGGGACATTAAACATACAGACACTGACAGGAAAAGTGGAGGAGATTGTAGATGTGATGGAGAGAAGAAAACTGGATGTACTGGGCTTGGCAGAAACAAGATGGAAAGGAGAAGGTCGCAGAGAACTGAGGAAAGGGTACCGGTTGTACTGGAGTGGGAACAGTGAAGGAAGGAGCAGCGGAGTAGGAGTAGTTGTGAGAGATGGAATGAAGGAAGAGGTAAAGGGAATAAGTGACAGGATCATGAAGATCAGAGTAACTGTAAAGGGAAGAAGCCTGGAGATAGTCCAGGTATATGCCCCTCAAGTTGGATGTACAGCTCAAGAGAGGGAAGACTTTGAGGAGGAGCTACATCAGCAGTTGAATGGTCAGAGCATCATTGTCATGGGAGATTTGAATGCACATGTAGGAAGTGAAAGGCAAGGATATGAAAATGTATTGGGAGCAGAAGGTTGGGGTAGCAGGAATGAAGAAGGGAGAAAGTTGCTGGATTTTTGCAAGAGAAACGGTTTAGTGGTAGGCAACTCCTGGTTCCGGAAGAAAGCCACAAGGTAACGTGGTACAGCAGTGATTTAACAAAGAAATCTTTGGTAGATTACATGCTGTACGACTGGGAAATGAAGAGAAGTGTCAGAGATATAAAGGTAATACCATCAGAGGCTTTAGATAGCGACCACAGAATACTTGTAATGAACCTGGGAGTTGTTAAGGATAGCAAGAGGACAGAGTACCAGGAAAGAAGAATCAAAGTATGGAAACTCAAGGAAAAGGAAGTCAAGGAAGAATTCCAGAAGATAATAAGGGAAAGGATGCCAACAGTCAATCTTAAAACAGGGGAAGAGGAATGGAAGCAATTCAAAAACACAATGGTGGAAGCTGCAGTGGCAGTATGTGGAAGAATAAGCAACAGAAAGCGGTGTAAAGAGACACCATGGTGGAATGAGCGAGTAAAAGAAGCTGTGGGAAGGAAGAACAAGGCTTTCAGAATGTGGTTCCAGGAAAGAACTGATCTGGCAAGGGAAGATTATAAGATAAAGAAGAAAGAAGCAAACAAGATTGTCGCAGAGGAGAGGAAGAAGTGGATGGTAAAGTGGACAGACATGATGGAAGAAGACAGCAGAGGAAATAAGAAAGTACTTTATGGGATGGTCAGAAGTAAGAGAAGAGGTCTGCGAGAGGATGTGGTAATGATGGACAAAAACGGAAATGAGGTACACAACAAAGAGTCACTCAAGACAGTGTGGAAAGAGTACTTTGAGGATTTGCTGAATCCAAATGTTCATAGGGAGGAAGACAATGTATTGGAAGATGGAGAAGACAACACAGGAAAGGAAAAGGGCCTGATTTGGAGAGAACTGGAGATGGCTATAGACAAGATGAAAGGAGGAAGGGCACCAGGTGTGGATGAAGTGAGTGTTGAAATGGTGAAGGCAGCAGGGGAGGTTGGGTAACAGTGGCTGTACCGTGTGATGAGGGTGATATGGAAGGAGAAAAAGATCCCAGAAGATTGGAAGAAAGGATTAATTGTCCCAATATTTAAGAAAGGAAGCAGAAAGGAGTGCAGAAATTACAGGGGAGTCACACTCATACCTCACTGTGCCAAGATATATGAAAAGATATTAGAAAGTAGAATACGAGCCAAAGTGGAGAGAAAATTGAGAGAGGAGCAGTATGGATTCAGACCTGGGAGATCAACAGTGGATCTCATATTTTCAGTGAGACAGCTCCAGGAACACCACTACGAATTTGGAAAGGATCTGTTGATGGCCTTCCTGGACATCGAAAAGGCCTATGATAGTGTGTGTAGGGAGAAGGTTTGGAAAGCAATGGGAGTGGAAAAAGAGACTGTAGGCAGAGTGAAGGAGATGTATTGTGGAAGTGTGAGTTGTGTGAAAGTTGGAGGGGAAAGAACAGACTGGTTCAGACAAATGAGTGGCCTCAAACAGGGTAGTGCGCTGTCACCCCTTTTCTTTATTGTGGTTATGGACGAGGTAATGACACGGATAGCAGGAAAGATAGGAGAAGATAAGACGAAAGCAATGGTGTTTGCAGATGATCTCATGGTCTGGGGAAACAAGGAGGAAGAAATTCAGGAGCAACTGAAGGCTTGGGAAGAAACAGTGGGAGAGTACGGATGGAAGTTCAACATCAGTAAATGTGAGATCCTGTTAACGACCAGGAAAAAGGACAGACCAATGAGTGGGATAACACTTGGAGGTGGACAGCTGAAGAAGGTGGAAAGTCTCAAGTACTTGGGAAGTATAGTGGAGGAAAATGGGAGAAATGACAAAGAGATTACGGAACATGGCAGACAGGCAGAAGCATTTCTGAGAAGCATTAGGAGCTTAGTGTGGAATAAAGATGTCCCACAAAAAAGCAAGGAAGTGTTATACAGAAGCTACTATATCCCGATACTGACCTATGCTTCAGAAACTTGGACAATGAAGAAAAGAGACATAAGCAGAATACAGGCAGGTGAAATGAAGTTCCTGCGAAGTAGGATCGGAGTAACAAGAAGAGACAGGGTGAGGAATGAAAAGGTCAGGGAAATGGTGAAAGAGGAGCCCTTGCAAGGAAGGATTGAGACATCAAGACTGAGGTGGTATGGTCACTTAAAGAGAATGGATGAGAAGAAGATTCCCAAGAGGATACATGAGATGCAGATGCAGAAGAAACGACCAAGGGGAAGACCAAGAGATAGATGGCTGAAAGGAGTGGAGGAATGTGTCAAGAAGAGAGGCGGGGAATGGACCAGAGTGACAGCGGAGAGGTGGTGGGAAGAAAGAACTAAGTGGCGAGGCTTATGTTCCAAACAGACCCAGCCTGGGGCTGGAAACTGTACAAGATGATGAATGAATGAATGCGATTACAATCGTGTTTAATTTCTTTTCGTTCCGAAATATATTACAATACATTTCTGTGAGAGTGATATCATTGATTGAGGTCATGTTTTGGAGGAATAATGCAGAGTTTCTGTTATCTGTCTATTCGCTCAACCGTCACGACCACGGTCCCGACGATGACGGTTAATCGAGTTTTTTCTGTACTGTTGTTGTTTGAGTCTTCAGTATTTTGACTGGTTTGATGCAGCCCTCCATGCCTCCCTGTCCTGAGCTAATAGTCTCATTTCTACATAGCTACCACACCCTACGTCCGAGGCAATCTGTTTAACATATTATAACCTTGGTCTACCCCTATAGTTCTTATCCTTGACCCTTCCTTCCATAACTAAGTTTGCTATCACTGGGTGTCTTAGTATGTGTCCTACCAACCTATGCCTTCTCTTCATTAGCAGTCGCCAGAAACATCTCTCCTCTCCCACGAGCCTTAATACCTCTTCGTTTGTAACCCTATCTATCCATCTGATCTTCATCATTCTCCTGTAACACCACAATTCAAATGCTTCAATTCTCCTCTTTTCTGCTGCACCAATAGTCCAAGTTTCACTTCCACAGAGCGATACGCTCCAGACAAAGGCCTTCAAAAATGACTTCCTAACACCTAAATCTATATTCGATGTCAACAGATTCCTTTTCTGTGGAAATGCCTTCCTTGCCTGAGGCAACCTACTTTTTATATCCTCTTTGCTTCGTCTATCACTGGTTATTTTGCTTCCTAAGTAACAGAAGTCTCCTACTTCCTTTAGTTTTCACCTGCCAATTTGATGTCCATAGAGGAATCTGATTTATTTTGTCTGCATTCCAATATTTTTGTTTTACATTTATTAATTTTCATCAATATTACTACTACTAATAATAATAATATTGGTTTTACGTCCCTTTTTACAGTGGGGGGCAGATGACCTCGTAGTTCCACCCCTTAAAACAACAATAACTAACTACAGTGGCTTTTAGAAACGCCGGGGTGCCTGAATTTTGCCCCAAAGGAGATCTTTAACGTACCAGTAAATCTACTGACATGGCTCCGTCGCATTTGCGCACCCTCAAATGCCAACTGACTGCGTCAGGATTCGATCCTGCAATCTTGGGCACAGGAGGCAAGAACGCAACCTCTGAGCCACACAGCCAGTCAAGAAATTTCAAAGAGGGATACGGGGCTGTAACAATATGTTTATTATAATCCAGTAATTCTAGCCTGTTAAATGTTGAGCACTGATCAATTTGCTTGTCTTTCATAGAATTTCTTTCATCTGTGCTAAATATTCGCATATTCGTCGCACCCTACTTTTCAAATACAAACAAATTGGCTAGAAAAATGTCATCATATAATCGGCGCGTAGCACATTCGTTATTTATGCACATGACGCTGCGAGCTTATAACCTGGTGTGACCTTGTCATAAAAAAGTAGTCTCGTCTCCGTGCCTGCGGCCTATGACCACGCAACACGAACGGACATAATCGTCACTTAGCACATTCGTTATTTATGCACATGACGCCGCGAGCTTATAACCTGGCTTGACCTTGTCAGAAGAAACTATAACTCGAGCTACACGAGCGGCCGGCACGCTAGACAGTGCCCAGTGCCAGTCCAGGGGAGTGAAACTTGAATGGACCCATTGCATCCATGAGTTGGCCTCGGAATGACGAACTTCAATAAGCCTCTGCATGAAGCGCTGCTAGCCCCAGTTCACCCACGTGGAAACAGGTCTGACTGCTATTGATGGAAACTTAAAGCAATGGACACCCTGCGCCAGTCTAGCATCAGCCACTTCCATGGAAACATCGCAACAGAGACCCGTGTGTGATTTCACGCACGTGATGTTCACAATGAGAAAATACAAGAATTATACAGTGAACTTGATGAAATACATGGGATTACAAATTAAGCAACTAATATTAAGAAAACGCACAAGCGTGCAGCAAATAATCATACAGTATATTAAAAAAAGGAAGATCATGGGGTTTCTTCTTTGAACTCTAGTATTCTTCGCATAATCGTCGGACCCTGTTTTTTTTGTGTGCAAATTTTAAGCTAAAAATATGCGATGGTTATGCGAGGAAGTACTGTATGTATACTACAGTGAGATTCTTTTAATGGAGTGGGACCGGCGGCCGACTGCCGGGAGCGCGCGCCTTCCGCCAGCCAACCGAGCTCGAGCCGCCGGGTTGCGTGAGGCAGAGGCGAGCTAGCCAGGGTCATTATGTCATTAAGTCACTAAACTTTCATCAACAAGGGTGTGTAGTGTCAGCGCACAGATAAGAAGGTAACATAAACAACAGCTGCAAGTTTTTTAGTTTTTATTTCTTGGGAATCTGGATGACCTGACGTCACCAGTTAAAGGTTAGAACTTATCTTTTCACAGAAGATACTAAAATGCTCTCCTTCAGCTGACAGACAGTAACTTTGGAAGTTACATCGTTACATTATGTAGCTACTCCTGCACCCTGCGCGTTTACTGTGATTAATCGAAGCACGGACCTAAGCCCGTTTGATGTTCAATTGTGGGGTAATTTAAAGTGTACAGATCAATTACCCGTACTCTACCGACAGTAGTGGCTACGCGGGCTAAAGCGCTGCGTTAGGTCAAGGGGCCAAGCTCTCTGCTGACTCGGGAGACGCGTGGGTTCGAGCCACACCGTCGGCTGTCCTTGAAATGGTTTTCCGTGGTTTCCCATTTTCAACACCAGGCAAATGCTGGGACAGTACCTTCTGACAGGCCACGGCCGCTTCCTTCCACATCCTTGCCCAGTTTCATTCATCTTCATCCATTCCATCTCTCATCCCGATGCGCAGGTCGCCCATGGGCGTCGACTAGAAAGACCTGCACTCGGCCTCTCCGGAGGCTACACGAGAAAAAAAAAAAAAAAAAAAAAAACCCGTACTCTAGTGGAGCAGGAGAACAATATACAGCAGCAGATATCCCTCACAACAGAAGGGAATCACGTGTAAACGCTAATCTGTTTACACGGTACAACGCCTGTCTGTCAGCCGAAGGAGAACACTCTCAGCATCTCCTGTGGATATGCAAGTTCTGATTTGCAGGTAAATTTACCATTAATGTACTTTGTTATTGTTTCCACCTGCGCGCAATCCGCGGTGCGAGCTCAGTTGGCTAGCAGAAGGCGCACGCGTCTGGCAGCCGTCCCCGCTCCAGCAAAAGAATCACCCCGTATAATTTTTAGTATTGAGTATTCTCTTCCATTTCTGCAACACTACTAGTCATAGATGTGGCAACATTGGTGTCACAGAGCTATCTACCATATTTCTTGGCATATTTATCCCACAGCACGATGCATTAGAGCACTACTCAGTCACATATGCTGCTGTGAGCTCTGTTGGCAACCTTAGCATGACCTTGTCAGGAGACAGGAGTATCTGAGGCATGTCTCATGCTATGCAAGTGACACACACGCGGCAGGTCAGTTCGTGACTGCACTTAGCGCCACGCCGATCTAGCTCCAGTGTATGTTGTTGGTTGATTACATGTTCACAACGAGAAGAGACAAGAATTACACGGTAAGCTTTAAGTATCAAATACGTCTTGCAATGGCCTTCCCAGTGTGTACTAGACAGTGTCTTGGTGAGGTGTGCTTTAACCAACTGAAGAGCCCAATTGCACACCGGGGCGAAACACTGTCATTTTGTTGAGTTATGCCGGAACATTTAGCACAATTTGTGTTTAAATATATAATGGCTCAACGGACAATACATATTTTTCTTTTGAAAATGATATATTCAATGCCAAGGTAAGGTTATAATTGCTTTGGAGTGGAGTTTCGACTCCCATAGTGCACTGGCTTTGCTCGTGACGTGGATACACATGTATCAAATACGTCTTGCAATGGCCTTCCAAGTGTGTACTAGACAGTGTCTTGGTGAGGTGTGCTTTAACCAACTGAAGAGCCCAATTGCACACCGGGGCGAAACACTAACTGTCATTTTGTTGAGTTATGCCGGAACATTTAGCACAATTTGTGTTTAAATATACAATGGCTCAACGGACAATACATGTTTTTCTTTTGAAAATTATATATTCAAACCATGACGAAAAACAAACTATTAGCCACTCAGAGGCTGAAACAATGCTGTCCAAGTGTATAAAATGGTTTGAAAGTCAAGAAGAGGCCAATGCAACGCAGACACAACTGCTCCAAAAAATACGCATTATTGCCGCGTTGAACGCTCGATCATCAAAGAGGCCGAACGGAAATGACTTGACTATTTTCAAGCTACATGAACTATTTCACCTGTAAGTTTATATTACTGTACTGTACACATTTGTAGCTACTGTACGAATGTTTTCATCATGTAATAAATAGTATTATTTGCTATTACGATCGTGTTTAATTTCTTTTCACTCCGAAATATATTACATTACTGTGAAAGTGATATCGTTATCCGTCTATTCGCTCAACCGTCACGACCATGGTCTCGACGATGTCTGTTAATCGAGTTTTTACTGTAATACATAAAAAAACATTTGTTTGCTTGAGCTTTTAATATTTTTACCATAATCGTAGCACTCTGCTTTTTCTTCTATGAATCTTCTTCTTCTTCTGCTTATGGAGGTCGTTCACAGAGCCTCTTCCAATCCTCTCTTCTCTCCCACATTCTGTCATTCAGCTATTGTAGTCCTCTCCGGTTCACTTCATCCCTCCATCTTGTCCGTGGTCTTCCTGTAGGTCTTCGTACAGACTCTGACTATTCCAAAGCGCAAGTTGGTAGTCTCTCTTTACACATTCGGTTTACATGTCCGAACCATTTCAACCTATTTCTCTCCATTGTTTCTTTGAGGGAGTTGATCTGAAGTGTGTTCCAAATCGTTTCATTTCTTAACCTGTCCCTTCTTGTCCTTGTAGTCTACTCAGGTCTTTCTTTGTCCAGGTCCAACCTTCTGATCCGTAGGTCAAAATTGGGAGATAATATGATTTGTATATCATGATCTATACTTTGGTAGATACAGTATGTTCCAATTCCTAATTTTGTCAGACACGCTATAATAAAAGTTTGAGCAATTTTCTATCCTCGTCGAAATTTCTTCTTTGATGTTACCTTTCCTGGTTAGTTCACTTCCCAGGTATTTGTAAGCTTCTGTTTCTTTGAGATTTTTTCTAATCAAAAGTTTGGTGCTTTTCAGTCGGTTAACAGGAATGTACCCAAAAAGAATTGGGTTATACCCTAATCCTGAAAAAAACTACACGAGTTTAATAAATACACTAGGATGACCAGTTTCGATCGTCAAGCGATCATCAGATCCATTACACTTCGGCTATAAAATCTATGTTTGAAAATACAGGTGAACATATTTGCAATACGTACAATATTTAGTTGCAGTATTAGGGTATAACCCAACTCTTTTGGGTACATTTGTGTTGACCGACTGAAAAGCACCAAACTTTTGTTTACTAAGACAACACTGAAATATGGCTTCAAACCCCATAAAGAATTTTTCTATTACAACTAAAATCCTTCTCTGCTGAGTTTCATTGCTTCAGTTTTTGTGTGGGGCAGATGACCTCGTAGTTCTGCCCCTCAAAACAACACTAACTAACTCCGTTTTTGTGAAGCTAATTTCCATGCCTACTAGTAATATATCAATTTATTTATATTAGGGTTTACTTGGGGTCGTAGTTGTTGTGGCACAATTAGGGAATCTTTTCTCCTACAAAAATCAATTCTCTCCGTCTTGGACACACCTTCTTGTCTGATACCAATTATTTATATTTACTTAGCTCGTATTCCATAATTGTAATTTCTTCTTCTATTTTTTTCTTTAAAACAAGCCTTCATACATCCATTATCATGTAAAACATAACCCAATCTTCCTTCTCAGCAGCACCTTTTCCTTCATTTACAATAATCAGACCTAACCAAATGTTACAGCATGGAATACAAATAATAATCAAAGATATATATAAAAAAACAAAACAGCATCAAAAATAGAAATAAAAAAATACCGATGTGTCACTCTTATGGTTCATGGCCCCCTCCCGCCTCACTACTACCGGGTCATCATTTTATTTCCCGCATGTACGCGCCGCTAGGCCGGTGAAGGTGGCCTTGGCGTTCTCCCCGCAATGAACACGTGCGCTGCGATCGGCAATGTTGCAATAAGCTGTCAGTATCTCCGGCGTATTCAAGTTTGTGAAGTGCTAGTTGATTTGACTTAACATACAGAGCAGTCTCGGGGCAATTTTACAGTTTATGTGTTGCCTTAAAGTGATGTTTTCTATACAACAATGTGTATTCATTGTGCTTTGTTATGCGAAGTGATGTTTTCTATAGAACAACGTGTATTCATTGTGCTTTCTTATGCGAAGTATTCTTCTGTTAGAGAGTGCTGTTTTCGATTCATTCGGAAATATCCTGGTATCCGTCCTCCACAAGTGAGGAGTTAAAAGAAAATATTCGTCAAGTTATAACGAACGTCACCCAGGAAGAAATTCGCCGAGTGTCTAGAAACTTGTTTACGAGGTGCCAGGCATGCTTGCGATCTGACGGTCAACACTTTGAACTTTTCTTGTAAAACCAGGTAAGTTTGTAGATAATTATTTTCACTAGAAATTGCTATTAAAATGACTGTATGTTGACGCGAAGTAGTGGGGAGAAGTCGCGCACTTTTTACCGGCCAGCGAGCGGGTGTCAGCGCGAGAGCTTGCCGCGCCGTGATCGGTATCGGATGCGAGACTTAAAATGATGACCCTGTAGATCATTACAAGGAATAGTATGGCTCAAGGCTCAATACTCCTTGCAATGATCCATCAGCCAAAAGGTAGCCATGCTATAACCTTAACCAATAACTCCAAGGACAATGAACAGTGACATACTTCAGCAATTACCCTCTGCCATGTATTGAGTTGTCCTTCAATAAGTGTGAGTACTGGAAGTGTTATTCCCTGCTAAATTTAATTGGGCACATTATGTTGACCAACTGAAAAGCAATTCATTTTACGGGAGAAAATAATGTCCACTCACTTGTTGGATAGTTCCTGCAGATTTTCCGTGGGCTCGTCGGAACTAGGCTGCTGCGTGATGGGCTGTGGTTCGATGGGCAGCAGGATCTGATCGAACCCTTCACCCATTCTGCTCGACTCGGACGACGATGATGTGAGTGAGGAGACGAGAATTCGGACGGGGGATGAGGTGGCCGATGTTGCCTTGTTCAGCTTACTCCGCAGTTCCTCGTTGATTCTCAACGAGTTGGAGAGTCGCAACTGCAGTGTGTCACGCTCCTCCAGCAACTGTACTCGAACAAAATCAGCAGTTTGAGATAGCAGCCAATGATGATTATTGAAGGATGGATTTTTAAGTAAATAGAAAATAGAACTGGAGCAGGAATACATTCATCCCTCTTCTCACTCTACTTCCCAGTAGGCCAAAACAAAACAAACTTTGATGCTGAGATAAGAGCAATTTCACATGCACCCCATCAGTTATTAGGCAGAAACATTGATTATCAAAAATGTGTTATCATTACTGATTCAAAAGCATCCATCCAAGCCGTCTCGTCAAATTATAAGCCTCAAAATAAAGAACTGAAAGAAATTTTTTGTATGATAAAAACCCTCCAAAGACTCCACAAACAGATCCAGTGGATCCCTTCTCATGTTGGAATAGCAGGTAATGAAGAGGCAGACCGATTAGCAATAAAAGGTACCACACTATAACAACCTGTCAGTCAGACTGATTTTATGTCAGCAAAAAGGATCTTGAAAAATACTATCAAAAACAGGTATGAAGAAATGGCAAAGAAAACAGCAGAAACCAAATTATGGAAGGACATTGATGCTAAATGGGATCAATATAAATTAACACCAAGAAGAGAAGCTGTAGCCTTCTTCAGACTTAACACTGGCTATGACTGCCTTGCAGCTCATCTGAAACGAATCAACATCCTGAGATCTGTAGAATGCACACTTTGTCACGAACCTGGAAGTTGCTACATTGCAACAAACTTGATGTGACTGCTAGAACTTCAGGAAACCTCACACGACTCGATTGGAACGCAAGTAAGCTGATGGATTGGAATCCGGGCTACCCATAGGAAACAACAACAGATATTCTATCAGCAAGTTCGATACTTACTCTGGAATAAGCAAGCGCCTCTAAGATCAAAACAACATACTTTGTCCCTATATTGAATTATGGGTTGGAAACATGACAGCAGACTTCAGGCTTCAGAAATGAAGTTTCTAAGAAGCATGCTTCAAAAAACTAGGAAGGACAAAGTAAGAAATGAGAAGATAAAAGAACAAGCTGGAATAAATCAGTTTCGGAAGGAGACCATAACTAGGGCACGTTTGCAATGGCTTGGTCACGCCAAACGTATGACAGAAGGAAGAATTGCAAAACAATGGTTACATACTGGAAAGATACCTGTTGAAAGACCTAGGAGGAGATGGCTGGACCAAGTGAAGGAAGATATCACATCCAAGGGAATCAACTGGGATGAGTCTTGAAGGAGCAGTGGTACATGAATCGACTAAAATGGAGAGCGCTCGTAAACCACACCCAGGAAACTTGATGATGATGAAGATATATTTTCTACTAGCAAATAAATTACTGCTACTTTAATTAATTTTAAAAATATGATGATAAGTACAAGAAAAGTAAGGATAAATGTAAAGTTAGGACAGGAAGATACTGTATTGAACAGGTAAGTGCTTTCAGATATTTGGGAAGCATAATAACAGAAGACATGAGATGCAACCAGGAGGTAAAAACACGTATGGCACTTGCCAAGGAGGCATTTAATAAGAAGAGGAGGCTTCTTTGTGGATGCATGGAAAGAGGTCAGAGGAAGAGACTGGCAAAGTGCTTTATGTGGAGCTGAGACATGGACACTGAGGAAAGAGGAAGAAAGAAGATTTGAAGCATTTGAAATGTGGATTTGCAGGAGGATGGAAGGGATTAAATGGGTAGAAAGAGTGAGAAATGAGGAGGTGCTGAGAAGAGTTGAGGAAGAGAGAAAAATATTAAAGGTAATCAGGATTAGGAAACATTATTGGATGCTATGGAAGGAACAGTGAATGGAAGAAGATGAAGAGGAATGATAAGATACCAGATGGTTGATAGCATAAGGATAGTAGCCAATTATGAGAAAACGGAGAGGGTAGCAGGAGAAAGGAGTGCATAGAGAGCGACCATGTGAAGACCTGCCTTACGGCAGAACACTGGTGGTGGTGACGATGATTATGATGATATATTCGTAACACGAAAACTTCGCCAGTTATAGTCACAAGTCATTTATCACCTTCTCTGCCCAGTATACTCACTTCTAAAGTCTCATTTGAACATGCCAAGTTAAGGCTTGTCTCCTAATCCCAATTATCTCTAGCAATTGAAGAGCCTAAATATTTATATGATGAAACCGTTTCAATCCTTTCAGTGCAAGAAAGCCCTGAATATCATCTTTGTTCCTACCTACAACCATATGACTGGCACAAGATTATTCCCATCTATTAATCTTCTGTTATATTATTGCAGCGTAATTTTAAGACAATTACGAAAGTAAATATCTATGTTGGCAGGATGATCTTGGCCGAAAAATTTTCTTCAAAGAACAAATAATTTGCTTTTTAGTAGTGACTGACTATAATCGAATACTCCCTAAAAACACTGATAGTCAGTCTGAAAGACTAGACTTTACTGTATATCATTTTAAATGCTACAAACACTGTGTGAACTCAAAAGTCCGTTAGAGAAAAAAGCAAGTGCAAACCAAGGTCAAAGGAGTTAGCTGGCTGGATGACGTCACGCTCACCGGTGAGCGCGGGGAAAAGAGGAAGCTCAAGCAGTACTATGACGTCACACACCTCAGTGCATTCTCGGTACATTTCGTCCCGCCACCGTAACGTACCGCCAGACCCCAGCGAAGTCAACATAATCATTTAAAATAATAAGAAGGAAGGTGGTTGGTTGAGAAATTTTATCCCTAAAAGAAGTGCTAGTGATATTGTTATGGATATTCTATATTTCCGTAGTACAGTGTGTCTGACTTCGATGTACTGTATAATAAGACAAAAATTAATATCCAGAAAAGTAATAGTCATAATTATTGGCGGTTTGTTTCTTCAAGCAGAGAAACTCAAAATGTTTCTTTACATATCTAATACGCCTGAAATTGCACACCATTAGTGGCGTGCGACTCCACCCATGTCTGTGTGTTTTGTAGCATTGTAGGTGTAACATTTGCGATAACTGCTCGAATGCGATGGTATAGATCTGGTAGATCACGAACTGGTGTTTGGTACACTTGATTCTTGACAAAACCCTACAGCTTAAGCCCTGTGCGGATACTGTTTGGAGTATATTTGTAGATAGTTTTTAGAATCCAATCTGAACTTGTTTAATATCATTACTAGGGCCCGGATGTTTATTGTGACATATTGTTAAGGGCCCTAAGGTCTTAGCGCCCTTAAGAGACATATTTGCATACACCGACATCTACAAATACTCCTATGACACCCACATAAATTAAAACCATCTGTCCCACACCATACATGATTTCACCCCTTAAAAACCTCCAAGCTGGAAGCAACAGCAAACGCAACACATTTCTAATTACACCAAGCCGGCAGAGTTACGTAATGGCTCTTGCCCAAGCTTGACCAACACATCAACATGTACACAGAAGCTGCTACCAAAACAGCTATGCAGCAATACGGCAGAGTCAGCACTTCGGAAATGGTTAAAAGGACCACCTCCCAAGGGGAAGGGATCTGCTATGTCGGAGACTCTGTCCAACTGCCAACTGACATCGTGCCTCAGGTAAGTGTGATTCTCAGATTCCACACAAAAGTTACACATCCTTCCTCTCGCCACCCCCAATTTGATTGTCCTTTTCACACTTTGTCATACTAGCCCTGAATCAAGGGAGATCTACATTATACTTGGGTCCAATAAATAAATAAGTGACCACCATTTGCACAATCCAGTTGCAATCATTGTTTACTGCTCGATTCCCTACCTACCCCTCAGCCCGTCAGTGCATTGTTCCTAAAACCGCTGTGCCAGCGGGCTGTTAGCTCTCGCCTCAAAGCATACCCCATTGGTTTGCAACCCTTATCACGTAGAGCTCCATTCGATCCTCTACTACATTTTCCAACACTCGTTTGGAGTTTCCACTCCTCCATTAGTACTTCCCCCAGTTAAACACCACTCTCTCCACACACCCTCATCACCCAGTTCAGCCAACCCTTGTAAAGGGACTGAACAATATCATATTTTTCCGTTATATTTTTTTTCATGACAAATGTAAGATGATTTAAGCTATTCTCATTCAAATTATGTCGTTAAGTATAATTAACACTCCGAACTGAAAACGGTTGCAATTCTGGCTGTATAACATTCATTTTAAACATAGCACACGACAAACATACCCTAAGGGAGCGACTTCTTCTCAATGTCTAAATGTGTTGCTTTAATACTTTATCTAAAAATATTATTGTAATGCCAGTAGATTCGGATAGCAGTCTTGCGGATGGGGGGCGGGTGCGGATAGCAGTCTTGCAGATGGGGGCGGGTGGGGATAGCAGTCTTGCAGATGGGGGGCGGGTGCGGATAACAGTCGTGCGGAAGAGGGACGGTGTGGATAACTGTCGTAGGGATGTGGGGCGGATGCGGATAATGTTTTGTTATCTAGGGGTAACTTTGGATCGCACCCTATCTTATAAGAAACAGTGTATGGACGTCAAACAAAAAGTGTCTACACGGAATAACATAGTTCGTAAGTTGATAGGGGCAGACTGGGAAAGTATGAGAGAAAGAGATAACGATGGTATGGACATGTTAAGAGGATGAGTGGGCAAAGGTTGAGGGAAAGAGACCTCGAGGGCAACCGCAGAGCTAAGTCATAATTCGGAAGAGATGAGGAGTTGGACGGGGAACCACTCAAAGTGGTAGACAGTTTTAATTACCTAGCCAGTGAAATATCTTATGACAGCAGGATAACAAATGAAATTAATAAGAGGCTGCAAAAAGGAGGAAATCTTTACCAAACAATAAAACATCTGGTGGAAAGAGAGAATTACCGTATTTACTCGCATATAAGACCCTCCCCCTTTTATTTAAGTTAGTAAAAAAAAGATTTTGCCTCGCATATTGGATCCATTATTAACGAAATACGGGTAACTAACGATGCACGTTTACTACTTTCAATACGGTATTCCATGGACGTTCCTGTATTATGGTAAATATAAGGAGTAACAATTTTAATGGGTTAAAGGGGGGTCTCCACCCAATCAATGAGAAAATAACAATGGCCCAACTTTGGTTCAAGGCAATTTCCCGGGCCAAGGTCATGAAGATTGGTTTTAAAACGGGAACCCGAAACACAAATGGAGAGCCAGCGTGCCCACTGGTCGCATTTTAATTACCTCCAATATATACTTTTCAAACATTTTAACTAAAATTTTTCGATGGCAGTTTGAATAGGGCATCTGCCCATTAAAATTGTTATTGTACACGTCAATACGGACCTTACGAAATGGATAATTCTCCAATTAATCTTGAAATATAAGGAGTGTACCAATATGGCTGTCACGGTATTTTGTGACAGTACAAGCATATGCATTCTTTTCTACCTGCAGAAAGTTTGGGGTTAGCTGTTGTAACAGAATTAACCCTGAAACCCCTGCCCCAAGGCCACATTCCTAGCCAGACAGTCACACTCAGCCATCCCTCTCACTCTTCTGTCTTTGTCAATATGCTTATCAGTAGGGGCCGTATTTTTCGGTAATAGCGGTACATATTGGAAATATCTGTTACCGGAGGAAACAGGATGTAAAATTGTCCGATTGAGCTACGTACATTAACAAATTGGCCATCTAGGTACTTAAAGTAGCGTATTTTAACAAAATGAACTCGCGAAATATCACGAAATCTGATTTATTGCGCAAATTACACAAATAATCACGAAATATACTTCACTTGGTACGAAAATGCTAAATATTATCGAACACGTTTAAATGCTTCTGAGGAATTGACCATCGTGGTTTCCTTCCCATTTGATAGATAGTGCTGCGCCAGTGTGCCGGAAGTGTGTGTATTCAGTTCCGCGATCTCTAAAGCTATCGATTGCATCAAATGGCGTTGTGGTCGTAAATACAGCAGTGCGAGTTCGCGATAAAACTTTATTGGCAAACATCCAGCATTTAAGTATAAAAATGCCGAAAACTAAAGTCACAACAGTTTTCTCGAGGGTCGAGGAATACAACAGTGAGGGGTTCTATGTATTTCACGCTGCAAGAAAGATTCTAATGTGCAAATACTCCAATGTTCGTATTCGGTGAGAACGAAAAGACACGTGCGATAAACACTGCAGGGATTCAGAAACGCATAAAAAGAGGAAGAAAGAAGGAGATGAACATAATTCTAAGCGGCAAATAACATTCGGTGATACTCTACACATCCCAAAGAAGTTGAAGAACCCCCTTATCACATAATTTCTTAGATTTACCCCAGACTATAAGGAAGAGTTCAGAAGAAACATCGATCATTATGACTATTGATTTCGCAAAATACCCACCGAAATAGCATCAGTTTGAACACCGAAATCAACGGTTTTATTTCACCAAAAAATAAGGCCCTTACTTATCAGGCAGTGGTCATTCAGTCAAATTACAGTAGCCTGGTACACAGTCAGGGAAAGTGACTATATTTCTCACCTAATAATAATGGTTCTACTTTTAATTTTACTTTTAATATTAAAAGTTACTTTTAATATTAAAAGTATAATATCCCCAACGGTATTTTCAGTTTATTTCAGACGCAGTGAACGCGAAATTAGGCCTACCCTACCACGCACGTATACCGATACTTGCCGCAATCACAGGAGATTTTTATCAGGCTAATATTGTACAGGGCGCCCGAGAATGTTCTCCGCAGTGGGTACGTGCAGCTGCGAGTGGTTGAGTCATTAGTTTAGTTGGCTGCACTGAGTCCTTGAAAGGGGGACTCCGCGTGTGGGCTGTCAGTGTGTATTGCGATAAGCGAGCGAGCCTGTATGTCTTCAATGTGTATTGCAGTAAGCGAGCATTCAGATAGATTATTGGAAGAATGCAACAGTTTACAAGCGGTAATGTTTACTACTGAAGAGGGAGTTTTTTTGGTGGAATACGTTTTTCGCGAAGTCGATCGGTTTACAGAAAATGTAAAATTAAGATTTCAGGCGCGGTTTCCTAATTCAAAGTGTCCAAACCGAGATACCGTTCGGGATTTGGTAAGTAAATTTCGTGTGACTGGCTCAGTTCACGATGTACCGGGAACAGGCAGGCCAACGCTTTTAACAGACCAAAACTTGATGAAATCTCCGATATAATGCTGCGTAGTCCAAGTAAATCAACACCAAAATTAGCTCAACAAACAGGAAACTCTAAGTCGACAGCACATAAAGCTGTAAGAGACAAGCTTAAGTTGTTCCCTTATAAAGTTACCGTGGTTCATGAATTAAAACAAACTGATTACGGAAAAAGAGTGATGTATTGTGAATGGTTCCAGCATCTGTTATGAATGGCTGTGGTGAATGCAAAGTTTACTGTTTATTTGTTATTATGCAAGCGGCAGCCATGCTACCAACGTAACTGCTGTAGCTAGCTCTCGCTGACGCATGTAGGCGCTGCTGAGAACATTCCCGGACTCACTGTATAATGGTCCATAATTGTATCTTTTAAACATGAATAATACGTTTTCTGTTTGGAAATGTATTTTCGAGGATGTTGGCATGTATAGTTATTTATACTCTGTGAGCTACCTAGAATTGACATTTGGCCGGAAATTCCACATCAGTCATCACCCCTCTGCCTCCTGACCAATCCATGTTGGCATAGTTGATGTCATAATACTCTGCGTTGCAATATTACAGCCCACGTGCTTCAGTGCCTGGTCAACTGTATCTCTGGCTTGTAGAGTTTGGCAACCTCGTTCTCAGACCACATGGCGAGGCGAGAACTGTCAATCCCATTCTGGCAGCTCACAGAGTATAATGGATATCTTGATACGCTGTTAATTTTTGAGATATGCACATATAAGACTCTCCTCAATTTTTGAGCAATAAAATTAGGATAAAAAAACGGGTCTTATACGCGAGTAAATGCGGTAGATGACGAGGACTCGTAAACACCCAGAACTGGCAATAGCTGGAATGGGCTTTGGATATGGTAATGCTTCCGTAAATGCCTTACATCGTGGCTAGTCGTTATGTTTCAGTTTCTGACAAAGCTGTTAGGTATGTAGAGAAAAAACATTTTGAGTTTCTGTACTTATAGGAACAAACCACCAATAATTATTTCTATTAGTTTACAGGATATACATCCAAGCTGGACACGTTGCATATCAATAATTCAGCTGCAAATAGTCAAGCACTTGCTGCTCTTCAGCTTCACGGTACCAAGAGCATAAATCAACAATATTACTTTGGAGCCCACAATTCAATTTATCAACGATAGTTCAGTGATACTTAAATTCATATCTAGAATAGACAACACACACAAGAGGAAAGGCATGTCAACATGGAGTGGATTAGGACACTGGACCTAGCAGAGGGACGGCATGTTTAGCGTACACAATCCTTGGAGGATGTGGTAAAATAATTGAGCAGAATAGCAGCTAGCTCAATGATGATAATAGTTGTTTTAAGGGGCCTAACATCTAGGTTATCGGCCCCTAATATGTAACCGAATTTATTCAGTTACATTAGCTCACCCTCGGGTTTTTGCTTTGTGCAGTTAGTTTGGGGTATTTTATTCGTATCTTATTATATTGGGTTAGCGTGGGGATGAAGCGGTGATATTTATTGTGCCTGTGTATTTTTTGTGTGGACGGATTCATCTTTGGATGTTCCGGACCAAGTAGAGTCATTGTTTATTAATTATCGTTTTTTGGATATTTGACATAAATACAGGGTTTTTGCGATTTATTACGTTTTGGGAACTAGGAAAGCTCTTTGGTTAAATTCTCCGGAGGTAAAATAGCTCCCCATTCGGATCTCCGGGCGGGGGCAACTAAAGGAAATAATGGTATTATTAACAAACGCAAGAAACAGAAATGCGTAAGGAAAATAGGAACATGGAATGTTAACACATTATTAAAGGTGGGGAAGCTGGAAAACCTGAAAATAGAAATGAAGAGATTAAAAATAGATATTCTCGGTATTTCTGAAATGAGATGGCCTGGCACGGGTGACTTTTGGTCAGATGACTACAGAATAATCTACTCAGGGCCAAAAGACGGACCGCTCGGAAGAAATGGGGTAGGAGTGATTATGGAAAAATCCATGGGACTCAGAGTAGCGGAATATGTGCAGCATAGTGATAGGATAATTCTAGTCAAGATAAATACGGAGCCAAACAATACTGTTATAATTCAAACATATATGCCAACTACAAATGAAGATGACGAGGAAATTGAAAGAATGTATGAAGATCTAAATCACCTGATAGAAGGAACAAGAGCAGAAGACAATGTAATCATTATGGGGGACATGAATGCAACGATAGGGGAAGGAACAGAGGGAACAACTGTTGGGCAGTTTGGACTGGGAGTCCGAAATTTGAGAGGTGAACGATTGATAGAAATCTGCACTAGGCATAAATTAGTCATAACAAATACACTCTTCAACCATCCCAAGAAAAGACGATACACTTGGAAAGCTCCTGGAGACACGAGAAGAGCGCAATTGGATTACATAATGGTAAAATGAAGGTTTAAGAACCAGGTTAAAAATTGCAGAAGTTATCCAGGTGCAGATATCGTAAGCGATCATAATCTAGTCATGATGCACGCGGAACTCAAATATAAGAACATCGTTACGAGAAAAACTGAGTATCTACAGGTGACAAAACTTAAGATGCCAAATATTAGAGATGAGTTCCAATGAAGAACAGATGAAATGATTGAAAGAAATACTGACATATTCGAGAAACCAATAGAAAGTCAGTGGGGAATTCTGAAGGAGGAAATACTAGGAACTGCAGAGGAACTGCTAAAAAATAAAAATAAAAACAGCAGGAAAGCATGGATAAGTGAGGAAGTTGTAGAAATGATAACTGAAAGAAGAAGGTTCAAAAACGCCACAAGTGACGAAGGAAAACAACAATATAGAAGACTGAGAAATGAAATCGTTAGGAAAAGCAAGCGAGACAAAGAAAATTACTTATGTGATATATGTGATGAAATAGACACCGATTTTAAAGCAAATAACTTAGAAAAAGCATATGGAAATGTGAAGCAATTTTTTGGTGAGAAGAAAAAGAAGACATGTGGTATTAAAAATGAGAATGGACAATACCTGTATGAAGAGGGAAAGGTTGGGAAGAGATGGAAAGAATATCTAGAGAGCCTGTATGGAGATGAAGTTATGAATAAGGAAGTAATAGAGGAAGAAGACCAGACAGATGCAGAGAATAGAGGTGACCAAATACTAAAATCAGAATTTAAAAGAGCACTGAAAGATTTAAAAGACAAAAAAGCACCAGGTGTAGATAAAATCCCTGCAGAACTATTAAATAACTGCGGAGAGAAAGCTGAAGATGCAATGTATGGAATGATATGCAAAATGTATGAAACTGGAATAGTACCAACTGACTTTACTAAGTGCATAATAATTCCAATTCCAAAGAAGGCCAGAGCACAAAATTGCGATCAACTTAGGACATTAAGCCTGACAACACATGCATCTAAAATTCTTACACGTATTATACTTAGGAGAATAGAGAACAACCTTGATAACTACATTACAGACGACCAATTTGGATTCAGAAGGGGCATTGGAACAAGAGAAGCAATATTAACTCTAAGACAAATAATTGAAAAGGGAAATAGAAAAGGAATACCAACATATCTAGCATTCGTGGATCTGGAGAAATCTTTTGACAACGTGAATTGGAATATACTGTTCAAGTTACTAAAGAAAGTGGGAATCTCTTACAGAGATAGAAGAATAATACATAGTTTATATAAGAATGAAAGGGGAATAATAAGATCTGGCAATAACCAGGAAGAGGTTGATATAAGAAAAGGAGTACGACAAGGATGCTCGCTCTCTCCTTACTTATTTAATTTGTATGTCCAAGATGCCATAAATAGGATAAGAGAAGATATTCGAGTTGGAGTAAATATACATGGGGAAAAGATTGACATGCTCCGATTCGCAGATGACATTGCTTTAACAACAGATAATGAAGATGATCTTCAACAGATACTTCATATAATGAATAACATCCTTAAATACGAATTTAACATGAAGATGAATAAAAATAAAACAAAAATATTCGTATGCAGTCGGAACCAGGAAGATCATAGAAGAGCACCAGCAATTTATATCGAGAATGATAGAATACAATATGTGATGGAATATAAGTATCTGGGAAGCTTGATAACGTATGATGGAACCAGCAAACAAGAAATTTGGAGTAGAATTATTCAGGCAAAGAACGCCTTTTATAGAAAGAAGAATCTCTTCACATCCAGAAGTATAGACCTAAAAATAAGAAAAAGACTGTTGAAGACATACGTGTGGAGTGTGGCTTTGTATGGTAGTGAGACCTGGACAATAGGGAAGTCAGAAGAGAAGAAGTTGATGGCTTTTGAGGCTTGGTGCTGGAGAAGAATGCTCAAGATCAGTTGGATTCAACATATGACAAATGAAGAGGTATTCAGAAGAGCAGGAGAAAGTAGAAGCTTTATGAAGACCCTGAAAACAAGAAGAGCAAATATGTTGGGACATATTCTCAGACATAATAGCCTGCCAGCAAGAGTCATCGAAGCAGTAGCGGCTATTCAGGTGAAGAGAGTGAAGAGCCTCTTCACATACCATCTCTTAAATAAAATAAACATTATTTTTTCTTATTTAAATAAAAATGTTGTCATTGTCTTGGGCTACTTTTTCACTTAGTGTACTGTTATTTCTACACTCCGTCGCTAGATGGTGCGCAAGCAAGGTGCATGACGTCCTTGTAGCAGTTGTGCTCCCTGTCGCTAGATTGTACTGCCGTAACTTGGAAGGAAGCAGGAGACGAAGTGTCTTGTTTATGTCAGCTACATCGTCTCGTTGCCATGGTAACCTGACGTCAGTTGTGACGTCATTACCTGCCGTTAGACAGACGAGTGAAGATGTTCCTGTGTCGGCAAGGCAATATCGTCTAGTTCAGTTGATGAAAGTTTACATTGCAACAGGCTTCTTTTTCTTTTATATTGAGGCTTTTATTTACTTTCCCAATGAATAGTATGTATTTATAACGTTATCTACCCTGTTGTTGATGAAGGTTGATGGCTTTTAGTGTATAATGTTTGCAGTGAAAGACACTTACTAATTTTATTAGAAATTCCCTTCAGTAGGTGGAAAGATGAAGACAAAAAGGGATTTATTAATTAATTTATTAATTTGTGGGTGGCCAAAGAAATTAATAGAACTGTGCACTAAAGAAATAAAACCGGAAAGTCCTATAGCCTTCATCGCAAGGGATCTTGGTTCGAACAGTTCACATAGTTGTGCAGTAGTTATAGAACTGTTCTGTTGGCCTTGCTTACTATACAGGAACAGTAACAAATTTCCAAAACATTACGCGCGGGTTGGACAAACACAAAGACAGTGAGCAACATTTAAAGAACCAGTTACCACTTAGAACACGCACACAAGCACGATATCTGGCACTTTACGGGAAAATGCAAGACTAAGTGCACTTAAATGTAATGTGAATGTGACTTTAAATAGGCAGATCCTGGGACTTGTGATTAGAGTTGTTCTATACTTAAGTTTACAGGAACTCTCTTCTAGAGAGGAGGGCCGATAACCTAGATGTTAGGCCTCTTAAAGCAACAATTATCATCATCATCATCGTCTTCTAGAGGACATGACAAGACCTCTTTAAACCGTGTGCGCTTTAAGGAATTATTGAAGATACGGACATCTAAAAAGTCCTTAGAACCTCAAAATTATTAAAATAAAATTCAAAGGGTGTTCTCTGGAAATAACTGATGCAACATCAGAGTACATCAGAGATCATATTAAGGACCGACTTAATAATGTTAGAGCCTCCGTGGCTTAGGCGGCAGCACGCCGGCCTCTCACCGCTGGGTCCGTGGTTCGAATCCCGGTCACTCCATGTGAGATCTGTGCTGGACAAAACGGAGGCAGACAGGTTTTTCTCCGGGTACTCCGGTTTTCCCGGTCAAAAATTTAATTCCAGCAACACTCTCCACTATCATTTCATTTCATCTGTCATTCATTTCATCATTGCCCCAGAGGAGTGCGTCAGGCCTCGGCAGCCGGCACAGTTCATATCCTCGCTGCTAGATGGGGGGGGGGGGGGGGGCTTCATTCATTCCATTCATGACCCAATCGGAGACTAGAAGCAGGCTGTGAATTTTCATTTTTTTCTTAATAATGTTCCGCTTTTTTCTATGCTAACGCATGGCTGTGATAAATTACAATTCTTAAATAAGTCTTATAGATTCCGACAAATTTGAGCTGTATAACAAACATAATCAACAATAGGCCTACCCCACATTTAAGAAATGAACTGTCACTCTTTTATGCTCATGAATCCTACAACGTAAAAATAGTCGGGAGAAATACATCAAGAACTCCGTGAATAGAAGAGACTTACAAACTTTTGCTTAAGGACACGACGTACTCTTGCATGATGAAAATATCGTTTTTTTGATTTTGGCGCCATAAAATTCTTCATTCTTTTCTGAATCCAAATATATATAGTTTGTGTTTTTTTTATGTCTACAACTACCTTAAATTCATTTTTTTAAAATTAGCGTCGCATGCTCTGAATAATTCACTTTTAACTTTGCCAGCTGTTTTCCGTTAATACTCATTTTCCATGTTTAGGTACCAATAACAAGGAAACCATTTAAGATAGAGGGCTAATTTTTTTACATTAACTTGCCTAATGGAGTACTTGAATATTAACCTATTTGCACTTCCAAAACATAGTAGGCATGGATTGGGAAGAGAAAAATTAATACATATTTTTGAATACATTTAAAAAGAAAGAGTTCGGATTCTTTTTTCTTGCATTCTGTCCCAATAAGAATGAAACAAAGTGGTTACCGGTACTCATCTGCCATGATCCATTCCAAGTGTGTGAACAGAATTTGAGAATATTTGATTGAAAAACAACTGAGAAATGTGTACCTGAAGCAAATTATACAACATTTTTTTGAAAATGTATCTGTCCAAATTTGTATTCATTTCACACATCCTATAAAAGCAAAGTAGCACTACATGGTCATAAACAGCTCAGAATATACCGCTTCTTATATGTGACAAGAATCATAGCTGTACTTTTAGCATAAATCCAGAAAATACTTAGTAAAGTGATGCCACAAAAATAGACTTTTTCATCGTGTAAGAGTACGTGGCGACTCAATTGGGTACTAGCAATACCTTCTACAAGTGCATCAGTACAACGCAGTTTCTCTTGTTTGAAAAGATCAATACTTTTGCATGTAACACAATATCTGACTCCAGAATTACATCATTGGCTATCTCCATAAATCGTGAATTGTAGTTGAAATTGATTGAAGACCTTCTATGAGGACATCATAGATAAGATTGCCAACCTTAGAGAACGGAGGATTCATTTAAGCTATACAAATAAGCGAGTTTGACTTTTTAGTGCGATAACTTATGTTTGGTTTGGTTTTAAGTACTAGGCTTTTAGTAGATATTTTAGCATTAAAATAGGAAAAGGATGTCAATATTCACAAACTCAAACATCATGCACTGATGAAATTAGGAGTTTGGCTCTTCACCTGATATTTGATCTACGAGCCGCCACTGCATCGAAGGGATGTTAGAAGGGAAAAACACTAGAAGAAGACCACCACTTGCATACATCACACAGTTAATGACCGACACGAACACCAAATCATACCGTGAATTGAAGAGGATGGCGGAGAATAGAGAAGATTGGTGAGTTGCTGCAAACCAGCCCCAGGGCTGTTAACTTAAGAGAGAGAGAGGGAACTAGGACATATAAGACTGTATTAATTTTAGTAGAAGCATTATTTCATTTTGGTTTGGGGTTAATGGCTTTATTTTGACCTAGTAATGTTAAATGTTAGATTCGTGGCTGTACTATAAGGTACCATGTATTGGTATTTTCGAATGCTGGAAATGTTACAACCCCGGAAAAGACAAGCAGTAATTCGACTTGTGGTGGCAAGTTCAGGGAATATCTAGGCTACTTATAGCATGAACTCCCATGAACTCCGAGTGGAAAAATACTGGGTGACGCGAGTGTGAATTTCGACTGTCAAATGTTCATGTGTTGACAAGGATGTTCCGCTAGGAGCGGGCCACGCACGAGTTAGGTCCGGCAGAAATAGTGGGGTTATGTATCCGTTCGCCAGTGCCTATAATGGCGTGTCTTGGGTTCAGAAGAGGTCTTCTTGCTTTTACAGCGAAAGTCCGTTGTCTACTTGCAAATTAGTGTCGTTATAACTTAATCATGGTATCGTAAAACGAACGAGCAGTGACTAATCTTTAGCAAACCACTGAGCTCTTACGGGCTATTGGAGGCTATGTGTATTTTATGGGTCCATCCATACCATGGGCTGTCGGTAATAACTTACCACGCCTAAAATGATAATCATTCGTAAACATTTCATCGTAAAGTCATGCGAGAATGGAGACGTGGACGAACAGTTCGAGAAGGAAGAAAGTGAAGCGAACCAGTCTGTACGTGTGTATATTTTCGTGTACAAAGTGTAAATACATAGGAGGCGGGTAGGCCTAGGTCTAATATGGCCGTAAGTGTTTGCTGCTCTAAGAGCCTAAATTCAGTGGCAAGGTACTGTACAAAATTTATCACGAGTGTATTGAAGGGTATTTCTCATGTTGTATATTATGTATATAGATGTATAGTACAGCCAATAGATTGTTTCTTTTAAATTCATGTGTGTGTTAATTCCTGTTTTGCATGAACCTGGTAACATCAGCGAACGCATGCCAAATGCCCTACGCCTGGGATAAGGCGTTTCATAGTCGGGGCAACAGTTATGTATTTTATTCTATTTTATTCAGGAAGACCCATATGGTCAACCTTGGCGCCCATTCAAAGTCGGGAAATATATATGTTTAAATCACTTGTGGCCTGTATTTAAAGGCGGTTAATTCTGTAGGTTTGCGTTAATGAGGGTAGTTAAAGTTAAATCAACCCCAGTGGGGAGGTGAGAGTGTTTCAGTGGCAGCCCAACGTGAGGCCTTAGACATGCTGATGTGTACCAGGACACAGGAATTAAACTGTAGGCATATTTTCATCATTTCACATATTTCAATTAGGGATGGCTACGTTAGAGCCAGGATGCAATTCTGCTTTGTTGGGGGACGGTACTGGTGAGCGGCAGAACCAGATTGGGTCTGATAGGCAATTTGCTATAGGGATGGGGGAAAACAGTCGAGTCAAGGGAGATTTTCCAGGGCAGGGCGGAAATGAATTAAGTATGATGGCCATGTTGGAGAAGCTCCTACTTCGTAGCAACAAGTCTGAAGGGATGGAGGAGAGGATGACCAGTCAGATGGCCTCCCAGATAACTAGTTTAAAAGAGCATTTGTCACAGAAGCTTGATGAGGTCACGGAGCATTTGTCGGAGAAGCTTGATGTGATTAGCCTAGACAGCCATGTCACTAGCCAGGTTAGTGAAGTCAGTGTAGAAGCCACTAATCTGGAAACTAAGCTAGGTAATCAGATTGCTGTTCAGGAAGAGAGCGTAGACTCTGAAGTAGATAAGTTGGATGCTCAAGTGAAGCTGGCAGGGGAAATTTCTAGCCACGCACTGGAGACTAGCCGGAAATTTTCCAGGGTAGATAGGAAGTTGGGAGAGCAGAAAGAGGAAATTGTAGGCATCGTGGAAGAGAACATTGAGGCTATTGAGAAAGAGAGTGGTAGGCCTATGAGAGAGGAGATGGATGAGAGTACTGAGGTTAGTGAGGAGATTGCTGGGAGAGTGGAGATGGATGAGAGTGCTGAGGTTAGTGGGGAGAGTGGCGAGAGAGTGGCAGGGTGTCGAGCGATGGCCTTTTTTCAAATTCCCGTATAATTCCCGTATTTCCCGTACGAAAATCCACCAAATTCCCGTATATTTTAGAACCCTCTAAGACTAGAGTTCGCATACCGAATGGCTGAAAAATGAATCTTAAAGCGCGAATCAAAATTGTCTGGCGTAAGTGTAACTGCATTTTTGGAGACACTTCCGCAGCTCACGGGTGATGGCGATATTTAGGCCTAACCCGTAGCGTGAGCAAAGCGCGCGCCCGCGCGCGCGAGTGAACTCTCTCGCAGATGGGATGGGATGCTACGAACACAAATAAAATACCGTTTACCTGAGGAGAGCTGATATAAATGACTGTTTTACTGAGGAGAAGTGATGTGCGCGAGTGACGCTTGGACTCGCGAGAATCGAGTCTAGCAGTTCCGAGTCTGAACGAGTAACCCGTGCGAAGGACTCCAGTCTCCACGCTGACGTCACGATCCGTACTTACGATATAGGACAGAATGCGGCCAAATTCCCAACACTCGCTAAACTTGCAAACGACTTTTCTACTAGTGATTTACAAGAGAAATCGTTTGCAAAATGCACACTATGCTTCATATTATAACGACTAGGTAATGATAAAGAAAGAAATGTAATTTAAAAAATCAAGTTTAAAAAAACCTCCTCGCCGGGAATCGAACCCCAGCACGCTGCGTGAAAGTTAGCACCGTTAACCACTCCACCAGAGATATCGATAAGACTAATGGCGTTATCAACAGCGATATATACTACTGCTTAGCAAATTATCACGTTGAAGGAAATTTCTCTTTACTGTATTGCGTTCTTTCTGTCATCAGTCCACTTCTTGCCGGTTTCCAATTTTGAATATCCTATTGTATCACTGTGCATTGATGGGAAACTAATAATACTTGGCCAAGGCGTACCGACATTACTATATATCGTGTAGTTTCCATATATGGCTCACGGATAACGCTGACAGCGTCCTCGGCCTCGATTCCGGACTCGAGTTTTACGGTTCCAGACTCGATTCTTCGCGAGTCCACTCGCAGCCCATCACTACAGAGGAGGGTTGAGAGAGTAGAGAATAGGAGTGTCACATCTTCATATATATTATTTCAGTAGTATACATCCCTCCTGCGGTGCTCACAAGCGACCGATCGTGACAAATGAGCATTCAAATGAAAGAGAATAGGCATTAGCAGTGACTTATTGCACTATAATTTCATAAATATCTATAATTTCTTTAAAAAAGACTTTAAAAACAATTGTACGAAGTGTGCGATTTGCAATCACCGTTGATGTAGGATAATACGCTCCATACTTCCTGTCCACGGGCCACTGAGACGCATGTTTCATGTCATATTAACATTCTGAGGTCTTTCCTTTATCCTGAAATGTTAATAGTGTTCTATAATCATTTGGTTGAAATAAAAACATAACCTTTCTCCTTAAGTGTCTCATTATAAACCTATTGGAGAAAGTGTGGTTTATGAACATGCGAGATTTCTCGCACGGGTCCGCTAGTAATAAATATTTACTGGAAGTGATTGAATTGTATGGTACCGTAACCTTATAGAGCTTCCACGAGTTAAAATGGCATCGAAGCTTATGCATAACGAACTTCCAGTCCGCGAATCTCCATTTGATTTTCATTGGCAGTGAAACGTTCGTTCGTGATTATCTTCGTTATTATTTCGGATTGTGGTTTTGTTTTTAGGCGTTCAACTTATGAAATAATAACTAAAGGGTTGGTCTTTCATGAATAGTCCAAAGACAAGTGTCTCCAAAAAGAGTAATTAGTAGAACTTCGCATCAGAGACGACCATAATAAACAGCTTGCCTATAAAGTGTGCGATTTGCACATTTCAAACGGCATTGGTCTAACATATCTTCGAGTACAATAATTAAGTTGGTGCAAATTATATATGTTATATGTGAGAATATTATTATAATTTGCTATCCAGTTGTTATATTGGCATATTATGCATTAACGTGACCTGTTTAAATGCTAAATTGTGACGTAAGCTACGAGTTGTAGGCTATTCGCCGTACCGGTAGGCCTAACAACGCATCGTTTCTTCTTTAATATTTATTTAATCATTATAATTATAATAGCCTATCTATTAACACTTATTTAACCAATAATCATTTTATAATTCTATACATATTCCAGGTATTGCAAGAAAGCGATTTGATAGCACATGCGGCTCTACCTTAAAATCCAACCATGCCCAGTTTTCATTACCTATGGATGATATTACCGCAAGTTAATAAACCAAACAACTGCAAACATATTTTTTTAATGCTCATTTACATCTTCACCCTAGTCTACGCAAAGTACCATACGGTAATCACTGAAAGGGTAGGGGGGTTATGACCCCAATTTCACAAACGAACGGACCTCATTTTGCATGAATTATGGAACTCGAATCCTAATGGAGGTATGGATTGTGTGCATTTAGAAATATGTTAGTCAATAATTTAAAACAAGATGCCAGAAAACTAAATACAAAAAGCTGCGTGCCTACTACGGTGTTAAGTTGCTCCGTGAAAAAAATACACTTCGCCAAGATTATACGTCAGCGTAGCCATTGCGCCAGAAAGCAAATTCTTCTGATTACAAAGAATTTCCAGGGCAATGACGATCGTAACTTCTTCCAACTTAGGAGTCTCAGCGACCCCTATAGTGTCTAGGCAGGAAATAGCACGGGACTCTCGTGAGCAAGAGTTGACCACTCTTTGATTTTTTCAGCCTTAGGATACGAATGTACAATTTTCGGCAGTTGGTGCGAAATTGCAGCACATCCGCGTCTGGAATTTTCTAATATTTTGATCTGTTAGCTTCATTAAGGGCTGCTCTTGTCGAGAAACCCAGGTCTCCTCTGTGAATAACAAGACGGACTGATTCCTGTATGTCATTGTCAGCAACGAGGGCGGCGCGCGTAGCCCAACGCGTAGAGGGTACGGCCGGCGGTCGGCCAGGCAAAGTATGCATTCGACGTTGGCTGGGTTCTCATCCCGCTTAGCGCTCTATCGGTGGCGCAAATTACGGGTGGCAGCGCGGTCTGCAGGCGAAATAGAAGAATGAGCGGGAGGACTCTACCGAGCGTTCGGGGGCTAAGAAGTCGGGCATTATAAGACTTTTCAAGATTTCCCGTATCAAGTGCGAATTTCCCGTATAATTCCCGTATTTTTCCCGGGTCACTAAAATTCCCGTATAATTCCCGTATTTCCCGTATCGCTCGACACCCTGGAGTGGAGATGGATGAGCGAGTCGAGATTAGTTTGCTAGGGAATGGTATGAAGAAGGTAGATGAGAATATTAGCCAGGTTAGCGAGAAGGTAACTAGTATGGAGGAAGATACTGTAGGTAGAATTTTACGTGGTCAAAATCTGGAACTAGGAGGGAGTGAAAATCTTGTTACGAAGTTAGTATGTAATTTCTCTGATGACATTAGGACTGCAGAGTGCGTGCAGGAGATAGTCTCTATTACAGGCATTGAGAGGTCACTTGGAAGGTTAGGTACTTTGAGAAAGCCAGGTAGGCATCGTCAGAGAAATGGGGGTAATCGAAGGGAAGGAAATTATAATCAGGGGAGAGAGAGGAACAGGGATCCAGATAGAGGGGATAGGTACATTTGGTATGAAGATCATGGGAGAGGAAGAAATAACAATGAGAGTCAGGGGTACGGGGAGAAATCAACAGAGGAACAGACCACGTGAGGTAGAGCAGGCAAATAGGGGGCGTGGCAAAGAAAGACAGGTTGAGAGAAGCAATAGGCCAGGAAGTTTAAACCTCGTCAGGACTCACTATATGGAGCAGGGGGAGAGTCCTTGCATAGTATTCCTGCTCACGCTCCGGAAGAAAAACATAATATAGAGTATAATATCAATGTAGGATCTGATAGGTTAGGAGACCAGAGCTGTAAATTAGATTACAGTAAGGCGCTAGTGAAGTTTGAGTGGAGTGAGCAACAGGATTGGGTTAGGTTAGGTTATCAGGTTGGTGGTAGAGATTTTGTTAGTGTCGTTGGATGCATTCAGGTGATTAAAGAGGTTTCTGAGGAGAAAGAATTAGGTGTTGGCATGGTATCAAGTTGTATTTTGGTCATGAGAGATGATCGTGTGTTGAGTGATGTTGATCACTGTTGTTTCTGGGTCATGGGAGATGATCGTGTGTTGAGTGATGTTGATCACTGTTGTTTCTGGGTCATGAGAGATGATTGTGTGTTGAGTGATGTTGATCACTGTTGTTTCTGGGTCATGAGAGATGATCGTGTATTGAGTGATGTTGATCACTGTTGTTTCTGGGTCATGAGAGATGATCGTGTGTTGAGTGATATTGATCACTGTTTCTGGGTCATGGGAGATGATCGTGTGTTGAGTGATGTTGATCACTGTTGTTTCTGGGTCATGAGAGATGATCGTGTGTTGAGTGATGTTGATCACTGTTGTTTCTGGGTCATGGGAGAAGATCGTGTGTTGAGTGATGTTGATCACTGTTTCTGGGTCATGAGAGATGATCGTGTGTTGAGTGATGTTGATCACTGTTGTTTCTGGGTCATGAGAGATGATCGTGTGTTGAGTGATGTTGATCACTGTTGTTTCTGGGTCATGAGATATGATCGTGTGTT
Organism: Meconema thalassinum; assembly: GCA_946902985.2. Classification (NCBI taxonomy): domain Eukaryota; kingdom Metazoa; phylum Arthropoda; class Insecta; order Orthoptera; family Tettigoniidae; genus Meconema; species Meconema thalassinum. The sequence goes on along the minus strand of OX336392.1, from coordinate 13,402,553 downwards.
GAGTGATGTTGATAACTGTTGTTTCTGGGTCATGAGAGATGATCGTGTGTTGAGTGATGTTGATCACTGTTGTTTCTGGGTCATGAGAGATGATCGTGTGTTGAGTGATGTTGATCACTGTTGTTTCAGGGTCATGAGAGATGATCGTGTGTTGAGTGATGTTGATCACTGTTGTTTCTGGGTCATGAGAGATGATCGTGTGTTGAGTGATGTTGATCACTGTTGTTTCTGGGTCATGAGAGATGATCGTGTGTTGAGTGATATTGATCACTGTTTCTGGGTCATGGGAGATGATCGTGTGTTGAGTGATGTTGATCACTGTTGTTTCTGGGTCATGAGAGATGATCGTGTGTTGAGTGATGTTGATCACAGTTTCTGGGTCATGGGAGATGATCGTGTGTTGAGTGATGTTGATCACTGTTTCTGGGCCATGAGAGATGATCGTGTGTTGAGTGATGTTGATCACTGTTGTTTCTGGGTCATGGCAGATGATCGTGTGTTGAGTGATGTTGATCACTGTTTCTGGGTCATGAGAGATGATCGTGTGTTGAGTGATATTGATCACTGTTTCTGGGTCATGTGAGATGATCGTGTGTTGAGTGATGTTGATCACTGTTGTTTCTGGGTCATGAGAGATGATCGTGTGTTGAGTGATGTTGATCACTGTTGTTTCTGGGTCATGAGAGATGATCGTGTGTTGAGTGATGTTGATCACTGTTGTTTCTGGGTCATGAGAGATGATCGTGTGTTGAGTGATATTGATCACTGTTTCTGGGTCATGGGAGATGATCGTGTGTTGAGTGATGTTGATCACTGTTGTTTCTGGGTCATGAGAGATGATCGTGTGTTGAGTGATGTTGATCACTGTTTCTGGGTCATGGGAGATGATCGTGTGTTGAGTGATGTTGATCACTGTTTCTGGGTCATGGGAGATGATCGTGTGTTGAGTGATGTTGATCACTGTTGTTTCTGGGTCATGAGAGATGATCGTGTGTTGAGTGATGTTGATCACTGTTGTTTCTGGGTCATGAGAGATGATTGTGTGTTGAGTGATGTTGATCACTGTTGTTTCTGGGTCATGGGAGATGATCGTGTGTTGAGTGATGTTGATCACTGTTTCTGGGTCATGGGAGATGATCGTGTGTTGAGTGATGTTGATCACTGTTGTTTCTGGGTCATGGAAGATGATCGTGTGTTGAGTGATGTTGATCGCTGTTTCTGGGTCATGAGAGATGATCGTGTGTTGAGTGATGTTGATCACTGTTGTTTCTGGGTCATGAGAGATGATCGTGTGTTGAGTGATGTTGATCACTGTTGTTTCTGGGTCATGGGAGATGATCGTGTGTTGAGTGATGTTGATCACTGTTGTTTCTGGGTCATGAGAGATGATTGTGTGTTGAGTGACGTTGATCACTGTTTCTGGGTCATGAGAGATGATCGTGAGTTGAGTGATGTTGATCACTGTTTCTGGGTCATGAGAGATGATCGTGTTTTGAGTGATGTTGATCACTGTTTCTGGGTCATGAGAGATGATCGTGTGTTGAGTGATGTTGATCACTGTTGTTTCTGGGTCATGGGAGATGATCGTGTGTTGAGTGATGTTGATCACTGTTGTTTCTGGGCCATGAGAGATGCTCGTGTGTTGAGTGATGTTGATCACTGTTGTTTCTGGGTCATGGGAGATGATCGTGTGTTGAGTGATGTTGATCACTGTTTCTGGGTCATGAGAGATGATCGTGTGTTGAGTGATGTTGATCACTGTTGTTTCTGGGTCATGAGAGATGATCGGGTGTTGAGTGATGTTGATCACTGTTGTTTCTGGGTCATGAGAGATGATCGTGTGTTGAGTGATGTTGATCACTGTTGTTTCTGGGTCATGAGAGATGATCGTGTGTTGAGTGATGTTGATCACTGTTGTTTCTGGGTCATGAGAGATGATCGTGTGTTGAGTGATGTTGATCACTGTTGTTTCTGGGTCATGAGAGATGGTCGTGTGTTGAGTGATGTTGATCACTGTTGTTTCTGGGTCATGAGAGATGATCGTGTGTTGAGTGATGTTGATCACTGTTGTTTCTGGGTCATGAGGGATGATCGTGTGTTGAGTGATATTGATCACTGTTTCTGGGTCATGGGAGATGATCGTGTGTTGAGTGATGTTGATCACTGTTGTTTCTGGGTCATGAGAGATGATCGTGTGTTGAGTGATGTTGATCACTGTTGTTTCTGGGTCATGGGAGAAGATCGTGTGTTGAGTGATGTTGATCACTGTTGTTTCTGGGTCACGAGAGATGATGGTGTGTTGAGTGATGTTGATCACTGTGTGGAGGCAGTTGTTAAAGATACCATGTTGGACGAGGGTCAGAAGTCAGAGGTGCTTGACGTTCTTAGGGAACACAGGGTTGTGTTCTCGGAGGAACCTGGATGTACCCACGACTACGGGCATAGTTTTGACATCGCAGATAGGTCTAGCTTTAGCGGTCCTAGGTACCCTATAGCTCACTTTCACATGGAGGGTGTTGTTGAGGTGATTGGTCAGATGCTTTATGAGGTCATATTTGAGATTAGTATCAGTCAGTCTGTTAGTCTTCTGGAGGTGGTGACCATGTGGGATGGTACCAGTAGGTTATGTTTGGAGGGCGTGGCAGTGAGTGGTTTGCAGGAAGGATTTCTTTTTGTGTTTCTCGCAGGATTTTGGGATTTTCAACAGGGAAAGCTGTACCCTAAGAGATTAAATAAATTGAGGATTATTGTAGTTGTAGGTAAGATACATTTGAAACAGCAGGAAAGGGAGGGGGTAAAAATTAAGTTAGGAAGTCTGGTGTTGTTGCGAGCTGAGCATCTGCTGTCGGTAGAGCAGAGTTGCGTTCTTGACGTTTTTCATTCCGGTCCATTTGCTATAGACCGCAGGGTAGGTGCATGTGCCTACAGCTTGATTACCAACGATGACAAGGTCCTAGGTACATATAACGTTGCTTACCTCAAGCTATATGTCACCTAGAGATCTTGCTCACAATGACAAGACAGGAGTTCTAGGGTATTTGTGCGAGGGACAAGGAGTAAATCTATAACCTTTTAGTTTTAGAGATTGATCCTTGTGGGGGCGTCTGTAACCGAATTTATTCAGTTACATTAGCTCACCCTCGGGTTTTTGCTTTGTGCAGTTAGTTTGGGGTATTTTATTTGTATCTTATTATATTGGGTTAACGTGGGGATGAAGCGGTGATTTTTATTGTGCCTGTGTATTTTTTTGTGTGGACGGATTCATCTTTGGATGTCCCGGACCAAGTAGAGTCATTGTTTATTAATTATCAGTTTTCGGATATTTGATATTATAAATACGGGGTTTTTGCGATTTATTACGTTCTGGGAACTAGGATATATAAGACTGTATTATTTTTAGTAGAAGCATTATTTCATTTCGGTTTGGGGTTAATGGCTTTATTTTGACCTAATAATGTTAAATGTTAGATTCGTGGCTGAACTATAAGGTATCATGTATTGGTGTTTTCGAGTGCTGGAAATGTTACAAACCTGGAAAAGACAGGCAGTAATTCGACTTGTGGTGGCAAGTTCAGGGAATACCCAGGCTATTTATAGCATGAACCCCCATGAACTTCAAGTGGAAAAATACTGGGTGACGTGAGTGTGAATTTCGACTGTCAAATGTTCATGTGTTGACACGGATGTTCGCTAGGAGCGGGCCACGCATGAGTTAGTTCTGGCAGAAATAGCGGGGTTATGTATCCGTTCGCCAGTGCTTATAATGGCGTGTCTTGGGTTCAGAAGAGGTCTTCTTGCTTTTACAGCGAAAGTCCGTTGTCTACTTGCAAATTAGTGTCGTTATAACTTAATCATGGTATCGTAAAACGAACGAGCAGTGACTAATCTTTAGCAAACCACTGAGCTCTTACGGGCTATTGGAGGCTATGTGTATTTTATGGGTCCATCCATACCATGGGCTGTCGGTAATAACTTACCACGCCTAAAATGATAATCATTCGTAAACATTTCATCGTAAAGTCATGCGAGAATGGAGACGTGAACGAACAGTTCGAGAAGGAAGAAAGTAAAGCGAACCAGTCTGTACGTGTGTATATTTTCGTGTACAAAGTGTAAATACATAGGAGGCGGGTAGGCCTAGGTCTAATATGGCCGTAAGTGTTTGCTGCTCTAAGAGCCTAAATTCAGTGGCAAGGTACTGTACAAAATTTATCACGAGTGTATTGAAGGGTATTTCTCATGTTGTATATTATGTATATAGATGTATAGTACAGCCAATATATTGTTTCTTTTAAAGTCATGTGTGTGTTAATTTCTGTTTTGCATGAACCTGGTAACATCAGCGAACGCATGCCAAATGCCCTACGCCTGGGATAAGGCGTTTCATAGTCGGGGCAACAGTTATGTATTTTATTCTATTTTATTCAGGAAGACCCATATGGTCAACCTTGGCGCCCATTCAAAGTCGGGAAATATATATGTTTAAATCACTTGTGGCCTGTATTTAAAGGCGGTTAATTCTGTAGGTTTGCGTTAATGAGGGTAGTTAAAAGTTAAATCAACCCCAGCGGGGAGGTGAGAGTGTTTCAAATGGTTTGGGTGATAGTGAAAGATGAGATGAGAATGAAAACTATAACTATTACTAACTACAGACTTACATACTAGAAGATGAAATGGTAAACAAATTAAGGATAAGGCAAATAAAGGACAGGGAGAAAAGAAATGCCCTCAACCCCCGAAGAATGAGGATTGAGGGACTTGGAAGGAAGGAGAGCCATGAAAGGCAAATAGGAAAGGAAAAGAGGAGAGGGCCCGCCCTAAGGTCAGAGGAAAAAGGGGACAAACCGGACCCAGCTCAGGAATCCCTCGGGGCCGCCAACTCACCAGCCATGAGCCCTTGAAGGTGTTAGCACTAGCTAGGCTGCACCAGAAATGGTGGGCCTACATACACCCTGCCTCCTTGAGGGCCTTGTGCAGAAGGCAGGAGATAACATGAAAAGGAAAAGAAGGCTGACCCCTCGCAGAATGAAGGTATTAGGAAAGATGAGACAAGGGCCAGGAAGAGACTCCCTAGGCCTCGGGTACCCTAATACCTTCGGGGTCGGAAAAGAACAAGAGTTGACCAAGAGAGGCCGACAGGAAAGAAGACGGAGAGGAGCCTCGAGCCTGGCACAAGTAAGTGGAAGCAATGCCGGACTCAGCTGGCATCCCGTGGTCGCCAACCCACGTCCCACTAAATGTGAGTCCCTGGGGGGAGCTGGCTAAAACCCTGGAATGGGGACTTTGGGAAACACCAACCATTGCAGCTATCGTCTGACAAGTGTGAAAGTATGACGACTCCTTATTCAATTCTCCCAGAACACTCCTATTTGATTCAATATACATTTATGCCACTAAAATTTTACATACAATAGCTATTCTCAAAATATTGCTTGAGAAGACGAGCGATCTTGCTGAGTAAACAGCACACTTAACTTACAGCTGAGTAAGCTTCAAGGTATGTATTCTGCCATCCGCCGATAACAGGGACACTGCAGTTATCCGCCCCAATAGCTTAAACAGGGAAATCCTCAAACCCAATTCAGAGTACATATTTACTCGGCTATAAGAACCCCTCACCTATAGTAACACCCCCCCCCCTTAATATTCGAGAGCCAAAATAAAAAAAATCTTGGAAATCACTTATAGTACCCCTCCTTAATTATTGAGAGTCAAAATACAACATTCTTAGAAATTGACGAATTCTTAAAAGAATTTATAATTACAACTGAAATTCATTCTCTTTTATAGAAAAAATACTTTTATGTTTGACGATGTTGAAATGTAAATATTATATGTCAGAAAACTGTACTATAATGTTACACCAATTGAGACATCAAGACTGAGGTGGTATGGACACTTAAAGAGAATGGATGAAAGAAGATTCCCAAGAGGATACATGGGATGCAGATGCAGACGATACGACCAAGGGGAAGACCAAGAGATAGATGGTGTAACATTTCAGGCCTACAAGAAGAGAGGCTCCACATTAATACCCTGGTGTTGGAGCTGGAGAGCTTGCGAGTAAACAAGGCCGAGCTTGAGAACCTCAAGGTGGCAGCCGAGATGAAGGCCATAGAACTCGAGGAGCAGATCGACATCCTGGTGCGAGAGAAGTCCGAGCTTCAGGAAGAGAGCTCCAACTTAAAACAGACGCTCGACATGATGTCCACCGAGAAAAGTCAGGCCGATGAACATGCCCGCGTCCTCTCTCTGGAGAAAGCAGACTTGCAGCTACAGTTAAACGCTCTGCAGCAAGAGAAGGCTGAATTACAGCAAGAACTCTCTTCCATGCAAGCTTCAAGTCTACTGGTGGAAGTTGACACGAACCGTTCATTCCAAATGTTGAGCTCCAAAGAAGGGGAAGAGGAGAAGTGGAAGAGAGTCTCTATGTCGGACGAAGCTCCAGCAGAGAAACACGTCAAAGATTCCTCTAATCATGAGCTATCTTTAAAACTGCTTGAAACAGAGGTGGATGAAATGCGCAAGACAATTGCTGAGCAGAAAGAGATTATTGCCGACTTGAATTCGAAATTGGAATCACGGGAAGAAGATAATGAAATGCAACAAGAAATGATTTCAAAATTAGAACATTTAGGTCAAGAAGTGGAGAAAATGATGAAGATGCAAACAAGATCTCTGAGATTGTAAAGGAGTTGAACGAGATGGCAGGTGATCTCGAAGAATGGAAAACGAGGTGTTCCTACCTTGCAAGGGCTCCTCTTTCACCATTTCCCTGACCTTTTCATTCCTCACCCTGTCTCTTCTTGTTACTCCGTTTCTACTTCGCAGGAACTTCATTTCACCTGCCTGTATTCTGCTTATGTCTCTTTTCTTCATTGTCCACGTTTCTGAAGCATAGGTCAGTATCGGGATATAGTAGCTTCTGTATAACACTTCCTTGCTTTTTTGTGGGACATCTTTATTCCACACTAAGCTCCTAATGCTTCTCAGAAATGCTTCTGCCTGTCTGCCACGTTCCGTAATCTCTTGGTCATTTCTCCCATTTTCCTCCACTATACTTCCCAAGTACTTGAGACTCTCCACCTTCTTCAGCTGTCCACCTCCGAGTGTTATCCCACTCATTGGTCTGCCTTTTTCCTGGTCGTTAACAGGATCTCACATTTACTGATGTTGAACTTCCATCTGTACTCTCCCACTGTTTCTTCCCAAGCCTTCAGTTGCTCCTGAATTTCCTCCTTCTTGTTTCCCCAGACCATGAGATCATCTGCAAACACCATTGCTTTCATCTTATCTTCTCCTATATTTCCTGCTATCCGTGTCATTACCTCGTCCATAACCACAATAAAGAGAAGGGGTGACAGCGCACTACCCTGTTTCAGGCCACTCATTTGTCTGAACCAGTCTGTTCTTTCCCCTCCAACTTTCACACAACTCACACTTCCACAATACATCTCCTTCACTCTGCCTACAGTCCCTTTTTCCACTCCCATGTTTTCCATTGCTTTCCAAACCTTCTCCCTACACACACTATCATATGCCTTTTCGATGTCCAGAAAGGCCATCAACAGATCCTCTCCAAATTCAGAGTAGTGTTCCTGAAGCTGTCTCACTGAAAATATGAGATCCACTGTTGATCTCCCAGGTCTGAATCCATACTGCTCCTCTCTCAATTACACCAATGTCTTTAAATGTCCCCATAGCCAGAAATCTAATGGATTAAGGTCTGACAAAACCGCACAGCCGCATACTACGACTAAACATCCAAATCATGCAAAGACTTTCAACGGAAAGACACCTGCATCACCAAACACAACGCCTCGTCCACGCGGTTAAATGGTGCATATCTCAACAGGTATTTGTTTCCGGACATATGTTGTTGTTGTTGTTTCCTATGGCTAGCCTGGAATCCATCAGCTTTCTCACGTTCCAATAGAGTTGTGAGAGGTTTCCTGAAGTTCTAGCAGTCACATCAAGATTGTTGCAATGTAGCAGGTGCCCCTTATCCATTTTACTTCCAGGTTCGTGACAAAGTGTGCATTCTTCAGATCTCAGCATGTTGATTAGTTTCAGATGAGCTGCAAGGCAGTCGTGGCCAGTGTTAAGTCTGAAGAAGGCTACAAGCTTCTCTTCTTGGTGTTAATTTATATTGATCCCATTTAGCATCTATGTCATTCCATAATTTTGGTTTCTGCTGTTTTCTTTGCCATTTCTTCATACCTGTTTTTGATAGTATTTTTCAAGATCCTTTTTGCTAACATAAAATCAGTCTGACTGACAGGTTGTTGTAGTGAGGTACCTTTTCTTGGCTAATCTGTCTGCCTCTTCATTACCTGCTATTCCAACATGATAAGGGATCCACTGAAATGAGATCTGTTTGTGGAGTCTTTGAAGGTTTTTTATCATACAAAAAATTTCTACAAAAAAGGTACCACATTTAAAAAGCCATTTTGCAAAGCCTTTGTATGGAAGCTGCTGCACTATGGAAGTGAAACTTGAACTGTTGGTGCAGCAGAAAAGAGGAGAATAGATGCATTTGCAATGTGGTGTTATAGGAAAGTGATAGACTAACAAATGAAGACGTATTAAGACGAGTTGGGGAATAGAGAGGATTCTGGTGACTGCTAATAAAGAGAAGAGATAGGTTGCTAGGGAATATGCAGTACCAAGACACCCAAGATCTATGGACAAAATAAACTAGTTAATTTGGTGTGCAATACCTATTAAAGGAATTCCGCCTAGTCAATACACAATTTATTATTAATCTTCAAAAGAAGTACACGTTTCAAGAACTGTAGTTCCCCTTCTCAGCTTCTCTTTTGACTAGTCATCATCATCTTGCACAGTTTCCAGCCACTGGCCGGGTCTGTTTGGAACACAAGCCTTTCCAACGTCTTCTGTCTTCCCACCATCTCTCAGCCTCCACCCTTGTCCGGTCTTCTCCTATCTTCTTCACGCTTTCTTTCACTCCCTTCAGCCACCTGTCTCTCGGTCTCCTTCCTTCCCACTTCGTCTCGTGTATCCTCTTAGGTATCCTCTTCTCCTCCATTCGTTTTACATGTCCATACCATCTAAGTCTAGATTTCTCTATACCATCCTGTAATGGTTCCTCCTTCATTAATTCTCTGGTCCTCTCATTTCTTATTCTATCCATCTTTATAGCTCCAATACTGCTTCTCAAGAACCTCATCTCACTGGCCTGTATTTTGCTCTTCTCCCTTCCTTTCATAACCCAGGTCTCCGAGGCAAACGTCAGGATAGGAACATAGTATGTCCGATATATGATCTTTTTGCTGGTCTGAGGGACATCCTTGCTCCATTGACAAAATAAACTGGTTAATTTGTGTGCAACACCTATCAAAAGGAATTCAACCTAGACAATACACCAATTTATTATGAATTTTCGAAACAAGTACATGTTTCGAGAATTCTAGTTCGCTTCCTCAGCTTCTCTTTTGACTAGTATAATCATTGTGCCAGTAAAATGACTGCCACAATATTCTTGTACCCACTCCTCCCCCTCTCGCCGGGCTGCCTACCCCGGGAGCTGGGCTCTGAACACTGAATTTCAAAAATTGTCAAACTCCCGCCGTCACCCCTCTCTGCCTGACGACGTATTTCCGGCCTTGGAAAGGAACATGACGTCATGAAGAGTCTCCAGATGCTTCGCGAATATTCGAGACTAAAATTCATATTACCGGCCGCACCACAATGCTGCGCGACGATTGGTCGATGAGCGCGCGCATGCGCCGAGAACTGTGATTACTGTGCGTCCTAACTGACGCGATCACTCTGCTTGGGGCTTTTGAACTGCTAAGTCTCTGTTAGTGAACTCGCCACGATGTAGTGGAAAAACGCTGTTAGCTGGCCGCTTGGATCGGCCAGCCATTTGTGGCTGATATAGGCCATGAGGCTTAATTTAAGGTACTGTGTTGTGTGATCTGCATTTATATTTTTGCTTCAGTTATTTTATTTCTTTACTCTCGATGGAGTCGTTTTATTAATATTTGCTGTTTCAGTGCGGTGTGAAACATATGCGTCTGTCGAACTTTGGACTTGTATTTTGTGTTGGCCACACATTACTTGGAAAATCATCTATTTCATGTTGCTAAGTAATATAATCCTGGCAAATATCTTCGCCTCAAGTTCCGAGTCTAAAACTGTATTTTACGCCTAACCCAGGCCATGATAATTCAAACACGTGTTGAACATAAAATAATAACGGTCATTATTCAGACGCCAAACTAACTTTGATAATAGATTGATGGTGTTTATCTAAAAGGACTTGAACCAATACCCATATTTGATATACAAAATGTTGTAATTTTGGATGGGGAATTTTATGTTATTTGCCGGCGGCATTCCCTTTGCTATTGTCGTCGTCTGGTCGGCTATTCTTAGACGCCCCATGGCGTAGGCTTTCCTAGCCTTGGGCCTTCCGCCCTTTTTTTATGTTGCCTTCTGCAATATTCAAATGGTCTGTATTTGGTAAGCCCCCCCCGGACGAATTAATTAAAATCCACCCTTTGTTTGCGTACACGTGTCCGTGTACTTAGTGTAGCGTCTGTGATTTGCCATATCACCATGCCCACCTATTTTTGCTCGGATAGCAATTTTCACTTCTCCTGCTTCCGCTCTCTCGAGCCGTGCATCTTTTTGTTTGGTATTTTTGGGTTAATCTTTGTTGGCCTGCTGCGCCCAAGCCGACGAAATCTAAGGGGATCCTCCCAGTTTCAATCAGGTCCCAAGTGTATTTTATCTTGTGCCCCAATTCCTTGCTGTATACCAAATTGTTAAATATATTTCTTTTGTTAACCTTGTTTTAAACATGACTATTATTATTATTAGTTATGGGGGACATCTAGCAGTAAAACCCCACCCCTCTGGACAATTGTCCAGTCCTCCACTTACCAGTCATTCTGACCGTTCCGCGGGGTAGCGAGAGAGTGATTTGATTTCCGCATCTCCTATCGCCGCACAATCATCATCAATTTCCCTTTTCCAGCTTAGGCTGGGTCGGAGCAAATATGACACTCCTCCACTTTACTCTGTCTGTCCACCATCCTTAACTATTCGACTCCACTCCAGGTTCCGTTCCCTCACACTGTCTTTTCACTAAATCCATCCACTGCCCTCGAGGTCTTCCTTGTCCTCTCTTTCTAGTCATCCGTCTCTCCATCATTTGTTTTAGCAATCTTTCATCATTCATCCTTTTCACATGTCCATACCCTCTCAATCTGTTCTCCTTCAGTTTATTATTCGACTTCTGTACATTCAATTCCTTTCGAATGTCTTGATTTCCCACTCTATCTCATCTATTCTGTACAATAAGCCTCAGGAATTTCATTTCGGCTGCCTGTATTCTACTTTCATCTCTCCTCATCATCGGCCAAGTTTCTGCTCCATAAGTCATTATTGATAAGTACCAGTAATAGGTCTTGTACATCACTTCTTTAGCCTTCTTTATCCCAAATTAAACTTTGAACCTGATGATAGAAAACACTCCCACATTGTCTCTATTGTAGATTTCCATATCCAATCTTGCACTTTCCATCAATTCACTTCCTAAATATTTTAAGTGCTCTACTACTTCCAGATCTACATCTCCAATTTTAACAATCCCTTTTCCCTGTATCTTTCATGTTGTCATTACCATTGTCTTACTTTTCTCTACACTGATTTCCATTTCCCAATATTTTCCTTCGGTACATCCAGCTGTTCTTGGATCTCATTCTCTATTTATACTATTGGGTTAATTGTTCCCATTATGCTGGGGCAAGTATCTGGGAAGCCTGATACAAGATAATGGAAGAAACGATAGAGAAATAAATGAGCGGGGGAGACAGGCAGAAGCATTCCGGAGGAGTGTGAGAAGCTTGTTATGGAGCAAGGATGTCCCTCAGAACAGCAAAAAGATTACATATCGGAAGTACTATGTCCCTATCCTGACGTATGTCTCGGAGACCTGGGTTATGAAAGGAAGGGAGAAGAACAAAATACAGGCCAGTGAGATGAGGTTCTTGAGAAGCAGTATTGGAGCTACAAAGATGGACAGAATAAGAAATGAGTGGACCAGAGATTTAATGAAGGAGGAACCATTACAAGATGGTATAGAGAAATCTAGACTTAGATGGTATGGACATGTAAAGCGAATAGAGGAGAAAAGGATACCCAGGAGGATACACGAGATGAAGTGGGAAGGAAAGAGACCGAGAGACAGGTAGCTGAGGGGGGGGGGAGGAGAAAGCTTGAAGATGAGAGGAGAAGACTGGACAAGGGTGGAGGCTGAGAGATGATGGGAAGACAGAAGACGTTGGAGAGGCTTGTGTTCCAAACAGACCCGGCCAGTGGCTGGAAACTGTGCAAGATGATGGTGATGCTGTGGCTACATCTCTATTGAGATTTTGTATGCAAGTGGGGGTGGATCAGTTAACATAATTTCCGTCTTGTTATAAAATATTCGAAGGCCAATATAACAATATAGTTACAGTGGTCAGACCTGAAACTCTGAATGCGGCAGAAACACTTAAATTAACAAGATTTGGTGATTTAGACAAATTAGAGAAGATTGAAAGACGAATTCTGAGAAAAATACTGAGAGCTAAACGTGATAAGAACGCAGAATATAGGTTACGACCAAACAGAGAGTTATATTTGAAATATGAAAAATTAACTGATGTAATGAGAAAGAGAAGATTATAGTTTTTTGGGCACATTTATAGAATGGAAAATAGTAGACTAACTAAACAGATCTTCAACTTACTGACTAGCGACAAATCCAAACCCACATGGTTCATTGAAATTGACAAAGATTTGACAAACGCCAAAATTCAGACAGACACAATATCAAACAGATCAATCTTCACAGAAGCTATTCAAAAGGAAGAATTTCAAGAAAGGAAGAAACAAACAACTCGCATCAAGTGACTCAAGAGGAGAAAGATCGTCACTCTAGAAGGATGAAAGAAATTTGGAAACATAGGAAATTGAATACAATGGGCAATAGCCAACGTTGATTCATCGTACCCTACAAATGGGTTATTCTAAATAAGAAGAAGAATATAGTTACCACGACCTATGAAATGACCCTCGTCTATAAGACAACTGGAAGGAGATTTTTCAGATAAGCAGTGACTGAATAAAGCACATGTGCTTATTATAATCTGTTAGACAGCTCTGTTAGTATAACATTATTCTTGTATATTTGAACCACATTTTTAAGGACATTTTGTTAAATAAACATTGACGAAATGTATGAAAATATTAACATACTTGCATAGAAAGATGAAACTAGGATGCCCTCGTATGCTAGGCCTACTTGTTAACTGGTTGTAACTTTTGTGAAACATGTATCTCTACTCTTTCTAAAATAAACTCAGCAATTCATCTAGGTTTGTGCAACTGCACTACTTGACTGCGAGAACTAAAAGCTCAAGCAGCTTGAACCTCCCTATGAAGGCTTCCAAAAAGATGGTATATTGGTATGGTATAGGCGAAACCCCACTAATGCTATTCTTCACCGAGTCCATCCAACGCATTCTTGGTCTTCCTCGTCCTCTCTTCCCTGTCATCCATCGTTCCAGTGCTCGCCTTGGTAGCCTTACTTCATTCATTCGTTTGACATGTCCAAACCATCTCAATCTGTTTTGCTCCAGTTTGTCATTTGGTTTCTGTACTCCCAGTTCTTTCCGTATATCTTCATTTCTCACTCTGTCTCTCCTCGTTTTCTGGACCATACTTCTCAGGAATCTCATCTCAGCTGCCTGTACTCTGCTCCCATCCCTCTTAGTCATTGGGTTGCAGGTTCGTATCCTGGCGCAGTCAGGTGGCATTTGAGGGTGCGCAAATGCGAGGGCGCCGCGTCAGTAGATTTACTGGCACGTTAAAGATCCCCTTCGGGGCAAAATTCCGGCACCCCGGCGTTTCTAAAAGCCAGAGTAGTTAAAAGGGACGTAACACCAATAACATTATCTTAGTCATTGTCCAAGTTCCTGCTGCATATGTCATTATAGGAACATAAGATGCTTTGTACATAACTTCTTTAGCCTTAATTGGCATATCCTTGTTCCAAACTAGTCCCCGTACCTGTTGGTAGAGAGCACTCCCGAGTTGTATTCTTCTGCTAATTTCCAAATCTCGTCTTCCATTTTATTTATTTTAATGTATGGGAATTAAATATTCTGTTGCTATTCGTTGTTTTAGAAGCTGCCTTAAAATCGCCTTTCTTGAAAATATTGGTTAAGGCGTAGATTTTTCTATTATTGAAATTGACATATTTTATACAAGGTGCGTTCAAAAAGTAACGAGACGGAGGCCGAAATGCGCAAACCAGTGAAGACATTGGCTAATCGTGGCATGTGTAACGAGGTGTGGTTCCGACCAGAGCGTGGAAGGTCACAGCCTGTCGTTAGAGGCCACGCGTGCACGATACGTGACGATACAAAGCGAGCAGCAGCATGCATCAATCGTCCAACCAAGACCAAGACAGTAGGCCATTCGACATGCTTCCTGGTGTGGTTGAAAACTGTGGGGCACCCATCGGGCACACACTTTCCGCAAGTGCAGTCCTTCCTTCAGGATGGTGTGCACACTTCCGATGCTCAATCCGACCACGCCGGCTATGGCGTTCACTGTCACTCGGCGGTCCTAGGTAATGAGTGCATCAACCAGCTGGACGTTGTCATCGGTAATGCAGGGGGGTGCCCCAGACCGGGCATCATCGCCTAACGACACCCGTCCTTCCCTGAAGGGTTTGTGCCACGCCTTGACCCTTGCAAGGGACATGCAGTGTTCGCCGTACACTTGTGACATTCGGCGATGAATGTCCGTTCCACCTACTCCAATATACAGCCTGCCCTAACGAACACCCTTTTTCAGCTGACACCTGCCTATAAGGACATTTTTCCTTGGAACCGATTTCATTTTACATAAGACAACTGTAAATTAGCCTCATTTCAGCGGACACCTTGACATCGCCATCTTTCCCGTCCACTCGACTTCAGACACTTCACACGCAGGACATTTTTTACACCGGTCCATGTCATCCTTTCTTTTAAAACCATTCTGCAGACATACGGAAATCCCTCTCGAATGTCTGTACTACACCTATTTCGAGTCAAAGGAGAGAGAGAGTGAAATGCAGGCTACATGGCAACGCTGTAGAAGCAGTAAAGATAATTCTTCTATACATTCCTCTTTCCAAACCTTTCGTTATGGTGTTCTACCTACTGGTGTACATTCCGAGAATTCTAATTGTCCAGGATTGCGGCCAGTGACAGTTTGCTCACGAGTTACCTGGGGATTTTCTTCCCTGCTTGAATCATTCTATTCATAACTCAGATTGCCACCGATAAGGTCGAACTCAGGTAGTCAACTTGAGAAGGAAAAGACTTGCAGTACATGCGCTAATTAGTGAGACAGAAATACCGTAGCATTTGTCGTCGAGTAAACATGAGTAACAAGGGACGGACGTGTTTAGACCTCGAAACAAGAAGAAATGTGATTGTAGAAAGTGACAAGGGACTTTCAGTGAGAAAGCTTGCCGAAAAATTCAAATGCGGGAAAACTCAAATAAACAAATAATCAAAATAAAGATGTGTATGTTTATGTACTTTGCCGTTAAAATGTTCGATTAGTTTTACAAACTTGTTTCAGCAGACACCTCTCATAACGGACATTTTCCCTCGGAACCGACGGTGTCCGCAGAAGGGAGGTTCGACTGTACCATCTTTTTGGAAGCCTTCATAGGGAAGTTATGACTGCTTGAGCTTTTAGTTGTCGCAGTAAAGTGGCGCAGGTGCGCTGCATAAAATGGGAGGTAACGCGCAGTTCACTACTCCTGTGGGGGTCCGGGCGGGGACACCAAGAGTCCGCTGATGAGCCAGCTTGGTGTCCTGGCACAAACCTAGAAGAATTGCTTAGTTTTATCTTTTGTACTACTTTTGTTTACATTCAACTGTCTATAATTGATCTCATTTGCCAACTTTTTCTCCCTCAAGAAAGCACCATCCATTTCGTTACAGTCAATAAAATTCCTAATGTTGTCAGCAAATTCATCAGTAGACAAACTGTTAGATTCTGGTAAAGTATTGAAGCTTACCTCATACTCTTCGCTTCCAACTGCTTGTTGAATTCCTGAATTTCCTGCTTCATCCCAGTCTGTATACCAATCAAGATGTGTTGCATTAGCCTCATCACCTCGCCAGTATCGTCCAGGTTATCTTGAGTAGACTTCCCCTTCTTTCCTTTCACCTCGGACATGAGCGCTATGGCTCTAGTCCTCACATCGATCAGCTCGTCTTTCTCCTTGACATTCTCCTGCAGCTCCAGAACGTTTGCTCCCAACTGAAGGATCCGGTTGTTCAATTCCAGGATCTTGTTGTCTTTGTACACCATCTGGGCATACATCTCTTGGGGCTGGAGAGGTTCCGATGGCTCAGCGAGGAGTGATACTCCCAGCTAACAACAAGATATACATAATAACATTAGTGTGGGTCGTCTCAATAGGCAGTGAGCCAAACCACCATAAGGGGTAACTAATGGGAGGCTTTCAGCTATCAATAATTAATTATGGTATGGTTTGTGTGCGAGGGAAGCAAAAGCTGTGTAAAGGTGGGAAGGGAGAGAACGGAATGTTTTCAACTGGAGAGTGGTCTGAAACAAGGAAGTGCCCTCTCACCCCTGTTATTTATAGTGTTGATGGATGAAATCATACGAAAAGTGGTAAATAGCATTGGGGAAAGGAAAATGAAGGTGATGTTGTTTGCTGATGACCTTCTGGTATGGGGAGAGGATGAGGAAGAGGTACAAGAGCAATTGGATGAGTGGGAGAAGGTAGTGTTATCATATGGGATGAAGTTCTCTGCACAAAAGAGTGAAGTGGTCATCACAACGAGGAGGAAGAACAGACTGGATATGGGCATAACACTTGGAGGACAGCAGTTGCAGAAAGTAGAATGCTTCAAGTACTAGGGAAGCATATTTGAACAAAAGGGAGGCAATAGGATCAAAATAAATGAAAGGGGAAGGTGCGCAGTTGGATTTTTCAAGAGTGTTAGGGGGATGATATGGAATAAAGAAGTACCACAAAAATGTAAAGGAATCATCTACAAGACCTACTTTGTGCCAATTTTGACATGTGGTTCAGAAACATGGGTGATGAAGGAAAGGGACAAGAGTAAAATACGAGCAGTGGAGATGAAGTTCCAGAGGAGTAGGGTAGGAGTAACAAGAATGGACAGAGTAAGGAATGAGAGAGTCAGGGAGATGGTAAGAGAGGAATCATTGCAGCCTTTCTAGCATTTTTCAGCATTTGTAGCATTTAAAATGATACAAAGTCTAGTCTTTCAGACTGACTGTCACTTTTTTGGCAAGCGACTACTGTGAATTCTGGACCATAAAGGCGATTGTTTGATGTTGCTCTCAAGCATGGTAGTTTGGTTGCCATGTCTTACAACAGGGAGTACCTGTCTTAAAGTATCCACCGAACAGAATAGTCTTACCTCTAAAAGGAGCTCTGATGTTGTAAATGAATTAACGTTTAATAGTTTGGGTCCCTAGAGCCAAAATGCGAACCGAACAGCAATGATGCCGCATATTTTCCTACAGCAACAGTATTTGCAAATCGCACACTTCATACAAAAATTGATATTTATGAAATTGGAATGTAATTCGTCACTGCTAATGTCATTTGTGTGCTGAGTCCATTGATTGACAGTTTAGCTGTAACACTCACCGGTTTTTCGATATTTATGAAATTATACGATTTGAGTACTCATTCCTTCGATTTACTGTTTCTGAAATCCATGCAAAATTATAAAGGAAAGACCTCAGATTGTTAAAATGACATAAAACAGGCGTCACATTGGCCAAAATGTGAAGTGGACAGCAATCATGGAGCGTATCTTCTTGAAGCAACAGTATATGCAAATTGCACACTTTCTACATTTTTTAAAGTAATTTTTTTAAAGAAATTATATATATTTACGAAATTAGAGTGCAATTAGTCACTGCTAATGTCTATTCTCTCTCATTTGAATGCTCATTTGTCACGATCAGTTGCTTGTGAGTGCCACAGGAGGGATCTATACTACTGAAATAATATTAAGTCCCTAGCGTTTTTGTTTTGCTTGTTGGTATTCCGGTTGCTATAGTTTTATTTATTGACTGTCAGTGTTGCTTTGTAGTTCAATGTTTGTTATTGAGTTTGCATATTGAAGATTTGTCATTTGCAGATAGTGAGTGGAGCCGTGGACGCTAGAAAATGGGGTGCCAATGGGAGAAATTGGAACATTTCCAACATATTCTTCTCTTTGAATTCAATAGAGGGACGAAAGCAGCAGAGGTGCTAGAATCATTTGCGCCGTGTATAGGGACAATGCTATTGGAGAGAGCATGGCAAGAAAGTGGTTTTCTTGTTTGAAGGTGGGTCGTTTTGACCTTAGTGACTTCCACGTTCAGGAAGGCCTTCGGAATTTGATGAAGATCGTTTAAACGCATTGATTCACAATGATCCACGTCAGTGTACACGAGAACTGGTGATCATTCCACCATTGTGCAACATTTGCATTCGATGGGTAAGGTTCAAAATCCGGGGTATGGATACCGCATGCTCTAAGTCAAAATCATAAAAATCAGTGGGTGGCCATATGTGGATCTCTGCTTGTTCGTTATCGATTGGCTCGTGAGCGAAAAATTACCATAGCGTTGGCGGACTGTTGTAGATAGTGAAGGGGAATATGTTACTGATAATTAATTTCGCTTTTATGTTTATCTGATGTGTTTAATAAACTTTTAAACTTGATATGGAAAACGCTACAGACTTATGCACCAACCTAATACAGGGTTATTCAAAATGATTGTCGGGGTTACAAAAATTCATAACACACAGTGTATTGACGTAGTAAGATGAATCGTGTTTTATTGTGTACTGTAACTCAAAAAGTTTTTTTACATGCATTACAAATGCTCGATATGTGCACCTCTGGTCACTCTACACACATCAACTCAAAAGTCCATCTCTTTCCACACACGCCCCAACATGTCAGTCGTGATGGTGTCGAAGGCGGTTCGGATACGCTGCTTCAGTTGCATAATATTCGCCGGTAGAGGAGGAACAAATACCTGATCTTTGACATACTCCCACAGGAAGAAGTCACACGGTGTTAAGTCTGGTGAACATGGTGGCCAGGGTAAGAGCATCTGATCATGTTCCGTTCCACGTCCAATCCATCGTCTTGGAAGTTCTTGATTTAAATATGCTCTAACATGCAATTCCCTGCTGCCTCTTGTAGTCGATATCTTAGGACTACAGAGATAAACATACCTGATCTGATTCACGTCTGCTTCTGACACGCGGGGACGGCCAAGGCTTTTCCCTTTACACAAGCAACCGGTATTCACGAATTGCACATACCATCTGCGAATAGAGCTGTCGGAGGGAGGGTCTTTCCAGTACGTCATAGAAAAATGGCGCTGGACTATGGTAACGGACCCGTGTTAATGAAATTCGAGAGTACAAAACGCCTTCTCCTTACCGCTGACCGCCATTTTGTCAAATACTGCTGTTACTGCCATTTGCTGGTTATACATGGTACTAAGTCGATGTAGAACAAAACTTTGAGAGTTGGTGTAACCGTTACTGCAACAATAACAATGGTATGTTGTCCACTATTTCTACAAAACATTCACGAAACCCCGACAATCATTTTGAATAACCCTGTATATATGATGATTATCCCTTTGAATTACTGTACTGTTATTGGTACAGCCTGTATACATAATATTATGATTTCTTGATTACAGCAATAGGCTTCAAAACTGTCAGAGACCAAGTTCAGAACAAAAGGTTTAAAGCGCCATCAACGAGCAGGAAGTGCATCGAAGCAGGATGTTCCCGTCCCAGAGCAGGCGCCGCAGCCGGAAGAACCGGCAGCAGTGGGGGGAGAAGCAACACCCCAGAAAGAAGGGGATGAGAAGAAGAGCCAGAGCCAGAGCCGGTCGTCCTGGAAGAGTACGCAGAAGTTGCGGCAGGAGAAACTGAACTTGCTGAGAAAGAATTTCGAGGAGAACAGGATAAAGTTTGCACAGTGGAGACAGTGGAGTAGCGTGGACAGTAAACAGATTGAGGAGAATATGGAACAGCTGAGGGTGCAGGTGGAGGAGCGAGGCCACCAACTCCAGGAACTGCAGAAGAATATGGAGGCTAGTCTGGCACGGACACCTGTTAAAGTCAAGTCTACTGAGCAGGAAGCATTCCAACAGCAAGTAAGTTTATTGCATTTATTGGCAGAACTTCCCTTGACCAGCATCAAAGTAAAAAGTTCTTAAACTACAGCCATTCAGGTTAACTTTGCACAACCCTCAGTTTTACGTGTCATTTCTCTTTTAACCTCCTAACTGGGTATGACGTAGGCCTATATATTCGTACGTGTTGTTTCCTATGTTAAATGTTATAATTTAATGGGCATGACGAATATATACGTACTCCATCTTTTACCGCTAACGCCTCCTGGGCGTGTCGAGTATTCACGGCATGGCGAATGTCTTCGAGAAAATTGATGTTTTGGCAGCAGTTATGACATTTCCCGCCTCCTGTATCTTGGTTGTTTTTTTGTTTTTGTATTTGATTTTGTGTTCGACTACTGCTTTTTCTTATTTTGTAAATTTTAATTTTTGCTTTTCGTTATTTTTATTTTTGTGTTTGTTTTCTGTATTTTTTTTGTTTTGTGTTATTTTTCTTTGAGTTTTTTCTTTTTGTGTTTGTTTTCTGTATTTGTTTTTGATTTTTGATTTTTTGTTTTTGAATTTGTGTTTATTTTCTGCTTTTGTTTTTGAATTGTTGTTTTTGCTTTGTGGTTTTCTAGTTTGTTTTTGATTTTTTTTTTTGTTTGTTTTTGATTTTCTGTTTATTTTCTGCTTTTTCTTTTCTTTTGAATTTTGCTTTGCTTTTTTTGTTTGTTTTTTGGTTTTGTGTTTGTTTTTCCCTTTTGCTTTTGTTTTTGAATTCTGCTTTTTGCTTTCTGTTTTGGTCAAGTGTTTGTTTTTGCTTTGTGTGGGGAGCAATACAAGACAATCAATGAAAGCAAACCTACACGTTTGATCTCGATACCGTTTGATACATTTTATTTGCACCTCTCAATGTGCGGAAATGAACAAAACTCTTATGTTCTAATCAGGTTAATGACCTTGTAGTTACTGTAAAAATGGTCAAAATGTCTCTTGAATTATATCTATTATATAAAATATTTGCGAATGGGGGTAATTATCTGGTGGCAAATACAGACAATAACATGAAACACAGCAGAAACCAAATTATGGAAGGACATTGATGCTAAAAGGGATCAATATAAATTAACACCAAGAAGAGAAGCTGTAGCCTTCTTCAGACTTAACACTGGCCACGACTGCCTTGCAGCTCATCTGAAACTAATCAACATCCTGAGATCTGAAGAATGCACACTTTGCCATGAACCTGGAAGTAAAGTAGATAAGGGGCACCTGGTACATTGCAACAAACTTGATGAGACTGCTAGAACTTCTGGAAACCTCACACAACTCTATTGGAACGCAAGAAAGCTGATGGATTGGTATCCAAGCTAGCCATAAGATACAACAACAACAACAATGGTTTTTCTTACTATAGGGTTGTTGTTGTTTGAGTCTTCAGTCTTTTGTCTGGTTTGATGCAATTCTCCATGCCTCCCTGTCCTGAGCTAATCGTTTCATCTCTACATAGCTACCACACCCTGCGTCCGAGGCAATCTGTTTAACATATTCTAACCTTGGTCCACACCTACAGTTCTTGTCCTCGACCTTTCCTTCCATAACTAAGCTTGCTATTCCTGGGTGTCTTAGTATGTGTTCTAACAACCTATCTCTTCTCTTCATTAGCAGTCGCCAGAAACATCTCTTCTCTCCCACTAGTCTTAATACCTCTTAGTTTGTAACCCTATCTACCCATCTGATCTTCATCATTCTCCTGTAACACCACATTTCAAACGCTACTGCTGCACCAATAGTCGAAGTTTCACTTCCACAGAGTGCCACGCTCCAGACAAAGGCCTTCAAAAATTACTTCCTAACACCTAAATCTATATTCGATGTCAACAGATTCCTTTTCTGTAGAAATGCTTTCCTTGCCTGAGCTAACCTACGTTTTATATCCTCTTTGCTTCATCCATCACTGGTTATTTTGCATCCTAAGTAACAGAAGTCTCTTACTTCCTTCAGTTTTTCACCTGCCAATTTGATGTCCATAGAAGATTCTGATTTATTTCGGCTGCATTCCAATATTTGTGTTTTACATTTATTAATTTTCATCATGAATTCTTTCCTCAAGACGGAGTCCATACCATTCAAAAACTCATTCAACTCCTCAGGCGTGTCGGCCGAGATGACTATGTCATCAGCAAATGTCAGAGGGTTACCACATAGAAAAGAATGTTGCAATACGCATGCGCATCAAAGTAGGGGAGAGTGTTCCCAGCTCTCTTCTATGTCCACTGCTAGTCTTTCTTGTGCGCATGTGCGTCAGGTAGGGGAAGAGTCCCTCTGCTACTGGTTTCCTTGTCGTTGTAGTTGGACCTTGTGAAGTCGTGTATGGAGGGGGAAGCTCCTGAGTAGCAACTTAAAGCGAGTCCCGCCTCCAACATTCTTTTCTATGTGGTAGCCCTATACTTTGCTTTGTCCATTACTGCTTTTTGCTTGCAAGTAACTTACTGTAGCAGGATTCTACTACTTATAGCTTTCCACCTGCCAATTCAGTATCAACATCAGACATTAGTGGTGACTGTCAATGACTGACTAACATACTGTACACATTGACCAGAGCAGTAAGGTTTATATCGTATCGGACAGTAATTTCTTACCGTCCTTTACCATGATGATTACTAGGGCCCGGATGTTGATGCCGTCAAAAAAGTTTAAAATATGCTCTTAAAATGGAAAAATAGCTAAAAATGCAAAAAGATGCAAAATAAAAATGACATACCGTATTTGCTCGCGTATATCTCGCACTTTTTTGACCGAAAATATGTGTGAAAATTTTAGGTGCGAGATATACGCGGATAATTACCATATTCCCGAAAAAACACAAAATTTGTGATGTAACAGTAGGCCTACTTGCACAACTCTTGTGGCGCGCTAATCGCTAATTCGAACGTGTCTCAAGGCGGCGAATTTAGCCAACCGCGGCCGAAGATGCGGCGAACGATGTACAGCGTGCTAACACTCACGCTGCGCCGTATGCTTGCACGCGGCCGAGCTCTGATGTGATGCAATGCGCAAGGACGAAATCATTGAGTTTCGAGAAGACTGAACTGCGTTTCTCTGCGATGTAACAGTAGGCCTACTTGCGCAACTGACATGGCGCGCTAATCGCTAATTCGAACGTGTCTCAAGGCGGCGAATTTAGCCAACCGCGGCCGAAGCCTAACGATGTACAGCGTGCTAACACTCACGCTGCGCCGTATGCTTGCACGCGGTGACTCGACCCCTAATCGGCTCGTATCGAAGTTCGGATCAACTCATTGTTGCTCGCTCTTCCTGTTAGTAACGCTTCGGGTAAGTTCCTGGACAATGACGACTGTTGTGGCTCGCTAAATCGAATGTGTTTCTACCTCAAGGTTATTACGGTCATTTATACTAGCGCCATCCTTACTTCCGACTTGAAGTTTCACCGCTACGTCACAGCTACACTCTAACCAGCCAATCACAGGCAGCCATTCAAATTGATATATCGAGATAAATCGAGTTTCGCTGACGATGTTGCCAGCTAACATCCTGCATTCACATGTTGTTGTCAGCTGTTTGCATTGTGCTCGGTTAGTTTCATTGGCTGTCTTTGTGTATTCTCGTATATTTTTCTTTTTGATATTATTCTAGTCTGTTGTTATTTAATAGCTTAGTATTTGTTTGTCGTTTGACAAAGTGTAGTATAATTACGTGTAGTTGTAGGTTAGCTTTAGGTCAGCGAGTGTTTGTGTTATTTCTGCCGTGCGTGTGTGTAGGCCTAATAGTGTCATGCCGGGGTCTAGCACGAGGAAGACAAGCGCCAAGAGAGGAAATGGTTTGAAGAAATATTCCTGAACAACTTTCCTGAGAAAAGCACAATTGTTATGGGCAATGCCCCGTATCATAGTGTCATTCATTACAAAGCTCCAACAATGGCAGCAAGAAAGAATGTGCTCATTGAGTGGCTGACGAGCCACAACATTCATTTACGTGACGACATGACTCCGAAATGAGTGGTATGTTCCCTTTATAGGTTTCTTAATACATTTTCTCGAACTCTGATTATCTTCGACTCCGGACGCGAGCGGTAATGGTGAGTTACAATTCTGCTTCATTATCAGAAATATTCTATTAACCGCAGTGTATGTGTAGTTTCTGCTACTATGTACTTATTCACGAGTATGATGTTGTGTGTAAACATGTCTGTTCACATTACGAGTGTTTTGTTAACTTTACGGCTATAATCATGTACGTCAACTGATTCGCGTTAGTGGACTGGCAACACCATATCGCCAGCCGGTGAACTGTCAAGTCGGAAGTAACGATGGCGGCACTATATATGATGGCGTCAGTAATGAATGCGAGATATATGCGAGTACTTTTTTTTGCCTGAAATTTCAAATAAAAAAATGGGGTGCGAGATATACGCGTGCAAATACGGTATTTGAAGACGGGCCCGTCCGGAGTTTCTATGTACTTCAGCATTGTTTTAGACAGCTCAGTAAAAAGATGACATGTCATCATCATCCAGGTCCTAATGATTACAAATATGTTATCATCCGGGCCCTAATGATTACAAATATGTTATCATCCGGGCCCTAATGATTATAAATATGTTATGATAAATATAATGTATATTTTACGTTCTCCACAGATTTAGTTTAGTAATATGTTTCAATACGACAGAGTTATTTCAACAATGTGAGTGTTGTAGGTTATATTTTCAAGTCATCCAACGATTCCTACTTGTATACTGCATTTGAATACGAGGCCTGTCTAATTAATATTCAACCTTGAATATTCCCGCGCAACGTTGTGCCCAACTCTAGGAATGGGTATTCCAAGATTCAGACACCTAGATATCAAGGGAAAGGCTACAGCCGCTTTTGAAAGTTGAGATATTTGAATATCGCGCTACATTGCTTCTCGAAGCAATTGGAAAGAATTTACCGATACTTGCATGTCAAGTGACGTAGCGAGTAATAGCAGAGGTCGAGGCTATTTATTGATTAAATAGTTAACCATGGAGTAGAGACTTGAGACTGGGATCAGATTACTGGCACGGCCAAATGAAAGAGAATGCAATTAGTATCAAGTAAATCGGACCAGGGATACCAGAGATATGAGGATTTCCAAATATCAGCTGATACGGCGTGACCCTGGCAGTTTTGAATAAAAGCCGGCCGGCCGAGGTATCGATAGCTCACTTTAACACAAGCACTTGCAGAGCAAGTTGCTGCTACGCTGAGCCAAGGCACATGGTTGCCGGATCTACGCAGAAGTAATTTTCAAAGTTGTGATAGTCACAAAAGTGCTGCGCTACGAAGTAGAACTTAGTAAGTTTCCGGCGAGGAGAATCACTGAGGTGATTGAATTTTTTTTCTACAGACATTAGTGGAAATATTTATGTTTCTACATGGACATATGCTAGACTTTGTCTAGAATTAGTACTTTGTCACAGTCCAGTAATAACCTAATACTTGGATGTTTAGTCCATTTCAGTCAGTTTTCATATTGGTAACTTGTTAACCACTTCGATCTATCAGTACACTGAAGACCAGTCGATCACGGTGGTGTTCATTAGTCTACGCAAGGGAAACTACAGGTTGCTTATACTCTGTGAGCTGCCAGAAGAGGATTGACAGTTCTGGTCTCGCCATGTGGTCTGAGAACGAGATTGCCAAACTGTACAAGCCAGTGATACGGCTGGCCAGGCACTGACGCACGTGGGCTGTAATATTGCAACGCAGAGTATTATGACATGAACTATGCGAACATGGATTGGTTAAGAGGCAGAGGGGTGATGACTGATGTGGAATTTCCGGCGAAATGTCAATCCGATTCAGACAGCTCACAGAGTATAGCGCATGGTAGATGGCGAGAAGCCATGCCCAGGGAACGATCTTCAGAACAGCCGTTGATTGGTTAGACTGTCAGTGTCTTCTTGTATTGATAAGATTACCGTGAGTTATGTTACAACTGACATATCTAAGAATAGATCACTTAGATCTGACCCCATTTAAACAAACTGTTATGGCTTTGATAGAAGCCCATATTAAAATGGAACAACAGTTAATTCAAACGTCAAGAGATACTACCACTATGTCTGACTAGACGGATTGTGGGTATATAATGGCGGCCGATACAAAGATTATACATGCTTGTCCGATAGGGCATGTCTATGGATAAATCTGGTACAGACCAGGTTCACTACGCTTCAAGACCATCAAGAAATGTAAGCCACATTTGAATTATATTATGCCTAGCTAATTGGAACAAACTATTTTTCTGCAGATGACCAACACATTTATTTTTCTTCGTATTTAAATCTTGCAATGATTTACGCAAGACTTGTTAGAGTTATTCTGAGTATTTTCAGCACTCAGAACAGTTTAGGATCGATGACCGAGCATTTCGAGCATTTATTTGAATATTTCATATTTTTGGGAAATCACGGTAATCAGCCGATGTAACTGTAAAAGTTAATAATTATTTTTTGTTGAGGAATGGATTTTTTTTTTCCATATTCGAAGGTTCGAACATGTGGATTCTCACATAATGAGATGATAATTAAACATATTTAAAATAATATAACTAATAATAATAATAATAATCCACTAATAATAATAATAATAATTTTCATAATTTTTCTAAATAATTCTTGGATATTATATTTTATAATAATCATATGTATTGAGAGAGAGCCTATGAAGTAGTTTAATCATTTCTGGTTTGGAACAGGAGATTTTCCGAAGGAGAGTGGTTAGCGCAAGCCCGCATTCAACCAACATTTCAGTTCTGGTTGAACAGTTGATATTTGCAATGAGCAAAGTATATTTTTCAGATAACACGGAGAGGCATGAAACGGGAAGCAATTGATAATTTTATCAAATAGGTAGGGAATGGAAAAATTCGCGATGGCGAATTTCGCGAATTATTAAATGAAGTAATACACAGGTAGTAATGTGTTTTAATAACCCTAAAAATGGTGAAAAAGATGGGTTTTGAAGTCGCTAAATTTCGCGAATTTCGCATGAATTTTTGCTTTTTTCGTTTTTTTCTTTACTGTGCACTTCTGATAATTCGCGGCAATCAATGCACGAATTTCCGCGAATTATCCACAGTAATGTTTTTAAGCCTAGCAAAGAGAAAAATATTGGTTAAAAATATTGAAATGTATTTTATGAACACGCAAAAAAAAAATATAATACTTTATAACATAGTATTGTAAGACACACTATGTGGGCTTTACCAATATTAAAAACTAAGAAAAATGACTCATCACTTTTTGTTTCTTAGGTGGTTTATTTTTTCTAATTTAAGATTGTACAATTCTGAAGAAAACAATATATGAGAACGAAAATTCATCTTGATTTTCTATATAAGAGACAAGTGTGACTATAGTCACACTAGCTTGACTGTGGGAACTTTCGTGATTTCCGTTGCATCACTCCTTAACTCGATATGTACTGGATATCAGTTTACCTCACCGACAGTCAAATTCCGTACAATATCCTCATCGCTTTCATGTCTGAAACCATGATTGTCTTTATCGAAGTCTAACTACTGAATGTCACTTTCTTCTGCATCTTGATATTCATCTAGGTTTTACCCTAATGTCATCGTAGTGAAACCACCTTGCCTGTTTAAAATATCGTCACAGAAGCCGACAAACTCTTGTTTTTGTGCGAGTGTAGTACCGGTAATCTTCTCCCATGACTTGACTGCATGGAGAGCATCCAACAAACACTGAAAGATCGGTCACTTAACGGTAGATAGTCGGCCTCGCTTTCTTTATCAGTCTGGGTGGTCATCCTGGTAAGTTACTTAGTTATTGTGGTATTAAGGGCCAGAACAGCGAGGTCATCTGCCCCTTCATCCTAGTAACTACTCGCCACGTGGCGTCATATAGTGCGCCTTTCAGACATGAATATCTAGATGGCAAGTATCCAGATCAAAATGTGCCACTGTTTCCGGAACCAGAATTAACCAGGCGGTCTTCTTGGTTTCATTCTGTAGTGTGTCTGTCAGAGTACTTGAAAGATATTTTGCAATTTATGAGTGAAGTAGTAGGGACATAACTCTGGTGTTGATTTTCTCAAAAATGTTTCACATGACGAAATACTTGAGATTCAAAGAATTTGGCACAGACATCACTGAACTCATCCCCTTATTAGAAGGCCAGTCTTATCAGACTGTTCACCTTCTAGATGGACATCTACAGAGAATTCAGCAAGCCCTTAAACTTGCTGTTTCTGGAAAGTACGTTACCAACATTAAGGAGCAGTTGGAAGGTTGTGGAAATGTGTTAAAAAGAGGGAAAATACATTCAGTTTTAGTGAATGCTGGGTCGCATGCTCTTGGAAACTTAATCAGCTTGAGATCCGTTGACCCTGGGAACAGGATTTACAAATGTGTGCATTTGATCCAGGAGAAATAGTGCCAATGAACATCAATGAGGAAGCAGATGCATGACAGGACCAAGACAGACATCGTAGGAGTTTTGCAAGGAATGACATTTGTATTTCCAAAGTTCTCAGAATCTGTGTTGAAAACCATTTGGATCCCCTGTTCAAACGCTGTGAACTTTTGTTTTTCAGCTTACACTAGCACGTTAAGTGATATGCGTCACCATTAGTCACAAGGCAATTTGGATCTCTTCACTGAAGTATACTTTGAAGGATGACTAATGTGTTATGTTATCCATGATATTTAAAAAATCCCGCCTAAAATTCATGATTTTGAAAGTACCGAAAAGTGCACTTGAAACCACCGAATTTGACACTTTAAAATACCGCTTTCTTCACTCTGAAATCACCGAAAAATTCCAATCTCTACAAATAGGATATTTTTGTATTTATATAAAATCATGACGTAAATACACTCGAAAGTGAAATAAAGATTATCATGAGTATGGTAAATTCACGGGTTGAACTGAATGGTAAAATAAAATAAACTTGTGAGTTTATTAATCTTCCAGTGTTGATAACAAGCAGAGGCTTGATTTATTGTATAAATTTTGGGAAGAAAATTTATATGTGTGGAGTAGTTGAAATGCCATTCCCAGGTGCGCATGTTTAAGTCGCAGGAATGAGGAGATTTTTTCGAGCATCAATCAAATAGCAGGTTCGATGGCTCAGGTTTATAGAAGGAGTATTGGAACCACACATTTCGTCGTATGAATGACCCGAAGGTTATTTCTTAGAAACCATCAGTTCTTATTTCAACCTTGTTTACGAATTCCATTTAGACTTTGATTTTGCTAGAACCCGGAGTTGTCATGATAGTAGTTTATTCTTCTTCAGAGGAAGACCTTTGCCGTTGTTGTTGTAATATTGTGTTCTTACACAAATAATACAATGGGCCACTGCCAATTAAAAATAATTCTTTAACCACGAATAATTTGAAGGATATTTTCAATCCTAGTGCCATGAACTAAATGAATTTATTATGAAGCTACAATTCTTATTTCCGCATTCTGTCGAAGAATTGCAAGTTGTGAAAATTGCTAAAATAGCCATGAATATAAATATTTTTTATAATAATGATTCCAAGTGGAAAATCAAATAGTTGAATGGTTCAACCATTTATTGACCAAGTTGATGATTCAGAAATCATATATTTTGTGAGGAACTTGAAGTTCATAATCGAGTCACTTCTCGAATGTTTAATGTCAGAAGAACAATTAATTTTTTTTGTTGTGCTTCGCACAGTTCTTCGATGCTATGCTCAAGGTCAAATACTTTTCAGATGTTATTAATATGTGTAAATAATTTGTGTTGATTCAATGATAATAATATTTTTCGACAATATATTTTTGGAAACTGGAAAAATAAGTGAAAGTTAAAAATTCTATGAACATTTATTCTACGAGTGTTAATATTATGTAAAAATTCAAACAGTGAACTACGATATTTCCAGTAGAGACAATTAAATTTGAACTGGATTTAATCACAAATAAATGAATATAATTTTGGAACACAGTCTACAGGACTATTAATCAGACTTGTGTTTCCAAAAAATAATTGTCAAATGTGTTTGGAAAGTTTCTGTACATTGTGTAAATAGGAGTGTGGGTCGCCACACGTGGATGATGCTGCTTTGAGCATTTTTGCAGTCAATTTTAAATTCAAAATAAACTGAGATAATTTTACTTGATGTGTTACGCCCAATTGAATCTCCTTCTATCCTTATTGTTGCATTGAGCCAAAAATCAGTAAAGCATTTTTTTCATTTGATGTCGTTTTTGCGATTTGCTTTAACCCATCTGGCGCTCCGGGATATTTTGACTCTCGTGCTGACTGATTCTTGGTAAAATGCATATGTGGTCGCGCGGACTCCGGTCTAAACGGGCACAACGTAGTGATTCGAAGGCGGTGCCACTCACAACAGTGGAGGGAGAAACCTTACTGCTCACGCTTGACTTCTTTTCAGCGCGTTCATGTAGCTCAGTAGCTGGCTAATGGCTGCCAAGTGAGATACTGTTACAAGTGTTCGTCGGATTGAAGTTTCTCGCATGATGCCCAAATGAATTGAGCAAAAATACTGCATCAAGTTTTGTGAAAAACTAAGTGATTCTCAAAGTGAAACAATTCGCAAAATTCAGTGGATGTTTGGAGACGATGCTATGAGGGTAACACAAATTAAAGAGTTGTTCAATCGATTCAAAAATGGCCGCACATCGATGGAGAGTGATCAGCGCCCTGGGAGGCTAAAAACCGCTCGAAATGCAACTGTTATTGAGAGAGTGAGAAATCTGATAATGGAAGATCGACGTTTGACCCTAAGAGAGATTGTCGAAGAAGTTGGGATCAGTAAGGATTCCGCTCATGCAATTTTGCATGATGATTTGAACATGCGCAGAGAGGCTGCAAAATCGGCAGTTGCATCATGACAATGCCACAGCACATTCATCACAATTGGTCCGGACTTTCTTGACGACACATGCAATTCCAGTTGTTCGCCAACCTCTCCAGACATGACTCCTTGCTACTTCTGGTTGTTTTCGAAAGGGTCCCGTTTTGAGAGCTCTCTCCCTGTGGTTAACAGCCGTGAGGCTTGTTGGCAGCAGCTCGCCATTCTTCCCGTCACTCAGTCTTCCTCTTCAGTTCACAGTATGAGCCACAATCCATATCTTGCAGTATTTGACTCATGTACTCCAGTTTGGGTCTTCCTCCACAATTCTTGCCGTCTACTGTTCCCTCGATTATAAGCTTAATCAGTCCATTGTGTCGCAGTATGTGGCCCACGAGGTGATTCCTTCTTCTTTTTAAATATTTAAGGAAGCATCTTCTCTCTCCCACTCTTCTAAAGACTTCCTCATTTGTGACCATTTCTTTCCAACTGATTTTCATAATCCTACCTGTCCCTTTATATTTGACTTTTAATCAATACGGAACCATGATTGATTGTACGAATAATCCTTCTATAGCACCAGGTTTCAAATGCTAGTAGTCTTTTCCTCTCTCTCTCTCCTATTGTCCGAGATTCGCTGCCATATAGCGTGAAGCTCCATACACAGGTCTTCAACTTTTGTTTCCTCACATCAAGACTTATGTTCCTTGCAGTAAATAGGTTCTTCTTTTTATAGAAAGCGTTCTTGGCTTGGGCAATCCTACTTAATATCTCTCTGCTGCTTCTTCCATCATTCGTTATTTTACTTCCCAGATAATTGAAACTAATTCACTTCTTGTATCTTTTCATTTCTTAACTCTATTGATGTCTGGTTTTCGCCATTTCTACTGCAGTTTTGAGAGCAGAGTAGAGAAAATGAGGAATGCGACGGCGGAGTTGAACACCATACCAAAAGAAGCCGTCCAGAAATGTTCTCAGACGTCGAAGGAGTGGTGGGCTAAGTGTGTGCATGCGCAAGGGGCCTACTTTGAGGGGGATTAGCGTCCCAATCCCATCAGATAAATAATAGATTTTTCACGGACAAAGGTCGGATATTAGACAGGCCTCGTATGATTCAGATGCTGTAGGATAGGTTATTCTATGCATCAAAGAGTTGCTAAAAGGCGTATCAGTAATTGCACGTTTGCATTGGTCACAAGGTTTGGGCTTTTGGGTGTTTTTGGCGAAGGGGGGAAGGGGGTTGGTTTGCCTCGCCTGACCCACAACAAAAGATGCTATTTCTTCTAAAAGCTTGACCATCTGCAGCTCCCATTTCTGTCACTTTAATTTCTGGTCAAGTCCTGCATATATCATAAATTTGGACGAAATGCGTGAAGACGAGTAGGCGCAGTCTTCTTGTTAGTCAAGTAATGTGCGAATGTACCATAAAAATTTCAGAATTGCCTCAAATCGCATGAAATAATTCATTCACAGAATGACAAGATGTCTACCAAAACCAAATAACAGATTTCCCTGACAATTCCCTGATTTTTCCAGGATAAATCAGAAAATTCCCTGAGTAACAGTAGCTGCCATAATAAATATATAAAACAGAGTTTGTACTTCAGGAGCATTTCAAAAATTGCTTGTACAATAAAGGGTAGCATGTCAAAGTTGAAAAAAAAAAAATTAGAAAAATACGTTTCTATATTTTGCCAATTTCTAAAATTTTCATCCAGAGAAACTATTGTACTTGTGAGTATCGAAAGTAGCTCGACAATAGTGATGCTCTCAAAAGTCATAGTTACACATTTATATACAAATACAGTATACACATGTTATTTGTGTGCTGCTTGCCACGGTGGGTGAGTGGTTATAGTGTCGGACTACCAACCCCAAGATTGCAAGTTCGCTCCTGGCTATGGTAAGTGATTTTTGAAAGGTGACAAAAATCACGATACTCATGTCCTACGTTGTTGTCACGTTAAAGAACCCATTTGAATTCAGTAGGCCGAGTTCATAATGGCAAAATTAATTTTCCGCCAACACAAAGTTCCTCTTTTCTCTACTAGAAAGCGGTATAGCGCCAAGGAGCTTAGATAGGCTATCTAACCTCCTTGACATTCATAGCGCTCCAAGGAGCATTAAATTCGACACACAAGCCGCCACCTGGGTGCCAATTAACAAAGCTTGCATCCGGCACCCGAGGCCACACGATATTATTATTATTATTTGTGTGCTCTCTCTTGCAAGAAATGAGAGCTTACTTATTTAAAGTCAGTACGATCATACATCCACAACTATCATAACCAGAATATACTTTTTCCCCATCAAAATTTAAATGCTTAATTTCCAATTATTCAAGGTTGGACCCTGTAAAACTAAAGATCCCTAAGTGTCATTGAAATACCCTGATAATTCCCTGAGTTTTCCAGGATTTAAAAATTCCCTCAGTATTCCCTGTTTTCCAGAGCAGTGACTAAAATTCACAATTTCCCGTATGACCTTACCTTTTTCAAGTTGTCCAGCTGCTTGTTAGTATCATCCAGCTGCCTCAGGAGCTCC
Organism: Meconema thalassinum; assembly: GCA_946902985.2. Classification (NCBI taxonomy): domain Eukaryota; kingdom Metazoa; phylum Arthropoda; class Insecta; order Orthoptera; family Tettigoniidae; genus Meconema; species Meconema thalassinum. The sequence continues at coordinate 13,368,923 of OX336392.1, read as the reverse complement.
TGTTCCCGGCTTCCTTCAGGTCCTCCTACATGCACCTTTTGTAGCTCTGTGTTCTGGGACTGCAGGTTCACTACCTTACTTTGCAGCTCTGCGATCCGTGTACTTAGATCGTAGCGCACACCCTCTATCTTCTGGTTGCTCTCCTCCACCTGAAGCAATCTGGAAACAAGACAAGCAAAAATGACTCTAGAATATGGGGAATTAAGCATTGTCCATGGGAACAGAAACCAATAAAGTGAGGCAGCAGTGCACAGTTAAAAGAACAAAGGATAATTTCTCGACTAGATATCAAATATGAAAGCATTAAGCTCATTTTTGGTCTCTATTGACAAAATAAACTAGTTAATTTGGTGTGCAATACCTATTAAAGGAATTCCGCCTAGTCAATACACAATTTATTATTAATCTTCAAAAGAAGTACACGTTTCAAGAACTGTAGTTCCCCTTCTCAGCTTCTCTTTTGACTAGTCATCATCATCTTGCACAGTTTCCAGCCACTGGCCGGGTCTGTTTGGAACACAAGCCTCTCCAACGTCTTCTGTCTTCCCACCATCTCTCAGCCTCCACCCTTGTCCGGTCTTCTCCTATCTTCTTCACGCTTTCTTTCACTCCCTTCAGCCACCTGTCTCTCGGTCTCTTTCCTTCCCACTTCGTCTCGTGTATCCTCTTAGGTATCCTCTTCTCCTCCATTCGTTTTACATGTCCATACCATCTAAGTCTAGATTTCTCTATACCATCCTGTAATGGTTTCTCCTTCATTAATTCTCTGGTCCTCTCATTTGTTATTCTATCCATCTTTATAGCTCCAATACTGCTTCTCAAGAACCTCATCTCACTGGCCTGTATTTTGCTCTTCTCCCTTCCTTTCATAACCCAGGTCTCCGAGACAAACGTCAGGATAGGAACATAGTATGTCCGATATATGATCTTTTTGCTGGTCTGAGGGACACCCTTGCTCCATTGACAAAATAAACTGGTTAATTTGTGTGCTACACCTATTAAAAGGAATTCAACCTAGACAATACACCAATTTATTATGAATTTTCGAAACAAGTACATGTTTCGAGAATTCTAGTTCTCTTCCTCAGCTTCTCTTTTGACTAGTATAATCATTGTGCCAGTAAAATGACTGCCACAATATTCTTGTCCCCACTCCTCCCCCTCTCGCCGGACTGCCTTCCCCGAGAGCTGGGCTCTGAACACTGAATTTCAAAAATTGTCAAACTCCCGCCGTCACCCCTCTCTGCCTGACGACGTATTTCCGGCCTTGGAAAGGAACATGACGTCATGAAGAGTCTCCAGATGCTTCGCGAATATTCGAGACTAAAATTCATATTACCGGCCGCACCACAATGCTGCGCGACGATTGGTCGATGAGCGCGCGCATGCGCCGAGAACTGTGATTACTGTGCGTCCTAACTGACGCGATCACTCTGCTTGGGGCTTTTGAACTGCTAAGTCTCTGTTAGTGAACTCGCCACGATGTAGTGGAAAAACGCTGTTAGCTGGCCGCTTGGATCGGCCAGCCATTTGTGGCTGATATAGGCCATGAGGCTTAATTTAAGGTACTGTGTTGTGTGATCTGCATTTATATTTTTGCTTCAGTTATTTTATTTCTTTACTCCCGATGGAGTCGTTTTATTAATATTTGCTGTTTCAGTGCGGTGTGAAACATATGCGTCTGTCGAACTTTGGACTTGTATTTTGTGTTGGCCACACATTACTTGGAAAATCATCTATTTCATGTTGCTAAGTAATATAATCCTGGCAAATATCTTCGCCTCAAGTTCCGAGTCTAAAACTGTATTTTACGCCTAACCCAGGCCATGATAATTCAAACACGTGTTGAACATAAAATAATAACGGTCATTATTCAGACGCCAAACTAACTTTGATAATAGATTGATGGTGTTTATCTAAAAGGACTTGAACCAATACCCATATTTGATATACAAAATGTTGTAATTTTGGATGGGGAATTTTATGTTATTTGCCGGCGGCATTCCCTTTGCTATTGTCGTCGTCTGGTCGGCTATTCTTAGACGCCCCGTGGCGTAGGCTTTCCTAGCCTTGGGCCTTCCGCCTTTTTTTTATGTTGCCTTCTGCAATATTCAAATGGTCTGTATTTGGTAAGCCCTCCCGGGCGAATTAATTAAAATCCATCCTTTGTTTGCGTACACGTGTCCGTGTACTTAGTGTAGCGTCTGTGATTTGCCATATCACCATGCCCACCTATTTTTGCTCGGATAGCAATTTTCACTTCTCCTGCTTCCGCTCTCCCGAGCCGTGCATCTCTTTGTTTGGTATTTTTGAGTTAATCTTTGTTGGCCTGCTGCGCCCAAGCCGACGAAATCTAAGGGGATCCTCCCAGTTTCAATCAGGTCCCAAGTGTATTTTATCTTGTGCCCCAATTCCTTGCTGTATACCACCTTTGTTAAATATATTTCTTTTGTTAACCTTGTTTTAAACATGACTATTATTATTATTATTAGTTATGGGGGACATCTAGCAGTAAAGCCCCACCCCTCTGGACAATTGTCCAGTCCTCCACTTACCAGTCATTCTGACCGTTCCGCGGGGTAGCGAGAGAGTGATTTGATTTCCGCATCTCCTATCGCCGCACAATCATCATCAATTTCCCTTTTCCAGCTTAGGCTGGGTCGGAGCAAATATGACACTCCTCCACTTTTCTCTGTCTGTCCACCATCCTTAACTATTCGACTCCACTCCAGGTTCCGTTCCCTCACACTGTCTTTTCACTAAATCCATCCACTGTACTCTAGGTCTTCCTTGTCCTCTCTTTCCAGTCATCCGTCTCTCCATCATTTGTTTTAGAAATCTTTCATCATTCATCCTTTTCACATGTCCATACCCTCTCAATCTGTTCTCCTTCAGTTTATTATTCGACTTCTGTACATTCAATTCCTTTCGAATGTCTTGATTTCCCACTCTATCTCATCTATTCTGTACAATATGCCTCAGGAATTTCATTTCGGCTGCCGGTATTCTACTTTCATCTCTCCTCATCATCGGCCAAGTTTCTGCTCCATAAGTCATTATTGATAAATAACAGTAATAGGTCTTGTACATCACTTCTTTAGCCTTCTTTATCCCAAATTAAACTTTGAACCTGATGATAGAAAACACTCCCACATTGTCTCTCTTGTAGATCTCCATATCCAATCTTGCACTTTCCATCAATTCACTTCCTAAATATTTTAAGTGCTCTACTACTTCCCGATCTACGTCTCCAATTTTAACAATCCCTTTTCCCTGTATCTTTCATGTTGTCATTACCATTGTCTTACTTTTCTCTACACTGATTTCCATTTCCCAATATTTTCCTTCGGTACATCCAGCTGTTCTTGGATCTCATTCTCTATTTATACTATTGGGTTAATTGTTCCCATTATGCTGGGGCAAGTATCTGGGAAGCCTGATACAAGATAATGGAAGAAACGATAGAGGAATAAATGAGCGGGGGAGACAGGCAGAAGCATTCCGGAGGAGTGTGAGAAGCATGTTATGGAGCAAGGATGTCCCTCAGAACAGCAAAAAGATTATATATCGGAAGTACTATGCCCCTATCCTGACGTATGTCTCGGAGACCTGGGTTATGAAAGGAAGGGAGAAGAACAAAATACAGGCCAGTGAAATGAGGTTCTTGAGAAGCAGTATTGGAGCTACAAAGATGACAAGAATAAGAAATGAGTGGACCACAGATTTAATGAAGGAGGAACCATTACAAGATGGTATAGAGAAATCTAGACTTAGATGGTATGGACATGTAAAGCGAATGGAGGAGAAAAGGATACCCAGGAGGATACACGAGATGAACTGGGAAGGAAAGAGACCGAGAGACAGGTAGCTGAGGGGGGTGGGGGGGTAAGAAAGCGTGAAGAAGAGAGGAGAAGACTGGACAAGGGTGGAGGCTGAGAGATGATGGGAAGACAGAAGACGTTGGAGAGGCTTGTGTTCCAAAGAGACTCGGCCAGTGGCTGGAAACTGTGCAAGATGATGGTGATGCTGTGGCTACATCTCAATTGAGATTTTGTATGCAAGTGGGGGTGGATCAGTTAACATAATTTCCGTCTTGTTATAGAATATTCGAAGGCCAATATAACAATATAGTTACAGTGGTCAGACCTGAAACTCTGTATGCGGCAGAAACACTTAAATTAACAAGATTTGGTGATTTAGACAAATTAGAGAAGACTGAAAGACGAATTCTGAGAAAAATACTGGGAGCTAAACGAGATAAGAACGCAGAATATAGGTTACGACCAAACAGAGAGTTATATTTGAAATATGAAAAATTAACTGATGTAATGAGAAAGAGAAGATTATAGTTTTTGGGCACATTTATAGAATGGAAAATAGTAGACTAACTAAACAGATCTTCAACTTACTGACAAGCGACAAATCCAAACCCACATGGTTCATTGAAATTGACAAAGATTAGACAAACGCCAAAATTCAGACAGACACAATATCAAACAGATCAATCTTCACAGAAGCTATTCAAAAGGAAGAATTTCAAGAAAGGAAGAAACAAACAACTCGCATCAAGTGGACTCAAGAGGAGAAAGATCGTCACTCTAGAAGGATGAAAGAAATTTGGAAACATAGGAAATTGAATACAATGGGCAATAGCCAACGTTGATTCATCGTACCCAACAAATGGGTTATTCGAAATAAGAAGAAGAATATAGTTACCACGACCTATGAAATGACCCTCGTCTATAAGACAACTGGAAGGAGATTTTTCAGAAAAGCACTGACTGAATAAAGCACATGTGCTTATTATAATCTGTTAGACAGCTCTGTTAGTATAACATTATTCTTGTATATTTGAACCACATTTTTAAAAACATTTTGTTATATAAACATTGGCGAAATGTATGAAAATATTAACATACTTGCATAGAAAGATGAAACTAGGATGCCCTCGTATGTTACTTGTTAACTGGTTGTAACTTTTGTGAAATATGTATCTCTACTCTTTCTAAAATAAACTCAGCAATTCTTCTAGGTTTGTGCAACTCCCTTAATATAGAGTGCAACTGCACTGCTTGACTGCGAGAACTAAAAGCTCAAGCAGCTTGAACCTCCCTATGAAGGCTTCCAAAAAGATGGTATATTGGCTTTCATGGCCGGAGAATTAAAACTCAGCAATTCCTCTAGATTTGTGCCATGTCTTGTGTGGGGTTTCGCCTAGGACACCAAGCTGGCTCATCGGCGGGCTCTTGGTGTCCCCGCCCGGACCCCCACAGGAGTAACGAACTGCGCGCTACCTCCCTTAATATAGAGTGCAACTGCACTGCTTGACTGCAAGAACTAAAAGCTCAAGCAGCCTGAACCTCCCTATGAAGGCTTCCAAAAAGATGGTATATTGGTATGGTATAGGCGAAACCCCACTAATGCTATTCTTCACCGAGTCCTTCCAACGCATTCTTGGTCTTCCTCGTCCTCTCTTCCCTGTCATCCATCGTTCCAGTGCTCGTCTTGGTAGCCTTACTTCATTCATTCGTTTGACATGTCCAAACCATCTCAATCTGTTTTGCTCCAGTTTGTCATTTAGTTTCTGTACTCCCAGTTCTTTCCGTATATCTTCATTTCACACTCTGTCTCTCCTCGTTTTCTGGACCATACTTCTCAGGAATCTCATCTCAGCTGCCTGAACTCTGCTCCCATCCCTCTTAGTCATTGTCCAAGTTTCTGCTGCATATGTCATTATAGGAACATAAGATGCTTTGTACATAACTTCTTTAGCCTTAATTGGTATATCCTTGTTCCAAACTAGTCCCTGTACCTGTTGGTAGAAAGCACTCCCGAGTTGTATTCTTCAGCTAATTTCCAAATCTCGTCTTCCATTTTATTTATTTTAATGTATGGGAATTAAATATTCTGTTGCTATTCGTTGTTTTAGAAGCTGCCTTAAAATCGTCTTTCTTGAAAATATTGGTTAAGGCGTAGATTTTTCTATTATTGAAATTGATATATTTTATACAAGGTGCGTTCAAAAAGGAACGAGACGGAGGCCGAAATGCGCAAACCAGTGACGACATTGGCTAATCGTGGCATGTGTAACGAGGTGTGGTTCCGACCAGAGCGTGGAAGGTCACAGCCTGTCGCTAGAGGCCACGCGTGCACGTCACGTGACGATACAAAGCGAGCAGCAGCATGCATCAATCGTCCAACCAAGACCAAGACAGTAGGCCATTCGACATGCTTCCTGGTGTGGTTGAAAACTGTGGGGCACCCATCGGGCACACACTTTCCGCAAGTGCAGTCCTTCCTTCAGGATGGTGTGCACACTTCCGATGCTCAATCCGACCACGCCGGCTATGGCGTTCACTGTCTCTCGGCGGTCCTAGGTAATGAGTGCATCAACCAGCTGGACGTTGTCATCGGTAATGCAGGGGGGTGCCCCAGACCGGGCATCATCGGCTAACGACACCCGTCCTTCCCTGAAGGGTTTGTGCCACGTCTTGACCCTTGCAAGGGACATGCAGTGTTCGCCGTACACTTGTGACATTCGGCGATGAATGTCCGTTCCACCTACTCCTTTTGCTGTCAGAAACCAAACAATACCTCTTTGCTCTTCATTTGACGCCTTCATGTCACTGTTTGCAATGCGACTGGCAGCGTTGGACGATTGATACATGGTGCTGCTCGCTTTGCATCGTCACGTGTGCCCTCTAGCGACGGGCTGTGACCTTCCACGATCTTGTCGGAACCACGCCACGATTAGCCGATGTCGTCACGGGTTTGCGCATTACAGCCTCCGGCTCGTTACTTTGTGAACGCACCTTATATCTTTTTAGTTTCTGATAGTGTTCATTGTTGTTTAGTTTAGTTTTTTTTAAATTGCTTAACCTACCAGCTCGGTTTCGCCCATGGACTCTGAACCATTCCAAGGATGGTGTCTGGGAGCTGAAAACACTTTGTCAGCAGATACAACTGGGGATGGAGGCAGGCGACCGCTAACTTGGGTCTAAAGGGCCAGGGAAGGGATTTCGGAAGGAAGACGGCCATGGAACCTGTTGAAAGGAACCGTCCCAGGATTTTCATGGTGGTGATAATGGGACACCACAAAAACCATTTTCAGTACGGCCGAGGTGGGATTCGAACCCACGCTCTCCCAATGCCCGGGAGGCGGGGACACCAAGAGCCTGCTGATGAGCCAGCTTGATGTCCTAGGCGAAACCCCGACAAGACACGGCACAAACCTAGAAGAATTGCCGAGTTTTAATTAACTGGCAGTGAAAGCCAATATACAGCCTGCCCTAACGGACACCCTTTTTCAGCTGACACCTGCCTATATGGACATTTTTCCTTGGAACCGGTTTCATTTTACATAAGACAAGTGTAAATTAGCCTCATTTCAGCGGACACCTTGACATCGCCATCTTTCCCGTCCACTCGAGTTTCAGAGGACACTTCACACGCTGCAGGACATTTTTTACATCGGTCCATGTCATCCTTTCTTTTAAAACCATTCTGCAGACATACGGAAATCCCTCTCGAATGTCTGTACTACACCTATTTCGAGTCAAAGGAGAGAGAGAGTGAAATGCAGGCTACATGGCAACGCTGTAGTAGCAGTAAAGATAATTCTTCTATACATTCCTCTTTCCAAACCTTTCGTTATGGTGTTCTACCTACTGGTGTACATTCCGAGAATTCTAATTGTCCAGGATTGCGGCCAGTGACAGTTTGCTCACGAGTTACCTGGGGATTTTCTTCCCTGCTTGAATCATTCTATTCATAACTCAGATTGCCACCGATAAGGTCGAACTCAGGTAGTCAACTTGAGAAGGAAAAGACTTGCAGTACATGCGCTAATTAGTGAGACAGAAATACCGTAGCATTTCAGTCGTCGAGTAAACATGAGTAACAAGGGACGGACGTGTTTAGACCTCGAAACAAGAAGAAATGTGATTGTAGAAAGTGACAAGGGACTTTAAGTGAGAAAGCTTGCCGAAAAATTCAAATGCGGGAAAACTCAAATAAACAAATAATCAAAATAAAGATTTGTATGTTTATGTTTAAGGTGGATGTACTTTGCCGTTAAAATGTTCGATTAGTTTTACAAACTTGTTTCAGCGGACACCTCTCATAACGGACATTTTCCCTCGGAACCGACGGTGTCCGCAGAAGGGAGGTTCGACTGTACCATCTTTTTGGAAGCCTTCATAGGCAAGTTATGACTGCTTGAGATTTAGTTCTCGCAGTAAAGTGGCGCAGGTGCGCTGCATGAAATGGGAGGTAGCGCGCAGTTCACTACTCCTGTAGGGGTCCGGGCGGGGACATCAAGAGTCCGCTGATGAGCCAGCTTGGTGTCCTGGCACAAACCTAGAAGAATTGCTTAGTCTTATCTTTTGTACTACTTTTGTTTACATTCAACTGTCTATTGATCTCATTTGCCAACTTTTTCTCCCTCAAGAAAGCACCATCCATTTCGTTACAGTCAATAAAATTCCTAATGTTGTCAGCAAATTCATCAGTAGACAAACTGTTAAATTCTGGTAAAGTATTGAAGCTTACCTCATACTCTTCGCTTCCAACTGCTTGTTGAGCTCCTGAATTTCCTGCTTCATCCTAGTCTGTATACCACTAAAGTTGTGTTGCATTAGCCTCATCATCTTGTGAGTATCGTCCAGGTTATCATGAGTAGACTTCCCCTTCTTTTCTTTCACCTCGGACATGAGCGCTATGGCTCTAGTCCTCACATTGATCAGCTCGTCCTTCTCCTTGACATTCTCCTGCAGCTCCAGAACGTTTGCTTCCAACTGAAGGATCCGGTTGTTCAATTCCAGGATCTTGTTGTCTTTGTACACCATCTGGGCATACATCTCTTGGGGCTGGAGAGGTTCCGATGGCTCAGCGAGGAGTGATACTCCCAGCTAACAACAAGATATACATAATAACATTAGTCTGTGTAAAGGTGGGAAGGGAGAGAACGGAATGTTTTCAACTGGAGAGTGGTCTGAAACAAGGAAGTGCCCTCTCACCCATGTTATTTATAGTGGTGATGGATGAAATCGTACGAAAAGTGGTAAATAGCATTGGGGAAAGGAAAATGAAGGCGATGTTGTTTGCTGATGACCTTCTGGTATTGGGAGAGGATGAGGAAGAGGTACAAGAGCAATTGGATGAGTGGGAGAAGGTAGTGTTATCATATGGGATGAAGTTCTCTGTCATCACAACGAGGAGGAAGAACAGACTGGATATGGGCATAACACTTGGAGGACAGCAGTTGCAGAAAGTATAATGCTTCAAGTACTAGGGAAGCATATTTGAACAAAAGGGAGGCAATAGGATCAAAATAAATGAAAGGGGAATTTTTCAGGAGTGTTAGGGGGATGATATGGAATAAAGATGTACCACAAAAATGTAAAGGAATCATCTACAAGACCTACTTTGTGTCAATTTTGACACATGGTTCAGAAACATGGGTGATGAAGGAAAGGGACAAGAGTAAAATACGAGCAGTGGAGATGAAGTTCCAGAGGAGTAGGGTAGGAGTAACAAGAATGGACAGAGTAAGGAATGAGAGAGTCAGAGAGATGGTAAGAGAGGAACCATTGCAAAATAGAATAGAGCGGTCTAGGCTACAATGGAAAGGACATGTGAGGAGGATGCGAGAGAAGAGGATACCGAAGATGTTTGGAATGGAAATGAAGGGAAGGAGGCTAAGGGGAAAACAAAGGGACAGATGGACAAAAGGAGTTAAGAAGAGTGTGGAGGAAAGAGGAGTGTGCTGGGACACAGTGAAAGACGAGAAATGGTGGATGGAGAGGATTATGTTCCAAGCAGGCCCGACCAGATCATCCACATAAAATTAAGGTCCGACCACAGAGTACAAAGTATGGGAAATATTCTTTCATTAACCGTGGTATTGATAATTGGAAGTCATTACCCGCCTCAGTCTTTCCCCAAACATGTGTTTAAGAGAAAAACAAAAATAACAAAAAGCAAAAATAAAAATTTACAAAATAAGAAAAAGCAGTAAACGAACACAAAATCAAATACAAAAACAAAAAAACAACCAAGATACAGGAGGCGGGAAATGTCATAACTGCTGCCAAAACATCAATTTTCTCGAAGACATTCGCCATGCCGTGAATACTCGACACGCCCAGGAGGCGTTAGCGGTAAAAGATGGAGTACGTATATATTCGTCATGCCCATTAAATTATAACATTTAACATAGGAAACAACACGTACGAATATATAGGCCTACGTCATACCCAGTTAGGAGGTTAAAAGAGAAATGACACGTAAAACTGAGGGTTGTGCAAAGTTAACCTGAATGGCTCTAGTTTAAGAACTTTTTACTTTGATGCTGGTCAAGGGAAGTTCTGCCAATAAATGCAATAAACTTACTTGCTGTTGGAATGCTTCCTGCTCAGTAGACTTGATTTTAACAGGTGTCCGTGCCAGACTAGCCTCCATATTCTTCTGCAGTTCCTGGAGTTGGTGGCCTCGCTCCTCCACCTGCACCCTCAGCTGTTCCATATTCTCCTCAATCTGTTTACTGTCCACGCTACTCCACTGTCTCCACTGTGCAAACTTTATCCTGTTCTCCTCGAAATTCTTTCTCAGCAAGTTCAGTTTCTCCTGCCGCAACTTCTGCCTACTCTTCCAGGACGACCGGCTCTGGCTCTGGCTCTTCTTCTCATCCCCTTCTTTGTGGGGTGTTGCTTCTCCCCCCACTGCTGCCGGTTCTTCCGGCTGCGGCGCCTGCTCTGGGACGGGAACATCCTGCTTCGATGCACTTCCTGCTCGTTGATGGCGCTTTAAACCTTTTGATCTGAACTTGATCCCTGACAGTTTTGAAGCATATTGCTGTAATCAAGAAATCATAATATTATGTATACAGGCTGTACCAATAACAGTACAGTAATTCAAAGGGATAATCATCATATATACAGGGTTATTCAAAATGATTGTCGGGGTTTCGTGAATGTTTTGTAGAAATAGTGGACAACATACCATTGTTATTGTTGCAGTAACGGTTACACCAACTCTCAAAGTTTTGTTCTACATCGACTTAGTACCATGTATAACCAGCAGATGGCAGTAAAAGCAGTATTTGACAAAATGGCGGTCAGCGGTAAGGAGAAGGCGTTTTGTACTCTCGAATTTCATTAACACGGGTCCGTTACCATAGTCCAGCGCCATTTTTCTATGACGTACTGGAAAGACCCTCCCTCCGACAGCTCTATTCGCAGATGGTATGTGCAATTCGTGAATACCGGTTGCTTGTGTAAAGGGAAAAGCCTTGGCCGTCCCCGCGTGTCAGAAGCAGACGTGAATCAGATCAGGTATGTTTATCTCTGTAGTCCTAAGATATCGACTACAAGAGGCAGCAGGGAATTGCATGTTAGAGCATATTTAAATCAAGAACTTCCAAGACGATGGATTGGACGTGGAACAGAACATGATCAGATGCTCTTACCCTGGCCACCATGTTCACCAGACTTAACACCGTGTGACTTCTTCCTGTGGGAGTATGTCAAAGATCAGGTATTTGTTCCTCCTCTACCGGCGAATATTCTGCAACTGAAGCAGCGTATCCGAACCGCCTTCGACACCATCACGACTGACATGTTGGGGCGTGTGTGGAAAGAGATGGACTTTCGAGTTGATGTGTGTAGAGTGACCAGAGTCGCACATATCGAGCATTTGTAATGCATGTAAAAAAACTTTTTGAGTTACAGTACACAATAAAACACGATTCATCTTCCTACGTCAATACACTGTGTGTTATGAATTTTTGTAACCCCGACAATCATTTTGAATAACCCTGTATTAGGTTGGTGCATAAGTCCGTAGCGTTTTCCATATCAAGTTTAAAAGTTTATTAAACACATCAGATACACATAAAAGCGAAATTAATTATCAGTAACATATTCCCCTTCACTATCTACAACAGTCCGCCAACGCTATGGTAATTTTTAGATTCCGCGCTCACGAGCCAATCGATAACGAACAAGCAGAGATCCACATATGGCCACCCACTGATTTTTATGATTTTGACTTAGAGCATGCGGTAACCATACCCCGGATTTTTGAACCTTACCCATCGAATGCAAATGTTGCACAATGGTGGAATGATCACCAGTTCTCGTGTACACTGACGTGGATCATTGTGAATCAATGCGTTTAAACGATCTTCATCAAATTCCGAAGGCCTTCCTGAACATGGAAGTCACTAAGGTCAAAACGACCCACCTTCAAACAAGAAAACCACTTTCTTGCCATGCTCTCTCCAATAGCATTGTCCCTACACACGGCGCAAATGATTCTAGCACCTCTGCTGCTTTCGTCCCTCTATTGAATTCAAAGAGAAGAATATGTCGGAAATGTTCCAATTTCTCCCATTGGCACCCCATTTTCTAGCGTCCACGGCTCCACTCACTATCTGCAAATGACAAATCTTCAATATGCAAACTCAATAACAAACAATGAACTACAAAGCAACACTGACAGTCAATAAATAAAACTATAGCAACCGGAATACCAACAAGCAAAACAAAAACGCTACGGACTTACACACCAACCTAATATTATTTCAGTAGTATAGATCCCTCCTGTGGCACTCACAACCAACTGATCGTGACAAATGAGCATTCAAATGAGAGAGAATAGACATTAGCAGTGACGAATTGCACTCTAATTTCATAAATATCTATAATTTCTTTTAAAAATTACTTTAAAAAATGTAGGAAGTGTGCAATTTGCATATACTGTTGCTTCAAGAAGATACGCTCCATGATTGCTGTCCACTTCACATTTTGGCCAAAGTGACGCCTGTTTTATGTCATTTTAACCATCTGAGGTCTTTCCTTTATCATTTTGCATGGATTTCAGAAACAGTAAATCGAAGGAATGAGTACTCAAATCGTATAATTTCATAAATATCGAAAAACCGGTGAGTGTTACAGCTAAACTGTCAATCAATGGACTCAGCACACAAATGACATTAGCAGTGACGAATTACATTCCAATTTCATAAATATGATTCCTCTCTTACCATCTCTATGACTCTCTCATTCCTTACTCTGTCCATTAAAATTAAAACTTACAATTTCCGCCTAGTCAATACTATACTTTTTATAAAATATTTCAAGGGTACAGGTTTCAGGTCCTAATCTTTCTGGACCCTTCTTCAGCCCATAAAATCACACATGGAGCCCATCAAATCACAAAAACATCGATAAACACAAACTGCACACACACAATAAATAGATAAAACACTGTAAAAACATCGAAGAGTCTAAAATCTAAAAATAACATGCATGTTTTACTGTCCTCATGAACATTTTTTCACTTGTTCTTCATCTAAATAAATGTCATTTGACGCTGTGAAACACTGGGCACGTGTTTTGAAGTCTATGTCCATTCTTGTTACTCCTACCCTACTCCTCTGGAACTTCATCTCCACTGCTCGTATTTTACTCTTGTCCCTTTCCTTCATCACCCATCTTTCTGAACCATATGTCAAAATTGGCACAAAGTAGGTCTTGTAGATGATTCCTTTACATTTTTGTGGTACATCTTTATTCCATATCATCCCCCTAACACTCTTGAAAAATCCAACTGCGCACCTTCCCCTTTCATTTATTTTGATCCTATTGCCTCCCTTTTGTTCAAATATGCTTCCCTAGTACTTGAAGCATTCTACTTTCTGCAACTGCTGTCCTCCAAGTGTTATGCCCATATCCAGTCTGTTCTTCCTCCTCGTTGTGATGACCACTTCACTCTTTTGTGCAGAGAACTTCATCCCATATGATAACACTACCTTCTCCCACTCATCCAATTGCTCTTGTACCTCTTCCTCATCCTCTCCCCATACCAGAAGGTCATCAGCAAACAACATCGCCTTCATTTTCCTTTCCCCAATGCTATTTACCACTTTTCGTATGATTTCATCCATCAACACTATAAATAACAGGGGTGAGAGGGCACTTCCTTGTTTCAGACCACTCTCCAGTTGAAACCATTCCGATCTCTCCCTTCCCAACTTTACACAGCTTTTGCTTCCCTCGCACACAAACCATACCATAATTAATTATTGATAGCTGAAAGCCTCCCATTAGTTACCCCTTATGGTGGTTTTGCTCACTGCCTATTGAGACTACCCACACTAATGTTATTATGTATATCTTGTTGTTAGCTGGGAGTATCACTCCTCGCTGAGCCATCGGAACCTCTCCAGCCCCAAGATATGTATGCCCAGATGGTGTACAAAGACAACAAGATCCTGGAATTGAACAACCGGATCCTTCAGTTGGAAGCAAACGTTCTGGAGCTGCAGGAGAATGTCAAGGAGAAGGACAAGCTGATCGATGTGAGGACTAGAGCCATAGCGCTCATGTCCGAGGTGAAAGAAAAGAAGGGGAAGTCTACTCAAGATAACCTGGACGATACTCACAAGATGATGAGGCTAATGCAACACAACTTTAGTGGTATACAGACTAGGATGAAGCAGGAAATTCAGGAGCTCAACAAGCAGTTGGAAGTGAAGAGTATGAGGTAAGCTTCAATACTTTACCAGAATCTAACAGTTTGTCTACTGATGAATTTGCTGACAACATTAGGAATTTTATTGACTGTAACGAAATGGATGGTGCTTTCTTGAGGGAGAAAAAGTTGGCAAATGAGATCAATTATAGACAGTTGAATGTAAACAAAAGTATTACAAAAGATAAAACTAAGCAATTCTTCTAGGTTTGTGCCAGGACACCAAGCTGGCTCATCAGCGGACTCTTGGTGTCCCCGCCCGGACCCCCACAGGAGTAGTGAACTGCGTGCTACCTCCCATTTTATGCAGCGCACCTGCGCCACTTTATTGCGAGAACTAACAGCTCAAGCAGTCATAACTTCCATATGAAGGCTTCCAAAAAGATGGTACAGTTATATTGGCCTTCGAATATTCTATAACAAGACGGAAATTATGTTAACTGATCCACCCCCACTTGCAGACAAAATCTCAATAGAGATGTAGCTACAGCATCACCATCATCTTGCACAGTTTCCAGCCACTGGCCGGGTCTGTTTGGAACACCAGCCTCTCCAACGTCTTCTGTCTTCTCATCATCTCTCAGCCTCCACCCTTGTCCAGTCTTCTCCTCTCTTCTTCACGCTTTCTTGATAAGTACCAGTAATAGGTCTTGTACATCACTTCTTTAGCCTTCTTTATCCCAAATTAAACTTTGAACCTGATGATAGAAAACACTCCCACATTGTCTCTCTTGTAGATCTCCATATCCAATCTTGCACTTTCCATCAATTCACTTCCTAAATATTTTAAGTGCTCTACTACTTCCAGATCTACATCTCCAATTTTAACAATCCCTTTTCCCTTTATCTTTCATGTTGTCATTACCATTGTCTTACTTTTCTCTACACTGATTTCCATTTCCCAATATTTTCCTTCAGTACATCCAGCTGTTCTTGGATCTCATTCTCTATTTATACTATTGGGTTAATTGTTCCCATTATGCTGGGGCAAGTATCTGGCAAGCCTGATACAAGATAATGGAAGAAACAATAGAGAAATAAATGAGCGGGGGAGACAGGCAGAAGCATTCCGGAGGAGTGTGAGAAGCATGTTATGGAGCAAGGATGTCCCTCAGACCAGCAAAAAGATCATATATCGGAAGTACTATGTCCCTATCCTGACGTATGTCTCGGAGACCTGGGTTATGAAAGGAAGGGAGAAGAACAAAATACAGGCCAGTGAGATGAGGTTCTTCAGAAGAAGTACTGGAGCTATAAAGATGGATAGAATAAGAAATGAGAGGACCAGAGAATTAATGAAGGAGGAACCATTACAGGATGGTATAGAGAAATCTAGACTTAGATGGTATGGACATGTAAAACGAATGGAGGAGAAGAGGATACCTAAGAGGATACACGAGACTAAGTGGGAAGGAAAGAGACCGAGAGACAGGTGGCTGAAGGGAGTGAAAGAAAGCGTGAAGAAGATAGGAGAAGACAGGACAAGGGTGGAGGCTGAGAGATGGTGGGAAGACAGAAGAGGTTGGAGAGGCTTGTGTTCCAAACAGACCCGGCCAGTGGCTGGAAACTGTGCACGATGATGATGACTAGTCAAAAGAGAAGCTGAGAAGGGGAACTACAGTTCTTGAAACGTGTACTTCTTTTGAAGATTAATAATAAATTGTGTATTGACTAGGCGGAATTCCTTTAATAGGTATTGCACACCAAATTAACTAGTTTATTTTGTCAATAGAGACCAAAAATGAGCTTAATGCTTTCATATTTGATATCTAGTCGAGAAATTATCCTTTGTTCTTTTAACTGTGCACTGCTGCCTCACTTTATTGGTTTCTGTTCCCATGGACAATGCTTAATTCCCCATATTCTAGAGTCATTTTTGCTTGTCTTGTTTCCAGATTGCTTCAGGTGGAGGAGAGCAACCAGAAGATAGAGGGTGTGCGCTACGATCTAAGTACACGGATCGCAGAGCTGCAAAGTAAGGTAGTGAACCTGCAGTCCCAGAACACAGAGCTACAAAATGTGCATGTAGGAGGACCTGAAGGAAGCCGGGAACAGGAGCTCCTGAGGCAGCTGGATGATACTAACAAGCAGCTGGACAACTTGAAAAAGGTAAGGTCATACGGGAAGTTGTGAATTTTAGTCACTGCTCTGGAAAACAGGGAATACTGAGGGAATTTTTAAATCCTGGAAAACTCAGGGAATTATCAGGGTATTTCAATGACACTTAGGGAACTTTAGTTTTACAGGGTCCAACCTTGAATAATTGGAAATTAAGCATTTAAATTTTGATGGGGGAAAAGTATATTCTGGTTATGATAGTTGTGGATGTATGATCGTACTGACTTTAAATAAGTAAGCTCTCATTTCATGCAAGAGAGAGCACACAAATAATAATAATAATAATAATATCGTATAGCCTCTGGTGCCGGATGCAAGCTTTGTTAATTGGCACCCAGGGGGCAGCTTGTGTGTCGAATTTAATGCTCCTTGGAGCGCTATGAATGTCAAGGAGGTTAGATAGCCTATCTAAACTCCTTGGCGCTATACGGCTTTCTAGTAGAGAAAAGAGGAACTTTGTGTTGGCGGAAAATTAATTTTGCCATTATGAACTCGGCCTACTGAATTCAAATGGGTTCTTTAACGTGCCAACAACGTATGACATGCGTATCGTGATTTTTGTCGCCTTTCAAACATCACTTACCATAGCCAGGAGCAAACCTGCAATCTTGGGGTTGGTAGTCCGACACTATAACCACTCACCCACCGTGGCAAGCAGCACACAAATAACATGTGTATATAAATGTGTAACTATGATTATTGAGAGCATCACTATTGTCGAGATACTTTCGATACTCACAAGTACAATAGTTTTTCTGGATGAAAATATAGAAACGTATTTTTCTGCTTTTTTTTTTTTTTTTTTCAACTTTGTCATGCTACCCTTTATTGTACAAGCACTTTTTGAAATGCTCCTGAAGTACAAACTCTGTTTTATATATTTATTATGGCAGCTACTGTTACTCAGGGAATTTTCTGATTTATCCTGGAAAAATCAGGGAATTGTCAGGGAAATCTGTTATTTGGTTTTGGTAGACATCTTGTCATTCTGTGAATGAATTATTTCATGAGATTTGAGGCAATTCTGAAATTTTTATGGTACATTCGCACATTACTTGACTAACAAGAAGACTGCGCCTACTCGTCTTCACGGATTTCGTCCAAATTTATGATATATGCAGGACTTGACCAGAAATTAAAGTGACAGAAATGGGAGCTGCAGATGGTCAAGCGTTTGGAAGAAATAGCATCTTTTGTTGTGGGTCAGACGAGGCAAACCAACCCCCTTCCCCCCTTCGCCAAAAACACCCAAAAGCCCAAACCTTGTGACCAATGGAAACGTGCAATTACTGATACGCCTTTTAGCAAATCTTTGATGCATAGAATAACCTATCCTACAGCATCTGAATCATACGAGGTCTGTCTAATATCCGACCTTTGTCCGTGAAAAATCTATTATTTATCTGATGGGATTGGGACGCTAATCCCCCTCAAAGTAGGCCCCTTGCGCATGCACACACTTAGCCCACCGCTCCTTCGACGTCTGAGAACATTTCTGGACGGCTTCTTTTGGTATGGTGTTCAACTCCGCCGTCGCATTCCTCATTATCTCTACTCTGCTCTCAAAACTGCAGTAGAATTGGCGAAAACCAGACATCAATAGAGTTAAGAAATGAAAAGATACAAGAAGTGAATTAGTTTCAATTATCTGGGAAGTAAAATAACGAATGATGGAAGAAGCAGCAGAGAGATATTAATTAGGATTGCCCAAGCCAAGAACGCTTTCTATAAAAAGAAGAACCTATTTACTGCAAGGAACATAAGTCTTGATGTGAGGAAACAAATGTTGAAGACCTATGTATGGAGCGTCACGCTATATGGCAGCGAATCTTGGACAATAGGAGAGAGAGAGAGGAAAAGACTACTAGCATTTGAAACCTGGTGCTATAGAAGGATTATTCGTACAATCAATCATGGTTCCGTATTGATTAAAAGTCAAATATAAAGGGACAGGAAGGATTATGAAAATCAGTTGGAAAGAAATGGTCACAAATGAGGAAGTCTTTAGAAGAGTGGGAGAGAGAAGATGCTTCCTTAAATATTTGAAAAAAAGAAGGAATCACCTCGTGGGCCACATACTGCGACACAATGGACTGATTAAGCTTATAATCGAGGGAACAGTAGACGGCAAGAATTGTAGAGGAAGACCCAGACTGGAGTACATGAGTCAAATACTGCAAGATATGGATTGTGGCTCATACTGTGAACTGAAGAGGAAGACTGAGAGACGGGAAAAATGGTGAGCTGCTGCCAACAAGCCTCACGGCTGTTAACCACAGAGAGAGAGCTCTCAAAACGGGACCCTTTCGAAAACAACCAGAATTCGCAAGGAGTCATGTCTGGAGAGGTTGGCGAACAACTGGAATTGCATGTGTCGTCAAAAAAGTCCGGACCAATTGTGATGAATGTGCTGTGGCATTGTCATGATGCAACTGCCGATTTTGCAGCCACTCTGCGCATGTTCAAATCAACATGCAAAATTGCATGTGCGGAATCCTTACTGATCCCAACTTCTTCGACAATCTCTCTTAGGGTCAAACGTCGATCTTCCATTATCAGATTTCTCACTCTCTCAACAACAGTTGCATTTCGAGCGGTTTTTAGCCTCCCAGGGCGCTGATCACTCTCCATCGATGTGCGGCCATTTTTGAATCGGTTGAACAACTCTTTAATTTGTGTTACCCTCATAGCATCGTCTCCAAACATCCACTGAATTTTGCGAATTGTTTCACTTTGAGAATCACTTAGTTTTTCACAAAACTTGATGCAGTATTTTTGCTCAATTCTTTTGGTCATCATGCGAGAAACTTCAATCCTTCGAACACTTGTAACAGTACCTCACTTGGCAGCCATTAGCCAGCGACTGAGCTACATGAACGCGCTGAAAAGAAGTCAAGCGTGAGCAGTAAGGTTTCTCCCTCCACTGTTGTGAGTGGCACCGCCTTCGCGTCACTAAGTTGCGCGGGAAAATTCAAGGTTGAATATTAATTAGACAGGCCTCGTATTCAAATGCAGTATACAAGTAGGAATCGTTGGATGACTTGAAAATATAACCTACAACACTCACATTGTTGAAATAACTCTGTCGTATTGAAACATATTACTAAACTGAATCTGTGGAGAACGTAAAATATACATTATATTTATCATAACATATTTGTAATCATTAGGGTCCGGATGATAACATATTTGTAATCAACATTCTTTTCTATGTGGTAACCCTCTGACATTTGCTGATGACATAGTCATCTCGGCCGACACTCCTGAGGTGTTGAATGAGTTTTTGATTGGTATGGACTCCGTCTTGAGGAAAGAATTCATGATGAAAATTAATAAATGTAAAACAAAAATATTGGAATGCAGCCGAAATAAATCAGAATCTTCTATGGACATCAAATTGGCAGGTGAAAAACTGAAGGAAGTAAGAGACTTCTGTTACTTAGGATGCAAAATAACCAGTGATGGATGAAGCAAAGAGGATATAAAAAGTAGGTTAGCTCAGGCAAGGAAAGCATTTCTACAGAAAAGGAATCTGTTGACATCGAATATAGATTTAGGTGTTAGGAAGTCATTTTTGAAGGCCTTTGTCTGGAGCGTGGCGCTCTGTGGAAGTGAAACTTGGACTATTGGTGCAGCAGTAGCGTTTGAAATGTGGTGTTACAGGAGAATGATGAAGATCAGATGGGTAGATAGGGTTACAAACTAAGAGGTATTAAGACTAGTGGGAGAGAAGAGATGTTTCTGGCGACTGCTAATGAAGAGAAGAGATAGGTTGTTAGAACACATACTAAGACACCCAGGAATAGCAAGCTTAGTTATGGAAGGAAAGGTCGAGGACAAGAACTGTAGGGGTAGACCAAGGTTAGAATATGTTAAACAGATTGCCTCTGACGTAGGGTGTGGTAGCTATGTAGAGATGAAACGATTAGCTCAGGACAGGGAGGCATGGAGAATTGCATCAAACCAGACAAAAGACTGAAGACTCAAACAACAACAACAACCCTATAGTAAGAAAAACCATTGTTGTTGTTGTTGTATCTTATGGCTAGCTTGGATACCAATCCATCAGCTTTCTTGCGTTCCAATAGAGTTGTGTGAGGTTTCCAGAAGTTCTAGCAGTCTCATCAAGTTTGTTGCAATGTACCAGGTGCCCCTTATCTACTTTACTTCCAGGTTCATGGCAAAGTGTGCATTCTTCAGATCTCAGGATGTTGATTAGTTTCAGATGAGCTGCAAGGCAGTCGTGGCCAGTGTTAAGTCTGAAGAAGGCTACAGCTTCTCTTCTTGGTGTTAATTTATATTGATCCCTTTTAGCATCAATGTCCTTCCATAATTTGGTTTCTGCTGTGTTTCATGTTATTGTCTGTATTTGCCACCAGATAATTACCCCCATTCGCAAATATTTTATATAGTAGATATAATTCAAGAGACATTTTGACCATTTTTACAGTAACTACAAGGTCATTAACCTGATTAGAACATAAGAGTTTTGTTCATTTCCGCACATTGAGAGGTGCAAATAAAATGTATCAAACGGTATCGAGATCAAACGTGTAGGTTTGCTTTCATTGATTGTCTTGTATTGCTCCCCACACAAAGCAAAAACAAACACTTGACCAAAACAGAAAGCAAAAAGCAGAATTCAAAAACAAAAGCAAAAGGGAAAAACAAACACAAAACCAAAAAACAAACAAAAAACGCAAAGCAAAATTCAAAAGAAAAGAAAAAGCAGAAAATGAACAGAAAATCAAAAACAAACAAAAAAAAATCAAAAACAAACTAGAAAACCACAAAGCAAAAACAACAATTCAAAAACAAAAGCAGAAAATAAACACAAATTCAAAAACAAAAAATCAAAAATCAAAAACAAATACAGAAAACAAACACAATAACAGCAGAAGAAAAATTCAAAAACAAATACAGAAAACAAACACAAAAACAAAAATAACAAAAAGCAAAAATAAAAATTTACAAAATAAGAAAAAGCAGTAAACGAACACAAAATCAAATACAAAAACAAAAAAACAACCAAGATACAGGAGGCGGGAAATGTCATAACTGCTGCCAAAACATCAATTTTCTCGAAGACATTCGCCATGCCGTGAATACTCGACACGCCCAGGAGGCGTTAGCGGTAAAAGATGGAGTACGTATATATTCGTCATGCCCATTAAATTATAACATTTAACATAGGAAACAACACGTACGAATATATAGGCCTACGTCATACCCAGTTAGGAGGTTAAAAGAGAAATGACACGTAAAACTGAGGGTTGTGCAAAGTTAACCTGAATGGCTCTAGTTTAAGAACTTTTTACTTTGATGCTGGTCAAGGGAAGTTCTGCCAATAAATGCAATAAACTTACTTGCTGTTGGAATGCTTCCTGCTCAGTAGACTTGACTTTAACAGGGGTCCGTGCCAGACTAGCCTCCATATTCTTCTGCAGTTCCTGGAGTTGGTGGCCTCGCTCCTCCACCTGCACCCTCAGCTGTTCCATATTCTCCTCAATCTGTTTACTGTCCACGCTACTCCACTGTCTCCACTGTGCAAACTTTATCCTGTTCTCCTCGAAATTCTTTCTCAGCAAGTTCAGTTTCTCCTGCCGCAACTTCTGCCTACTCTTCCAGGACGACCGGCTCTGGCTCTGGCTCTTCTTCTCATCCCCTTCTTTGTGGGGTGTTGCTTCTCCCCCCACTGCTGCCGGTTCTTCCGGCTGCGGCGCCTGCTCTGGGACGGGAACATCCTGCTTCGATGCACTTCCTGCTCGTTGATGGCGCTTTAAACCTTTTGATCTGAACTTGATCCCTGACAGTTTTGAAGCATATTGCTGTAATCAAGAAATCATAATATTATGTATACAGGCTGTACCAATAACAGTACAGTAATTCAAAGGGATAATCATCATATATACAGGGTTATTCAAAATGATTGTCGGGGTTTCGTGAATGTTTTGTAGAAATAGTGGACAACATACCATTGTTATTGTTGCAGTAACGGTTACACCAACTCTCAAAGTTTTGTTCTACATCGACTTAGTACCATGTATAACCAGCAGATGGCAGTAAAAGCAGTATTTGACAAAATGGCGGTCAGCGGTAAGGAGAAGGCGTTTTGTACTCTCGAATTTCATTAACACGGGTCCGTTACCATAGTCCAGCGCCATTTTTCTATGACGTACTGGAAAGACCCTCCCTCCGACAGCTCTATTCGCAGATGGTATGTGCAATTCGTGAATACCGGTTGCTTGTGTAAAGGGAAAAGCCTTGGCCGTCCCCGCGTGTCAGAAGCAGACGTGAATCAGATCAGGTATGTTTATCTCTGTAGTCCTAAGATATCGACTACAAGAGGCAGCAGGGAATTGCATGTTAGAGCATATTTAAATCAAGAACTTCCAAGACGATGGATTGGACGTGGAACAGAACATGATCAGATGCTCTTACCCTGGCCACCATGTTCACCAGACTTAACACCGTGTGACTTCTTCCTGTGGGAGTATGTCAAAGATCAGGTATTTGTTCCTCCTCTACCGGCGAATATTCTGCAACTGAAGCAGCGTATCCGAACCGCCTTCGACACCATCACGACTGACATGTTGGGGCGTGTGTGGAAAGAGATGGACTTTCGAGTTGATGTGTGTAGAGTGACCAGAGTCGCACATATCGAGCATTTGTAATGCATGTAAAAAAACTTTTTGAGTTACAGTACACAATAAAACACGATTCATCTTCCTACGTCAATACACTGTGTGTTATGAATTTTTGTAACCCCGACAATCATTTTGAATAACCCTGTATTAGGTTGGTGCATAAGTCCGTAGCGTTTTCCATATCAAGTTTAAAAGTTTATTAAACACATCAGATACACATAAAAGCGAAATTAATTATCAGTAACATATTCCCCTTCACTATCTACAACAGTCCGCCAACGCTATGGTAATTTTTAGATTCCGCGCTCACGAGCCAATCGATAACGAACAAGCAGAGATCCACATATGGCCACCCACTGATTTTTATGATTTTGACTTAGAGCATGCGGTAACCATACCCCGGATTTTTGAACCTTACCCATCGAATGCAAATGTTGCACAATGGTGGAATGATCACCAGTTCTCGTGTACACTGACGTGGATCATTGTGAATCAATGCGTTTAAACGATCTTCATCAAATTCCGAAGGCCTTCCTGAACATGGAAGTCACTAAGGTCAAAACGACCCACCTTCAAACAAGAAAACCACTTTCTTGCCATGCTCTCTCCAATAGCATTGTCCCTACACACGGCGCAAATGATTCTAGCACCTCTGCTGCTTTCGTCCCTCTATTGAATTCAAAGAGAAGAATATGTCGGAAATGTTCCAATTTCTCCCATTGGCACCCCATTTTCTAGCGTCCACGGCTCCACTCACTATCTGCAAATGACAAATCTTCAATATGCAAACTCAATAACAAACAATGAACTACAAAGCAACACTGACAGTCAATAAATAAAACTATAGCAACCGGAATACCAACAAGCAAAACAAAAACGCTACGGACTTACACACCAACCTAATATTATTTCAGTAGTATAGATCCCTCCTGTGGCACTCACAACCAACTGATCGTGACAAATGAGCATTCAAATGAGAGAGAATAGACATTAGCAGTGACGAATTGCACTCTAATTTCATAAATATCTATAATTTCTTTTAAAAATTACTTTAAAAAATGTAGGAAGTGTGCAATTTGCATATACTGTTGCTTCAAGAAGATACGCTCCATGATTGCTGTCCACTTCACATTTTGGCCAAAGTGACGCCTGTTTTATGTCATTTTAACCATCTGAGGTCTTTCCTTTATCATTTTGCATGGATTTCAGAAACAGTAAATCGAAGGAATGAGTACTCAAATCGTATAATTTCATAAATATCGAAAAACCGGTGAGTGTTACAGCTAAACTGTCAATCAATGGACTCAGCACACAAATGACATTAGCAGTGACGAATTACATTCCAATTTCATAAATATGATTCCTCTCTTACCATCTCTATGACTCTCTCATTCCTTACTCTGTCCATTAAAATTAAAACTTACAATTTCCGCCTAGTCAATACTATACTTTTTATAAAATATTTCAAGGGTACAGGTTTCAGGTCCTAATCTTTCTGGACCCTTCTTCAGCCCATAAAATCACACATGGAGCCCATCAAATCACAAAAACATCGATAAACACAAACTGCACACACACAATAAATAGATAAAACACTGTAAAAACATCGAAGAGTCTAAAATCTAAAAATAACATGCATGTTTTACTGTCCTCATGAACATTTTTTCACTTGTTCTTCATCTAAATAAATGTCATTTGACGCTGTGAAACACTGGGCACGTGTTTTGAAGTCTATGTCCATTCTTGTTACTCCTACCCTACTCCTCTGGAACTTCATCTCCACTGCTCGTATTTTACTCTTGTCCCTTTCCTTCATCACCCATCTTTCTGAACCATATGTCAAAATTGGCACAAAGTAGGTCTTGTAGATGATTCCTTTACATTTTTGTGGTACATCTTTATTCCATATCATCCCCCTAACACTCTTGAAAAATCCAACTGCGCACCTTCCCCTTTCATTTATTTTGATCCTATTGCCTCCCTTTTGTTCAAATATGCTTCCCTAGTACTTGAAGCATTCTACTTTCTGCAACTGCTGTCCTCCAAGTGTTATGCCCATATCCAGTCTGTTCTTCCTCCTCGTTGTGATGACCACTTCACTCTTTTGTGCAGAGAACTTCATCCCATATGATAACACTACCTTCTCCCACTCATCCAATTGCTCTTGTACCTCTTCCTCATCCTCTCCCCATACCAGAAGGTCATCAGCAAACAACATCGCCTTCATTTTCCTTTCCCCAATGCTATTTACCACTTTTCGTATGATTTCATCCATCAACACTATAAATAACAGGGGTGAGAGGGCACTTCCTTGTTTCAGACCACTCTCCAGTTGAAACCATTCCGATCTCTCCCTTCCCAACTTTACACAGCTTTTGCTTCCCTCGCACACAAACCATACCATAATTAATTATTGATAGCTGAAAGCCTCCCATTAGTTACCCCTTATGGTGGTTTTGCTCACTGCCTATTGAGACTACCCACACTAATGTTATTATGTATATCTTGTTGTTAGCTGGGAGTATCACTCCTCGCTGAGCCATCGGAACCTCTCCAGCCCCAAGATATGTATGCCCAGATGGTGTACAAAGACAACAAGATCCTGGAATTGAACAACCGGATCCTTCAGTTGGAAGCAAACGTTCTGGAGCTGCAGGAGAATGTCAAGGAGAAGGACAAGCTGATCGATGTGAGGACTAGAGCCATAGCGCTCATGTCCGAGGTGAAAGAAAAGAAGGGGAAGTCTACTCAAGATAACCTGGACGATACTCACAAGATGATGAGGCTAATGCAACACAACTTTAGTGGTATACAGACTAGGATGAAGCAGGAAATTCAGGAGCTCAACAAGCAGTTGGAAGTGAAGAGTATGAGGTAAGCTTCAATACTTTACCAGAATCTAACAGTTTGTCTACTGATGAATTTGCTGACAACATTAGGAATTTTATTGACTGTAACGAAATGGATGGTGCTTTCTTGAGGGAGAAAAAGTTGGCAAATGAGATCAATTATAGACAGTTGAATGTAAACAAAAGTATTACAAAAGATAAAACTAAGCAATTCTTCTAGGTTTGTGCCAGGACACCAAGCTGGCTCATCAGCGGACTCTTGGTGTCCCCGCCCGGACCCCCACAGGAGTAGTGAACTGCGTGCTACCTCCCATTTTATGCAGCGCACCTGCGCCACTTTATTGCGAGAACTAACAGCTCAAGCAGTCATAACTTCCATATGAAGGCTTCCAAAAAGATGGTACAGTTATATTGGCCTTCGAATATTCTATAACAAGACGGAAATTATGTTAACTGATCCACCCCCACTTGCAGACAAAATCTCAATAGAGATGTAGCTACAGCATCACCATCATCTTGCACAGTTTCCAGCCACTGGCCGGGTCTGTTTGGAACACCAGCCTCTCCAACGTCTTCTGTCTTCTCATCATCTCTCAGCCTCCACCCTTGTCCAGTCTTCTCCTCTCTTCTTCACGCTTTCTTGATAAGTACCAGTAATAGGTCTTGTACATCACTTCTTTAGCCTTCTTTATCCCAAATTAAACTTTGAACCTGATGATAGAAAACACTCCCACATTGTCTCTCTTGTAGATCTCCATATCCAATCTTGCACTTTCCATCAATTCACTTCCTAAATATTTTAAGTGCTCTACTACTTCCAGATCTACATCTCCAATTTTAACAATCCCTTTTCCCTTTATCTTTCATGTTGTCATTACCATTGTCTTACTTTTCTCTACACTGATTTCCATTTCCCAATATTTTCCTTCAGTACATCCAGCTGTTCTTGGATCTCATTCTCTATTTATACTATTGGGTTAATTGTTCCCATTATGCTGGGGCAAGTATCTGGCAAGCCTGATACAAGATAATGGAAGAAACAATAGAGAAATAAATGAGCGGGGGAGACAGGCAGAAGCATTCCGGAGGAGTGTGAGAAGCATGTTATGGAGCAAGGATGTCCCTCAGACCAGCAAAAAGATCATATATCGGAAGTACTATGTCCCTATCCTGACGTATGTCTCGGAGACCTGGGTTATGAAAGGAAGGGAGAAGAACAAAATACAGGCCAGTGAGATGAGGTTCTTCAGAAGAAGTACTGGAGCTATAAAGATGGATAGAATAAGAAATGAGAGGACCAGAGAATTAATGAAGGAGGAACCATTACAGGATGGTATAGAGAAATCTAGACTTAGATGGTATGTACATGTAAAACGAATGGAGGAGAAGAGGATACCTAAGAGGATACACGAGACTAAGTGGGAAGGAAAGAGACCGAGAGACAGGTGGCTGAAGGGAGTGAAAGAAAGCGTGAAGAAGATAGGAGAAGACAGGACAAGGGTGGAGGCTGAGAGATGGTGGGAAGACAGAAGAGGTTGGAGAGGCTTGTGTTCCAAACAGACCCGGCCAGTGGCTGGAAACTGTGCACGATGATGATGACTAGTCAAAAGAGAAGCTGAGAAGGGGAACTACAGTTCTTGAAACGTGTACTTCTTTTGAAGATTAATAATAAATTGTGTATTGACTAGGCGGAATTCCTTTAATAGGTATTGCACACCAAATTAACTAGTTTATTTTGTCAATAGAGACCAAAAATGAGCTTAATGCTTTCATATTTGATATCTAGTCGAGAAATTATCCTTTGTTCTTTTAACTGTGCACTGCTGCCTCACTTTATTGGTTTCTGTTCCCATGGACAATGCTTAATTCCCCATATTCTAGAGTCATTTTTGCTTGTCTTGTTTCCAGATTGCTTCAGGTGGAGGAGAGCAACCAGAAGATAGAGGGTGTGCGCTACGATCTAAGTACACGGATCGCAGAGCTGCAAAGTAAGGTAGTGAACCTGCAGTCCCAGAACACAGAGCTACAAAATGTGCATGTAGGAGGACCTGAAGGAAGCCGGGAACAGGAGCTCCTGAGGCAGCTGGATGATACTAACAAGCAGCTGGACAACTTGAAAAAGGTAAGGTCATACGGGAAGTTGTGAATTTTAGTCACTGCTCTGGAAAACAGGGAATACTGAGGGAATTTTTAAATCCTGGAAAACTCAGGGAATTATCAGGGTATTTCAATGACACTTAGGGAACTTTAGTTTTACAGGGTCCAACCTTGAATAATTGGAAATTAAGCATTTAAATTTTGATGGGGGAAAAGTATATTCTGGTTATGATAGTTGTGGATGTATGATCGTACTGACTTTAAATAAGTAAGCTCTCATTTCATGCAAGAGAGAGCACACAAATAATAATAATAATAATAATATCGTATAGCCTCTGGTGCCGGATGCAAGCTTTGTTAATTGGCACCCAGGGGGCAGCTTGTGTGTCGAATTTAATGCTCCTTGGAGCGCTATGAATGTCAAGGAGGTTAGATAGCCTATCTAAACTCCTTGGCGCTATACGGCTTTCTAGTAGAGAAAAGAGGAACTTTGTGTTGGCGGAAAATTAATTTTGCCATTATGAACTCGGCCTACTGAATTCAAATGGGTTCTTTAACGTGCCAACAACGTATGACATGCGTATCGTGATTTTTGTCGCCTTTCAAACATCACTTACCATAGCCAGGAGCAAACCTGCAATCTTGGGGTTGGTAGTCCGACACTATAACCACTCACCCACCGTGGCAAGCAGCACACAAATAACATGTGTATATAAATGTGTAACTATGATTATTGAGAGCATCACTATTGTCGAGATACTTTCGATACTCACAAGTACAATAGTTTTTCTGGATGAAAATATAGAAACGTATTTTTCTGCTTTTTTTTTTTTTTTTTTCAACTTTGTCATGCTACCCTTTATTGTACAAGCACTTTTTGAAATGCTCCTGAAGTACAAACTCTGTTTTATATATTTATTATGGCAGCTACTGTTACTCAGGGAATTTTCTGATTTATCCTGGAAAAATCAGGGAATTGTCAGGGAAATCTGTTATTTGGTTTTGGTAGACATCTTGTCATTCTGTGAATGAATTATTTCATGAGATTTGAGGCAATTCTGAAATTTTTATGGTACATTCGCACATTACTTGACTAACAAGAAGACTGCGCCTACTCGTCTTCACGGATTTCGTCCAAATTTATGATATATGCAGGACTTGACCAGAAATTAAAGTGACAGAAATGGGAGCTGCAGATGGTCAAGCGTTTGGAAGAAATAGCATCTTTTGTTGTGGGTCAGACGAGGCAAACCAACCCCCTTCCCCCCTTCGCCAAAAACACCCAAAAGCCCAAACCTTGTGACCAATGGAAACGTGCAATTACTGATACGCCTTTTAGCAAATCTTTGATGCATAGAATAACCTATCCTACAGCATCTGAATCATACGAGGTCTGTCTAATATCCGACCTTTGTCCGTGAAAAATCTATTATTTATCTGATGGGATTGGGACGCTAATCCCCCTCAAAGTAGGCCCCTTGCGCATGCACACACTTAGCCCACCGCTCCTTCGACGTCTGAGAACATTTCTGGACGGCTTCTTTTGGTATGGTGTTCAACTCCGCCGTCGCATTCCTCATTATCTCTACTCTGCTCTCAAAACTGCAGTAGAATTGGCGAAAACCAGACATCAATAGAGTT
The DNA here is from genome assembly GCA_946902985.2 of Meconema thalassinum. NCBI lineage: Eukaryota > Metazoa > Arthropoda > Insecta > Orthoptera > Tettigoniidae > Meconema > Meconema thalassinum. Next base: position 13,339,036 of record OX336392.1, on the reverse strand, counting down.
AAGAAATGAAAAGATACAAGAAGTGAATTAGTTTCAATTATCTGGGAAGTAAAATAACGAATGATGGAAGAAGCAGCAGAGAGATATTAATTAGGATTGCCCAAGCCAAGAACGCTTTCTATAAAAAGAAGAACCTATTTACTGCAAGGAACATAAGTCTTGATGTGAGGAAACAAATGTTGAAGACCTATGTATGGAGCGTCACGCTATATGGCAGCGAATCTTGGACAATAGGAGAGAGAGAGAGGAAAAGACTACTAGCATTTGAAACCTGGTGCTATAGAAGGATTATTCGTACAATCAATCATGGTTCCGTATTGATTAAAAGTCAAATATAAAGGGACAGGAAGGATTATGAAAATCAGTTGGAAAGAAATGGTCACAAATGAGGAAGTCTTTAGAAGAGTGGGAGAGAGAAGATGCTTCCTTAAATATTTGAAAAAAAGAAGGAATCACCTCGTGGGCCACATACTGCGACACAATGGACTGATTAAGCTTATAATCGAGGGAACAGTAGACGGCAAGAATTGTAGAGGAAGACCCAGACTGGAGTACATGAGTCAAATACTGCAAGATATGGATTGTGGCTCATACTGTGAACTGAAGAGGAAGACTGAGAGACGGGAAAAATGGTGAGCTGCTGCCAACAAGCCTCACGGCTGTTAACCACAGAGAGAGAGCTCTCAAAACGGGACCCTTTCGAAAACAACCAGAATTCGCAAGGAGTCATGTCTGGAGAGGTTGGCGAACAACTGGAATTGCATGTGTCGTCAAAAAAGTCCGGACCAATTGTGATGAATGTGCTGTGGCATTGTCATGATGCAACTGCCGATTTTGCAGCCACTCTGCGCATGTTCAAATCAACATGCAAAATTGCATGTGCGGAATCCTTACTGATCCCAACTTCTTCGACAATCTCTCTTAGGGTCAAACGTCGATCTTCCATTATCAGATTTCTCACTCTCTCAACAACAGTTGCATTTCGAGCGGTTTTTAGCCTCCCAGGGCGCTGATCACTCTCCATCGATGTGCGGCCATTTTTGAATCGGTTGAACAACTCTTTAATTTGTGTTACCCTCATAGCATCGTCTCCAAACATCCACTGAATTTTGCGAATTGTTTCACTTTGAGAATCACTTAGTTTTTCACAAAACTTGATGCAGTATTTTTGCTCAATTCTTTTGGTCATCATGCGAGAAACTTCAATCCTTCGAACACTTGTAACAGTACCTCACTTGGCAGCCATTAGCCAGCGACTGAGCTACATGAACGCGCTGAAAAGAAGTCAAGCGTGAGCAGTAAGGTTTCTCCCTCCACTGTTGTGAGTGGCACCGCCTTCGCGTCACTAAGTTGCGCGGGAAAATTCAAGGTTGAATATTAATTAGACAGGCCTCGTATTCAAATGCAGTATACAAGTAGGAATCGTTGGATGACTTGAAAATATAACCTACAACACTCACATTGTTGAAATAACTCTGTCGTATTGAAACATATTACTAAACTGAATCTGTGGAGAACGTAAAATATACATTATATTTATCATAACATATTTGTAATCATTAGGGTCCGGATGATAACATATTTGTAATCAACATTCTTTTCTATGTGGTAACCCTCTGACATTTGCTGATGACATAGTCATCTCGGCCGACACTCCTGAGGTGTTGAATGAGTTTTTGATTGGTATGGACTCCGTCTTGAGGAAAGAATTCATGATGAAAATTAATAAATGTAAAACAAAAATATTGGAATGCAGCCGAAATAAATCAGAATCTTCTATGGACATCAAATTGGCAGGTGAAAAACTGAAGGAAGTAAGAGACTTCTGTTACTTAGGATGCAAAATAACCAGTGATGGATGAAGCAAAGAGGATATAAAAAGTAGGTTAGCTCAGGCAAGGAAAGCATTTCTACAGAAAAGGAATCTGTTGACATCGAATATAGATTTAGGTGTTAGGAAGTCATTTTTGAAGGCCTTTGTCTGGAGCGTGGCGCTCTGTGGAAGTGAAACTTGGACTATTGGTGCAGCAGTAGCGTTTGAAATGTGGTGTTACAGGAGAATGATGAAGATCAGATGGGTAGATAGGGTTACAAACTAAGAGGTATTAAGACTAGTGGGAGAGAAGAGATGTTTCTGGCGACTGCTAATGAAGAGAAGAGATAGGTTGTTAGAACACATACTAAGACACCCAGGAATAGCAAGCTTAGTTATGGAAGGAAAGGTCGAGGACAAGAACTGTAGGGGTAGACCAAGGTTAGAATATGTTAAACAGATTGCCTCTGACGTAGGGTGTGGTAGCTATGTAGAGATGAAACGATTAGCTCAGGACAGGGAGGCATGGAGAATTGCATCAAACCAGACAAAAGACTGAAGACTCAAACAACAACAACAACCCTATAGTAAGAAAAACCATTGTTGTTGTTGTTGTATCTTATGGCTAGCTTGGATACCAATCCATCAGCTTTCTTGCGTTCCAATAGAGTTGTGTGAGGTTTCCAGAAGTTCTAGCAGTCTCATCAAGTTTGTTGCAATGTACCAGGTGCCCCTTATCTACTTTACTTCCAGGTTCATGGCAAAGTGTGCATTCTTCAGATCTCAGGATGTTGATTAGTTTCAGATGAGCTGCAAGGCAGTCGTGGCCAGTGTTAAGTCTGAAGAAGGCTACAGCTTCTCTTCTTGGTGTTAATTTATATTGATCCCTTTTAGCATCAATGTCCTTCCATAATTTGGTTTCTGCTGTGTTTCATGTTATTGTCTGTATTTGCCACCAGATAATTACCCCCATTCGCAAATATTTTATATAGTAGATATAATTCAAGAGACATTTTGACCATTTTTACAGTAACTACAAGGTCATTAACCTGATTAGAACATAAGAGTTTTGTTCATTTCCGCACATTGAGAGGTGCAAATAAAATGTATCAAACGGTATCGAGATCAAACGTGTAGGTTTGCTTTCATTGATTGTCTTGTATTGCTCCCCACACAAAGCAAAAACAAACACTTGACCAAAACAGAAAGCAAAAAGCAGAATTCAAAAACAAAAGCAAAAGGGAAAAACAAACACAAAACCAAAAAACAAACAAAAAACGCAAAGCAAAATTCAAAAGAAAAGAAAAAGCAGAAAATGAACAGAAAATCAAAAACAAACAAAAAAAAATCAAAAACAAACTAGAAAACCACAAAGCAAAAACAACAATTCAAAAACAAAAGCAGAAAATAAACACAAATTCAAAAACAAAAAATCAAAAATCAAAAACAAATACAGAAAACAAACACAATAACAGCAGAAGAAAAATTCAAAAACAAATACAGAAAACAAACACAAAAACAAAAATAACAAAAAGCAAAAATAAAAATTTACAAAATAAGAAAAAGCAGTAAACGAACACAAAATCAAATACAAAAACAAAAAAACAACCAAGATACAGGAGGCGGGAAATGTCATAACTGCTGCCAAAACATCAATTTTCTCGAAGACATTCGCCATGCCGTGAATACTCGACACGCCCAGGAGGCGTTAGCGGTAAAAGATGGAGTACGTATATATTCGTCATGCCCATTAAATTATAACATTTAACATAGGAAACAACACGTACGAATATATAGGCCTACGTCATACCCAGTTAGGAGGTTAAAAGAGAAATGACACGTAAAACTGAGGGTTGTGCAAAGTTAACCTGAATGGCTCTAGTTTAAGAACTTTTTACTTTGATGCTGGTCAAGGGAAGTTCTGCCAATAAATGCAATAAACTTACTTGCTGTTGGAATGCTTCCTGCTCAGTAGACTTGATTTTAACAGGTGTCCGTGCCAGACTAGCCTCCATATTCTTCTGCAGTTCCTGGAGTTGGTGGCCTCGCTCCTCCACCTGCACCCTCAGCTGTTCCATATTCTCCTCAATCTGTTTACTGTCCACGCTACTCCACTGTCTCCACTGTGCAAACTTTATCCTGTTCTCCTCGAAATTCTTTCTCAGCAAGTTCAGTTTCTCCTGCCGCAACTTCTGCCTACTCTTCCAGGACGACCGGCTCTGGCTCTGGCTCTTCTTCTCATCCCCTTCTTTGTGGGGTGTTGCTTCTCCCCCCACTGCTGCCGGTTCTTCCGGCTGCGGCGCCTGCTCTGGGACGGGAACATCCTGCTTCGATGCACTTCCTGCTCGTTGATGGCGCTTTAAACCTTTTGATCTGAACTTGATCCCTGACAGTTTTGAAGCATATTGCTGTAATCAAGAAATCATAATATTATGTATACAGGCTGTACCAATAACAGTACAGTAATTCAAAGGGATAATCATCATATATACAGGGTTATTCAAAATGATTGTCGGGGTTTCGTGAATGTTTTGTAGAAATAGTGGACAACATACCATTGTTATTGTTGCAGTAACGGTTACACCAACTCTCAAAGTTTTGTTCTACATCGACTTAGTACCATGTATAACCAGCAGATGGCAGTAAAAGCAGTATTTGACAAAATGGCGGTCAGCGGTAAGGAGAAGGCGTTTTGTACTCTCGAATTTCATTAACACGGGTCCGTTACCATAGTCCAGCGCCATTTTTCTATGACGTACTGGAAAGACCCTCCCTCCGACAGCTCTATTCGCAGATGGTATGTGCAATTCGTGAATACCGGTTGCTTGTGTAAAGGGAAAAGCCTTGGCCGTCCCCGCGTGTCAGAAGCAGACGTGAATCAGATCAGGTATGTTTATCTCTGTAGTCCTAAGATATCGACTACAAGAGGCAGCAGGGAATTGCATGTTAGAGCATATTTAAATCAAGAACTTCCAAGACGATGGATTGGACGTGGAACAGAACATGATCAGATGCTCTTACCCTGGCCACCATGTTCACCAGACTTAACACCGTGTGACTTCTTCCTGTGGGAGTATGTCAAAGATCAGGTATTTGTTCCTCCTCTACCGGCGAATATTCTGCAACTGAAGCAGCGTATCCGAACCGCCTTCGACACCATCACGACTGACATGTTGGGGCGTGTGTGGAAAGAGATGGACTTTCGAGTTGATGTGTGTAGAGTGACCAGAGTCGCACATATCGAGCATTTGTAATGCATGTAAAAAAACTTTTTGAGTTACAGTACACAATAAAACACGATTCATCTTCCTACGTCAATACACTGTGTGTTATGAATTTTTGTAACCCCGACAATCATTTTGAATAACCCTGTATTAGGTTGGTGCATAAGTCCGTAGCGTTTTCCATATCAAGTTTAAAAGTTTATTAAACACATCAGATACACATAAAAGCGAAATTAATTATCAGTAACATATTCCCCTTCACTATCTACAACAGTCCGCCAACGCTATGGTAATTTTTAGATTCCGCGCTCACGAGCCAATCGATAACGAACAAGCAGAGATCCACATATGGCCACCCACTGATTTTTATGATTTTGACTTAGAGCATGCGGTAACCATACCCCGGATTTTTGAACCTTACCCATCGAATGCAAATGTTGCACAATGGTGGAATGATCACCAGTTCTCGTGTACACTGACGTGGATCATTGTGAATCAATGCGTTTAAACGATCTTCATCAAATTCCGAAGGCCTTCCTGAACATGGAAGTCACTAAGGTCAAAACGACCCACCTTCAAACAAGAAAACCACTTTCTTGCCATGCTCTCTCCAATAGCATTGTCCCTACACACGGCGCAAATGATTCTAGCACCTCTGCTGCTTTCGTCCCTCTATTGAATTCAAAGAGAAGAATATGTCGGAAATGTTCCAATTTCTCCCATTGGCACCCCATTTTCTAGCGTCCACGGCTCCACTCACTATCTGCAAATGACAAATCTTCAATATGCAAACTCAATAACAAACAATGAACTACAAAGCAACACTGACAGTCAATAAATAAAACTATAGCAACCGGAATACCAACAAGCAAAACAAAAACGCTACGGACTTACACACCAACCTAATATTATTTCAGTAGTATAGATCCCTCCTGTGGCACTCACAACCAACTGATCGTGACAAATGAGCATTCAAATGAGAGAGAATAGACATTAGCAGTGACGAATTGCACTCTAATTTCATAAATATCTATAATTTCTTTTAAAAATTACTTTAAAAAATGTAGGAAGTGTGCAATTTGCATATACTGTTGCTTCAAGAAGATACGCTCCATGATTGCTGTCCACTTCACATTTTGGCCAAAGTGACGCCTGTTTTATGTCATTTTAACCATCTGAGGTCTTTCCTTTATCATTTTGCATGGATTTCAGAAACAGTAAATCGAAGGAATGAGTACTCAAATCGTATAATTTCATAAATATCGAAAAACCGGTGAGTGTTACAGCTAAACTGTCAATCAATGGACTCAGCACACAAATGACATTAGCAGTGACGAATTACATTCCAATTTCATAAATATGATTCCTCTCTTACCATCTCTATGACTCTCTCATTCCTTACTCTGTCCATTAAAATTAAAACTTACAATTTCCGCCTAGTCAATACTATACTTTTTATAAAATATTTCAAGGGTACAGGTTTCAGGTCCTAATCTTTCTGGACCCTTCTTCAGCCCATAAAATCACACATGGAGCCCATCAAATCACAAAAACATCGATAAACACAAACTGCACACACACAATAAATAGATAAAACACTGTAAAAACATCGAAGAGTCTAAAATCTAAAAATAACATGCATGTTTTACTGTCCTCATGAACATTTTTTCACTTGTTCTTCATCTAAATAAATGTCATTTGACGCTGTGAAACACTGGGCACGTGTTTTGAAGTCTATGTCCATTCTTGTTACTCCTACCCTACTCCTCTGGAACTTCATCTCCACTGCTCGTATTTTACTCTTGTCCCTTTCCTTCATCACCCATCTTTCTGAACCATATGTCAAAATTGGCACAAAGTAGGTCTTGTAGATGATTCCTTTACATTTTTGTGGTACATCTTTATTCCATATCATCCCCCTAACACTCTTGAAAAATCCAACTGCGCACCTTCCCCTTTCATTTATTTTGATCCTATTGCCTCCCTTTTGTTCAAATATGCTTCCCTAGTACTTGAAGCATTCTACTTTCTGCAACTGCTGTCCTCCAAGTGTTATGCCCATATCCAGTCTGTTCTTCCTCCTCGTTGTGATGACCACTTCACTCTTTTGTGCAGAGAACTTCATCCCATATGATAACACTACCTTCTCCCACTCATCCAATTGCTCTTGTACCTCTTCCTCATCCTCTCCCCATACCAGAAGGTCATCAGCAAACAACATCGCCTTCATTTTCCTTTCCCCAATGCTATTTACCACTTTTCGTATGATTTCATCCATCAACACTATAAATAACAGGGGTGAGAGGGCACTTCCTTGTTTCAGACCACTCTCCAGTTGAAACCATTCCGATCTCTCCCTTCCCAACTTTACACAGCTTTTGCTTCCCTCGCACACAAACCATACCATAATTAATTATTGATAGCTGAAAGCCTCCCATTAGTTACCCCTTATGGTGGTTTTGCTCACTGCCTATTGAGACTACCCACACTAATGTTATTATGTATATCTTGTTGTTAGCTGGGAGTATCACTCCTCGCTGAGCCATCGGAACCTCTCCAGCCCCAAGATATGTATGCCCAGATGGTGTACAAAGACAACAAGATCCTGGAATTGAACAACCGGATCCTTCAGTTGGAAGCAAACGTTCTGGAGCTGCAGGAGAATGTCAAGGAGAAGGACAAGCTGATCGATGTGAGGACTAGAGCCATAGCGCTCATGTCCGAGGTGAAAGAAAAGAAGGGGAAGTCTACTCAAGATAACCTGGACGATACTCACAAGATGATGAGGCTAATGCAACACAACTTTAGTGGTATACAGACTAGGATGAAGCAGGAAATTCAGGAGCTCAACAAGCAGTTGGAAGTGAAGAGTATGAGGTAAGCTTCAATACTTTACCAGAATCTAACAGTTTGTCTACTGATGAATTTGCTGACAACATTAGGAATTTTATTGACTGTAACGAAATGGATGGTGCTTTCTTGAGGGAGAAAAAGTTGGCAAATGAGATCAATTATAGACAGTTGAATGTAAACAAAAGTATTACAAAAGATAAAACTAAGCAATTCTTCTAGGTTTGTGCCAGGACACCAAGCTGGCTCATCAGCGGACTCTTGGTGTCCCCGCCCGGACCCCCACAGGAGTAGTGAACTGCGTGCTACCTCCCATTTTATGCAGCGCACCTGCGCCACTTTATTGCGAGAACTAACAGCTCAAGCAGTCATAACTTCCATATGAAGGCTTCCAAAAAGATGGTACAGTTATATTGGCCTTCGAATATTCTATAACAAGACGGAAATTATGTTAACTGATCCACCCCCACTTGCAGACAAAATCTCAATAGAGATGTAGCTACAGCATCACCATCATCTTGCACAGTTTCCAGCCACTGGCCGGGTCTGTTTGGAACACCAGCCTCTCCAACGTCTTCTGTCTTCTCATCATCTCTCAGCCTCCACCCTTGTCCAGTCTTCTCCTCTCTTCTTCACGCTTTCTTGATAAGTACCAGTAATAGGTCTTGTACATCACTTCTTTAGCCTTCTTTATCCCAAATTAAACTTTGAACCTGATGATAGAAAACACTCCCACATTGTCTCTCTTGTAGATCTCCATATCCAATCTTGCACTTTCCATCAATTCACTTCCTAAATATTTTAAGTGCTCTACTACTTCCAGATCTACATCTCCAATTTTAACAATCCCTTTTCCCTTTATCTTTCATGTTGTCATTACCATTGTCTTACTTTTCTCTACACTGATTTCCATTTCCCAATATTTTCCTTCAGTACATCCAGCTGTTCTTGGATCTCATTCTCTATTTATACTATTGGGTTAATTGTTCCCATTATGCTGGGGCAAGTATCTGGCAAGCCTGATACAAGATAATGGAAGAAACAATAGAGAAATAAATGAGCGGGGGAGACAGGCAGAAGCATTCCGGAGGAGTGTGAGAAGCATGTTATGGAGCAAGGATGTCCCTCAGACCAGCAAAAAGATCATATATCGGAAGTACTATGTCCCTATCCTGACGTATGTCTCGGAGACCTGGGTTATGAAAGGAAGGGAGAAGAACAAAATACAGGCCAGTGAGATGAGGTTCTTCAGAAGAAGTACTGGAGCTATAAAGATGGATAGAATAAGAAATGAGAGGACCAGAGAATTAATGAAGGAGGAACCATTACAGGATGGTATAGAGAAATCTAGACTTAGATGGTATGGACATGTAAAACGAATGGAGGAGAAGAGGATACCTAAGAGGATACACGAGACTAAGTGGGAAGGAAAGAGACCGAGAGACAGGTGGCTGAAGGGAGTGAAAGAAAGCGTGAAGAAGATAGGAGAAGACAGGACAAGGGTGGAGGCTGAGAGATGGTGGGAAGACAGAAGAGGTTGGAGAGGCTTGTGTTCCAAACAGACCCGGCCAGTGGCTGGAAACTGTGCACGATGATGATGACTAGTCAAAAGAGAAGCTGAGAAGGGGAACTACAGTTCTTGAAACGTGTACTTCTTTTGAAGATTAATAATAAATTGTGTATTGACTAGGCGGAATTCCTTTAATAGGTATTGCACACCAAATTAACTAGTTTATTTTGTCAATAGAGACCAAAAATGAGCTTAATGCTTTCATATTTGATATCTAGTCGAGAAATTATCCTTTGTTCTTTTAACTGTGCACTGCTGCCTCACTTTATTGGTTTCTGTTCCCATGGACAATGCTTAATTCCCCATATTCTAGAGTCATTTTTGCTTGTCTTGTTTCCAGATTGCTTCAGGTGGAGGAGAGCAACCAGAAGATAGAGGGTGTGCGCTACGATCTAAGTACACGGATCGCAGAGCTGCAAAGTAAGGTAGTGAACCTGCAGTCCCAGAACACAGAGCTACAAAATGTGCATGTAGGAGGACCTGAAGGAAGCCGGGAACAGGAGCTCCTGAGGCAGCTGGATGATACTAACAAGCAGCTGGACAACTTGAAAAAGGTAAGGTCATACGGGAAGTTGTGAATTTTAGTCACTGCTCTGGAAAACAGGGAATACTGAGGGAATTTTTAAATCCTGGAAAACTCAGGGAATTATCAGGGTATTTCAATGACACTTAGGGAACTTTAGTTTTACAGGGTCCAACCTTGAATAATTGGAAATTAAGCATTTAAATTTTGATGGGGGAAAAGTATATTCTGGTTATGATAGTTGTGGATGTATGATCGTACTGACTTTAAATAAGTAAGCTCTCATTTCATGCAAGAGAGAGCACACAAATAATAATAATAATAATAATATCGTATAGCCTCTGGTGCCGGATGCAAGCTTTGTTAATTGGCACCCAGGGGGCAGCTTGTGTGTCGAATTTAATGCTCCTTGGAGCGCTATGAATGTCAAGGAGGTTAGATAGCCTATCTAAACTCCTTGGCGCTATACGGCTTTCTAGTAGAGAAAAGAGGAACTTTGTGTTGGCGGAAAATTAATTTTGCCATTATGAACTCGGCCTACTGAATTCAAATGGGTTCTTTAACGTGCCAACAACGTATGACATGCGTATCGTGATTTTTGTCGCCTTTCAAACATCACTTACCATAGCCAGGAGCAAACCTGCAATCTTGGGGTTGGTAGTCCGACACTATAACCACTCACCCACCGTGGCAAGCAGCACACAAATAACATGTGTATATAAATGTGTAACTATGATTATTGAGAGCATCACTATTGTCGAGATACTTTCGATACTCACAAGTACAATAGTTTTTCTGGATGAAAATATAGAAACGTATTTTTCTGCTTTTTTTTTTTTTTTTTTCAACTTTGTCATGCTACCCTTTATTGTACAAGCACTTTTTGAAATGCTCCTGAAGTACAAACTCTGTTTTATATATTTATTATGGCAGCTACTGTTACTCAGGGAATTTTCTGATTTATCCTGGAAAAATCAGGGAATTGTCAGGGAAATCTGTTATTTGGTTTTGGTAGACATCTTGTCATTCTGTGAATGAATTATTTCATGAGATTTGAGGCAATTCTGAAATTTTTATGGTACATTCGCACATTACTTGACTAACAAGAAGACTGCGCCTACTCGTCTTCACGGATTTCGTCCAAATTTATGATATATGCAGGACTTGACCAGAAATTAAAGTGACAGAAATGGGAGCTGCAGATGGTCAAGCGTTTGGAAGAAATAGCATCTTTTGTTGTGGGTCAGACGAGGCAAACCAACCCCCTTCCCCCCTTCGCCAAAAACACCCAAAAGCCCAAACCTTGTGACCAATGGAAACGTGCAATTACTGATACGCCTTTTAGCAAATCTTTGATGCATAGAATAACCTATCCTACAGCATCTGAATCATACGAGGTCTGTCTAATATCCGACCTTTGTCCGTGAAAAATCTATTATTTATCTGATGGGATTGGGACGCTAATCCCCCTCAAAGTAGGCCCCTTGCGCATGCACACACTTAGCCCACCGCTCCTTCGACGTCTGAGAACATTTCTGGACGGCTTCTTTTGGTATGGTGTTCAACTCCGCCGTCGCATTCCTCATTATCTCTACTCTGCTCTCAAAACTGCAGTAGAATTGGCGAAAACCAGACATCAATAGAGTTAAGAAATGAAAAGATACAAGAAGTGAATTAGTTTCAATTATCTGGGAAGTAAAATAACGAATGATGGAAGAAGCAGCAGAGAGATATTAATTAGGATTGCCCAAGCCAAGAACGCTTTCTATAAAAAGAAGAACCTATTTACTGCAAGGAACATAAGTCTTGATGTGAGGAAACAAATGTTGAAGACCTATGTATGGAGCGTCACGCTATATGGCAGCGAATCTTGGACAATAGGAGAGAGAGAGAGGAAAAGACTACTAGCATTTGAAACCTGGTGCTATAGAAGGATTATTCGTACAATCAATCATGGTTCCGTATTGATTAAAAGTCAAATATAAAGGGACAGGAAGGATTATGAAAATCAGTTGGAAAGAAATGGTCACAAATGAGGAAGTCTTTAGAAGAGTGGGAGAGAGAAGATGCTTCCTTAAATATTTGAAAAAAAGAAGGAATCACCTCGTGGGCCACATACTGCGACACAATGGACTGATTAAGCTTATAATCGAGGGAACAGTAGACGGCAAGAATTGTAGAGGAAGACCCAGACTGGAGTACATGAGTCAAATACTGCAAGATATGGATTGTGGCTCATACTGTGAACTGAAGAGGAAGACTGAGAGACGGGAAAAATGGTGAGCTGCTGCCAACAAGCCTCACGGCTGTTAACCACAGAGAGAGAGCTCTCAAAACGGGACCCTTTCGAAAACAACCAGAATTCGCAAGGAGTCATGTCTGGAGAGGTTGGCGAACAACTGGAATTGCATGTGTCGTCAAAAAAGTCCGGACCAATTGTGATGAATGTGCTGTGGCATTGTCATGATGCAACTGCCGATTTTGCAGCCACTCTGCGCATGTTCAAATCAACATGCAAAATTGCATGTGCGGAATCCTTACTGATCCCAACTTCTTCGACAATCTCTCTTAGGGTCAAACGTCGATCTTCCATTATCAGATTTCTCACTCTCTCAACAACAGTTGCATTTCGAGCGGTTTTTAGCCTCCCAGGGCGCTGATCACTCTCCATCGATGTGCGGCCATTTTTGAATCGGTTGAACAACTCTTTAATTTGTGTTACCCTCATAGCATCGTCTCCAAACATCCACTGAATTTTGCGAATTGTTTCACTTTGAGAATCACTTAGTTTTTCACAAAACTTGATGCAGTATTTTTGCTCAATTATTTTGGTCATCATGCGAGAAACTTCAATCCTTCGAACACTTGTAACAGTACCTCACTTGGCAGCCATTAGCCAGCGACTGAGCTACATGAACGCGCTGAAAAGAAGTCAAGCGTGAGCAGTAAGGTTTCTCCCTCCACTGTTGTGAGTGGCACCGCCTTCGCGTCACTAAGTTGCGCGGGAAAATTCAAGGTTGAATATTAATTAGACAGGCCTCGTATTCAAATGCAGTATACAAGTAGGAATCGTTGGATGACTTGAAAATATAACCTACAACACTCACATTGTTGAAATAACTCTGTCGTATTGAAACATATTACTAAACTGAATCTGTGGAGAACGTAAAATATACATTATATTTATCATAACATATTTGTAATCATTAGGGTCCGGATGATAACATATTTGTAATCAACATTCTTTTCTATGTGGTAACCCTCTGACATTTGCTGATGACATAGTCATCTCGGCCGACACTCCTGAGGTGTTGAATGAGTTTTTGATTGGTATGGACTCCGTCTTGAGGAAAGAATTCATGATGAAAATTAATAAATGTAAAACAAAAATATTGGAATGCAGCCGAAATAAATCAGAATCTTCTATGGACATCAAATTGGCAGGTGAAAAACTGAAGGAAGTAAGAGACTTCTGTTACTTAGGATGCAAAATAACCAGTGATGGATGAAGCAAAGAGGATATAAAAAGTAGGTTAGCTCAGGCAAGGAAAGCATTTCTACAGAAAAGGAATCTGTTGACATCGAATATAGATTTAGGTGTTAGGAAGTCATTTTTGAAGGCCTTTGTCTGGAGCGTGGCGCTCTGTGGAAGTGAAACTTGGACTATTGGTGCAGCAGTAGCGTTTGAAATGTGGTGTTACAGGAGAATGATGAAGATCAGATGGGTAGATAGGGTTACAAACTAAGAGGTATTAAGACTAGTGGGAGAGAAGAGATGTTTCTGGCGACTGCTAATGAAGAGAAGAGATAGGTTGTTAGAACACATACTAAGACACCCAGGAATAGCAAGCTTAGTTATGGAAGGAAAGGTCGAGGACAAGAACTGTAGGGGTAGACCAAGGTTAGAATATGTTAAACAGATTGCCTCTGACGTAGGGTGTGGTAGCTATGTAGAGATGAAACGATTAGCTCAGGACAGGGAGGCATGGAGAATTGCATCAAACCAGACAAAAGACTGAAGACTCAAACAACAACAACAACCCTATAGTAAGAAAAACCATTGTTGTTGTTGTTGTATCTTATGGCTAGCTTGGATACCAATCCATCAGCTTTCTTGCGTTCCAATAGAGTTGTGTGAGGTTTCCAGAAGTTCTAGCAGTCTCATCAAGTTTGTTGCAATGTACCAGGTGCCCCTTATCTACTTTACTTCCAGGTTCATGGCAAAGTGTGCATTCTTCAGATCTCAGGATGTTGATTAGTTTCAGATGAGCTGCAAGGCAGTCGTGGCCAGTGTTAAGTCTGAAGAAGGCTACAGCTTCTCTTCTTGGTGTTAATTTATATTGATCCCTTTTAGCATCAATGTCCTTCCATAATTTGGTTTCTGCTGTGTTTCATGTTATTGTCTGTATTTGCCACCAGATAATTACCCCCATTCGCAAATATTTTATATAGTAGATATAATTCAAGAGACATTTTGACCATTTTTACAGTAACTACAAGGTCATTAACCTGATTAGAACATAAGAGTTTTGTTCATTTCCGCACATTGAGAGGTGCAAATAAAATGTATCAAACGGTATCGAGATCAAACGTGTAGGTTTGCTTTCATTGATTGTCTTGTATTGCTCCCCACACAAAGCAAAAACAAACACTTGACCAAAACAGAAAGCAAAAAGCAGAATTCAAAAACAAAAGCAAAAGGGAAAAACAAACACAAAACCAAAAAACAAACAAAAAACGCAAAGCAAAATTCAAAAGAAAAGAAAAAGCAGAAAATGAACAGAAAATCAAAAACAAACAAAAAAAAATCAAAAACAAACTAGAAAACCACAAAGCAAAAACAACAATTCAAAAACAAAAGCAGAAAATAAACACAAATTCAAAAACAAAAAATCAAAAATCAAAAACAAATACAGAAAACAAACACAATAACAGCAGAAGAAAAATTCAAAAACAAATACAGAAAACAAACACAAAAACAAAAATAACAAAAAGCAAAAATAAAAATTTACAAAATAAGAAAAAGCAGTAAACGAACACAAAATCAAATACAAAAACAAAAAAACAACCAAGATACAGGAGGCGGGAAATGTCATAACTGCTGCCAAAACATCAATTTTCTCGAAGACATTCGCCATGCCGTGAATACTCGACACGCCCAGGAGGCGTTAGCGGTAAAAGATGGAGTACGTATATATTCGTCATGCCCATTAAATTATAACATTTAACATAGGAAACAACACGTACGAATATATAGGCCTACGTCATACCCAGTTAGGAGGTTAAAAGAGAAATGACACGTAAAACTGAGGGTTGTGCAAAGTTAACCTGAATGGCTCTAGTTTAAGAACTTTTTACTTTGATGCTGGTCAAGGGAAGTTCTGCCAATAAATGCAATAAACTTACTTGCTGTTGGAATGCTTCCTGCTCAGTAGACTTGACTTTAACAGGGGTCCGTGCCAGACTAGCCTCCATATTCTTCTGCAGTTCCTGGAGTTGGTGGCCTCGCTCCTCCACCTGCACCCTCAGCTGTTCCATATTCTCCTCAATCTGTTTACTGTCCACGCTACTCCACTGTCTCCACTGTGCAAACTTTATCCTGTTCTCCTCGAAATTCTTTCTCAGCAAGTTCAGTTTCTCCTGCCGCAACTTCTGCGTACTCTTCCAGGACGACCGGCTCTGGCTCTGGCTCTTCTTCTCATCCCCTTCTTTGTGGGGTGTTGCTTCTCCCCCCACTGCTGCCGGTTCTTCCGGCTGCGGCGCCTGCTCTGGGACGGGAACATCCTGCTTCGATGCACTTCCTGCTCGTTGATGGCGCTTTAAACCTTTTGATCTGAACTTGATCCCTGACAGTTTTGAAGCATATTGCTGTAATCAAGAAATCATAATATTATGTATACAGGCTGTACCAATAACAGTACAGTAATTCAAAGGGATAATCATCATATATACAGGGTTATTCAAAATGATTGTCGGGGTTTCGTGAATGTTTTGTAGAAATAGTGGACAACATACCATTGTTATTGTTGCAGTAACGGTTACACCAACTCTCAAAGTTTTGTTCTACATCGACTTAGTACCATGTATAACCAGCAGATGGCAGTAAAAGCAGTATTTGACAAAATGGCGGACAGCGGTAAGGAGAAGGCGTTTTGTACTCTCGAATTTCATTAACACGGGTCCGTTACCATAGTCCAGTGCCATTTTTCTATGACGTACTGGAAAGACCCTCCCTCCGACAGCTATTTTCGCAGATGGTATGTGCAATTCGTGAATACCGGTTGCTTGTGTAAAGGGAAAAGCCTTGGCCGTCCCCGCGTGTCAGAAGCAGACGTGAATCAGATCAGGTATGTTTATCTCTGTAGTCCTAAGATATCGACTACAAGAGGCAGCAGGGAATTGCATGTTAGAGCATATTTAAATCAAGAACTTCCAAGACGATGGATTGGACGTGGAACGGAACATGATCAGATGCTCTTACCCTGGCCACCATGTTCACCAGACTTAACACCGTGTGACTTCTTCCTGTGGGAGTATGTCAAAGATCAGGTATTTGTTCCTCCTCGACCGGCGAATATTCTGCAACTGAAGCAGCGTATCCGAACCGCCTTCGACACCATCACGACTGACATGTTGGGGCGTGTGTGGAAAGAGATGGACTTTCGAGTTGATGTGTGTAGAGTGACCAGAGGTGCACATATCGAGCATTTGTAATGCATGTAAAAAAATTTTTGAGTTACAGTACACAATAAAACACGATTCATCTTCCTACGTCAATACACTGTGTGTTATGAATTTTTGTAACCCCGACAATCATTTTGAATAACCCTGTATTAGGTTGGTGCATAAGTCCGTAGCGTTTTCCATATCAAGTTTAAAAGTTTATTAAACACATCAGATACACATAAAAGCGAAATTAATTATCAGTAACATATTCCCCTTCACTATCTACAACAGTCCGCCAACGCTATGGTAATTTTTAGAATCCGCGCTCATGAGCCAATCGATAACGTACAAGCAGAGATCCACATATGGCCACCCACTGATTTTTAACATTTTGACTTAGAGCATGCGGTAACCATACCCCGGATTTTTGAACCTTACCCATCGAATGCAAATGTTGCACAATGGTGGAATGATCACCAGTTCTCGTGTACACTGACGTGGATCATTGTGAATCAATGCGTTTAAACGATCTTCATCAAATTCCGAA
The DNA here is from genome assembly GCA_946902985.2 of Meconema thalassinum. Classification (NCBI taxonomy): domain Eukaryota; kingdom Metazoa; phylum Arthropoda; class Insecta; order Orthoptera; family Tettigoniidae; genus Meconema; species Meconema thalassinum. Next base: position 13,321,843 of record OX336392.1, on the reverse strand, counting down.
GGCCTTCCTGAACGTGGAAGTCACTAAGGTCAAAACGACCCACCTTCAAACAAGAAAACCACTTTCTTGCCATGCTCTCTCCAATAGCATTGTCCCTACACACGGCGCAAATGATTCTAGCACCTCTGCTGCTTTCGTCCCTCTATTGAATTCAAAGAGAAGAATATGTCGGAAATGTTCCAATTTCTCCCATTGGCACCCCATTTTCTAGCGTCCACGGCTCCACTCACTATCTGCAAATGACAAATCTTCAATATGCAAACTCAATAACAAACAATGAACTACAAAGCAACACTGACAGTCAATAAATAAAACTATAGCAACCGGAATACCAACAAGCAAAACAAAAACGCTACGGACTTACACACCAACCTAATATTATTTCAGTAGTATAGATCCCTCCTGTGGCACTCACAACCAACTGATCGTGACAAATGAGCATTCAAATGAGAGAGAATAGACATTAGCAGTGACGAATTGCACTCTAATTTCATAAATATCTATAATTTCTTTTAAAAATTACTTTAAAAAATGTAGGAAGTGTGCAATTTGCAGATACTGTTGCTTCAAGAAGATACGCTCCATGATTGCTGTCCACTTCACATTTTGGCCAATGTGACGCCTGTTTTATGTCATTTTAACAATCTGAGGTCTTTCCTTTATCATTTTGCATGGATTTCAGAAACAGTAAATCGAAGGAATGAGTACTCAAATCGTATAATTTCATAAATATCGAAAAACCGGTGAGTGTTACAGCTAAACTGTCAATCAATGGACTCAGCACACAAATGACATTAGCAGTGACGAATTACATTCCAATTTCATAAATATCAATTTTTGTATGAAGTGTGCGATTTGCAAATACTGTTGCTGTAGGAAAATATGCGGCATCATTGCTGTTCGGTTCGCATTTTGGCTCTAGGGACCCAAACTATTAAACGTTAATTCATTTACAACATCAGAGCTCCTTTTAGAGGTAAGACTATTCTGTTCGGTGGATACTTTAGACAGGTACTCCCTGTTGTAAGACATGGCAACCAAACTACCATGCTTGAGAGCAACATCAAACAATCGCCTTTATGGTCCAGAATTCACAGTAGTCGCTTGCCAAAAAAGTGACAGTCAGTCTGAAAGACTAGACTTTGTATCATTTTAAATGCTACAAATGCTGAAAAATGCTAGAAAGGCTGGAGGCTTCTCGCTTCTCTCGAAGCCAAAGACTCTTGACATGTTAGAAAATTATCTGCATAATACTTATCTTGCTTATCTTGTTTCAAATTACTCGCGAACGGCAAGTGCAAAGCAAGGTCCAGCGCGGGGGATGCCGCACGCTCACCAGAGCGCGTGGGGACGTGCCCCTTCCATTCAGTCTAAAAACACTTATAGTGGGCGATGTATTGAAGATTGAGATACGCTCTCGCGGACTTTTTTGTAGAACATTTCATGCTGACCAATTCTTACGCTCATAGTGTATTGATATTTTTAACGGTTTGCCCAGCGCGTAAGCTTAAGAAGCTCACAGACCCCAAGTTTGTTTTCGACTTTTTCACTGAAATCGTTACTGCTTGGCTTCCTTTGATCATACATAAATTATTTCCTACAGAATCTTTCCTCGAGATATCCTTTACAGAATGGTGAAAACCGCATCAAAATCCATCCAGTGGTTCTCGAGATTACCCGCTACATCCAAGAATCGGGTTTTTTTGTCTTATACTAACGAAGTAGAGATTGTCGGGGTACACATGCACCAAGCGGTACTATGACGTCACACACCTCAGTGCATCTGGGTACTTTTCGTCCCGTCACCGTAACGTAACGACGAAGTCGCCAAGATCATTTAAAATGATAAAACATAACCGCGAATGATGATCCAATTTTCAGTGATTGCCTTCTTAAGTTAGGGGACGTTGAACTTGGAATTACAACTGAAATGTAAACAGTGTTCTATAATCATTTGGTTGAAATAAAAACATTACAACCTTTCTCCTTAAGTCTGTCATTACAAATCTATTGGGGAAAGTGTGGTTTATGAACAAGTGAGATTTCTCGCACGGGTCTGCTAGTATAATATTATTTCACTAGTATAGATCCCTCCTGCGGCGCTCACAAGTGACCGATCGTGACAAATGAGCACTCAAATGAAAGAGAATAGACATTAGCAGTGACAAATTGCACTCTAATGTCTTTTTTTTTTAAATATACGAAGTGTGCAATTTGCAGATACTGTTGCTGTAGAGAAATATGCTCCATAATTGCTGTCCACTTCACATTTTGGCCGCTGTGATGCCCGTTTCATGTCATTTAAACATTCTGAGGTCTTTCCTTTATCATATTGCATGGATTTCAGAAACAGTAAATCAAAGGATGAGTAGGCCTACTCAAATCGTATAATTTTATAAATATAGAAGGAGTGTTATGATGATCCAATTTTCAGTGATTACCTTCTTAAGTTAGGGAACGTAGAACTTGGAATTCTAACTAAAATGTAAATAGTGTTCTATAATCATTCGGTTGAAATAAAAACATAACCTTTCTCCTTATTTAGTCCTTCATTATAAACCTATTGGGGAAAGTGTGGTCTATGAACATACCAGATTTCAGTGATTGCCTTCTTAAGTTAGGGAACGTAGAAAATATTTAAATGAATACTGAAGATTTTCTCCCATACTAACAACATTATATTCTGCGGGACAATGACTTCCTTTGTAACATCTTTGTATCATCCTGAATGAAGAAGATGATGATGATGATGATGATGTCAATAGAACACTCATAAGGCCCAATGGCCAGGTGAAAATCTTCAAAATTGACACCTCTTGGGTGCCTTGCATGTCAATTATACCATTCCAGTATCTCAACCCAGAATCTAATATTTTTTGGCAGAGTTGTAAAAACTCAAGCCTCCAAGTGGGCAACAATTATAGTTAATTTACTGTAAATTGTCAATTATTTGGCAGTTGCTATTGCCAACTTTCCTAAAGACCAGTGTTCTAAGACTCCAACTAGTATCACATGCTCGTGGTAAGGGTGTGTGGATGGTATCAGTCGCATTACCAGTGCAAGTAGTGTCTTTATAAATGTAATAAAATATTTAAGTATAATTGTTTGGTGAACTTGAGGAGAAAACTTTAAAATTAGGCCTTAGAATTAATGACCAATAAACTTGGTACATGAAGAGGAATATTGACACGTTTGGGAATCAGTTATCTCTCCTTATTGGCAAGCATAGTTTTGAGCGGGTTGAACGTTTCAAATTCTTACGAGTCATGATTGATCAACAGAATCATAGAGAAGTAGAAATTCAAGTTAGAATACAGAATGCTAACAAAGTGTAGTATTCCCTGTCGTTTTTATTGGGATCCAAGAGATGAGAAATACAAAACTGAAAATATACAATACCAACATTAGGCCAGTTCTAACTTATGGTGCAGACTTATGACTCCGCATCTCAAAGCTGGAAAAAAAAAAATTCAAATAAAGACAAACACTCACTATCAGAGCAAACACCAATTCTCCAGAAGACTTCAATGGGCTGGTCATTTACTAAGGATGGGAGTTGATATGATGGTCTTACAAATCTTTAAAGAAAAACCAAGAGGAAAAAGGCCAGTAGGAAGACCACGAAGTTCCTAGAAAAATGAAATCTCCAAACTTTGTAGACATCTGAATGTGGACAACTGGCAAGAACTCGCCCAAAACAGAGTTCAGTGGAGGCAATTTGTGAGATTGGGGCGGGATCTTCGTGTCCCATAGAAGATCCCAAATGAGCGGCTCTTGAAGTAGCCTAGTAGTCCATCCAGACAGTTAAGGCAGTTCTTAGTGAGAACATTACACATACCAGGTCAAGCCAGGTCAAACTTAATGCAGCTGATGAAGAACCATATTTAAAAGGGTTCGAAACATGTACCGTGATTAGCGCCTAATGACGCATATTGTTTTGTATTGATTGGCGGAACAGTAAAATTTGGAATAAAATAAATCATCCTATCCTCCAACTGTCCCATCTATAGTGATGTGGGCCGGGGCAGGACATCTATAAATGGACATTTGCCCAAAGCAGTTTTAAGCGCCCAACATTTGGGCATTTAAGAAAACTTCTTTTTTTTTACATTTTACTACTTGTGATTGTTGCTAGAGTATCAAAACAATAAAAAATATTAATCAAAGGTACATTTCATGGATAAACTAGTAATGCCTGAATATTGCTAATAATAATTTAATTATCCTGTGTCAATGTTGTCAATAACATCTAAATGGGAATTATGTATAAATAACTGGTTTGAATAAAATATTGTATACTGAGGCCTACAGGTCTACTCATTTATATTTAAGAAAATTTGGTAGGAGTTTGATTATGGTGTGAATAGTGGCTTTGGGAGGAGGGTGGATGGGCTAGGCCCTGGGTAGCCATTGTGCTATGATCTTGGAATGGGGATAGGATGGTTGTGACCTTGAGATTGGCGAGGCATTCCACCACCAGCAGTCCAGCCCAGTTAGTTGTGAAGTAGAGCTGTCTGTTGAGTGGTTGAGTCTGAGATAACCTCACTTCTTTCTTAGGCTATTTATATGCTTAAGTGTTAGATTAAATCATTACAAAATGCTTAGGAAAAAGGACCTATTTGGAACTTTTTTAATTTGAAAGGGAAAGGAGTATCTTGTAAATATTGTAATAAGGACTATTAACAGTCACATTGTAACAAAATGGAAAAGCACATAAAGAAGTGTTTTAAGTGCCCTCAGGATCTTAACAAAAAAGTGCTTCAGTTAGGTACAATTACAGAGGTTGAAAAACCTTTCCGAAAGAAAACCCCCTTATGAACCTTTACTAATTGAAGTGGATGATTTCAACAACAAATCTGCAGTACCAAGCACAAGCTCAGCCTCAGAACCAAAATCAAGTTCTTTCATTGAATTCCTACAACAACTTCCGCAGCATATTTTGGCCTCAACTCCTGTTTTTATGAATAAATATATAGAATACATATATGTAGATACATATATGGCTGAAACAATATTTATATAAGCGTTGCATTATGAATAATTATGTTTTTAAAAGAGGTCATCATCATCATCATTTCCCCTTATTCAGCTCCTGCCGGGTCGGGGTATTTATGGCACTTTTTCACTTTCCTCTTTCCTTCCACCATTCTTCTTCCACGATCTTGTCCCAGTCCAGATTTCTTTTTCTTATGCTGTTCTTCACTGAATCAATCCACCTTGTTCTAGGTCTTCCTCTTGCTCTCTTACCCTTGCACTTTGCCTCCAGCATCTGTCTTGATATTCTATTTTCCTCCATCCTCTTTACATGTCCAAACCACCTTAGTTTATTCTTCTCAATTCTCTCATTTAGTTTTCCCATCCCAACTTCCATCCTAACATCTTCATTCCTCACTCTGTCTTTCCTTGTCTTTCATATCATACTTCTTAGGAATTTCATTTCACTGGCTTGGATTCTACTCTCTTGCCTGCTTGTCAGGGTCCAAGTCTCAGCTGCATAAGTTAATATGGGAACATAGTACACTTTATACATTACCTCCTTGATTATCCTCGGTACTTCCTTATCCCAAACAAGTTTTCTTACACTTTGTTAGAATTCATTGCTCTGCTGTACCCTCCTGCCAATCTCCATGTCCAACCTACCAGTTTGCATCAATTCACTTCCTAGGTATTTGAACGTGTCCACAATTTCCGAACTCTGACTTCCAATTTTCACAGTGCCCTTTCCTTGTCTTTCCCCTCTTGTCATCACCATGGTCTTGCTTTTCTCTATACTGATTTTCAGGCCGTACTTCTGAATATTTTCGTTCAGTGCATCTAGTTGTTTTTGCACTTCTTCGGTTTTCCTTCCCCAGACCACAATATCATCTGCAAATAACAGTAACTTCATTTCTTTATGTCCATATTGAACCCTTTATCCTCTGATGGATAAATGATTCCATGTTTTATTTCTTCAATTAATAAATATTTCCACCAGCATCATGAAAATAGCCAGACAGTGATGAAGAAACTACAAGCATTTGTTGGAGACAGCGGGGACATACCTGCAGCAGTTTGACAAAAGGCTAAATACTTTAGCTTGTGAAAAGAAATAGCATAGCTATGTGTCAGAAGGACAGGTGGTGGCCACCTCAAAATAGAAGGGACGCGTGGTGAGACACGCCGATGGTATGTTCATTGTAATATTCGCGCCTAGAAGAAATATGATGCAGTAACGTGAGTGGCTGATGAAAATACTAGACACTCCTACGAGGCCAAGGTCTGATAAAAACCGCCAAGTTACAGAAAATGTGGAACCAATGGGAGATGAATGTTTACGAGCGCGGCAAGTCTAGCTTGGGCACGCGATGGCTAGCATTCACGTGGGAGATCGGCTAGACAACATCTCTACGATCGATTCTAGGATTAATGGGCATATTCCTGACCTGCGCAATGTTACGAGTTCGGTGATATTTATTTCATTCCTGTACCACTATTATTTCGAGAAATTTTTATATAATTTCCCCCTCTATCAAGACCTAGGGCCAGTTCATTTATAAGTGGCGTGAAGAGCCAAGAAACATGACTTTTATTTTGTGCGTCTAAGGACGTAGGCTTATTATACTGTGGTGTGTCGAAGACACAAGTTTATCATTATATTTTGTGTGTTGAGGACACAGAAATTATTTATAAATGTGTTAAATTCAGTGATAGATAGTCACAGTACTATATTTTGTAGGGACAGTAGCATCGACAATTCGCCAACAGACTGTTCCGGGGAAAGTAGTACCTGAAACGGCGAATTTAGTAGTCAGATATCGAGTGTATAATAATCTAACTTTTTGAATCAGCACGAGAGATGACATCGCTTACCATAGAAGAAGTTTGGAACTATCAACACTCCGTCCAGATGGCTGAGATGAGATAAGAAGCATTCAGTTGGGAGATGGCAGCTGATGTTCTTTGACGGGTGACTGGCCGAGGATGAGTACAAAATAATATTCTTATTATCTGATAAATTAACGTATGGTATATGGGACATATTTTTGTAAATACTTTGCTTGCGTGATTAACGTAGTATTTTTAGTTTTGGTCTGACACACCTTTTGCATGGAAACAGCTCGCATAAATGTTATTAGTAGAAGGTTCTTGTTTGTTTGTTGTTTAACTAACGTAGCTATGTGGACGGCCGTGTTTGCATATGTTACGCAATGCGGTTAAAAACGTCTCTCGGAGATATGTTGTGTTTCAGAAGTAGGACTGAAGTAATATAATGATACAGTAGATTGGAGGGTAATTAATGCTTTTTAAGGTTTATTATTGATCAGATTCAGTGAGATTATTGCCTTTGGAGCAATGTGATTTGTGACGAAGAGCAGTCAGCTCTATCGTAGGTTTTAATATTGTTTTAATAGTGTGTGAGCATCTATTCAGCCGATCTGTGTGAAAAACGTCATGTCATTCCCAGATGTGTGATGTGTGTATTTTGTGGTCATTACAAGCGGGAATTTCAGCCTAGACTGATTTCTGTCAGCTTGGTGCCAAGTCCATATTGTTACCTTGCGAGGGCAATTATGGCTATTTTGATTAATGTCTGACCATATGTTGAGGTGGTTGAGATTTGTTGCTGTTGGTTCTTTGAGATAACGGCACAGCTGGTCAGTTATTTTTACACACTGGAGTTGGGACAATGACAAGTATTGAGGAAGGGGGAGCTGTTTCACAAGTCGGTCTGAAGGTTGCAAGCGAGGTCATTAGTGAGGAGTGCCTGTTTGGCTCCGTAATTACTTGAGATACAGAATTAAGAACTGATCAATGGTAAAATTGTTTAAATAAATGGGAGTTGCCTACGAATCACGATAATCTCCTAAGCGTTATCTTAACACGCATTTTTGTTCATATAATGTAATCTCAGCCGGTCAGGCTTTTGTTGTTGTTGGTTTCTGTCCATGTTTATATTCATATCAGTGACCCGTGAAGTCACGTGCGATGCTGTCTTTTCCTTGTTTGTGTATTGAGCAATTGGCCGGAGTTGGCAGCTCATTTTGTCAAGTGCGTCATCGCACTAATGGAGGGTCTCGAGGGAGATTCCTGTAAATAGTAGATTTTAGTGTGTGTGTCAGCATTAGATTTTTAAGGGTTTTTATTAGTGTCATGCCCCATATCCATAAACGTTGATTTACGAGATGATTGTTCGTAAGCATCGTGGCTGTTAACCCGATGTAAACGAACAGTCATCCAAAGTACTCATTCCTCGTAGTTAGTCATTACGCGTACATAAAATCCAAATGCAAGTTAGTGGAACTAGGATCCACATTTTTATAAAGGGGGAGATCCGTCTGACTCCTCAACATTGATAGATATTCCTGTCATGGGAAAATTCAGGGAGGATATTTTTTATTATTGTTGTTTATTTTCTTTTTATGCACTATTAGTCATTAAATCATGTTATTATTTTACGTCTTGTCACCTTTCTTTCTTAATTATAGTTTAAATCCTATGACCCTTACCTCAGTAGAGCATGTTGTTTGGCGGACGTAAACATCACACTAAGAACTGAGCGCGACCCCTTGATCAAGATTCTTGCATATAAACACTGCTATTCTGAAGGGTTCATAGGAGATAAACTGGCGCGGCCAAGCGTGGGGCCATTCACTGTGGTGTAACGGCACAGAAATTACACATGTCAATATTGGCGTATTTGAGTAAAACTGACATGCCGCAAGTGCAGGCAGATATGACAGTATTTTAATCACCGGAAAGTGATATTTTATTAAAAGTAATTGAGGCGAAGAGGATACCGCCAAATGTGTGTAGATAAATTAAAATCAGGAGTTTGCAATGTAAAATACGGTTCACGTTTTGTTTTGTCTTTTAAATTAAAGTAAAATTAATATACGTGATACCGGGCGCCCAATGATTAAAGTTAAAACTAGATTTGTTTAGAAAGTCAAACTCATGAAAATGTTAGGAGGCTGGTAGCCTTAAATGACAATAAATACTTTGTTAATTAGTCAGTGTTAATATCAGATCAGGATAACAATTTAATGACTAAATATGTGTTTGGGTTTAAATTAAATTGAGTAAAATTAGAACCACTCAGAGATGCAATCGACTAGTAAGATTAAATGTAAAAATAAATGAACTGAGTAGGGTAAAGAAATTAAATGTGCATTGGATTGTATGTGTGTGTCAAAGGGCATTGCTTTATGCCATTTCCCTAATGTCTCATATAAAGTGTATAACATGGCAACGGTGGAACAGATTCAAGAAATCATTGAGAGTGCGGCTAGGAGAACACAGGAATTGTTGGACACTAAATTGGCAGAACAAAGTGAATCACTAAACACAAAAATATCTGAACAAATAAATACTAAACTATCAGAACAAAGTGAATCATTAAATACTAAACTGTTAGAACAAAGTGAATCATTGCGGACACAATTAAACAGTAGTAGGCTAGAACAAAGTGAAGCTATAAACAAATTGTCTGAACAAAGTGAATCATTGCGGACACAATTAAACAATAGTAGGCTAGAACAAAGTGAGTCTATAAACAAATTATCTGAGCAGAGTGAATCACTGAAAACTAAACTATCTGAACAGAGTGAATCATTGCGGACACAATTAAATAACAGTAGAATTGAACAAAATGAATATCAGGCGGAACAAGCTAGGTTATTAAAAATTGAATTCAATGAGACTATAAATTCACAGTTAGAGACGTTAACCGCAGAGATGAAAGATCACACTAATCAACAGATGGTATTGCTGGCCCTAGATGTTAGTAAAAATAATGAAAAACAATTAGATCAGATTAAGAAAATGGAAAGTATTTTTGATCAAAAACTTAGCTTTCTGGATGAAACGGTGTTAGCTAAATTAGAGCAAATTGAAATAGCATGCACTATGAATACAAGCGAGGTCAAGATAGCTCAGGATAAGTTAGAAGGACGATTTAAGGAAATGGAGAAAAGCGGCAAGATCATTCAACAACAATTATCAGCGGTAGATGAAAACGTATCCGGTATAATTAAAGATATGGACCGTCTCGAAATAAAATCAGCGGAGCAATGGAAAAGCCTAGAAGCGGATCAGGAGCAATTAAAGAGTACCTTAGACGAAAGGCTGAGCCAGATAGAAAGCAATCAGGATGACGCTAAAAGCCAGATTGAAGCGAAAGTAAGCACGATTAAGGAGCAGATTGAAGAGAAAGTAAGCACGATTAAGGAGCAGATAAGAAAAGATTGGCGAAAAATGAATATCGATTCTAAAGAGGAAAGATCAACCATCCTTAAGACAGTAGGCGAAAATCATACTCGTATTCAAGCATTAGAGCAAGAAATGAAGAGCAAGCTTAAAGAACAGACGGACAGGATCATTAAAGCCGAACTGAGGTCGTTAGAACAGTCCTCGATATTTAGAACAGGAACAGTGAAAGACAAGCAGGACGACTCAAATAGCCCGGAGGCAAGCACAGCAGGGAGTCAGACTAAGACAGAGAGCCCATTAACAACAAACACGGAAGGGTTTCGCAAGAATATCGAAAGGAGTTCCACGCCACAAGACGGTCATCAGCCCACACAACTTATCCAAGTAATTCGCTCGAACGATTACAAACCGCAGAAGTACACGGAGAATTCAGGGGTGACACCTAAAGCCTTTATTAAAGAGATTGAAGACCATTACAATGACACTGGGGTACCTGAAGCACGTAGATTGAGGATGATGGAGAGATTTTTATCAGGAAATGTCCTTACATGGTTTTTAAGCTTCAAATATACATTTGGAACTATGGCAGATTTCAAATTAGCGTTTCTGCGAAAATACTGGTCGCCGGCATTACAACAGAGTCTAAGGAAGGAGCTTTACTCTAGAAAATACCAAACTACCCAGCAAACGAAATACTCAGATTTCTTTAACATGCAAATGCTAAAATTTCGCGACCTTGATTACCCTTTAAATGAAGCGGATCTGGTGATGACAATAGCGCGGCAATTGCCAGTCAACGTGCAGCAAGTACTAGTCAATACGACAGAGGTCATAAAACCAAAACAGGCAAACACTAAAACGCAGGGTACTAATACGAGCATATCCACACCTAGGCGAAACCAGGAAGAAGGAGAAAACAGACCATACCAGCATAACGAGAATAACTACAACAATAGGTCATATCAAGGCAACAATAGATATCAACAGAGAGAATATCAGCAATGGCGTGAAAATCGAAGAAATGAGAGGCCTTATGGAAGATACGGTGATTACAATGCTAATCAAAGATGGAAAGGAAGGAGAGATCAAAATCACGGAGAGCCGCGTAATTATCGAAATGACTGGGATGATAGGCACGCTCAATCGCAAAATTACCTAGAGGAATTACACGCTAGTCAAGGTGGAGAGCTAGGAAGATGGGAAAAAGCCATTGGGAACATGAAGAATCCAGACACACATACTGAGGAAGCTGGAAGTCTACTGAGACAAGAGGAATATCAAGGGCATAAGCGACAGAATGATGACGGGAGTCGCACCGGAGCTTAAAAAAAATGCTAAATTTGGATAAAGAAGACAGTCTACAAACGCAACAGTCGGAAGTTGAAGATGGATGGATAGTAGCGAACATACAAGAATGGATTGCTTTGCCAGAAGACTGCCTGGAGGAGACGGTGAAACCACGGAACGATGAAATTAGGCAGTTACCCATTATTTACGCGAGGATTGGTGGAATTAATATAAGATGTTTATTGGATACGGGGTCGCAGATCAGTCTGGAATCGGAGGCCTTGGTTCGGGAGTTGGGACGGAGTCAAAATATTCCTGTAATTCCCGTACCACAACTCAAAGTGAGGGGTGTTATTCCTGAACGCACCGTCACTTGTAAACGTCAGGCATACTTAGAGCTGAACATATTGGAACACACTTTTGGGCAAACGTTCATTATCATGGCAAAGATGAATTTCAATATAATTCTTGGTGCAAATTTCATTTGTGACTATCAAGCAGTGATAGATTTGCACAAGAATACAGTCAGTTTAAGAGAGAATGATCAGCTGAAAAACGTGGGATTGCATATGGATGAAATCACTACCGGAAGAGATGTAAATTATTGGGCACTGGAAGCAATATCGGAAGAGACGGAAAAGGAGATACGAAAGGCAGAAGATAACATCATGGAAGGAGCTGTTGTGGAACTAGATGAGGAGAGTGAATCCCAGGAGATATGGTCTGTATTAACGGAAGGAGACGACACTGATGCACAATTTGAAGAGTTACTACAGGAGCGGCTCAATGACATTCAACTTGGGGGTGAACACAGAAAACAGTTGGAAGAGATTTTAAGGAAGTTAGTTAGTTGTTGTTGTTTTAAGGGGCGGAACTACGAGGTCATCTGCCCCCTCTTAACACAGATTAAAGAATACAAATTTTGAATTGAATTTAAAATTTTGAGGTGGACATCTAAAATTAAAAAGACCAAAAATTAATAGAAAAAAATAAATTAAATAAAAATAAAAATTATAAAAATAAACAAAAATTACGGAAAAAACAAAACATTATCATTCAAAAACGAACAAGTCGTTGAGTCAATGTTCACTGGAAAATTTAGATTGCTGGCCCTAACCCACTCTCACTTATAAAGCGGATGACGCGATCAGCAGCCACCACGTCATCGGCTAATATAAGTTTGAGTGTCGTCTGCAAACCAAGGTTTCTTCGTAAGTCAGCAAGATCCACACACTCGGTGAAAATGTGGGCCACGGTGAATACGGCTCCACAGGTACAAATTGGGGGTCTTCCCTTCTCATTAGGTACGAGTGGGTGGATCTTGTATGACCTATCCTTAGCCTACACAAAATGACGGACTCCCTCCGGGCCCGGAACGAGCTCCGCCACATGCGAGTAGTTCCCTTGATCGCTCTCAGTTTACTGGGCAATGGGTCAGCTAGCCACTGACTCTCCCAAAAAGCCAGAACTTGTAGGCGTAACTGAGAGCGAATATCTCTAGCGGGTACCTCCATTGGTCGAGGTGGTAGTGATACCGCCTCTTTTGCAGCTTGATCCGCTAACTCATTTCCAGCAATTCCCATGTGGCTTGGAAGCCACAGAAAGGTGATTCGAGTGTCAGCGTGGCACAGCCCGGCTAGTAGGTCATGGATTCGCTGCACTAGGGGGTGTTGCGGGAAACATGTAGCAATTGACTGCAACGAACTCAAAGAGTCGGTACACACGAGAAAGTGGATTCGAGCATCCTGTAGTGCAAACTGCAGAGCTTCATAGATGGCAAAGAGCTCCGCAGTAAACACACTACAGGCCTCAGGCAAAGAGATCTTGGTATTTGCACCATCAATAACGTAAGCACAACCCACCTTCTCGTCCACCTTCGAACCATCCGTGTATAGAATGCCAGCGTCCGGAAATTGGTGAACTATGCTGTGGAACTGCCTCCGGTAAACGGAAGCATCCGTGTTCACCTTAGGTCCTCGGTGCAGATCTAACCGAATTTCCGAACGCGGGACTTGCCACGGAGGCACCTCGCTAGATGTCCGGATCATACAGGGACCTACAGCCACTCCTATTTCAGTACACGAGCTATCAAGTCTAATACCAACCGGCCGAGTGGCACGAGGCCGGTTGGCGTACCCCTGGTGGTTTTGGGTACCGAAGAGAGCTTGATAGGTCGGGTGTTGCGGCATTTGACGCACATTGGCAGCATATGCTAAAAGCATATGTTGGCGTCTATAATTTAAAGGTGGAACACCCGATTCGGCGAGTAGGCTGGGTATCGGGCTGGTCCGGAAGGCACCGGTAGCCAGCCTAACGCCACTATGGTGGATACTGTCCAGCATTTTCAAGGTTGCCGGCCTTGCTGAACCGTATGCCGCAGAACCATAGTCTAGCCGGGACAGGACGAGGGCTTTGTAGAACCGTAGCAGCACCGCACGGTCAGCCCCCCACGTAGTGCCACTAAGAAACCTGAGCATGTTCATTTTCCAGAGACATGTCATTTTCAATTGCCGTATATGGTGCTGCCACGTTAACTTGCTGTCAAAATGGAGCCCCAGGAAGCGATAAGTGTCAACCAACGGCAACGCAGCATCCCTGAGATGTAGTTCAGGGTGTAAATGTAGCCTCCGGAGCCGACAAAAATGGACGACGGAGGTTTTCGCTGCTGAAAAACGAAAACCCCGGTCGTGAGCCCACCTGTCGACCCGGTTGATAGCTAGCTGCAATTGCCGTTCCACGACTGCCATACTTCCAGAGCTGTAATGCAGAGCTAAATCGTCTACATACAGCGATGGAACAACCGCGGACCCGGCGGCGGCAACAATGCCATTAATGGCAATCGCGAACAAGGTGACACTCAGCACTGAACCCTGAGGAATTCCATTTTCTTGGGTATAGTATTGCGATAATGTCCTACCGACCCTTACACGGAAGAGTCGGACGAACATGAAATTCTCAATGAAAGTCGGTAAGTTACCACGGAGTCCCCACTTGTGAAGGGTGGAAAGGATCCCGTAGCGCCATGTGGTGTCGTAGGCTTTCTCGAGGTCAAAGAAGACTGTGACTAGGTGCTGCTTTCGGGAAAAAGCCCCCTGTATGGCGCTCTCAAGTCGCACCAGATGGTCAGTGGTGGACCTATGAGAGCGAAATCCACACTGGTACTCAGACTGGAGACCTTTATCCTCCAAGAACCACACCAGTCGACGGTTCACCATCTTTTCGAGCAGCTTACATAGGCCATTTGTCAAACAAATGGGCCTATAGCTGCTTACAAACTTGGGATCCTTTCCAGCCTTAGGAATCGGTATCACGATCCCCTCTCGCCATTGAGATGGAAACTCCCCTTCAATCCATATACGATTGAAGAGGATCAACAGTTTTTTAATACTGGATTCGCACAGATGTTTTAACATTTGATTATGTATGTTATCCGGTCCAGGAGCCGTATCCCTGCACAGTGCAAGCGCACTGCGCAGTTCCCATTCAGAGAATGGTACATTATAGGACTCCGAAGCAGCAGTGGCAAAGGACAAGGGGTGAGTCTCTGCCTCCCGCTTCAGAGTCAGAAATGTAGGATCGTAACTCCCGGAGCAGGATACATCGGAGAAGTGCGAGCCAATGCTGTTGGCAATGGCGAGATGGTCCATGATGATGTCTCCATTGATGGACACTCCGGGTATCGACAGTGATGTCGGGAGTCCGGAGATCCGACGAAGCTTAGTCCACACTTGAGATGAAGGAGTATGCGCCGTCATGGACGACACATACTTTTCCCACGTCGTTTTCTTACTCTCCCGAATCAGATATCGGGCTCTAGCACGCATCCTTCTGAAGGTGATAAGGTTGGCCATAGTGTTTTGCCTCCGATAGCGTTTGAAAGCACGTCGACGATCTTTAATGGCTGCTGCAATCTCGGCTGTCCACCAAGGGACAAGCTTCCGGCGTGAGTTGCCGGATGAGGAAGGGATTGTTTCCTCAGCAGCAGCCAAAATACCATTCGTTATGTGAATGGTATGATCGTCGACACTCTCAAAGGTATCTTCGGCAAACACCGCACGTGCCGTGAATGTTGGCCAATCAGCCCGACGGCGAAGCCATCGACTTGGTAACTCGATGGCTCTCTGGTTCGGAAGAGTAACGATAATTGGAAAATGGTCACTATTACAAAGGTCGTCGTGTACACCCCACTGTAGCAGGGGAACCAGCGCACGACTGCACAAGGTAATATCGACACTTGAATAAGTGCCGTGTGCAATAGAGAAGTGCGTAGGTTCCCCTGTGTTCAACAAACACAGGTCCAGCCGCCTGATCAGCCTCTCAAAATCTCTCCCTTTACCGCTAGTGGTAGCGGAGCCCCAGATGGTGTTGTGGGCATTAACATCTCCCAGAAGGAGAAAAGGAGGGGGAAGCTGAGAGACTAGATCCTCCAGCTGTCCGTAATCCGGTTGAGAATCAGGCGGGATGTACACGTTACATACTGTTGCCATTACTGGCAACGAAGTACGAACTGCAACTGCTTCTAGCTGAGTACGCAACGGCACCTCTTCACTAAAGAGACTAGAGTGGACGAGAGTGCAGACGCCACCGGCGGCCACAGCTCCGTCCACCCGGTCTTTAGAGAAGAGTTTGAAGTGTCGCATTGTTGTCTCATGTCCAGGACGAAACCTGGATTCCTGAAGACAGACAATGTTTGCCGTAAACTGAGAAATCAATTGGCGTACTTCAGCGAGATGTCGAAAATAGCTATTACAGTTCCATTGTAATAGTGCCATAGTGTGGACTTAAGTAGAAGATAGTCGTCTACTTATGCTTAACCGTTTGCCAACCATCCCTATCCTTAGGAGTAGGTGATAGGGTAGGAGAGCATTCCTCAATCTCCACATCTCCTTCGGAGGACGAAGAAAACGGAGCGAATGCTCTCTTGGTTGGAGAACGGTTATCGCCGGACTTTCCGGGTCTCGTCCTTGGTGAAGAGCGAGAGCGGTGACGAGGGACCTTCTCCCGATTCGATGACTGGGAGTCCGTCCCCGGCACGTCCCGACTATTTTTCTTTTTGAACCGGCGTTGACGTCTATTTGGGGAAGTAGTTGGTCCCTTCCCCCCTGACGTCTCCGTCCTGCCAAACAATGCAGCACTTGCTAGCACTGCTCCTCCGGTGGTCGTGGAAGCAGAATTGCCAGCAGGTATTGGAGCTGCCTTTTCAGCAGGAGGGCAAGAGAGACGGCGATGAACAGTCTCTTTCTTACCCGCCGTTCCTGTTCCCTGTTTTATTTGGCTGGATATGGGTCCAGCCGTGGCCGGCGAAGACTTCCTCCTCGAACGAGTCGGAGATTGCTTCTTCACTGGCCTTATCGGAGGAGTTACCTTCTCCGATGGCGCCGGTTTAGTTGGAGGCACCTGCGCCTTTTGTTGGATGCCAGAAGAAGATTCCGTAACCTTCTTCTGGCTAACAGGGGTGATAATAGGGCTATTTGTAGCCCCTTTAACAGTTGTAACTCTTTTAGAACTTGCCGATGTCAAGTTTGCCGCTTGATTACTAGATTCGTTTGATACCTTTTGAGCATATGATACTGAGAAAATAGGAGAGGCCATGGAGCGATATTTTCTGCGTGCTTCAGTGTAGGAGAGCTCGTCTAAGGTCTTTATTTCTTGAATTTTCTTCTCCTCTAGGAAGGCAGGACATTCCTTCCAGCGAGGAGAGTGCTCTCCCTTGCAATTTGGACATGCGGGAGGTGGTGTACATTCCGCTCCCTCATGAGTGGCCTTGCCACAGGAAAGACAGATAGGCTTTCCCGAGCAACGAGATGAGGTATGTCCAAATCGCTGACACTGAAAACACCGCAATGGAGATGGAATATACGGTCGCACATCGAGAGTGTACATTGACACTTTGATCCTCTTGGGCAGGCTATCCGACTCAAACGATAAGATGAACGCCCCGGTGTCAACTAGTACACCATTCATCTTACGTTTGATTCGTCTCACCTCGACAACGCCATGCTTTCCAGTTCTTTCCAGGATACGCTCGTCGGTAGTGATCACCAGGTCCCTATGAAATACTAAACCTTTCTTCAGGTTTAGGGACTGGTGCTTCACTACCTCGACTGGAATACCACCGAAACTTGTCGTCCCAAGAAGACCATCTGTCTGTCTCTTTCCTTGAGTTTTTATCAAGAGTGCGCCGTTTCGCAGCTTTTTTACTGTGTCTACATCGCCCCATTTCCCCTCAATTGCATCATGTAAATCAAAAGGATCAACGTTTGTAAAATTTTGCCCATCGGTCCTTGTTACCATAAGGTACCGAGGGAAAAACGTTGAATCCTTCTCATCAAGCGGCGAAACTAGAGGCATAAACTTCCTCTTCTTAAATTTTAAAGACGGCTTTGTAAGGGAGCCACCCTGTGAAATAATGGACGCTATGTTTGGTCCCACGAGTAGCTAGGGAACTAAAAGTCAACCCCCGGCAGAGCCCCGCTTGCCCGGGGTAAGGCTAAGGTTCTCCAGAGGTCGCCAGGTATCTGGAGGTGGGTCGCTTGTGACTACTCACCCAGTAGCCATTCATCACCTCGCCACGACCACTCAGCTTGTGATTAGGGGAGGATTCCACCTCCTGTCACGCACACACACATTTACACCAAAGAAAGAAAAGATGAGACAAGGGCCAACTAAGGCGGGAAAGTGAAAGACTCCCTAGGCCTAGGATACCCTAATACCGTCGGGGTCGGAAAAGAACAAGAGTTGACCAAGAGAGGTCGACAGGAAGGAAGACGGAGAGGAGCCCGGCACAAGTAAGTGGAAGCAATGCCGGACTCAGCTGGGGTCCCGTGGTCGCTAACCCACGTCCCACTAGATGTGAGCCCCTGAGGGCAGATTTTAAGGAAGCACAAAACAGTATTTGATACAGTACCTGGGAAAATATTAAATTTCAAATATTCTATGCAAGTCGAGGATTGGTCACCTTTCAAAAGCAGATTGTACCCAATTCCGGAAAAATTTCGTGGTCAAGTTAAGGTCATTATAGAGGAGATGTTACAAGCTGGAGTGATAAGGAAGACACCTACACCTTATCTAAATGCGATTTTGGCAGTCACAAAACCAAATGGATCTATTAGACTTTGTTTAGATGCCAGAAATCTCAACATGAGACTCATTTTTCCTGAGTATGACAGAGCACCAATTATCAGAGACGTACTAAAAGGCTTTAAGAACAAGAGCATTTATTCATCAGTTGATTTGACGTCCAGTTTCCACCATCTTGAATTGGTTGAGAAGTCACAGCTTCTAACTGGCTTCTTATTCGATAACCAAACGTATTGCTTCGTCCGAATGCCCTTTGGAGTCAAAACAGCGGGCTGTGCTTTAATCCGAGCCCTGGATCGAAATCTAACCGAGGAAGTTAAGGAGATGACGGTACGCTACATTGATGACATTCTGCTGGCATCCGACAACATTGAAACTCACATGGAAAATTTAGATAAAGTATTGGGCAACCTTAATACATCAAATTTCAAAGTAAACCTGAAGAAATCGCATTTCTTCAAGAGCAAGATCTTATATTTGGGTCACGTCATTGACAAGGAGGGAGTGAAGCCAAACCCAGCTAAGATCGAAGCGATAAAGAATATCCCTACATCAACGAGAGTCAAGCACATTCGGGCTTTCTTAGGCGTAACGGGATTCTTTAAAGAAAACTGTCTAGGTTACACGGAGACTGTAGCTCCAATGCAGGAAATGTTAAAGAAAAATAATAAATGGTTATGGAATGCGGAGTGTGAGAAGGCGTTCCAAGCAACAAAACAGCTATTGGAAAACTGCATTAAATTAGGATATCCAGAGTTCAAGCACAAATTTATAATCCAAGCGGATGCTTCACTAATTGGTATAGGTGCTATGCTCTACCAAGAAGATCCAGCTAACCTGCAACATAAAACATATTTGGCATTTGTCAGTCGAAAATTGCGTAAGCACGAGCGCAATTATACTGTAACCGAGCTAGAGCTGTTGGCCATCCTTCATGCGCTTCAACAATGGAAACAAATAATTTATAGTTACCCCATTGTTGTCAGGACTGATCACAAGGCATTAATATTCTTGTTTAAGACGTCGATGGCAAGCGAACGTGTGACACGTTGGTCTATATATATTCAGCAGTTTAGCATTGAGATTGAACATTGTCCAGGGAAGGTGAACGTGATACCGGATGCACTCAGCAGGAACCCAGAGCCTGATGATGAAGAAACAGCGATGGTACAACACTTGGAGTTAACACCGAAGGACCGGGAATTTTTGGAGGAGTTACGTGAGATACAGCGAGAACAGGAAGCGGAACCATGGATGATGCTATTAATTCAATACTTCAGAAAACAACTACCTACAGGAACACCTGCATTTCGAGAAGCGAAAGCCAAAGAAGGAAGATATGTTTATGTCAACAATTTGCTGCACAAATGGGTAGATAATGACCACACCAAGTTACGCATATTAGTACCTGCATCTTTACAACGAGGATTGACATGGCATACTCACGAAAGTTACGGTCACGTCGGCGTAGACAAGTGCGAAGCGACGATAGGAGAGACATTTACATGGCCACGTATGAGAACAACTATATGTGACGTCATTACGACTTGTGATCCGTGTCAGAGGACAAAGCCCAATAATTATTTAATGAGGCAGTATCCTAGACCATTGCTACCTCAGAAACCATGCGAGCTACTGGCCCTAGACTGTTTCGGTCCAATTCCGAAAGGAAGGCGAGGTTGCCGTCACTTGCTAGTGTGCATTGATGTATTTTCTAAGTTTGTCGTATTATGCCCCCTTCAGAAAACTACATCGAAACAAGTACTCAGTCGTATTCGAAATAGAGTTATTCCAATCCTTGGAAAACCAGAATTTATATTGTCAGACCATGGCAGTTATTTTACAAGCGCCGAATTCAAGAAAGGTATGGAGGACATGGGTATAAAACACGTTTTAAGCAGTATCCGACATGCCCAAGCTAATCCAAGTGAGAGAGCAATAAAATGTGTGACATCATACTTGAGAATCTTCATTCCCAAAGAACATCACAAATGGGAGGATAAAATTAAGGACGTAGAGACATGCATGAATTCTACCAGGCACGAGTCAACAGGACAGATCCCTATGGTCCTACACAAGAACGAGTATCCAATGAGAACGTGGAAAAGCATCATTAACTGCCCACAAGATCCCATGATAGCACCTGACCTGCGAATTGAGAGAACGAGAGCCTACATGAGAAAACAAGCAGACCGCAGATTACGGCGAGTGAGAAATAAGAGGTTTCACAGTGATCTAGAAATCAACCAGCTCGTTTTGGTGAAACGACCCGCTACATCGGATCCAGAGAAGAAGATCTTCAGCAAATTCTGCGAAAAGTTCATAGGACCCTATTCTATTGTAAGAAACCTAGGAAATAACGCATACAGAGTGAAAGAGTTAAGCACAGGAACAATGTCGGTCTACAATGCAGCCAACTTAAAAAAGTATCGAAGAAGTGAGCCATGGGAGCGCCAAAATAATGATGCAGTTTAAATATATGGACGTCCTATATCAACCAAGTGGACGGGGAGCAGTTGAGTACGGCACGTGAAGGAGGAAGTAGAGTTGGTGTTGACAAACATTAACGAGACGAGCAGAGTGTTGCCTCAGGCGTCAGCGCGTCATGCAAGCAGACTGAGAGGGGAGATACAAGCAGGAAAATAAACGAGTAAATGCCATTCAAGACAGGAGCGGCTAGACCAAGTAATAGAAAAGGGGTGATTCTGAAATAACACAAATTGGCCTACGGAAGTCTTTAAAAATTGTCGACTTTATTCCTAAGTTCGAAATTTTGTGAGTGGAGGAGTTGTGAACCCTTTATCCTCTGATGGATGAATGATTCCATGTTTTATTTCTTCAATTAATAAATATTTCCACCAGCATCATGAAAATAGCAGACAGTGATGAAGAAACTACAAGCATTTGTTGGAGACAGCGGGGACATACCTGCAGCAGTTTGACAAAAGGCTAAATACTTTAGCTTGTGAAAAGAAATAGCATAGCTATGTGTCAGAAGGACAGGTGGTGGCCACCTCAAAATAGAAGGGACGCGTGGTGAGACACGCCGATGGTATGTTCATTGTAATATTCGCGCCTAGAAGAAATATGATGCAGTAACGTGAGTGGCTGATGAAAATACTAGACACTCCTACGAGGCCAAGGTCTGATAAAAACCGCCAAGTTACAGAAAATGTGGAACCAATGGGAGATGAATGTTTACGAGCGCGGCAAGTCTAGCTTGGGCACGCGATGGCTAGCATTCACGCGGGAGATCGGCTAGACAACATCTCTACGATCGATTCTAGGATTAATGGGCATATTCTTGACCTGCGCAATGTTACGAGTTCGGTGATATTTATTTCATTCCTGTACCACTATTATTTCGAGAAATTTTTATATAATTTCCCCCTCTATCAAGACCTAGGGCCAGTTCATTTATAAGTGGCGTGAAGAGCCAAGAAACATGACTTTTATTTTGTGCGTCTAAGGACGTAGGCTTATTATACTGTGGTGTGTCGAAGACACAAGTTTATCATTATATTTTGTGTGTTGAGGACACAGAAATTATTTATAAATGTGTTAAATTCAGTGATAGATAGTCACAGTACTATATTTTGTAGGGACAGTAGCATCGACAATTCGCCAACAGACTGTTCCGGGGAAAGTAGTACCTGAAACGGCGAATTTAGTAGTCAGATATCGAGTGTATAATAATCTAACTTTTTGAATCAGCACGAGAGATGACATCGCTTACCATAGGAGAAGTTTGGAACTATCAACACTCCGTCCAGATGGCTGAGATGAGATAAGAAGCATTCAGTTGGGAGATGGCAGCTGATGTTCTTTGAATGGTGACTGGCCGAGGATGAGTACAAAATAATATTCTTATTATCTGATAAATTAACTTATGGTATATGGGACATATTTTTGTAAATACTTTGCTTGCGTGATTAACGTAGTATTTTTAGTTTTGGTCTGACACACCTTTTGCATGGAAACAGCTCGCATAAATGTTATTAGTAGAAGGTTCTTGTTTGTTTGTTGTTTAACTAACGTAGCTATGTGGACGGCCGTGTTTGCATATGTTACGCAATGCGGTTAAAAACGTCTCTCGGAGATATGTTGTGTTTCAGAAGTAGGACTGAAGTAATATAATGATACAGTAGATTGGAGGGTAATTAATGCTTTTTAAGGTTTATTATTGATCAGATTCAGTGAGATTATTGCCTTTGGAGCAATGTGATTTGTGACGAAGAGCAGTCAGCTCTATCGTAGGTTTTAATATTGTTTTAATAGTGTGTGAGCATCTATTCAGCCGATCTGTGTGAAAAACGTCATGTCATTCCCAGATGTGTGATGTGTGTATTTTGTGGTCATTACAAGCGGGAATTTCAGCCTAGACTGATTTCTGTCAGCTTGGTGCCAAGTCCATATTGTTACCTTGCGAGGGCAATTATGGCTATTTTGATTAATGTCTGACCATATGTTGAGGTGGTTGAGATTTGTTGCTGTTGGTTCTTTGAGATAACGGCACAGCTGGTCAGTTATTTTTACACACTGGAGTTGGGACAATGACAAGTATTGAGGAAGGGGGAGCTGTTTCACAAGTCGGTCTGAAGGTTGCAAGCGAGGTCATTAGTGAGGAGTGCCTGTTTGGCTCCGTAATTACTTGAGATACAGAATTAAGAACTGATCAATGGTAAAATTGTTTAAATAAATGGGAGTTGCCTACGAATCACGATAATCTCCTAAGCGTTATCTTAACACGCATTTTTGTTCATATAATGTAATCTCAGCCGGTCAGGCTTTTGTTGTTGTTGGTTTCTGTCCATGTTTATATTCATATCAGTGACCCGTGAAGTCACGTGCGATGCTGTCTTTTCCTTGTTTGTGTATTGAGCAATTGGCCGGAGTTGGCAGCTCATTTTGTCAAGTGCGTCATCGCACTAATGGAGGGTCTCGAGGGAGATTCCTGTAAATAGTAGATTTTAGTGTGTGTGTCAGCATTAGATTTTTAAGGGTTTTTATTAGTGTCATGCCCCATATCCATAAACGTTGATTTACGAGATGATTGTTCGTAAGCATCGTGGCTGTTAACCCGATGTAAACGAACAGTCATCCAAAGTACTCATTCCTCGTAGTTAGTCATTACGCGTACATAAAATCCAAATGCAAGTTAGTGGAACTTGGATCCACATTTTTATAAAGGGGGAGATCCGTCTGACTCCTCAACATTGATAGATATTCCTGTCATGGGAAAATTCAGGGAGGATATTTTTTATTATTGTTGTTTATTTTCTTTTTATGCACTATTAGTCACTAAATCATGTTATTATTTTACGTCTTGTCACCTTTCTTTCTTAATTATAGTTTAAATCCTATGACCCTTACCTCAGTAGAGCATGTTGTTTGGCGGACGTAAACATCACACTAAGAACTGAGCGCGACCCCTTGATCAAGATTCTTGCATATAAACACTGCTATTCTGAAGGGTTCAATATGCTTCCTTTGTTTCCTTTACAATTTCATCCTTCACCATTATGAACAAGAGAGGTGACAGCACACTCCCCTGTCTTAGTCCATTCTTGTTCCTAAACCAATCTGTCTTTCCAACTGGGGTCAGTACCCTGCTAACACAGGTGTAGTACATTGCTTGCACCATTTCCAACATTTCTCTTCCCAGTCTCTTCTTAACCATGGTTTCCCATACCTTCTCTCTGGGGACACTATCATATGCCTTTTCTAGATCAATGAAAGTCATGATCAAATCCTCTCCATATTCCCAGTTCTTTTCCATCACCTGCCTCAAGCTAAAGATTGGGTCCACTGTGGATCTTCCACTCCTGAAGCCATACTGTTCCTCTTGCAACTCTCCTTCCACCTTTCTTCTCATTCATCTTTCTAATATCATTTCCAGTATTTTTCCTATCTGTGATATGAGGGTGATCCCTCTATAGTTATCACACACCTTCTTGTCCCCCTTCTTAAATACTGGTATTATTAGCCCTTTCTCCCAGTCTTCTGGTACACATTTCCGTTTCCACACACACTTTAGCAGTCGATACAACCATTGCATACCAACAGGTCCAGCAGCCTTTATCATTTCTACACTGATTTCATCCACCCCTGTTGCTTTTCCCATCTTCATTTTCTGTACTGCTAATTCCACCTCCAGCATTGTTATATCATCTTCTGTTATAGAGTCGTCAGGTTGTGTCACTTCCATCTCACCAGTACAGTTTCTCACAATCAATAGCTTATCGAAATACTCCTTCCATCGTCCCTTTATCTCTTCTGGGTCCTTTTTCATTTGCTTTGTAGTAACTCTTTCTTTCCTCTTACTTCTTAGAAGCCCATACAGCATCCTTTTACTGCCACTTACATCTGTTTCCATTCTTCGTGTAAATTCTTCCCAACTTTTCTTCTTTTCTTCTCCTACCACTTTCTTACACCTCCGTTTGCTGTCGTGATACTTCCTTTTGCTTTCTTCTGTTTGATCTCGGTTCCATTCTTTCCATGCAGACTTCTTTTCTTTCACTGCTTTCCTCACTTTCTCATTCCACCACGGTGTCTCCTTCTCTTTCACTCTTGTTGACGTCCTACCACAAGCACTTTCTGCTGCACCAACAAATGCCTTTTCAAAGTGGGACCATTCCTCTTCTATGTTTTTCACTTCAGTAACTGGGATTTGTTGCTTCAATCTCTCCTGAAAATCTTCCTGTACAGTTTTGTCTTTCAATTTCCATACTTTTATTTTACTTTCTCTGATCTCCTTTTGGTTTTCCAATTTTTCCCATCTAAATTTTGCCACCACAGCTCTATGGTCCCCATCAAATGCTTCTCCTGGTAAAGCTGTCACATCTATCAGCTTTCTGCGATTAGTCCTTTCCACCAGAAAGTAGTCAATTACTGATTTTGTTCTTCTATCGCCCCAACCATATCTCGTAATTTTCCTGCTGTTTTTCTTCCGAAACCATGAATTGCCCACTATCAGTCCATTCCTTTCACAAATGTTTACAAGTTCCTCTCCTTCCCGGTTCTTTTTCCCATATCCATATGGACCAATGAATTCTTCCTTTCCTTGTCTCTCGTTTCCGACTTGTGCATTCATATCTCCCATGATCCCCACTTCTACATCTGAAATTACTCTTTCTACATCCTCCAGGAATACTTCAATATCTTGACCTTTCCATTTCACTTCACTCAGCCCCATCAATCCAACATTCTCCCTCTCCATGAAGTCTACCACCACCTCCACCTTGCCTGTCAGGGTCATGACATTCATGATTCCCACTTTCATTTCGGTTACAGTTCCCCCAGTACCAAAAGAACTGCGCGTCGCCTGCAGGGTTCGCCCTAACCTTCTCCGAATCATCTGAAGTGCCATTTCCATTTTAGGCTATTATTACGATGGGGTCACCACTCCCAAAGGCATTTTATGAAGCTACTGCCAGCTATTATACAGGCCGCCCCTAACATGGGAAACAGACGCCCTTGCAGCCGCCTCTAACCTGGGAAACAGACGCTGCCGATTGATGCTGTACTCATACTATTCCCTGAGTACTGGGTTGCCTCTTCCGCAATCTCCACCGTTCCGAAGTCCATCTTCTCCGCTGCAGATTCTGTTGAGGTCTTCGCACGTAACCCTGTGCACGGGGCCTATGTTATACCCCATAGGACTGGGTCCTCACCAGAACTTAGCCGGTACTGTAGTTCCATGGTATATTCCAGTACCGTTGCCCACCCCCGTGACGTGGACGCGCCTGGCAAGAATTATCCATGTAGCCAATTATAATTGCCTCATGGACCGGGTTAAGGAGCTGTCTAAATCCAGCCTGGGCATTTATCCTGGACATTTACCCCGACTTATAAATGCCTAGACATTTTACATCACTACCCATCTATCTATGTCTACCCCTTATTCCAATGAGATCGGGGATGAGATGCGATGGAATTCCACGTGGCTGATGGTTTCTACGGCCGGATGCTCTTCCTGACGCCAACCTCACGAGCGGAGTTAATGAGAGATGGCATGAATGAAGATGAATGAAAGTTTAATTTCAAGTATGGTAGTTCCAACTTTGGCTACCAGACGCCACTGTTGGAAATCGATAATGCGTTTCTCACCAAATAACCTACAAAATTAGATACGCACAACAGGGTGCCCCAGAATGGTCTCCGCAGTAGGTACGTGCAGCTGTGAGTGGTTGAGTCACAAGTTAAGTTGGCTGCACTGCACTGTGTCCTTCAAAGCGGGACTCCCCGTGTGGGCTGTCAGTGTGAATTGCGATAAGTGAGCGAGCATGCATGTCTTCAGTGTGTATTACAGTAAGCGAGCGTTCAGAAAGATTGGAAGAGTGCAACAGTATACAGGCGGTACTGTTTACTGAAGAGAGAATTTTTTGGTGGATTTCTTTTTTCGCGAAGTCGATCGGTTTACAGAAAATGTAAAATTAAGATTTCAGGCGCGGTTTCCTAATTCAAAGTGTCCAAACCGTGATACCGTTCAGGATTTGGTAAGTAAATTTCGTGTGACAGGCTCAGTTCACAATGTACCGGGAACAGGCAGGCCTACGCTTTTAACAGACGAAAAACTTGATGAAATCTCCGATATAATGCTGCATAGTCCAAGTAAATCAACACGAAAATTAGCTCAACAAACAGGAATCTCTAAGTCGACAGCACATAAAGCTGTAAGAGACAAGCTTCAGTTGGCAGTTGGCAGTCAAAGTGAAAGGTTGTGTTTTTCCCGAGCTCTCAGGTGTGCTGAAATGAGTTGTTCTCTGGAGTGTTATCGGGCGAGGATCGGACTGTGGTATGTGAAGGGTAGTCGGGATTTCCGGTGTTTGTGTGTGCGTACGGGCCCTAGTAACTTGTGGTTCATAGCCCTAGTGATAGCTGCTTTGCTAGTTATTGGCGGAGTGGAAGTGAATCCAGGCCCTGTTACTCCAAATATCTATCAGGCAAATGGTCCAGTGGCAGCTTTAAAGTGTTCGACGCGCAGTAAAACATTGAAGAACCTTGTTCAGTGTATACTATGTGAGAAATGGTTTCACTTCGGCTGTATTAAGTGTGTAAGGGGTGTAATGGGTAGGCTTTCTACTTAAATGTCAACCTCACCTGCACGTGGTGCACCCTGCTTTAGACTAACGAGGCTCTGACGACCGAGTGACTCCCGGGATAAGGAGTCCCCCACTATCATGCCACCGGCTCCCCAGGGAGGCGAATGAGCTGGTAGTGGTTAGGGCACTGTCTTGCCCTTGGGACAGGAAACTTTCCCTAAAGGCGGATGAACCACCTGTGGTCAACGGCATAGAAAGTCCTCAACGGCGGACCAGGCATAAGGGCAATGAGTCCCTCCTTGGCTGGAATGGCGGATGAAGGCTGCAGTGACTAGGATTTATTCAATCGTCTTGCATTTGCTTGCCATTGAACATCTTTCCTAAGTCATCAAGGAATGTGCGTTTGTTGATGTGCAGCAACATTCTCACGTTAAAGATTTCACGCACAGCAGTCTTCCAACAACATTTGACTTTCTTCAAAGTCCTGCGGCGATCAAGAAGTTGCGACGGGGGCAGGATTGTGATGTCTGGGAGCCTCTAGTGATAACTTGGCACGTAGGCGGTAGATGTGTGATCGGTCGTCTTGCTTAGGGTTGTGGCTGTAGAGCAATTCGGCCGCTGCAACTACGACTGAGCAGTCCTATTTAGGGTCCACTCTGCTCACCCCACATGGGGAAGGGGCTAGAAAAGGTGCCCTAAACATAGTCAGCCACTTATACTACCGATTGGATAGCCGCGTCCAAAGGTGTCACCTCCATGCGGTCGAAAATGTATAAGTAACAAATTTTATTTTGCAACCTGGAATGTAAGAACACTCACTGATGACCCCACAAATGAGAGACCTGAAAGGAGAACAGCTATTGTGGGTAGAGAGCTACGGAGATATGACATTGACATAGCAGCACTTCAGGAGACCCGTCTTGCTGAGGAAGGTTAGTTGAATGAGCAAGGTGCAGGGTACAGCTTCTTTTGGAAGGGTAAACGTGAGGACGAACACAGAATACATGGAGTTGGCTTTGCCATTAAGAGCAAGCTTCTCAAGGATCTGTCAGAGCTTCCAACTGGGTATAATGAACGCTTCATGACACTAAGACTTCGGTTATATAACAACCAGCATGCCACGGTGATCAGTGCATACGCCCCCACACTAGATGCTGATGATGACATTAAGGAAAGGTTCTATTCAGATCTGGATACCGTCCTATCAAGCATCAACCGTGAAGATAGGATCATCTTACTCGGAGATTTTAACGCTAGAGTGGGCAGGGACTACAATGTTTGGAATGGTGTCATTGGTAAGGAGGGAGTTGGGAGCGAAAACTCCAATGGTATCAGACTGCTCTCCAAATGCACTGAACATGAATTGGTAATCACCAATACTATCTTTCGCCAAAAGAATCACTTTAAAACATCATGGCAGCACCCTAGATCGAAGCACTGGCATCTTATTGACTATGTGATTGTACGCAAGAAAGATTTACGAGATGTTCTTATCACCAAAGCAATGACAGGAGCCGATGACTGTTGGACAGATCACCGGCTTATCAGATCAGTTATGCGTATACCATTATCCACACAGAGGAGGAAGCAACAGAAGAGCTGTAGGCATATTTTTGATACCGAGAAGTTTGGTAAGTCAGAGCATATCTCCCAATATAAAGAGTTGCTTAGCCAGACACTGCCACAGGAATACCATCCAGATGTAACACTGCACTGGGAGAGTCTGAAGACCGCTATTCAGAATGCTTGCAAGGAAACGCTGGGATATAAGACCAGGAAACATCAAGACTGGTTTGATGAAAATGATGAAGAAATTGAAGCAATAATCTCAGAAAAGAGAAAAGCCTTGCAAACTTGGAGAAAAGATATGAACTCCCGTACTAAGAAAGAAGCATTTTGTCTTGCGAAGGCAAATGTCCAAAGAGGAACTCGTGCGCTCAAAAATGCATGGTGGACATTCAAAGCTAAAGAGCTGCAATATCTAGCAGACAAAGATTCGTGACAGTTCTTCCAAGCCACAAAAGCGATTTATGGTCCCTCCACGTTTGGTAGAAATCCACTTTGGTCCAGTGACAAAAGTACACTTCTAAAAGATCAATACTACATCATGAATAGGTGGAAGGAGCATTTTGAAGACCTCTTGAACCAGGACTCAGTTATTGATGAGCAGGTGTATGATATATTAGAACAAGCACCCATCAAGGAAGAACTCGGTACCCTGCCAACACTAGATGAGGTTCAGTGTGCTATTAATCAAGCAAAGCGACACAAAGCCACTGGATGTGATGGAATACCAGCGGAAGCTCTCAAAGAAGGAGGTGAGGAACTCATAAGCCACATACATGATCTTATCATTAAAATTTGGAGAACTGAAAAAATGCCTGCTGATTTCAGAGATAGTCTGATAGTTCCCATATTTAAGAAAGGTGATCGTGCAGACTGCAACAACTATCGTGGTATATCTTTGTTATCATGCCTTAGAAAGCTTATTGCTCGTATTTTGGCGAATCGTATTCTATCCCTGGTGGAGAAAATACTCCCAGAGAGCCAATGTGGTTTCAGGCCTTCTAGAGAAACTGCAGATATGATATTCACTGTTCGTCAGCTTCAGGAGAAATGTAGAGAGCAAAATAGACCTCTTTATATTGCCTTTATAGACCTCAGCAAGGCATTTGACTCGGTAAACCGTGAAGCCTTGTGGAAGATTTTAGCATTGTATGGTTTTCCACTGAAATTTATTACCATCTTAAGACTACTCCACACTGATATGAAGGCAAATGTCATTGGTAACGACTCTATTGGAGAAACATTTCATATAAATACCGGCGTTAAACAAGGCTGTGTGATTGCCCCTACATTGTTTTCTCTGTACGTTGCCACTGTCATGCAGTTAGTCAAAGATGATCTTCCTACAGGCATACAGATAACTTACAGGATGGATGGGAAGATCTTTAATTTGAGCCGTCTAAAGGCAAGGACTCGAACATCTCCTGCTGCATTGGTTGAGTTACAGTACGCTGATGATAATGCAGTAGTAGCTCAATCAGAGGACGAACTTAGGAAAATCCTGAATGCTTTTTCTTCAGCATACAAAAAGATTGGGCTGAAACTTAACACCAGTAAAACCCAAGTCCTCTACCAACCAGCCCCTGGACAAGGACAAAGAAACATCAATGTCACCATCGACGGAGCGAAGCTTCAAGAAGTTAACACCTTTTCTTATCTTGGCAGCACCCTGTCATCAAGTGCAAATATAGATTCCGAAATCCAACACAGGATTAACCGTGCTGGGGCATCCTTCGCAAGATTGAGGTCTAGAGTTTTTGACAACCATGATATCAATGCTGCAACGAAGATCCTTGTGTACAACTCGGTTGTAGTTCCCACCTTACTTTACGGATCTGAATCCTGGACATGCTACAGACGTCATTTTAAAAAGCTGGAGCAATATCACCAGCGTTGTTTGAGGAGAATTCTTTGTGTGACATGGCAAGACAAACGCACAAACACCAGCATTCTCGAAGAAGCACAGACTACCAGTGTTGAAGCCATGCTTTTAAAACGTCGGCTGCGATGGGCAGGACACGTAATCCGCATGCCCAATAATCGCATTCCCAAGCAAGTGTTTTGCTCTGAACTAACTGAGAGCAAGCGCTGTGTGGGAGGTCCGAGGAAGCGATTCAAAGACATACTAAAGGCTAATATGCAAATGTGCCATATTGATATCAACAACTGGGAGACCTTAGCTCTTGATCGCTCATCATGGAGATCAATTGTTCATCGTGGTGCGATACTTTTTGAAGAAAACCGCCGACATTGGCGCTGCTCGTGGCAACATTTGTGCCTTGCAGCGGCCTTCACAGTATGTACTAGCCACGCGTCTTGGTGAGGTGTACCATAACCAACTGAAGAGCCCATTGGTACACTGGGGCGAAACCCTGGCAACTGTTTTGAGCTAGCCGGACCATTGTATCAAATTTCTTTGTGAATTTGTTAATGCACATAGCTCAATCGGACAATTTTACATCCTGTTTCCTTCGGGAACAGATATTTCCAATATGGATTAGCAAGGTAAGCTAACATTATTTTTGAAAGGAAGTTTTGACTTCCGTAGTACATTGGCGCTGCTCGTGGCAACATTTGTGCCTTGCAGCGGCCTTCACAGTATGTACTAGCCACGCGTCTTGGTGAGGTGTACCATAACCAACTGAAGAGCCCATTGGTACACTGGGGCGAAACGCTGGCAACTGTTTTGAGCTAGCCGGACCATTGTATCAAATTTCTTTGTGAATTTGTTAATGCACATAGCTCAATCGGACAATTTTACATCCTGTTTCCTTCGGGAACAGATATTTCCAATATGGATTAGCAAGGTAAGCTAACATTATTTTTGAAAGGAAGTTTTGACTTCCGTAGTACATTGGCGCTGCTCGTGGCAACATTTGTGCCTTTCAGCGGCCTTCACAGTATGTACTAGCCACGCGTCTTGGTGAGGTGTACCATAACCAACTGAAGAGCCCATTGGAACACTGGGGCGAAACGCTGGCAACTGTTTTGAGCTAGCCGGACCATTGTATCAAATTTCTTTGTGAATTTGTTAATGCACATAGCTCAATCGGACAATTTTACATCCTGTTTCCTTCGGGAACAGATATTTCCAATATGGATTAGCAAGGTAAGCTAACATTATTTTTGAAAGGAAGTTTTGACTTCCGTAGTACATTGGCGCTGCTCGTGGCAACATTTGTGCCTTTCAGCGGCCTTCACAGTATGTACTAGCCACGCGTCTTGGTGAGGTGTACCATAACCAACTGAAGAGCCCATTGGAACACTGGGGCGAAACGCTGGCAACTGTTTTGAGCTAGCCGGACCATTGTATCAAATTTCTTTGTGAATTTGTTAATGCACATAGCTCAATCGGACAATTTTACATCCTGTTTCCTTCGGGAACAGATATTTCCAATATGGATTAGCAAGGTAAGCTAACATTATTTTTGAAAGGAAGTTTTGACTTCCGTAGTACATTGGCGCTGCTCGTGGCAACATTTGTGCCTTTCAGCGGCCTTCACAGTATGTACTAGCCACGCGTCTTGGTGAGGTGTACCATAACCAACTGAAGAGCCCATTGGAACACTGGGGCGAAACGCTGGCAACTGTTTTGAGCTAGCCGGACCATTGTATCAAATTTCTTTGTGAATTTGTTAATGCACATAGCTCAATCGGACAATTTTACATCCTGTTTCCTTCGGGAACAGATATTTCCAATATGGATTAGCAAGGTAAGCTAACATTATTTTTGAAAGGAAGTTTTGACTTCCGTAGTACATTGGCGCTGCTCGTGGCAACATTTGTGCCTTGCAGCGGCCTTCACAGTATGTACTAGCCACGCGTCTTGGTGAGGTGTACCATAACCAACTGAAGAGCCCATTGGTACACTGGGGCGAAACGCTGGCAACTGTTTT
Source organism: Meconema thalassinum (assembly GCA_946902985.2). NCBI lineage: Eukaryota > Metazoa > Arthropoda > Insecta > Orthoptera > Tettigoniidae > Meconema > Meconema thalassinum. Next base: position 13,288,782 of record OX336392.1, on the reverse strand, counting down.
GAGCTAGCCGGACCATTGTATCAAATTTCTTTGTGAATTTGTTAATGCACATAGCTCAATCGGACAATTTTACATCCTGTTTCCTTCGGGAACAGATATTTCCAATATGGATTAGCAAGGTAAGCTAACATTATTTTTGAAAGGAAGTTTTGACTTCCGTAGTACATTGGCGCTGCTCGTGGCAACATTTGTGCCTTGCAGCGGCCTTCACAGTATGTACTAGCCACGCGTCTTGGTGAGGTGTACCATAACCAACTGAAGAGCCCATTGGTACACTGGGGCGAAACGCTGGCAACTGTTTTGAGCTAGCCGGACCATTGTATCAAATTTCTTTGTGAATTTGTTAATGCACATAGCTCAATCGGACAATTTTACATCCTGTTTCCTTCGGGAACAGATATTTCCAATATGGATTAGCAAGGTAAGCTAACATTATTTTTGAAAGGAAGTTTTGACTTCCGTAGTACATTGGCGCTGCTCGTGGCAACATTTGTGCCTTTCAGCGGCCTTCACAGTATGTACTAGCCACGCGTCTTGGTGAGGTGTACCATAACCAACTGAAGAGCCCATTGGAACACTGGGGCGAAACGCTGGCAACTGTTTTGAGCTAGCCGGACCATTGTATCAAATTTCTTTGTGAATTTGTTAATGCACATAGCTCAATCGGACAATTTTACATCCTGTTTCCTTCGGGAACAGATATTTCCAATATGGATTAGCAAGGTAAGCTAACATTATTTTTGAAAGGAAGTTTTGACTTCCGTAGTACATTGGCGCTGCTCGTGGCAACATTTGTGCCTTGCAGCGGCCTTCACAGTATGTACTAGCCACGCGTCTTGGTGAGGTGTACCATAACCAACTGAAGAGCCCATTGGTACACTGGGGCGAAACGCTGGCAACTGTTTTGAGCTAGCCGGACCATTGTATCAAATTTCTTTGTGAATTTGTTAATGCACATAGCTCAATCGGACAATTTTACATCCTGTTTCCTTCGGGAACAGATATTTCCAATATGGATTAGCAAGGTAAGCTAACATTATTTTTGAAAGGAAGTTTTGACTTCCGTAGTACATTGGCGCTGCTCATGGCAACATTTGTGCCTTGCAGCGGCCTTCACAGTATGTACTAGCCACGCGTCTTGGTGAGGTGTACCATAACCAACTGAAGAGCCCATTGGTACACTGGGGCGAAACGCTGGCAACTGTTTTGAGCTAGCCGGACCATTGTATCAAATTTCTTTGTGAATTTGTTAATGCACATAGCTCAATCGGACAATTTTACATCCTGTTTCCTTCGGGAACAGATATTTCCAATATGATAGAAGATCGGAGGCAGCGCAGAAAGAACAGAGTGTTCATTAGAAGACAGGGAATGAATGCGGATGTCTCACCTGGACCTGATACTACCCATCATCACTGCGGGAAACTGTGTCTCTCCCGCATTGGGCTTTTTAGTCACCTTCGGACTCATCGATGAAGAGTCATTCAGCATTGGAAGGCCAACCTACTCGAGACGAGTGTTTGCTATCATTAAGGTCAAGAAGGAGGATTGTGATGTCGGGAATTGGTTTTGTAAATTATGTGATACGCCGGACTGTTTGAGGATGCAAATCTAAGCAAGGGATCAAACAATACAGGAACATAGAACAAAGCTTCGTGAATCAGAGGAAACGGTGAAGGATGTGACTGAACGGCTTTCTACTGGGATCAGTGTGGAAGAGGGCGTGCAGGAGCAAACTGAGGATGACGTTATCATAATGGGTGATTCTATGATACGATGGAGTGCGAATATCTCGAGGAAATCAGGTGTGAAAGTGCGGTGTTATCCGGGGATTAAAATTGACCAGCTTGCCCAACAAGTGGAAGAAGCAAATGTAGAGGACTGTGACAAAGTTAAAGTGTTGTTGCTCCATGTTGGGACGAACGATTTGAAGAAGAGGGCTACAGCTGATTACATTATGGGAGAGCTCTACGAACTAGGCAGAAAAGTTAAAAGCAAGTTTGGAAATGCAAAAATTATAATGAGTGGCATTGTTCGGCGGGGAGATGTTCCGTTAAGGCGAGTTAAGACTGTAAATGACCGCATGGACTGGGTTTGTGCACAACTGGAATTAGTGTACGTAGATGCTGACTGCTGGATTGGTGGCCGTGACTTCGCCCACATTAATCACATTAATATCGACGGGGCGCTTTCAACCTGGGGAGCCTACATGACAGGGTCATCGGTTCGTGCTGGCCATTGTGAGGAGGAGCAGGTCCAGAGGTTGCCAGCCGACGGGAACAGAAGGAGCTACTTCGGGATATTTGCTGCGGAGGTAAGACTCTAAGATTACTGCAGGTTAATTGTCAGAGTTTAGGAAATAAATTAATTGAATTTTGGAATCTTGTAGAGACGTATTCTCCGGACATTGTCATTGCTACTGAATCTTGGTTATATGAGGATATAAATAGTAATGAAATAATTCAAGGGACCTACGAAATGTACAGAAGGGATCGGGGGAAGCGAGGTGGTGGGCTATTTATTTGTGTACGCAAAAATATAGCTAGTTTCTTAAAGTCGGCTGATACGGATCATGAAATGTTATGTGTACAAATTTCGGATAAAGAGAATAAATTCCCTCTTCAAGTGATAGGGGCGTATAGAGCACCGAAAGATAACTTTTCGCTTCTCGACACACTGTATGATAAAACTTGTACGGGTAATGCTATGAAAAAGAGCATAATAATTGCCGGAGATTTAAACCTCCCCAAAGTAGACTGGTCTGGTGAGTCAACTAGCTGTGGTCAAGCTCAGAGCGCGGCAAACAAATTCTTAAGGGAGGGGGGATTTTCCCAAGTAGTTGACTTCCCAACTAGAGGCAATAATACCTTAGATGTTTATCTCGTAAGGCCTGTAGAGCTGTATATTAACTGTCTGAAAGTACCAGGAATTAGTGACCATTCTGGGGTTGAATTAAATATTAGATACGGTGACATTACAAAATTAGACTCTGATGTAGCAAATAAGATCATATTCCAGTATCGCAGGGCGGATCAGGGCAAATTTCAGGGGTATTTGAATGAGTTATTTGTAGGATGGGCATCGGAAGGAAATCACATTAATATCCTGTGGACTAAAATTTTAAATAGCGCTATTGATAAATTTGTTCCATTTAAATTACTGAAACAAAACCCAGATCCTGAGTATTACACACGGGAAATCAGGAGTCTTAAACGGAAAATTAGGAAATTATACAATAAAAGACATGATAGTGACAAGTATATGTTGAAATTTAAGTCCTTATCAATAGAGCTCGTCTTAAAAAAGAGGGCTGCTCATGACAATTATATGCAAGGTTTACTTGGTTCGGGAGGCGATGGATGGAAAAAAATTTACAGTTATGTTAGGAGAAGAAAGGGAAATTCAAATAATTTGTCGATGATAATGTCCAGTGACGGTAAATTAATTACTGAGAAGCAGGCCATTGCTAATGAATTAAATGTCTTTTATGGTAGTGTGTTCAATAAATCCAATAGCTGTGTGTTGGACCTTAACGGTGAATCAGGGGCTCCACTTCTCCAAATAAACCAGTCAGCAATTGTAAAGCTAATACAAAAATTACGTTACAATATATCGAAGGGTCCTGATAATATTGTTAGTGAAGTACTTCAACTAGGAGGTAGGGCAGTGGCACGATACTTAGAGGTGATGTTTAATGTGTCCATAAACAATGCGCAAATCCCAGATGACTGGAAAAGAGCTACGGTAGTCCCAATATTTAAGGGAGGGAGCAGACTTCAATTGGGCAACTACAGGCCGGTTAGTCTTACGTCCTTCGTTTGTAAACAGATGGAGCATCTCATTTGCGACTACTTGAGGGAACAGTGGGAAACATTATCATGGTTTAATGATAGGCAACATGGATTTCGGAAAGGTTACTCATGCGAGTCAGATGCTATCACTTTTTCAAGATATTAGTGAATCGTTAGACGATGGAGTTTCAGTCGACGCCGTAGTTATAGATTTTGCGAAGGCATTTGATGTCGTGCCGCATGACAGGCTACTCCATAAATTAGCTTTGACGAAGATTGATAGAAGAGTAATTTTATGGATCCAAGAATTTTTGACGGGTCGTTCCCAGAAAGTGAAAGTTGAAGGCCGATTCTCGGATGAAATTACCGTAACGTCGGGTATCCCTCAGGGCAGCGTAATCGGAACTTTGTTATTTTTGGCGTTTATAAATTACTTACCAAATGGGATTCACAGTGACTGTCGATTGTTTGCGGATGATTGTGTAATATATCGAAAGATACATGATTCACAAGACAATGCAGCACTTCAAGATGACCTGAGCCTGGTCTATAAGTGAGCGATTGAAAATAAAATGAAAATAAACACAAAAAATGTAGTCTAATAAAAATAGGGAAAGTGCGAAGGCAAGATTTTCAATATAACATTGGCTCGGGAATTCTTGAAGAAGAAGAAGATTCTTGCAAATATTTGGGCGTTCACGTAAGAAATGATATTGTTGCGTGTTGCCGCGGGCCAGCAGGAGGCTCCTGGGGGGAGGGGCAGTGTGACAGTCTAGTGGCCTTGGCCAAACCCCGCAGGCGGAGAGAGAAAGTTCCCACACCCTCCCGGCCCCTCCCGGCCCCTCCCACCGGCAGACAGAATAGCGGAACATTTGTGAGTCATCGCAGGCCGGGCAGAGAATACGCGAACATTCTGGATGTCGAACCAGACATTTGGAACTTTCCAGGCCAGGAACTGTCCCATATAAACCAGCGAGCGGCGAGGAGGCAGTGTGTGTATTAGAGTGTGTATTGCAGCGAGAGTGTGTATTTGAGTGTATCGCAGTGTATTTGAGTGTATTGGGCAGTGTATTGGTCAGTGCTAGTATGTACTGAAGTGTTGTCGAGTGAGTGCGTACGGAGCAGTACAGCGATTATTACTGGACGTCTACGGTACAGAATGGAAGCCTATCTGCCAGGGTGCAACTTTGAGTCAGGACTGCGAGTGCTTGGAGGTGTCGCGGTGCTTCGTGGAATACGTGGTCGTGGGATCGACACGGGACGAGCAAGAGCGCACAAGGAGCAGCAAGAGGACTCTGGAAGTAAGTGTAGTGGCAGGGACAAGGCTGTTGAGAACCTGTGTAGACGGTACGTGTGAGTGTAAGCTGGAACACTAACGCCTCACGGACAGAGAGAACATAAATGTGGAAACTAATAGTGACCAGTAGTGTTTTCTGAATTAGACTCAGTGTGTGTGTATGTGTGTGCACTGTGGATGTTTGTAGGCCTGTAATAAATTATATTTCGTTAAAGGAACAATTGTGTTTGTGCTTTTCGCCCACCGTAATCCAGTTAACGTAAGTGCCACTAGGGGGTGGCACGTACAATATGAAATGGAGTAGTCATATAGGATGTGTAGTTTCAAAAGCTTACAAATCCCTGCACTTTGTAATGAGGGTATTAAAAGGAAGTAGTACCTCTGCTAAAGAATTAGGATATTTGTCACTTGTAAGACCTATTCTGGAATACGCCTCGGCGGTTTGGGATCCATATCAAGTAGGGCTCATAAATGAGTTGGAAATGGTACAAAGAAAGGCCGCTAGATTTGTGCTCAGTGACTTTAATCCCAGGAGCAGTGTGAGCCGTATGTTAAAGAAACTTGGTTGGGAATCACTTGAGGCTAGGAGGATGAAATCTAGACTCTGCACTATGTACAACACGTATACAAATTAACCAGCATGGGGTGAGCTTAGCAAACGTATGGAAAAGCCTACTTACATGGGTAGGAGCGATCACCCTTTCAAAGTTAAGGGCCGACCACAGCGAACAAATTATGGTAAATATTCTTTCGTAACCCGTGCCATTGATAATTGGAACTCTCTACCTGCCGCAGTCTTAGAGCCTTTTCCCAAACATATAGGTGTGTTTAAGAAAAGACTGACTATTTGTGTAAATACTCCAGTTTAATTGTTAGTGAATTGTTATGTACAATTATTTATTTGTTATGTATATCTAATTTGCCACCGGGGACACACCACCAATTGCAAATAAACGAATGAATGAATGAATGTTCCCTTATAAAGTTACCGTAGTTCATGAATTAAAACAAACTGATTATGGAAAAAGAGTGATGAACTGTGAATGGTTCCAGCATCTGTTATGAATGGCTGTGGTGAGTACAAAGTTTACTGTTTATTTGTTATGATGCAAGCGGCAGCCGTGCTACCAACGTAGCTGCTGTAGCTAGCTCTCGCAGACGCATGTAGGCGCTGCTGAGAACATTCCCGGACTCACTGTACCAATTGTAGTGGTAGGTTCTTCTTCATGCAATCAATCTATGACATGTGCCCACCGGCTTTACTTCCCCTCCGAAGGAAAGCATACTGAAGGATTTTAACGCTCTTAAGAATCCGATGACTTTGGCGGGGTTTGAACCCGCAATCATGAGCATAGCCACTCCTCCAACTGCCCCAAATAGGCCTGTATATTATAATTAATAAATAATTTGAAAATATAATTGAATCGGTCGGAGCTTAAAAGCATTAAGTCAAAAATGGTCACTTTTTGAAGAACTAGTGAAGTATTGACCCCAGGGCCTTGGAACGGCAGAGGAAATAATTAAGTCACCTCGTTACAGGGGAGTGTGGTGAAGTGAAATTGGCAGCATTACCTAATACAATGCCTTATTCAACATTGCAACATGTTTTTTAGTCGGTTTATTACTTGAAAGTGGATGTTGATAATTTCCTTATCTTAAAATGTGAACGTGGTGTTTGTTAAAAGCAGTTAGCTTCAATAACGTGGCACAGTAAGTACCAACAATTTTCAGAGTGCTACTAGAAAAATAACAACATTGAAACAGGAAACCGTGTACTGCACAAGAACCTGGTCGGATTTAAAGGCAACCGAGGCCTTATAGTTAATATTCAACAGGATTTTTCTGAGTTTACTCTGGACCTGAGTGTCTGCTGAAGTGAAAAAATCCACAGCCTGCTTCTAGTCTCCGACCGGGTCAGGAATGGAATGATTGAAGCCCCCATCTAGCGGCAAGGATATGAACTGTGCTGGCTGCCGAGGCCTGACGCACTCCCCTGGGGCAATTACTAAATGAATGACAGATGAAATGAAATGATAGCGGAGAGTGTTGCAGGAACAAAATTATGACAGGGAAAACCGGAGTACCCGGAGAAAAACCTGTCTGCCTCTGTTTTGTCCAGCACAGATCTCACATGGAGTGACTGGGATTTGAACCACGGACCCAGCGGAGAGAGGCCGGTGTGCTGCCGCCTAAGCCACGGAGGCTTGTGAAAAAATCCACAGCCTGCTTCCAGTCTCCGACCGGGTCAGGAATGGAATGAATGAAGCCCCCATCTAGCGGCAAGGATATGAACTGTGCCGGCTGCCGAGGCCTGACGCACTCCCCTGGGGCACTTATTAAATGAATGACAGATGAAATGAAATGATAGTGGAGAGTGTTGCTGGAATGAAATTATGACAGGGAAAACCGGAGTACCCAGAGAAAAACCTGTCTGCCTCCGTTTTGTCCAGCACAGATCTCACATCGAGTGACCGGGATTTGAACCACGGACCCAGCGGTGAGAGGCTGGCGTGCTGCCGCCTAAGCCACGGAGGCTTGTGAAGTGAACTACCAAAATTCACTGTTTAGCGCTTGACAACCGGACAACAAAAGCAAGTGATAATGACCAGAAAAATGAATATACTTAGTGCTAGCATATGATAAATTGTATATTATACCTCTGCTTCTTTTTCTTTTGTTGCCAATTGCTGTTCATTCTTCCTCAAAGTGTCCTTCAGCTGTTCTATCTTATGTTGCTGCTGAACGGACTGTTCTTTTATATCTCCAATGTTTTGTTCCTCAGGATCAGAACTTGATCCTGGCCACATTTTCAGCAAAAATCTTAGGCTATGACAGAAAAAATAAATAAAAACCACTCAGCTGGAAAGTAACACATAACCGTAAAATATGTTCTTAACAGTAACTTAATACTGTGCCCATCCAACAATGAAATATGCAAATCACAGTTTGCCAGCAGTGCTCAACCGGGAGTATCGGGGTTCATGGTATGTTCTCCCACTCTGTGGCTCACACACTTTGGATTAAATAGAGGATACACTTCCAAAAATAAACAAAAATCAACTCCTACTATAAAAATATTTAATTATTCAAATATATGGCGCTACAAAAATTAAACAAATAAAATACTGACCCTTCAAATCATACTTGTTCAAAGTTGAACAAGGAACTCATATCAAACAAGTATTATATCATAATAAATGGTTTTCCATAAACCAACAAACTTCTATTAAGTTTCACTTCCTTATAATGTCCTTTTAAAATTCATTAAAATCAAGAGCTCCAAATGGCTCGATAATGTTTATATACACTGTGCTATCCATTTAATACACATCACTTCCTATTACATGAGTATATCTTCTAATCCAAAAATATCAAAATTTACCTAAGTACTGTTAATCATTACTTAATTTTGGGCTTTCAAAACGCTCATGTGTTACCATCCCTCTCTCTCAAGTCAACAACTCACTACTGTGGTTGGGAAAAATTTGCGTACTCCCGAGCTACAGAAGACTACTTGAACAAGTCAAAAATTGAGATCACTCCCGGAATCTAATTGTCTTCACTAAAACTCGTGAATCACTGAATCATATAATCATAAACTTGGGGATTTATCATTATTCGTCTTAAAAGACCATTATATCATAAGAAAGCAACGATCTGAACTCTGCAAGCGGTAATCATTTATAAAGGAACCTCGGTTCGAGGACCGGGTTGTTAAAACAAACTCTGAACACTTATGTGTATTATAACTCAAACAGACCGTTCCCAGACCTACCGTGCTACATCAATGGTAAGGGTCTGGCCTTGACTACTTAGCTTGATTTATTGCAGGGAGAAAGACTTCACCATCTCACTTCTACCACAGACGGGCTCCCTCAGCTTTATACAGCTGTTCTTAAATGCAGTTCCCTGAATGACAAGGCTTTCATACTGATTCATTAAAACAACATATTTAGGCTCAACACACCTATTCTCTTGACTTCGGCATATAGTAATTATGAAGTGTCCTCATTGGCGGGTAAGAATAATTCAATAATACAACAAATATTTAGGGGCTTAAACATGGACGACTCTGAGTTCGATCCTTTCAAATGCCTCGGGAGCAATATCCCACACTGGAGGACTAATAACATTCGCGACTTAGGGCAGGGCTCACCTTATACCGGCGCTCATAATACAACATAATTAGCACCCTTTTTACCATACAACACACACATGGCCTCGTGATTACATCACTACATTGGAGGACTTACCATAGTTTTACCGAGCATTTCAACGCATACCTAGCGTGACAAATTACTTCAATGCGCTACATGGCGCTTATACATTAATTAGCCAAGTTGCCTTCAGAGAACTAATAAATTCAAAATCAACGTTTGATCTATATCTCAAGTCTATATTACTCTTCTCCCTTGACAATAATCATTTTACCATAAGAACATGTGTTCATAACATGTATTAATTCATTTAAAGGAGCTCGAAAGCTGCTACTTTTCATATATAATTCATCATAATATTCATTCATTTATCTCATTATTATTATTATTACGCTTGCTTTCTCAAATTTATATCATTTATCAATTACACTGATATTTTACTTAATACATTCCCCAAGGGATTCTTTTACATTTCACATTTTTATTGTATATTTTCTCAAATTAATCGTTCAGATCGCGCTATTATTCATTTATTTGTTATTCAACCATCCCTATTCTTTCTTTCTCGTGTGGATTATACGCAAATCTTCCCAAACACATAACATAATGAAATAGTTACTCACATGATTGTACGGTCAACGACCGAATCCTCCAGCAATGTTTCATTTTCGCCCACTCACTGCTTTATTTAAGCCATCTCCATGGATACACTTACACTCAATGGCACCTCTTTATCAGCACATAAATTATTTACCTTAATCACTTTTAACATAATGAATACCATTTTGTATTCTTTTACCTTAACACAATATAAATTCACTAAAATTATTACACTCAAATATTTTCACTATATTTACATTACATAGATTTTGATCACTTGGGCGTTACTTTTTCGCCTTACACACGTGATTTCTTTCTTCCCCGTTTCCAAGGGTGACACTTTTAGAACGTCGGCTCCCTACTCTGACGAGATGATGGAAAATCTCGATCGATCTACACCTCACTGGCACGGCTGATCTTCAAAACCGGGTTTTGACTATCGGCTTCTATACTTTACTTGAACGATGTCGTTTCTTACTAGACACTAGCTAGTTCGTCTAGATAAAGTCTGTCCTGGTTACGGCCTCTCGAATAGTTTATCAGTGACCTAATAATTTCCTAGCATTAACTGCTATTTCTTTAGTTTGTAGCTTATTGCTTTTACTATTCGTTTGTCTCCTTAGACAAAGCCTTGAATTACAATTCCTGATGTTTATCGTTCTGCGCTCTAGTCCCTACCTTTCCGGCACACTAGGCGTTATTTATTTCGTTCGACCCTGATCGGGTTCCTTAACGTTGATAGAACTGTTTATTTCACTTCCTTGGGTACTTCGAAACTTTATGACGCTTTATGTCTTTAGCTGAACTATAATTCGAGTACCTATCGCCTGTTATTTCTTCAAGTTCGCAGCCTAACTTTGACTGTACTAACGAACTTTTAACGATAAAGTCTGAAGCTTGTTGAGATTAATCCTATACTAGGATTCTAATATGTCGCCACACGGCGATACTAATGACGATACTGCTCGGCCACTCCCATACGGGGTGCTCGTTGGTGTTACAGGGTATCACGACCTCTCAAGGTCTGGTAAAGACTGCATTAACGATGATAGTGACACAATGTCACGCCCGCAGGCTGACAATAACTGCTTGTACTTTGAAACAGTACCACGCTCTCCGGCGTTTCTGGTAAACTGAATTTGATCTTTATAATGTTCTTTAGCCCTTTATCGGGCCCACTTTGGTGTAACGACTACGTATATTTACTCGTACTGATGATCTGAACACTGTGATTCAGCACGACACCCCTCGAGGTTCGTGGTAGACTGGATTCGCTGTGATGCAGCACCTCCTTACGAGGTCTGTTGTAAACTGCATATACGGTGATGTAGCACCTCCGTCCACACGGACTGAAAGACTGCATTATCTTCCTGGCTCTGCCAGGGTTTTTATACAAATCGGCGACAAAAAGATAAAATCCTCATCTTCTCCAGCACTAACTTTTGAAGTAATAGTCGCATAATTTTGAAAAATATATCTCTGGAAAGCTCTTGTTCTAAACGTAAACTGATTTCTTTGAACATGAAAATCGATCGCACAATTCCAAGATATTAAATGATTTTTGCTCTTCAGATACGTGGGTGTCGCGGTTTATTTTCTATCCCTACCAACTCTGGTCTCGGGGAATTTTTAATTACGTCATGCTGTGTCGGCACTTCTTTCCTGTGCAAATATTATAAACTTTTTCCCCACACAGAAATCTCTCTTCCAAAATGATCCACAATGATATATTTCTTTTATTAATTACATGCTCGCAAATGGCTTAAATCTAATTATTCCTCTTCTTGCACAACGGCGAGGTTGCTATTTTATTGCTGCGTAAGGTCAATTTCCGAAACCTCCTCTCTCTTACACACAGTGGAAAGTTTTTATCGTTCTATTAATAGTCATGATCGGCTCCCTATCAATGCGTCATGCATGATATCATTTCCTCGTGACTCGTGGTCTCTTATTATTGCGCCACATTATAACAGTCCTCTACATAAAATCTTTCTAAGTCATTCTAAAGACTGTATTTTTCCTCTCTTCTTTTGCCAATAAAATATGGATTCGACCCTTGAACCAATGGCACATGGGTTCAATACATAACCCTAAAATGTTTTCAAAAAATTAAATTGCATCAGTCCAAAACATATTTCTTAAATTATGAAATGTCACAACGCATATTTGTACCATAGCCTATTTCAAAACGTTATTTCTAGACTATTTTGATTCTGTGCTTTGCATGACACCTTAGGGCTCACCCTAATTGTCCGAAAACAATCCTGTATTTCGTTTCGAAAGTCATGAAATCGTCATTACTGCTGGAATTCAGCGAAGTAATTAATATTATCTCGTTCGTAACATGAATTTGCGGAATAATTACATTTCACCAAGAGAAATATGGATAAAATTAAGAATAACAGACAGTATTACTTTCACAAAAACATTACTTCAACGGAAGTTGTTGTCGACCACAATTTACCTATCGTTCTCAACTTGACAGCTACGTAAAACATTTGTAGTGTTATAAATAAAACCAAGAATTATTATAATTGTCCAATGTACACATTGAATAATGTTATATACTCGGTGAGCTGCCTGAATAGGATTGACAGTTCTCGTCTCGCCATGTGGTATGAGAACGAGATTACCAAACTGTACAAGCGAGAGATTCGGCTGACCAGGCACTGAAGCACGCGGGCTATAATATGGCAACGCAGAGTATTATGACATCAACTATGCGAACATGGATTGGTCAAGGCGCTGAGAGGTGATGACTGACGTAGAATTTCCGGCGAAATGTCAATCCTATTCAGGCAGCTCACAGAGTATAGCTATCCTATGAATTTGCCAGTACATCAAAAGAAATGCAAACGTAACAAATTTACCACGTATCATCTTATTCATCCCAATATTTCGTACTGCACCATTATTCATAAAGGTCCTAAGTACAGACATGGTTACAGTATTTTGGGAACACCCTGTAACTTCCTAACTTGCCTCTGAAGTCTATAATTACAGCTGGTCTACAGCAACTAACGGGCCATGCTATCAAGAAAGAGATCGGCAGAGCTCGTGTTTCCGACGAGAAATCCGAAGGTCATCGATAATAACCATGTTGACTGTGTCTAACACTATATCGATCGATTCACCTGAGAGTGATTAATACAAATTAATGCATATTTAGCGCTATATGTAAGCAGCTACATACGTCTGTGTGTATATTTCCATGGCAGAAAGCTATTATTAAGAAAGTATGAAGAACAGAAGATGATATGTTAACTCACTGCTGATTACGTTTCGACTGCGATATATTTCGTATCGAGTCGTGACGTGTGAGGGAGTGGGGGAAGCAGATGTGAGACTCAGATGACACGAGTGTCTAGTGGTAGTCCAGTCCTTGCACCAGACTGAAAGGGCGCATGCGCTAACTCTCGCCTCTTCTTCCTGCGGTGACACATTCCCTTCCCCAGTCGTCTCCTCTCCTCTTCTTCCTGCGATGAAACATCCCCTTCTCCTTTCCCAAGGTTACGCACTAGAAATTTAAGAAGGAAATAGTTTTATGTATGTCTATATTGCTAATTAGCATTGCATTTCTACAAAATATTAGCTATTTAATAAACTTTCTTGTAAGATCGATATGACTTCTAATTGTATGATTTATTGTAAGTGTACTTCAAAATAATAATGCTGTAGTAAGTTTACTGTTAGGGCGCGCGCATTTACTTATATTTTCCTTCTTAAGACGCACAGCTGAGAAAACACATGTAAATGGAACAAAATTATATAGTTACCACTGCCATTGTTCCGGTACGTACGTATCAAAATCTACTGGCAAAAACCAAGGAAGCTGCAAGGATGACCGTTTAAAAATGGTGAGTGAAATTGATCAAATTAATTAATTAAATTATATTGCTTCTAAGTTGTATGTTTATCCCTCAGTCCCGTTTCCTGATACGAAGCCAGGGATGAGGTGATATGAAAGTTGTGTATGTTTTACGGCCAGACGCCCTTCCTGACGCCAACCTCAGTCGAGGAGCTAATGAAAATGAAATGAAAGAGGGAGAATAAAATTGGGTAAGAAGGTGGAGGGAAGTGGCTGTGGTCTATGAATACGAACATTCCCGGCATTTGCCTGGAAGTGAAAATGGGAAACCTCAGAAAGCCATTCTCAGGACATCCGACGGTGGGGTTCGAACCCACTCTTCTCCCGATTGCATAGCTTGGCTCCATCGCCGTAGCACTAGGGGCGTATATAAGGGGGGTGCTGAGGGGGCTCCAGCCCCCCCCCTCCCCCTAAAGAGCCAATAAAAAGTAAGAAAGTGCTGCTTTGGTAAGAGCATAAAATAATTGTAAATTTGGTTGTACCCTAATCTTGAATTATCGGCTAAGATATAAACAATATTAAAATTGAAATTATACTAACTCGTGGTGTCGTAGTGGGTAGCATTCTCCGCTGCCGCCCCGGATATCCGAATTCAATTTCTGGCTCTGCCAAGAAATTTTAATTCTAGTCTGAGGGCTGGAACGGGGTACACTCAGCCCTGTGAGGCAAAACTGTGAATTCCACAGTATGTTTTTTGAGAAATACATGTAAAAAAACTGTTTACCTTTCTGCTTAGTAAATTGACAACTATTTAGATATTTGCCATTTATACTCCATAAGCTATAATAGAAAATTCATTAAGTATAATATTTTATTTGTGTGTTGTGTTGTATTTGACAACTTTTTTGTATTGCCAGTAATAATTGTAGGCTATATAAACTTTGAATCTTATCTAAAATAATTACACAAAGTTATATGCTCTAAGATATTGGTTGATATTTCTGGGTATTTTGCGGTGACAATCCCCTGAGAAAACTCACAATTTTCCAGGATAGTCAGCCCCCCCCCCCCCCCCGATTTTTTTTCTATATACGCCCCTGCGTAGCACGTTAGGACGCGCGGCCACTCCACTCAGCATTGCTTCTTACCTATAGTACAGTACTTTTAAAAATAGTATTAATCTGTAAACAAAATAGTGGTAAAATTATTTCCTTCTTAAATTTCTAGCGCGTAACCTTGGGAAAGGGGAAGGGGATGTTTCATCGCAGGAAGAAGAGGAGAGGAGACGACTGGGGAAGGGAATGTGTCACCGCAGGAAGAAGAGGCGAGAGTTAGCGCATGCGCCCTTTCAGTCTGGTGCAAGGACTGGACTACCACTAGACACTCGTCTCAGATGACCTCGTGGAAACAGCAATGAATATAGAACTTGACAGCGTAGAGGTTTGAGCTGGAAATCAGTGAAAGTAAAATCGCCAGCTAACGGGAGTTTTAAAAACGTGTGACCGTGCTGAAGTGTACGCTAGTTCGATCAGCTTTCTACGTGAAGTAGAAACGTGTTTAATAGGGCTCAGACATGGTCTTAAACATGTAATAGTTTATCTCTGCGACCGTGTTTCTACAGCAACTAACGGGCCATGCGGATGGATACTTTTATAATCACAACCGCGAGTTCAGCCGTGATGTGTCACGAAACTCTGCATATAATCCGTCGTGGAAATGCAGCCTAGATTTGATTCACTCTTCACAGTGATTATACTTTTTGAAAAGAGCACATTCTCAAGCAAGGTGTCAGAGGGAAGGAACAATATGAAGCTTATATCCATTACGATGGTAGGCTAAATTGATTTAAGAATACTGCATTAGCAGGGTGCAGCGGGGACATGTTGAAGGCAACTTTCATTTAGCATGAAGTGTGCTAGCGACTCTCGTGGTGCAAGGGGCAGCGTCGACCCTCGTGAACTTGTTCACACGCGCGTTCACATATTGGAACTTGTTAGTGACTGTTCGAGTTCACCTTCGCTTCGTGACGAGCTGATAATCTGTGTGCGGTCCGTCCGTTGGTAGTCGAATATGTATGGGAAGATATCGCCAGGTGTTAGGTTCACTTCTCAATAAATCACATAGACTCCTCTAGAATGCATATTTTATTATTTGTTGTGGAAAGGTTCACAATTCACACGATACACACCATATTGTTTTTTGACACTGAACTTCACTGATATCAAAGACTATGTCAAAGATACTGCACTACACTCTTGTGCTTGCTGCCAACACAACATTCTCCCACCTTGAGTTGTGGAAATAACTCAACAAAACAATAAAATAACATAACACACATATTTTCACGAAATAAATGAACACAGAAATAAATAAGTCACTCAAAATATCTCTTTGGTTTAACCACCACTCTCCCACTACTGGTTTTGATGAGATCAGAAGTATTAGTAGATGGTTTAACCGTCTTTGGATTTTTCTCCTTCTTCTCATTTTCATTCCGCTCAACTTGCAGTCTTAAAGCATGATCTTCTCCAGATGTCACTTCAAGTGGATACACCCTCTGTACTGGCTTCAGTAGCTCTCCTTTTGTAGTCGCCAAGCGAACAACTCTCACGACACCACCTTTGCCAGGGATGACCTCCGTCACTCTTGCCAGCGGCCAGTCTAGTCTCTTCGTGTTGTCACTGGCTACCAGTACTACTTCACCTACACAGGGTTTGTGATGACTTTTCCTAATGTGGTTCTTCTGTATTAGCTGTCCAAGATATTCATTCCTGAATCTTACCCTTAATGTTTCCTTTACTTTCTGTCTGTACCTGAATCTTCTGTCAAGTTTTATGTCCTCGATCATGTCGATATCGGGCATTCCAATCTCCTTGACTTCCTGTAGGAACATTGCAGGGGTGATAGCCATCAAGTCTTCTCCATCATTGGACAGGTAAGTAAGTGGTCGTGAATTCATGACAGCTTCAATGTCACACAGAACAGTCATCATTTCTTGGTACGACAGACATGACTTTCCCAGAACTTTCCTGAACATTTGTGTGAGGACACCAATCAGCCTCTCCCACCATCCTCCCCACCATGCTGCAGTGGGAGGATTGAATTTCCATTTTATTTGGTGTACAGAACTATATTCAGCAATTTTATCCCACTGAATTGTCTCCGACAAATTGCAGGTGCCTTGAAAGTTTGTCCCATTGTCACTATAGACAATCATTGGCCTTCCACGTCTGGACACGAAGCGCCGAAAACCTTCGAGGAATGTTGCAGTAGCCAAAGATGTTACTAACTCCAGGTGTACTGCACGAAAAACCGCACACGTGAACAGACAGACCCAGGCTTTCTCTCCACCTTTCAAAATCAGAGGCCCGGCAAAGTCGACCCCTGTTATTTCAAAAATTGAGGCTTCTCTTACTCTGTCTATGGGGAGATGAGTTTGTTCTGCTTCAAGATGTTTTCCATGGTACCTCCTGCAGACAACACATGTTTTAATTGCACCCTTCACCGTTCTCCTTCCTCCAAGGATCCAATATTTCTGTCTGAGCCCACTGAGCAGAATCTGGGTTCCAGCATGACATAAGTCTTTGTGCTTCTGCCTAATGAGAGTGTGGACTGCTGTATGCTTCGCAGGAAGGATAGCACGACAACGGAAAGCATGATCATCTTTGCGCGATATAATTTTTGTTTTCAGTCTCATCACTCCCTCATCATCCATGAAAACACATAGGGAGTTGAATCTTTCATCCTTTTCACCAACAAAACACTCCTTTTGTATGAACTTCATCACGACTTTTTCTGCTTCTGTGGTTTCTTCAATGGATAGTTCGGTATTTTTTCTATTATTTTTCTGTCTACAATTATACAGAAACCTCAAGATCCATCCTATCATACGAACTGTTCTACGGAAACTTGAGAAATAGTCAAGGTGCCATTCTTGGGTATTGGACTTGTCTTCTAACACCGTCATAGTGTTGACTTTCTTTTTTCTTTCTTGGAAGACTTCATCATCGTTTGTTGAAATTTCGGGGCTAGGCCATTGTGTAGTGGATTGTTTTAGCCATTTTGGCCCTTCCCACCATCTCTGTTGAAGTAACTGTTTTGTGCTACATCCCCTTGATGCCAGGTCAGCCGGATTCATGGTTCCTGGAACATGACGCCACTGTTCTATTCTGGACAGTCTTCGAATTTCTTGTACTCTGTTCCACACGAAGGTCCCCCAAGGTTCGTCTAACTTGATCCAGGACAACACAGTCGACAAGTCACTCCAATAATAAGTAACGATTTCTTTTGCAGTTAATGTTGGCAGTACTGACGTCACTAGTCGAACCCCTATTGTAGCTGCTAATAATTCCAGGCGTGGTATGGTGATACTCTTCTTGGGTGCCACTCTTGTCTTGGCTTGTACAAATCGTAGCTCTATATTGTCAACCCTCTGTATTCGCAAGAATATAACTGCAGCATACGCAGTTTGACTGGCGTCGCAGAACACGTGAAGAGATATATCTTCAACCGACTGGACACTACCGATCAAACATCTAGGAATCTTAATCTCAGACAGCTGAGGTAGTTCTGCCAACCACTTCATGAATCTTCTCTTTGTTGTTTCGTCTACTCTGGTGTCCCAACCCAAGTCAGTGGTCCATAGTTCTTGCAAGATTAATTTTGGACAGAGAAATACCGGACATGAGAAGCCAATAGGGTCAAACACCTTATGTGCAGCTCCTAGTATAGCTCTTTTGGTGATTACATCATATTTGAAATCGTTAACATGAGTTAGATTCAGTTCAATGGTATCTTCTCCTTTATTCCAAATGAGCCCTAGCACATGAGTAAGATTTTCAGCTGTACCATCCTGAGAATACTCCCACCCTCGGAGATTGAAAGATGCCTTATCCATTATTATGCTTGCCTCTCGCATGAATGAATGAAGGTCATTTCTGTTGTTAACACTAATAGCACAGTTATCCACATAAAAACATTCTTCCAATCTTTCTATTGTTGAAGTTGAGTAGGAACTATTATCGACTGTTTGTCTCTTCAACTCGTTCAAGTGGAGTTTGACGGTTGCCGACAATAGGAACGGAGAACATGCAAGTCCAAAGACAACTCTATTGTGACGGAACACTTCTACCTTCCCTGTACATTCCTCCTCCCACCAAAGGAATCTCAGAAAATCACGGTCTCTAGGATTGACACTTATTTGAAGAAATGCTTTTTCTACATCAGCCGTCACACCGATCTCATTTTCTCTGAACTTCAGTAGCGAACTAGGGATCAACTCTATGAAGTTAGGCCCTTTTTCAATACATTCGTTCAGAGATGGAGCGTTTCTCTGCTTCGCCGAGGCATCAAAAACAGGCCTGATCTTGGTGGTGCTGTTTTCTTTGAAGACAGGTCGGTGAGGTAGATAGTGTCCACTATTCTTCAGTTCTTCTTCAGGTACCCTCTCGATGATTCCTTGCTCCAACCAACTTCGTAAGACATTATCGTACTCCTGATAATGTTGTTCAGCTTGTGGTTTCTTTGTAGTGATTTCTAATCTGTGCTGAGCAATTTCTCTGTTGTCAGGGAGAGGTGGATGTTGTTCACTCCAAGGCAGACACACTTCATATCTGTTATCTTCATTCAGTCGTGCAGTCTCAAGGAAGTTATTTCTAACACGCTCATTCCTCTCGACGATAGATTCTTTCACAACAGGGTCAGTAATTCCAAGAATTTCTAAGTCCCAGAGATCAGAAATTCTTGTATGTTGGGAAAACAATGATGACACTAATAATGATGCCGAATCCCTTTGGGCCTTGTTACCTATGACTTTTCCCATTAGTGTCCACCCTAGGGAAGTCTCCACCAAAACTAGGCCACATTTTAGTTGATGTTTCTTCCCAGTGAGCAGTTCACCCGCCTTATCGGCCCCAATCAGAATCTGCACAGGCCCTCGCTCTCGTACATCAGTTAAACATATTTTCAGATCCTTTATCTCCTCACTCCAAGAACCATTCTTAATATATGGGACATCTTCACAAATTATCTCTTGGCTTAAAACTTCCAGCTCCTTGGAATAATTTCCCTCCAATCGCTTTAAACTTATTCTGTAACAGTCGTGTTTTGCTTCTCGAGAACGTACTCCACCAAACAAGGAATGTATTAACGTTTCCTTCCTGATTGACTGATACCCCATTTCTTCGGCTAGGTCACGTGCAATGTAGGATTTAGTAGACCCAGTATCAATGACAGCTCGTACAGTTTTTTGTTTACCCTTTCCTTTAACGACAACTGCCAGGGTTTGCAAGTACACCTCAGGAGAACAAGACACATTAGCTAAAGCCTTATCCACATTATTGACATCCTGGAGAACCAAATTCCTGTCTCCCTCGTAATTCTGTTTGGACACACTTTCATTTTCTTTGTCACGGAGCTTATAACACATTAATACCACATGTTTACCACCACAAACAATGCACCTGACAATCGATTTACAAGCTCTACTTGCATGGCCCTTCTTTAAACAATTGAAGCAACAGTGTTTATCAGTTAAGATTTTCCTTTTCTCCCCTACAGTCATTTTTTGAGCTTTAATGCACTCTGGGCTCGAATGAGGTTTAAGACAAAAAACACACTCCTGTCTCTTAGAAACATCAGCAAACAAAGCAGAAGCAGTAGGTATATTTGGTTTAATGACATCCCTTGGTTTCTTGTCTCCCTTAATCTTAGATCCTTGGGATGTGCTAATACTAAACCCTTTCATAGCCAATGAAATTCTTTCTTCACTTACTACTTCATTTTGAAGAAAAGCCATGAGCTGCTGCAAACGATCTTTGGATATGGAATCACACCTGAAGGAAGTATTCCTCTGCCATGCTCTTAATAGGTCTTCTGGCAAAGATGATTCAATTAGGGGATACAGCATTGCAGTCCATTTTTCTGTAGTAACGCCTAAACTTTCCAGCGATCTGAGATGTGACTCTAATTTATCATACAAGCTACTCAGTGTTGGCCTTTCTTTGGAATTGACTGCATTCGTCAATACTAGTTTGAGCAATTCACGAACATAAACTTCCACCTGCAAGTCCTCTCTACCAAATCGAGCTTGAAGACTCTCTATAGCTTTGTCATAATTCTCGGCAGTGGGTGGAAAACTAGTAACTAATTCATATGCTCTGGAACCTTCTGTCATAGCCTGAATTAAATATTGGAATTTATCTTCCTTCCCAATGTCCTCATCTTCGTGAATTTTACGGAACTGGCTCCAAAAATATAACCAATCAATTATTTCACCAGAAAATTTCTTAAATTCTATTCTTGGAAGTCTATATTTCTTTTTATCACAAACATTGTCATTCACTACACTTTGTGGAGGGGTAATGGAAACAACGGGATTCATAAAACGTGTTGCTTTTGTTCTACAGCTAAGGAATTTGTGTTTGTAATCATCAGCTGATTCACATTCCGTTTCTATTTCGTCATCCTCACACTCGTCGTCTATCATCTGTTGAAATATTAATCCATCTAAATTAGAGATATCATCATACTTTTCTTGAAGGATTTCAAGTTGCACTTGCACTTTTTCCGTTTCAGTTTGATCATCTTCTAACAACGCCATTAGTTGATTGTGTGAGCGCGTAAATAACCGCCGCTTTACGGTTCTTTCTTTAGCGAGTCTTTCCATCTTCTTTATTCACAGGAGCCTTTTACCATGAATGAATCCTGTCACGGTCGCCATAAAATGTTAGGTTCACTTCTCAATAAATCACATAGACTCCTCTAGAATGCATATTTTATTATTTGTTGTGGAAAGGTTCACAATTCACACGATACACACCATATTGTTTTTTGACACTGAACTTCACTGATATCAAAGACTATGTCAAAGATACTGCACTACACTCTTGTGCTTGCTGCCAACACAACACCAGGATATGTTGGAACTATTTCGACCGACCGGGTGTGGTTCGAGCCTGGGAGGACTTTGGTTCGTTCTATGGAAACCCAGTTGAAGTCCAGCATATTTTCTGTTGGTCTGGAGCTGATTATGGCCAACGATATCCTTTTTTCCTCATCTAGATTCGCCAAAGGTACTGATCACTTCAACTTGTTACAGTAGTGTAGCGTGGACATTTAGAAATACCACTTTGCCATATTTGATTTTGTAGTTTAAATGGTTGAGTAGAAAGTGCAGGTTCGATGTTCATTTCGAAACTGACCTTCTATGATGCCAGGATTTTGACTCATAAAAATGAGTGCATCCTTTGTGTAATTTTGATGAATAAATTAATAATTTCAGTAGTATTTTACAGTGTTTAAACTAATATGCTCATTCTTATTTGTCGAGAAGCAAATGTAGGAAGAAGATCTACAGTTTTTCTTGTGTAAGGTCATTTTAGTAACACAATTTTCTTTTGAGAACTTTGGTTGAGTTTTCATATTCTAGTGCATTGTTCTTTAAGCACTTTCGCTTGGATTATCGTATTCTTTGAGGGGAATTTTCCTTTTCGTATTCTGATTACGATATTAAGAAGTTTTCGGACCCAGTTATTCTAAATGTTACTTCGAGTCCTTGGACTATATTTTCTTCAGTTTTTTAATAACAGATTTAACTTGTGTTTTCTGAGCGTGATTTTCGAAATGGATTGCCTAATGGGTCATTAGTCGCTTAGCCTTTGTTGCTAACCTAGATCCATGCTGTAGGTCTAATCCATCGACATTTTCGCGTTCGGGAAATTCAGGGAGGATCTTATTTTGAGATTGAATTTATCTTTATAGATCACTTTACAACCTCAGTTTGTGTGGTTGGTGAGTGTTATATTTTTTTTTTCTTATGAAGTTAACACTGGATTATATTGATATCATTGCCTTTAGTGCAATAGTTTTTCTCTATTAAGAGGGTATTTGAACGACATCCAAATTTGCGAGGATAATCCCAGGGACGACTTACTATAAGTCATACGTTTAAGAATTATGGATCATGTAATAAATCAATGTAAGGCAAGTTTTTAAAGATAGGTGGAATATTTCTGAAATCCACTGGGCTTTGTTGGTAATCTGTTACGGGATCATATTTTTCGAGTTCAGGATTTTTACCATAAACAGCTGATTTGCATAATTGTGGATTTATAACAGTAAGGCTCCTATTATAGGTGCATGTTCGACTTTAGAGAGGCATTTACTATGAGTAATGTCTTTGTGTTTAAGTATATTGATGCAATGCTTTGTAAAGCATATTTTTCTTGTTGAGGATTGAGCCAGGTGTGCCAATCAGGATTAGATTGATTGGGGTTTTAACCCAGAGAGGTGTTGTTTTTAACCTAGTATGGTTAATTTTTGGTCATAGTTAACTTTATCGCTGTTATCGTGAAAATGCCTGTGTGAAGATTAATATTTTTCTGAGCAGTATTATTGGGAATCTTGAGTGGATATCCGGTTAAATATTTCCAGTAAAACTAATATAACAATTTTGCCATAAGATGTGTGTTTAATAAGGAAACCGATAACTATTTAAGACTGACTTTATGATTAATTTTTGCTTAGCTTAACTGTTCGGCAGAATTACCCTAAAACTAGAAATGAAACAATATTAAACAGAAAGGAATGTCGTGACATCAAGTCAGTGGGAAGAGAATAATTGAATTTATTCTGGAATTTTGTGTAAATTATATTCTGTAAATAGGCCATATGAATTTCTTCGTTCAATAACAAGAACATATAATGTTACTGAAGATGTCGCGTAGGATTATTAATTATAATCAGGATATTTTTGTATAAGATGTTATTTCCGTTAAGGAACCGAAATGAATTTAATGTATTTGAGTCTTATGATATTTTTCTTTTTGTAAATGCTTACCCTATGGGATTGACCATTATTATTATTAATATACCTTATATTTTAATCAGCTAAAAGTTAGTTGTGATAATGGGTAATATATTTTTTTTGAAAGATAATCCAGTATAATCAATGAGATATTGTTTTTGATTGGTCGTGGTATCGACGAAATTGATATTCTTCTGTCTTGTTTATTCTTACAATAAACTACTTTATTACTTGGTTTTAATTATTGCGTGATGCTTTATAGAGGTGATGGAAGGGTGTATTAAGGGGGCCATCGCTAGGTATTTTAGTGTTTACCACACCTTTGAGATTCTTTCTTCCTCTTGAAGAATTCTTGTGTTTTGAGCTAGTCTTTTCTTTTTCTGAGCCTTGGTCAGTCTTAATACATCCTGTTAGGTATTCGAGTGGCCCTATTATCCCTGTGTCTGTTGGTAGAACTTGGGGGGTCTTTAGAGCCGGGGCATTTTCAGGTTCTACGATCCAGCTGCAATCCAGGGATTCAACAGGTATTGGTAGGTAAAAGGGTACAGTACAAAGAATATTTTGTACGGACAAATTTGCATACCAAAGACTATACACTTTTCATTGCAGGAACCGGAGTAACGTACATGAACTACTCACGATCTTTGCGATCAGCTGTTTTAAACCATTGCAATTTGTGGTTATAATCGCTGAACGTACAAGTTAAACATCTATAATATAAATGGGAACTCGAGCCGCTCAGGTAAAACAAGGAAGATGAGCTAATACACCACAAGTGTGTATGTTTCTTGTTGAACATGACGGCACAATTTGTTATAATCTATAACTTTCCCAGATGCTGAGCTTCTATGCCCAAGGGTGCGGGTTCAAACCGGGCCGAAGTTGCCTGATATTTTAGAAGCGTTAAAAATCCCTCAGTATGCCTTCCTTCGGAGGGGAAGTAAAGCCGTCGGGCCCATGTATAGATTTATGGCATGTAAAAGAACCTTCCACTAATTACACCTGTGTGAAGCTAAATTATAGGTTAGATTTGACTAACGCTCTTAAGTTCCAACGTTCGCCGACTGCGGTGGCATCTAGTAACAAAGTTCATAACTAGTTGTCGTTGATGGTAGCATTTGGTAGCAAAAGTAGGAACTACTTGAAAATTGAATGTCTGCAGTCCTCACCTGAATTACAGATAACACACACAAATACAGCCATCACAATTAACACCGGTTATCAGGCAGACTCTACACACACCCAGACTACACGGGGCTACATGGCCGCGTTGTCGCAGCCCCTAAACTGATGAACCAACCATATGGTACCTTGCACAAGGATGTCTACATGTGGATCATATATTGCTTGCATCAGGTTGGTGAAAACTTTCTGGGAAGTGAAAAACTTGTTCTCGCTAGTTGAGTTTTCTTGTGCAAACTTCAATACTATATCAATAAATTCAGTTCATTTCTTAATCTCTGGATTATTGTTAGCATTGTTCATTCCTGCCTACTCCATTCACTTCAAAACAGATCACAATGAAGATCTGTTCCCACCCCTTCCAAGGCGCATTCTTTGAGTGATAGACGAAATGGGCGCTGCGCTGCGCTCCTGATGAGACGAGGTCAAAACGAGCTCATAGGGGACTATAGCATTAAGAGTTGTTAATTTGATTGATGACACTTTGAAGACAGTGGTGTGTCCAGCTGTGAATGCTGTCTTTTTTTATATCTTTGCATATCCTCTTGCCACCCCACCCTACTGTTGTTTGTCTCTTTAGACCTAAGTTAGTACATTTCTACGAGGGCTGCTTTTTAAGTAAGGACCTTTTTTTTTTTAATTATTATTAACCGAACATTTTATTTTATCTTTTATTAATGCAGCCAATGGCCATGTACTCTTTTCTTTTCAGGACGGGTCAGGGAAGGGATATTGGAAGGAAATCGGCCGTGGACCTATTGAAAGGAACCGTCCCGGCATTTGCCTGGTGGTGAAAATGGGAAACCACGAAAACCATTTTCAGGACGGCCGAGGTGGGATTCGAACCCACGCTCTCCCGATGCCATCGAGGCACGAGGTAGAGCGTTAGTGCTCTCGGCCACCGCGGCCGGTGAACATTTTATTTTGAAACCACATTTATTTTTAAGTTTTACATATCTTTGTCTATTTGTCTACATAGTTGCCTTGATTATTTAGGGCACTTGTCTGAAATCCCTCTGCATAAAAGTTTGCCGCCTGCTCTGACAACTAAGAATTCACGGCTGTTTTCACTTCTTCATCATCGGCGAAGCGCTTCCCACCAAGGTGATGTTTCAGCTGCGAAAAGAGGTGGAAATCGCTCGGAGCAAGAAGAGGATGACATGTTGAGTCGAATCATCACAGGAGATGAAACACGGTTATCCCATTCCACCCCTGAAACCAAGCAACAGTCAATGGAATGGCGACGCTCAACCTCTCCTGTCGAAGTCAAACCCAAACAAACCCCGAAGAAGTGAAAACAGCTGTGAATTCTTGGTTGTCTGAGCAGGCGGCAAACTTTTATGCAGAGTGATTTCAGAACTTAGTTTTAAGGTATGACAAGTGCTTAAATAAACAAGGCAACTATGTAGAAAAATAGAGAAATGTATGTAAAACCTAAAAATAAATGTGGTTTCAAATTTAAATGTTGGGTTAATTAAAAAAAAAAATAGCCCTTGCTTAAAAAACAGCCCTCCTGTGCTATGATTGTTACAATTAGTGCGAATTCTCTTTCCTCTCCTAGGGATTAAGGCTGTTGTATGTTAAGAAAACTGGGCCTTTTGATCCAGGCCAACCTGGCGAGCGCTTACCTCAAGCCTATCGGAAGTTCTGGGATGAATGGAAGAGACAGAAACGGCAAGCAGTTCATTACATTCCAGAACCTGGTAAATGGAAGAGGAAACCTGACACTGGGAAAGTGTAAGTATAGAGGATGTCTCATAATAAGTAGCCTAATGTCATTTTTTTTTAAGAAAATTTTATTTGGAAAGATTTCTGACAAGAAATTAAACTATTCTTCAAAGACCATCAAATTCTATGGTCTTGAGCCATCTTTGAGCGAGGTTTCAAATCTTGCAACGGTACCAGTCTCCGGGTTTTGATGTGAAGATTTCGGTGAGACCTACTTCCACAGCTTGGAACATAAGCCTCTCCATCCACCATCTCTCGTCTTTCACTGTGTCCCAGCACACTCCTCTTAACTCCTTTTGTCCATCTGTCCCTTGGTCTTCCCCTTGTCCTCCTTCTCTTCATTTCCTTCGGTATCCTCTCCTCTCGCATCCTCCTCACATGTCCATATCATTGTAGCGTAGGCCGCTCTATTCTATTTTGCAATGGTTCCTCTCTTACCATCTCTCTGACTCTCTCATTCCTTACTCTGTCCATTCTTGTCACTCCTACCCTACTTCTCTGGAACGTCATCTCCACTGCTCGTATTTTACTCTTGTCCCTTTCCTTCATCACCCATGTTTCTGATCCATGTGTCAAAATTGGCACAAAGTAGGTCTTGTAGATGATTCCTTGACATTTTTGTGGTACATCTTTATTCCATATCATCCCCCGAACACTCTTGAAAAATCCAACTGCACATCTTCCCCTTTCATTTATTTCCATCCTATTGCCTCCCTTTTCTTCAATTATGCTTCCCAAGAGCCTGCCATTTTCGAAGTCTTTGTTTACAAGCAGCTTCACAATCTTCTGACCACGTGGCACCAGCATCATCGTCATGTCAGCTTCCCTGATTGGTTCGTTTCGCAAAATTAATTTTACAGAATAGAACATGTCCAATTTTATGGAAAGTTTAATCAAAAGTTTTATAAAACTTGAATTTGACCGTGAGCAACAGAAATTTTATAAAATTAAATTATTGTACAATAAATTTGAAGGAAAATTTTACCGTGAGCAACGGCATTAGATTTAAAACGGTAGGTTCCATCTGGGAGCAATCTCGGGCCATGAATTTTCCTAAGGATACGTCTTTCGGCTATCTCCAGGTCATCCATGGTGCCTTTTCTGTTCATCAAGAGGGTCTCTGCGGCGTACAGAAACTGTGGTCTGACAGCAGTTTTGTAGTGACAGATCTTATGCCCGTTGCTCACGGTAAAATGTTTCTTAAAATGTATTTTACAACTAATTTTATAAAAATTTGACGAAAGCAAGCTGTGTTGTTCACGGTAAAATTATTTTATAAAATCCGTGGATGTATCAGGATCGCCATCTACCGATAAACTTCTGAACCAAGAATCAGCTGTTCAACACACATTGGTTTGAGAGTATGGCTCCAACAAGCAAAGCAAACATTGCAAAAATTGCTGCTTTAGCTACAATTATATGTCGTACAGTGGTAAAAAGGAAGAAGAATGGAGGAAGGCAGTTTTAAAAAACTCCTAGATCTCGTTAGTCCCAAAATTATTCGACAGGACACTTAACATGAGGCAAGGTATTTCTCCTGAAATGAGACTGCAAGTGAGTTCGAAACCCGTTTATCTTCGCCTTCACATCAGGCTGGCTTGTGTTCGGTCGAATTTGTGAAACATATTCGGCGATTGAGATTTCCGCCTCCCTTCTTGCATTTCTATTGTGGTATATGGGCGTTTTAACCTCATACAAACACGGATATTTCTGGTACTCGTCCAGTAAAACACTAACAGCTTGGGAGCCCGTATCACACGACACTAGTTAGTATCAAAGCTTCTACCAGTACTGGTGTACACGCTGGTATAGACGCGTCTAGCACCGTGTGATATGTACCTTCCATGCTAGGTTCTGCCTTCCATAATAGCTTCCATACAACTCACGAAATTGAACAGGTGCCATTTTTCCTGGCAGTTTTCATGGAACTTTGTGTACAACAACCAATCGG
The DNA here is from genome assembly GCA_946902985.2 of Meconema thalassinum. NCBI lineage: Eukaryota > Metazoa > Arthropoda > Insecta > Orthoptera > Tettigoniidae > Meconema > Meconema thalassinum. The sequence goes on along the minus strand of OX336392.1, from coordinate 13,260,463 downwards.
ATTGTTTTTCTCGTTCAGGTAGTTATCCTAGGGGCAACATAAACAAGTAGATTTGTTATGTGGGTAGGCCTACGAATAAATACATCAGAATTAAACTATATTTTCTTTAAACGGCGTCTGTGTGATAAGCGCTAGCTATATCCAGTAAATACAGAACGTACCATATTATTATTATTATTATTATTCTGGGATAAATATTTAACTATTTAAATTCTAATAGTTATCACGAATGGTATCCGTCCATGGTTACAGTATTTAGGGAAAATAAAAATTTTAAATGGGAGAAAACGCAAAACAAAGTTGCAATATTGCTGTACGACGTAAGGAGGAAATTATAAAATAATTAAAAGGAAGTAAAAATCTCCGCCCCTGGTTAGCCTTGAACCCGGGATCTTCTGATCAGCAAGCGAGCGCGATACCACTAGCACACTTTTCCAACTGACGATACAGCAATTTGTTGCACTCCTTATCAGCGCGTATGGTTAGATATCCAATTGTTACAATTATATCTTAAATATTGACTGGAATTAATTCATTCAGTACCACGCACATTTTCAAATGTACTTAAAGCAAGTTTCATGACCGCTTTGCATTAATAATGCGAATCGACTGTAAATTTTACCCCCAAACGACAACCGTCCTCCATGTTTTATTTTCGAAGAGCTTGTTTACAAGCGAGCTTCACAATCTTCTCACCACGTGGCGCCAGCATCATCTTCATGTCAGCTTCCCTGATTGGTTCGTTTCGTAAAATTAATTTTACGGAATAGAACATGTCCTATTTTATGAAACGTTTTATCAAAGGTTTTATAAATCTTGAATTTGACCGTGAGCAACATAAATTTTATAAAATTAAATTATTGTACAATAAATTTGAAGGAAAATTTTACCGTGAGCAACGGGCATTAGCATTCCTCGAAATGCATTTCTTGTTGCACAAAGATAGGCGTTATATTTTAAAAGTCATTAAATAATACCGTAATTAATTAATAAATGTCATATACATTTTTCAGGTTTAGAGAATAACACTCATTACATTTTGGGTACAATCGTGTTGACCGACTGAAAAGCATTTCATTTTAGTTTACTAAGGCAACACTCAAACGGGGCTTCCAACATGATAATAAAATAATGCATTTTTCAAACAAGATCTGTTAGTGTGCAGCCATATTGCACAATAATTTGCAAAGGTACAGAAATTTCCTCGTAGCCCGCAGAGCACTCGGAGCGTTGACAATGAACTTGAGGCACTGTTGATTAGTGCATCTGTTCGGAGGGGAAGATGACTCGCTGATCTGCCCCTTAAAACAACTACTACTACTACTACTACTACTACATCTGTTCAAAGTACGAGGAGGATGGTCTCAAACTTTTATGCCTTAAGAATGTTCATATGTTTACAGAATTCCAGTACAGAATGTGCTGATCCGTGTTAAGTTCCCCCGGGAGAGCCAACAGCAGCTGTGGGGAGGTGAAGGTGTCGTCATGGGCTTCCAGAAGCGCAGCCCGACAACTCGGCGAGTGCCTCATTTCTGGTGCCCACTCTGCACCGGTCTGTGGTGTACAGCGAGATTCTCAACAAGTACATGTCTCTCGTCATCACCCAGCGAACTATCAGTCTTATTCACCAGAATTACGGATTTGATCACTACATACTGAAGGTATATAAGTTTTTTCCCCCTTATTATTCCCATTTCTGGTTGCCTCCGTAGCGTAGCGGTCAGCATGGTTAGCTGCCATCCCGGAGGTCCTGGGTTCGATTCCCGGCTCTGCCACGAAATTTGAAAAGTGGTACGAGGACTGGAACGGGGTCTACTCAGCCTCGGGTGGCCCAAATGAGTAGAGGGGGTTCGATTCCCACCTCAGCCATCCTCGAAGTGGTTTTCCGTGGTTTCCCACTTCGTCTTCGGGCAAATGCCGGGATGGTTCCTACTCTAAGGCCACGGCCGCCTCCTTCCCACTTCCTTGCCTAACCGTCCCACTCTTCCCATCCCTTCATCAGGCCCCCTGTTCGCTTTGCAGGTGAGGCCGCCTGGAGTAGTGCTGGTCTCACACCCCAGTTGTATCCCTGACTCAGAGTCTCAAACTCCAGGACACTGCCCTCAGTGGCGGTAGAGGTGGGATCCCTCGCTTAGTCCGTGGGAAAAGCCAACCCTGGAGGGTAAAACGATAGCGAGCGAATAAATTTAATAGCAGCCGAATGGCCAAAATACAATTCCTGTTGGTTCTTTAGGCTACAGATCTTTACTATACTCCCAAAACTGATTTTCTCCTTTATCTGCATCAGTTGATGTGATAGCGTTCACATCCTTCCCCACACAAAGTACACACACACTCCTTCGTTACTTCATGGAAATGTGTCGTCGCACATAGTTAGTGGTGATATCCATGAACCGCTAAACTTGTGATGACCTAATAAATAAAAGATTTCCAAGTACCTATGTAGATTGTGACATGTGATTACATCACGAGATTTTGAATATAAAGTAATGACTAGGCGGAACTAGGAAATCTTTTGATTATTATAGTAAGACAATACGGAAAAATGGGCGACTCTATGAGTCAAAAAGATTGTGATGACATGCCTGCATTTTTGTGGAATTGGGAATTTGAAAACTATTTCAACAATGGCTGACAGTAAGGTTTGAACCCACTGAGTCCGGAGCTAGCCTGGCCCATTGATCTATACTCTGAATTACCAATTAAGCTCGCTGACAGCTGTCAAAGCTAGCATGTGGGGAAACGCTGCGTTGCCACTGAGGCAGATCATGACTCATAACATTCCAAGAGACTTGCAGGAAGACACAAATACTGGGTAAGTTAGCCCCCCTGCCTGGCACTCTAATGACCGTGACAGACACACTGAGTCAAACCATGTGCTTACTGCTGTGTTGGAATACATTGCAACATTGCTCACTGTTGCCATGGAGACTGTTACCCCTCTCGTCTCCACTCCACACCTCACCCATCAAGCGGATGACAGTTTTCACCGAGCATCTTTTGTAAATCAGAGTATAGTGTATAGCTAATCCAGTCAGTACTGAAGGCAAATAAGTGAATCAGTTGAATTAAATCTTACAATCGCAGAATAGAAGGAACATAATTAAGCTGTATATAAGACCACCTTCGTGGTGTAGCGGCTAGCATTCTTGGCTGTCGCCCCAAAGGTCCAGGTTTGATTGCCTGCTCTGCTAAGAAATTTAATTCTGGTACGAGGACTGGAACGGGGTTGTCAACGTCGATACAAAACTGAATAGAGATGGGTTCTATTCCTTCATCAACTATTCTAGGAGTCATTTTCCCTAGTACAGTATAACCTGTCATATCCGGACTAATGTGGCGACCGGCCGATCCGGATATGGAAAGATCCGGATATCACAAGGCTATTTTTACAAATAGCTAGGTGACCAGAAATAATTCACGAGTTTGTTGTTGATTAATTTTAATGTTTTTAATGGTTTAGTATCATTTTGTTAACTGTATACTGTACATAGGCTAAGAAATAGAATTGCTTTCAACTAAATTAAAATAATTAAATTATAATAATATGCTTTACAGTACATGTACTTACATAAATACACTGTACATTCTGCTTCTACAAATACCAAAGCTGCCTTTTTCATCATTTTAAGTTTTTTAACACCACTTGTTGACGCTTGTGACGAGCACCACTTTTCAATATCACTCCGAGCCTTTTTCCAGTCACTCACAGTGCTTGTTCCTACTCCCATATCCGCGGCAATCTTCTTGGCTGTTTCACCAGCATCTAATCTTTTTAGAGCACGGAACTTTTCTTCCATCGTAACAACAGTTTTTTCCCTTTTTCCGGACATTTTAGCAAAAAAAAAACAAGGTTAAAAGATAACAATAACGATAACAACGGTAAACAATAACAGTAACAACAGAAACACACTCGCAAAACAAACTGTCGCTTCAAGACTCACGCACAGACTGAAGGGTAGAAAGAGAGGCAGCCTCGTGTTGACGTTGGTGGCAGGCAGGCAGAAGCCGTGAATGGAATATCACTTATTCACACAAAGGGATGAGTTTCCGGGAAGATGTCGTTGACCTAGTCAGGCCACAACCCCTCGCGGTCAAGCACGCACACAGCCTTCCAGCGCTGCAACTTTAACTCGTCCTCCCTGGCTAGCACACTAATGTATCCTCGCTCTCAACTACGACTTAAAAATTAATTCGGAGATGTGTCCGGATATGGGAGGGTCCGGATGTGACAGGTTGTACTGTATCTCCATTTCTACTCCGGGCAAATGTTGGGATGGTTCCCAACTTAAGGCCACACTGCCTTCATTTCAATCCTCATCTCGATTACAAAATAAACACACTAATACAGAACTCACAATTCCACAGGTTATTAGACAAATTCTATACACACACACCCACCCAAGTAGATGGGACGGAAATTACCACAATGTCCAAGCCCCTAAATGATACAACACTATACAGTATTGTAAATATACACTTCTGGAAGAGTAAAACAAAGAACAACTTGTTCAAAGAGATCCCGCTTGATTTAGATGAATTAAATTTAACAATGCTCCAAATTAAAAATAGAGAAGAGAAGAATATTTGGTAACACTTCGGGAGTGATGAACTAAGTAGAAAACTAGTTAAATTAGCCGAAATACCTTGTGTAATGATGAATAATAATTGTAGGAGTGATGTGGTAATAGATGTAGTCTCCTCCGCTGACTATAACCCACCCACCTTCCCCAATTAATAACACGACTTATATAGTGAAATTTCAGTTGTGTCGTCCATTGTAGGCATGGCTTATTTAGCTTGCCACGGTGGGTGAGTGGATAGCGTGTCGGTCTACTAACCCCAAGATTGCAGGTTCACCCCTGACCGTGGTAAGTGATTTTTGAAAGGCGGCAAAAATACGATACGCATGTCATACGATGTTGGCATGTCAAAGAACCCATTTGAATTCAGTAGGCCGAGTTCATAATGGCAAAATTAATCTCGGGAGTTTCCGCCAGCACAAGTTCCTCATTTCTCTACTAGAAAGCGCTATTGTGTTCAAGGAGATTAGATATCTAACATCTAACCTCCTTGACTTTCATAGTCAAGGAACTACGAAATTCGACATGCAAGCTACCCTCTGGGTGTCAAATAGCAAAGCTTGCACCAAGCACCCGAGGCCATACGATATTATTATTATTATGGCTTATTTGACAAATAAGATATTGCCAACCCCACGTATGCGGTAAATACGGCCGTGTGTCGTTTGTTTTGAGTGGAGTGAGCGATGTGAGCGCGTTCGCTTATTTCTGTTTGTATAGGGACATCCTGAACTAGCTGCAACAGATAGCGCACAGGTACAATGTCGAATCATTTTGTTCTTTATTTCAAATAGCATTTGCCAAAAACACACAATTGACTGTTACAAACTCTTTAAAATGAAAATTTACTGTATTTTCAACTCGTCATTCTTCAAATTCGATGTGTATAGAATTCCAACGGAAGGCAAATCAATTGAGTCCCACATAGAACAGTTACGCCATCTGGCGGAAAATTTTTGCATACGATATCCCTATTCTTTGGTGTTGCGATTGTTGATACTCGTATTCGAAAGCCAAAACCCTAATTCTATGTTATTAATATTTCACATACAAAAACAACCCTAACCTGGGGCTTACGCCCCAGACCCCCTTGCTTGTGGTACTAGCAGTAATTTTCGGCAAGACAATGCCTAAGTTAGTAGCGGACATAAATGCCAGTAGTATCTAGCTCCGCTTCGTAAGCCAATAGCTTTTCGCTTCGCTGGATTAACTATCTACGCTCCCGATTCGTAAGCCAATAGTTTCTCGCTTCGCTCAATTAACTCTCTACGCTCTCTTAGCTCGCTACACATGACCTGTGTCGTGTGTTTTGTGTACCATGCATTGGCAACAGTGAAATGACGTCTCGTTAACAATTGAACACTCCCAATGCGCATCCTTCAGTAGCAGTTGAGCAACGACAAGCCATGACAATTGCCGTCGTTCAATGAACAATAAATAACTACTTACGTCACATATTTACGTCATTTTAGTACTTATTTCCTGAGCAGTATTGATAATGGACAGTAATTTCAATTGATAATGACTCCCAGAATATCAAATAAGGTATGAAAATCATACATTAGGTAAGTAACAGTGTAGGATCTTGGTTCATCACTCCCGAAGAATTACTGAATATTTTAAGGAATAAATACTTTTGATTCACATTAACAACATTTGAATGTAAAAACTACACTATCACAGATGAACAAAGGACAGACAGATAGTACGTACATATACCTCAAATATCTGCTCAACATTCTTTTAATTCATATAGAATTCTCACACACGCTAACTTCTTTTCACCACATTTACTACAATAATCTCCATGGATACTCTTACTTTTATCACTTATTTTAACAGAACAACAACAACAATCAGTATTTCTCCATAGATTACATTATAGGCACTGCTAACTATATATTTGTTCTTTTTCTACTGTTTGTTTTCTTTATTATTCACAGCTACCTATATCATGTCCACAGCTACCTAAATCATGTCTCCTGCACCTACACCACTCCCCCACCAGTAACATAGTTGCGCTTGTTCAAGAAGGAATAAAACTATTACCATACACTAACAATACAATTAAATAAATGTAAGCACTATTGAAAACGAACTGGCAATCGCACAGTACATCCATAGTGCGATGTCTTGATGATGGTAGTGTCCTTTTTATTCGCTATGGCATGAGGTGGTACTGCAGTGTCTTGTTGATGGTTGGCTGGGCTTGAAACAGGAGAAGGATCTGGGGTCTCTTCATCTGGTGCCAAGATGTAGGCTGGCTTTATTCTGTCTATCGATACATTTACTGTACTTGTTTGCCTTTAATTAGTAGTGTGAAGAATTTCTCATATCTCTTCTCAACAGGAAAAGGACCATCATAAGGTGGTGTCAATGGCTTCTTTACTTTGTCATTCCTCAAGAAGACATGACTTGAGGTCTCTATGTACAAATACACTTCTGGTAGTTTTATGATAAGATGGAATAGGCTTAAGTGCTGTCATCTGTTTTTGTAATTGGGAGACGAAGGTGTCTGGGTCAGTTGTTGTTGATGGCATTTCAAAAAACTCTCCAGGTAGCTTAATAGTCTTACCATAGACCATCTGTGCAATAGAATAGTCAGAATTGCTCTTTATGGCTGCATGCAACCCAAGAAGCACTGTAGGCAAAACCTCTGTCCATTTATGGGAATTATGTGCTCTGATGGCAGTTTTTAAGGTGCGGTTTAGTCGTTCAATCTTTCCATTGCATTATGCAGGTCCACAAGTAAATGGAACTGTTTAAGAAAATCTGCTCCAATTATACCTTTGTTTATTTTAGCTACCACAAATGGCCACTGGAATTTTCGCCTTAGTCCCAAGTTCACAGTCAATATTTTGATACCATAGGTTGGTATTTCTGTATTGTTGGCTGCATACAGTTTATAGGAACTATCTACATTGTCATGCTTTGTTGCTGGCCAAATTGAAACATCCGCTCCACTGTCTACAAGGAACTCACTCCCGTTTCTTTATCTCACAAATAACCGGGATCTGCGGCATAACTCGTGACCTTCGGCAGCGGAACTTGCCGCTAATTCTACTGCTGTTTCTCGTTTTCCGGATTCTTCCATCCGCACGGTTGTTTACATTTATCTGGGTAGCATCTTGAGCCAAATTTAAAATGATAGTAACACAATTTCCCATCTGGATTGAATTTTCTGGTTGAGTGGCTGTGACTTCTACTTCGCCTGGGGCTATGCTGTGTTGCTCACGAGTGATGTCTTCCGATTGGGATAGCTGCTATTTGTTGTTCCAATGCGGTAATTTTCGCTACGATTTCATCCAGTGTTGCACTGCTACTTGAAGAGCACTGACTTGGGGGTTTTGTGGCACTATACAGTTCAGTACGTGGATTCATTTCCAGTACTTTATCTGCCATTATTGCCATTTCCTCCATCACTAACCAGCAATATGGTTTTTAGTGAGTATGGAAGTTTGTCTAGCCATAGTGTCCTTAAGACTTTGTTTGAAATATCTGCGCCTGCCAGGGATTGCATTTTGCGCAGAAGCTGACTTGGTTTGAGGTCCCCTAAGTCAATTCCTGTCGTTAATCGCTTTATTTTGTTATCTTCACTTTCTTTGAAGATGTTGAGGAATCTCTCTTTTGCCGCGGCATATTTACAGGAGTTATTACTACTAATGATGTCCCATATGTTTTCCAAATATTTCGGTTCTAATTGCGAAACCAAGTAATTAAATTTAGTCTCTTCAGAGGTTATCCTGTTAATCGCAAATTGTGCTTCGATCTGGTAAAACCAAATTTCTGGTTTATTGGCCCAGAACGGTGGAATTTTAACAGACACTTTACTAACCTCAACTTCACTGGTAGTGCCATTAGGCGTTCGTGCTTCATTATCACTATTTTCAGTCATTTCTCGAATCACGTCGGGGTCACCAATTTATAGATACTCTATTTATTGTTATTTTCATCACTTATTTTAACAGAACAACAACAATCAGTATTTCTCCATAGATTAGATTATAGGCACTGCTAACTATATATTTGTTCTTTTTCTACTGTTTGTTTTCTTTATTATTCACAGCTACCTATATCATGTCCACAGCTACCTAAATCATGTCTCCTGCACCTACACTCTCAAAGATATTCACTACTAACTAAATCTTGCAGTATAGACTCCTAACAAGAAGTGAAAGAAATATATAAAAACAAAATAGCATCAAAAAATAGCAATAAAACTACAGATGTGGAACTTAATTTAGCATGGCCCCCTTTTACCTCACTGCCAGACCATTACAAGGAATACCATAGCTCAAGCTCAATACTCCCAGCAATGATCTATTAGCAAAAAGCTTAGACCATAAATTCAATAGATGGCTGATGACGTCACATTGTTGAAACCAACATCTCGATCAGCTGACTGAAGGGAACTGCGGATAGTGATAATAGAATTATCCAATATGGAGCTCCTTTTGAATTCCTTGACGTTGCTTAGCATTCGCCATTAGCCAATTGTAGTCGGTCTTGATCCATTACCCTTCAGTCAGCTGATCGAGATGTTGGTTTCACGTCACAGTTCAGGCGCAGTGTGGCAATGCGCCCTCTATTGTATTTATGCTCTAAGGCAAAAAGGTAGCCATGCTATAACCTTAACCTAACATAATCTAAAATAAACAGTAATACAAGGTAGCGCTGCACACCGTGAGAACATATGTATGAAAAGAATTGCGAATGAAATTAGCCAAAGTACCTGTAGTAATGGTATCTGGAGATGATAAATTAATAGATGTTGACTCGTCCACTGTCATAGACCCACCCGGCCATCCCAAATAGCAACACTACTTATATAGTTGAAATGAAGTCTCTAGGAGACATGTTTCTCACTAAGTCATGAATGCCAACCCCGCGCATTTGGTACTATTTCGCACCGGGTATACAAAGAAACAAATGAGCGTCGATAATGTATAATACTATTGCGCCAAATCCAACTCGTCAGTCGTACTTTAACCATGGATTGTGTGACATGTGAAATTACTTCATAAATTCTTAATGTTTTACATACAAAAACAAACCTAAACTGGGGCTTACGCCCCAGACCCCCTTGCTTGTGGTACTGGCAGTAATTTTCGGCCAGGCAGTACTTTACGTCTTTACGTGTGAACTGGTGAATGGTGAATTTTGTGTGTGACATGTTGGTAACGTAGTCACATGTCCGTCTGTCGAGTGTCTAAGATGGCGTCCGTAGTTAAATGAACACGATAAAAATTCTTTATTTTCGTAAAAAAAAAAAACATTATTGAGGTGCGGCAGTTATAGTTGAGATTGTGAAAAGACTCCCAACAACTCCGAGAAAGGTATATAAATCATAAATACTATATTTTCAATAATATACCTCGTTATAAGGTACGAAAAGGCATGTTCTCAAGGTGTAACCTCATAGTTAACCGTTGTTATACTTATTTGTATTTGTATTGATTAAAGTGCTCCAATGAAAGTGTAAAATCTAGAGGAAAAATAAATAAATATATAAATGCAGGGTGGTCATAACAATTTAATTTTAGTCATTTATTTCATTATAAATTCCTATCCATCTTGGGGAATAATCTACAAATCCATGGTTTCTCCAGTAGCTCTGTGACCTGCTTAACTTACTTCGTCCTCTTGTACCTTGCTGTGTCAAGGTTGTCCAGAGGGTCCTCCAACTGATTCTGTCACAAGTCAGCTCCTTCTCTGGCTTCCACTGCTGCCTTCACATCTCCCTGCCATGTCCTAAGTTTACCCGTATGGCCATGTTCGTTGTATTCTGGCATCGAAAGGTTGTTGAGCTATTCTGATGTCTTCCATTCTTTGGATATGTCCAAACCATCATAACTGGCCCTATTCATCTCTTTCTAGCAAAGGCTTGTTCTTATGGTCTGATTTTTGATTCTGACCCTTCTTATTTTGTCTTCAATTTCGTGGAGAAATCTAATTTCTTAAGCTTACTCTGGTGAAGCTACGATAGGCCCAGCAAGCCAGTAGTGGATAAGACTTTTGCTTTCAAGAAGGAAACAGGCCTCGGACAGAACGAATACAATGGACGACGACCTAGCTGTGTTCATGGACTAAGATTTGGAACTTTAAACTGAACCACTTTTCAGAATTTATTGTAATTATTATTATTATCATCATGATTATTATTATTATTATTGTCATGTGTTGTGACATCTCTATATTACGCCTCGAGAGTTTAAAAGTGCGCAGTTTGTCTGTATGTATCTCTCTGTCTAACGTTGTGCAACCCCTGGCTACATACTGCCTTGTTCTCTCGTATTGGCTAGTGTTGTTGCTACCTTGCATTTTGTTGTGCAATTCGTTCTGCCATTGGCTCTGACAATATTTGACGCGAGTTTTGGGCCACTCCCAAACTACGCATTTGATTTTTCTGAGAGGCTTCTCTCCCCTCTGGGGGGACAGAAGCTAAGTCAGTCTTAGACGCGCCGAGATGTAAGGCGAACGTGTGTATTCGGGCAGAGGCCCACCCTCATGGCGCAGCGGAATGTGAGTACGGCTCAATGTATTTCTATCTAACGCAATGTAATTGTTTTTGTTAAACGTTCCTTCTTTTGCTTAATTCTCTTTCCTTTTCAAGATGTTATTGTTAGTATTTTAATCCTTGAACCAGATCTCCGGGACCTTGCGTAATGTCATACGGCGGAGTTCTTTTTGTTGCTTTTGTTATGTGCCCTTCTCACAGTTTTATTATTTTGGTTAATACCTGTAAGATTCGAAAGTATTGCGTTTCTGCGTCTTGGCTTATATATATTTCCTGTCGGGCCTTAGTGCTCGTCTTTTGCGTCGGTGTCTCTTTGTACCACAAATGTTTCATTTGATTGGTAGCAATTGGACCTTTGTTTGTGGACAGTATGTGTGAGGTAACGGGACTGATGTCCAACGTCCCACTAATACGTGTCCCTTTTGTTTATAGAATATATGTGACGGTGGTTAACTGGGATTTTCTCCAGCTCCGATGTCATATTATTCTTTTTTTTATATGTCGCGTTGGTGCGGCATTATGTTGGAATATAAGCCTATTTTATTATAGCGTGCTTTCGATTTTTACCGGTCTCTTTCGTCCCAAGTCAATTGTAATGTAATGTATCTCCGTATATCTCATTTTCCTTTTGTTTTGTTTTTCTCTTTCGATTTTCGCCGTATTACATAACTTAATTATAATTCCCCTTGTCTTCTCCTTCCTCCTATCTCCGTGAGATCTCTCTCCCCTTTGTTTTACTCCCCTCACTCCTCCCCCTTCCCTCCGGTATGTTTACATAACATCATGAAAAGCTTCGCGTCTTAGCAGTTCGAAGTTTGACTTTTTGCAAGTTTGTCGTTTCTCTCTAACTTTTGTAAGTTTCGTTTTATTTTCTTTCAAGTTTGTATCTTTTCGTTAGATTCATGTTGTTGAGCGGTACTCAGGTTCTGTCGTGCTTTTCAGTTTTTTTTTAAGTTTTTGAATTCTTTATTCTTGGTATTGGGTTTCTTTTGTATTACTGATCTTGTCATAGCTTGCCTTTTTCTTTGTTTTAAATAATATGTTTATTTCGTGTACACGCTCTTTCTTTTATCCTTAATACATTTTTATATTTTAAGTAATATAGCTCCCTTGTCTTTTCATTTCTTACATTTAAGTTCCCCTTCCTTATCCTTATCCTTATCTCGATTTCGTCAATCTTGTCTTTGTGACGTAACAAAGGCACGATTAACACGGCTCTGGGATTTCTTTAATTAATTTTATGGGAATCTCGTTTTTGCACTTTTGATTATTCCATTAAGCAATTATTTGTTTGCATTTGGTTTTTTGGAAATCATCTTTTGCTCGCTCCGAAAACCTTGGGCCCAGCACCGGGTCGAGCAAGACGTCTTTTCCCCTGTCCATTTTGCGACCTTGTTGATTTTATTCTTCCACTGCTACTCTGACGCGCATTATTATTATTATTAATAGACCTTTAACGGCGCAATGGTAGCAGATCGCGTGGTTGCGTGCGAAATCGTTCCCTCCTCACCTCTCTCAAGTTATTAACCTTTTATTATTTTTCTCTTCATTTACATTGTATTAAAATTTGTTTTTCTTTGAGTTTAAGGAATTCAGTGAATTGTTTTTCCCCACCCCTGAAGAAAGGGTGAAGTTACTTTCTGTGTGAACTACGGGCATCCAGGAAACCCATCTCCAAGGAAAGGTGGTTTAGTCCCTCAAGTAAACAAGACATCCAAAAGACCCAGCTTCGAGGTGAACAGTGGCAACATATCAGTGAGTACATCGCATCGCTGGAACACGACACGTCACGGTATTGTAACCTACTTTTATGTATTTGCTTCCTCTAGTAGACATTTGTTTAGTTAACGGTGATTTTAAGGCGACAGGAAATTTTGTTTGCTTTCTCTTCCTTTTCATTTCGTCAGTGTTGTGGACGTTTTTATTTTACTTTCTGTGAAGTAGAAAATGCATTTCTCTCAAGGGTTTGAGTCCTTACCTTTGTTGTAAATAGTCGCTTTGTTAACTGTGATATTTCTCAGAACTCGCCTCATCCCTTCATACGTCTCAGTCTGGAACAGCTGCTGACAGGTTCCTTGTCATTACCGTACAGCCTAAAACCCCCCGCCCCTCTTTCTCCGAAGTTTTCCCCAATGAAGGTGGGCCCACTTATGGGAACCGTCTCTTTAAATCCTACGGTCGCCCCGACCCACCTTGAGCCTCGCGTAATTATACTAACGTTTGATGTTAGTATAGTGTTTGTTGTTTCAGTTATGAACGAATGGTCTGTTGAGCTATTATGTGTGTTATGATTGGGAGTTAAGTTTGTTTCATAATTAGGGAGGGTGATTGTTTTATTTTTGTCAGGGGATTTCAATGTAGGTTTTCATTTAAAATTGTTTATATACGGTAAGCTTGATGTTACTATATGTTCAGTATGGCAGTGTGTATTTCGTTGGGAAACCTGCTAGGTGAGGTCTTCGTCGGGATTAGGGTATGGGACCTGTCCCACGGCTTCGACGCCCACTTAGGATGTACATAGATTCTACACGATTCGTCAATCTTTAGTATGGGATGAAGTTTGTCACGATGACCTGTAGTCCGTTATTTGAGTTTCCATGGTGTTCCAACGACTCATATTAGCATTCTGATGTAATGGGGAAATTTTGATTTGTTTATGGGAAGGAGTATGTATGTAGTGTTGTTGTTGTTGGTTGTATTTTGAGATGAATGTGTGTGTCAATGAGTTTAATGAATTTTTATCAACAGTTATTTGTGGGTGGTTTCAAATTTAGTTCAATTTTGATTTTATACCCTATTCAATTTAAACTATATATATATATATATTACGTACGAACTATTTATTCGTTTTTATTGGCAAACCAAATATACGATAAGTATTACTCAGAGATACCAACCATTTTAGGTCTACGGCTTCCGTGTTATGGGACATTGATGTTCGTGTGAACTACTCTGGCATGCATTACCCAATTTTCTTATATTTGTATGGGATAGGCCATACCCTCTGTGTCTTTTTTTTTTTTTTTAATGCGGTACCTCTGAGGTCTACGGCCCGTATATTGACGCTGTAACCATTTTATTTTTGTGGGTTGGTAATATTTATTATTGGGTTTCGAGTTTGATTGATTGTATGTCTGGTCTTGATTGGTTTTATGCGAGGTTCCAGTCTGTTCCTTTTATTTGGAAGGTATTTTGTAACGTAATTATTTGGATTTTCGTTCTCTGTCCGGGATGGCATTTTTTATTTTGACAGCTTCTTTGAGTTATTATTCCTTTTTATTTGTTAGTACCTAATGTCATTTGACGAAGGTTATTAGTACATTTTTCCCCTTTACTCCTGCTATGTATCTAGTTAGGCAGGAGACACCCGTGGCCGCCTGAGTTACACGGAGGATTTCGAAAGATGTGTTGAACTATACTTCTACCTAAGGCAATTTCCAGTACCTGCCTGCTTTTGTTGTAAGGAGCCGGCCCGACCCATTGTCCGAGCTGCAGACACGACTTGCTATTGTTCGGCAGTGCCTGAGATGGTCTGTTGACTTACATTCTTTTCTTGTAGTGACAGTGATTTGTCTATTGATATAGTTGTTTACTATTTATCGTAACTTCTGTTTTACGTTTTTGTGAAATCATGTTTTTATAAATCATTTCAATCTAATATGTTTTCTCTAAGATAATGTGTATTATTTTCCTGTATCTGTCATATATTTGGAGAGTGTTTCCGGTAGCGATAGCTAGTCTCCAAGTACCTGAGAAGTGGCCGGTGTATCCTTTAGACCCTGTTCACGGCTCGTTTTCTCTTCTTTCATTTGGTCTGACGACCCTGCCTATTCATACTTTTACTTTCCAGCTGGCAGAATGAATCCACTTTCCCCCTTACGCAGCTTATGTAACCCCAAATATTTCCCCGACGCAAGCCTTATTTTGTATACAGGGTGCTCCCCTTTATATTTTTTTGTGATCATGATTTAACCTTTCTCTTTCTTTTATTATTAGAAAATTGGCTGATTTCCAGAAGGTCGCCATTAAGAAGACTTCGCTTTCTCCACGTCATCTGGCAGAGTCTAGCTCAAGATTGACCGTTTTATTATCATTATTTTCTTTTTGGTACATCCATTTTTTATATGTGTGACGTATTGACGTGCAGTAGAGGTAGGATCCGCCTTTATTTCACGCCTGTACTGATCCTTTATATGATTTGAATTTTTGTTGTTTTAATTTCATCTTAAAGTTTTTTTTTCTTTCGTACCAAAAAAAAAAAAATTTTCCTCACCAGTGAACATCTTCGTGAATACGTGTGTATGAAAATATATGTGTGTTTGAGAAAAGAGACTTGCGTTTCGTCAAGCCTTTTATGGAAGTTATGACGTTCAAAGAACTTTTAATTAAGCTGCGTCTTATGAATAAGAGAAATGTGAGAACATTTTATTATGTCTTAATTTTTCATGTGTGTATCTGGTGTACATGATGTAATCTTCTTTCCTTCACCCTGTTCAAATGTATCTAATCGAAGAATGTTATTTTATATAATTTTGTTATGAAAAAGAAAAAATTCTTTTATGCCTTTGTTATGTAAAAGAATTTTTTTTGGAGAAAGCGGTGGAATTTGAACCACTTTTCAGAATTTATTGTAATTATTATTATTATCATCATGATTATTATTATTATTATTGTCATGTGTTGTGACATCTCTATATTACGCCTCGAGAGTTTAAAAGTGCGCAGTTTGTCTGTATGTATCTCTCTGTCTAACGTTGTGCAACCCCTGGCTACATACTGCCTTGTTCTCTCGTATTGGCTAGTGTTGTTGCTACCTTGCATTTTGTTGTGCAATTCGTTCTGCCATTGGCTCTGAAAATATTTGACGCGAGTTTTGGGCCACTCCCAAACTACGCATTTGATTTTTCTGAGAGGCTTCTCTCCCCTCTGGGGGGACAGAAGCTAAGTCAGTCTTAGACGCGCCGAGATGTAAGGCGAACGTGTGTATTCGGGCAGAGGCCCACCCTCATGGCGCAGCGGAATGTGAGTACGGCTCAATGTATTTCTATCTAACGCAATGTAATTGTTTTTGTTAAACGTTCCTTCTTTTGCTTAATTCTCTTTCCTTTTCAAGATGTTATTGTTAGTATTTTAATCCTTGAACCAGATCTCCGGGACCTTGCGTAATGTCATACGGCGGAGTTCTTTTTGTTGCTTTTGTTATGTGCCCTTCTCACAGTTTTATTATTTTGGTTAATACCTGTAAGATTCGAAAGTATTGCGTTTCTGCGTCTTGGCTTATATATATTTCCTGTCGGGCCTTAGTGCTCGTCTTTTGCGTCGGTGTCTCTTTGTACCACAAATGTTTCATTTGATTGGTAGCAATTGGACCTTTGTTTGTGGACAGTATGTGTGAGGTAACGGGACTGATGTCCAACGTCCCACTAATACGTGTCCCTTTTGTTTATAGAATATATGTGACGGTGGTTAACTGGGATTTTCTCCAGCTCCGATGTCATATTATTCTTTTTTTTATATGTCGCGTTGGTGCGGCATTATGTTGGAATATAAGCCTATTTTATTATAGCGTGCTTTCGATTTTTACCGGTCTCTTTCGTCCCAAGTCAATTGTAATGTAATGTATCTCCGTATATCTCATTTTCCTTTTGTTTTGTTTTTCTCTTTCGATTTTCGCCGTATTACATAACTTAATTATAATTCCCCTTGTCTTCTCCTTCCTCCTATCTCCGTGAGATCTCTCTCCCCTTTGTTTTACTCCCCTCACTCCTCCCCCTTCCCTCCGGTATGTTTACATAACATCATGAAAAGCTTCGCGTCTTAGCAGTTCGAAGTTTGACTTTTTGCAAGTTTGTCGTTTCTCTCTAACTTTTGTAAGTTTCGTTTTATTTTCTTTCAAGTTTGTATCTTTTCGTTAGATTCATGTTGTTGAGCGGTACTCAGGTTCTGTCGTGCTTTTCAGTTTTTTTTTAAGTTTTTGAATTCTTTATTCTTGGTATTGGGTTTCTTTTGTATTACTGATCTTGTCATAGCTTGCCTTTTTCTTTGTTTTAAATAATATGTTTATTTCGTGTACACGCTCTTTCTTTTATCCTTAATACATTTTTATATTTTAAGTAATATAGCTCCCTTGTCTTTTCATTTCTTACATTTAAGTTCCCCTTCCTTATCCTTATCCTTATCTCGATTTCGTCAATCTTGTCTTTGTGACGTAACAAAGGCACGATTAACACGGCTCTGGGATTTCTTTAATTAATTTTATGGGAATCTCGTTTTTGCACTTTTGATTATTCCATTAAGCAATTATTTGTTTGCATTTGGTTTTTTGGAAATCATCTTTTGCTCGCTCCGAAAACCTTGGGCCCAGCACCGGGTCGAGCAAGACGTCTTTTCCCCTGTCCATTTTGCGACCTTGTTGATTTTATTCTTCCACTGCTACTCTGACGCGCATTATTATTATTATTAATAGACCTTTAACGGCGCAATGGTAGCAGATCGCGTGGTTGCGTGCGAAATCGTTCCCTCCTCACCTCTCTCAAGTTATTAACCTTTTATTATTTTTCTCTTCATTTACATTGTATTAAAATTTGTTTTTCTTTGAGTTTAAGGAATTCAGTGAATTGTTTTTCCCCACCCCTGAAGAAAGGGTGAAGTTACTTTCTGTGTGAACTACGGGCATCCAGGAAACCCATCTCCAAGGAAAGGTGGTTTAGTCCCTCAAGTAAACAAGACATCCAAAAGACCCAGCTTCGAGGTGAACAGTGGCAACATATCAGTGAGTACATCGCATCGCTGGAACACGACACGTCACGGTATTGTAACCTACTTTTATGTATTTGCTTCCTCTAGTAGACATTTGTTTAGTTAACGGTGATTTTAAGGCGACAGGAAATTTTGTTTGCTTTCTCTTCCTTTTCATTTCGTCAGTGTTGTGGACGTTTTTATTTTACTTTCTGTGAAGTAGAAAATGCATTTCTCTCAAGGGTTTGAGTCCTTACCTTTGTTGTAAATAGTCGCTTTGTTAACTGTGATATTTCTCAGAACTCGCCTCATCCCTTCATACGTCTCAGTCTGGAACAGCTGCTGACAGGTTCCTTGTCATTACCGTACAGCCTAAAACCCCCCGCCCCTCTTTCTCCGAAGTTTTCCCCAATGAAGGTGGGCCCACTTATGGGAACCGTCTCTTTAAATCCTACGGTCGCCCCGACCCACCTTGAGCCTCGCGTAATTATACTAACGTTTGATGTTAGTATAGTGTTTGTTGTTTCAGTTATGAACGAATGGTCTGTTGAGCTATTATGTGTGTTATGATTGGGAGTTAAGTTTGTTTCATAATTAGGGAGGGTGATTGTTTTATTTTTGTCAGGGGATTTCAATGTAGGTTTTCATTTAAAATTGTTTATATACGGTAAGCTTGATGTTACTATATGTTCAGTATGGCAGTGTGTATTTCGTTGGGAAACCTGCTAGGTGAGGTCTTCGTCGGGATTAGGGTATGGGACCTGTCCCACGGCTTCGACGCCCACTTAGGATGTACATAGATTCTACACGATTCGTCAATCTTTAGTATGGGATGAAGTTTGTCACGATGACCTGTAGTCCGTTATTTGAGTTTCCATGGTGTTCCAACGACTCATATTAGCATTCTGATGTAATGGGGAAATTTTGATTTGTTTATGGGAAGGAGTATGTATGTAGTGTTGTTGTTGTTGGTTGTATTTTGAGATGAATGTGTGTGTCAATGAGTTTAATGAATTTTTATCAACAGTTATTTGTGGGTGGTTTCAAATTTAGTTCAATTTTGATTTTATACCCTATTCAATTTAAACTATATATATATATATATTACGTACGAACTATTTATTCGTTTTTATTGGCAAACCAAATATACGATAAGTATTACTCAGAGATACCAACCATTTTAGGTCTACGGCTTCCGTGTTATGGGACATTGATGTTCGTGTGAACTACTCTGGCATGCATTACCCAATTTTCTTATATTTGTATGGGATAGGCCATACCCTCTGTGTCTTTTTTTTTTTTTTTAATGCGGTACCTCTGAGGTCTACGGCCCGTATATTGACGCTGTAACCATTTTATTTTTGTGGGTTGGTAATATTTATTATTGGGTTTCGAGTTTGATTGATTGTATGTCTGGTCTTGATTGGTTTTATGCGAGGTTCCAGTCTGTTCCTTTTATTTGGAAGGTATTTTGTAACGTAATTATTTGGATTTTCGTTCTCTGTCCGGGATGGCATTTTTTATTTTGACAGCTTCTTTGAGTTATTATTCCTTTTTATTTGTTAGTACCTAATGTCATTTGACGAAGGTTATTAGTACATTTTTCCCCTTTACTCCTGCTATGTATCTAGTTAGGCAGGAGACACCCGTGGCCGCCTGAGTTACACGGAGGATTTCGAAAGATGTGTTGAACTATACTTCTACCTAAGGCAATTTCCAGTACCTGCCTGCTTTTGTTGTAAGGAGCCGGCCCGACCCATTGTCCGAGCTGCAGACACGACTTGCTATTGTTCGGCAGTGCCTGAGATGGTCTGTTGACTTACATTCTTTTCTTGTAGTGACAGTGATTTGTCTATTGATATAGTTGTTTACTATTTATCGTAACTTCTGTTTTACGTTTTTGTGAAATCATGTTTTTATAAATCATTTCAATCTAATATGTTTTCTCTAAGATAATGTGTATTATTTTCCTGTATCTGTCATATATTTGGAGAGTGTTTCCGGTAGCGATAGCTAGTCTCCAAGTACCTGAGAAGTGGCCGGTGTATCCTTTAGACCCTGTTCACGGCTCGTTTTCTCTTCTTTCATTTGGTCTGACGACCCTGCCTATTCATACTTTTACTTTCCAGCTGGCAGAATGAATCCACTTTCCCCCTTACGCAGCTTATGTAACCCCAAATATTTCCCCGACGCAAGCCTTATTTTGTATACAGGGTGCTCCCCTTTATATTTTTTTGTGATCATGATTTAACCTTTCTCTTTCTTTTATTATTAGAAAATTGGCTGATTTCCAGAAGGTCGCCATTAAGAAGACTTCGCTTTCTCCACGTCATCTGGCAGAGTCTAGCTCAAGATTGACCGTTTTATTATCATTATTTTCTTTTTGGTACATCCATTTTTTATATGTGTGACGTATTGACGTGCAGTAGAGGTAGGATCCGCCTTTATTTCACGCCTGTACTGATCCTTTATATGATTTGAATTTTTGTTGTTTTAATTTCATCTTAAAGTTTTTTTTTCTTTCGTACCAAAAAAAAAAAAATTTTCCTCACCAGTGAACATCTTCGTGAATACGTGTGTATGAAAATATATGTGTGTTTGAGAAAAGAGACTTGCGTTTCGTCAAGCCTTTTATGGAAGTTATGACGTTCAAAGAACTTTTAATTAAGCTGCGTCTTATGAATAAGAGAAATGTGAGAACATTTTATTATGTCTTAATTTTTCATGTGTGTATCTGGTGTACATGATGTAATCTTCTTTCCTTCACCCTGTTCAAATGTATCTAATCGAAGAATGTTATTTTATATAATTTTGTTATGAAAAAGAAAAAATTCTTTTATGCCTTTGTTATGTAAAAGAATTTTTTTTGGAGAAAGCGGTGGAATTTGAACCACTTTTCAGAATTTATTGTAATTATTATTATTATCATCATGATTATTATTATTATTATTGTCATGTGTTGTGACATCTCTATATTACGCCTCGAGAGTTTAAAAGTGCGCAGTTTGTCTGTATGTATCTCTCTGTCTAACGTTGTGCAACCCCTGGCTACATACTGCCTTGTTCTCTCGTATTGGCTAGTGTTGTTGCTACCTTGCATTTTGTTGTGCAATTCGTTCTGCCATTGGCTCTGACAATATTTGACGCGAGTTTTGGGCCACTCCCAAACTACGCATTTGATTTTTCTGAGAGGCTTCTCTCCCCTCTGGGGGGACAGAAGCTAAGTCAGTCTTAGACGCGCCGAGATGTAAGGCGAACGTGTGTATTCGGGCAGAGGCCCACCCTCATGGCGCAGCGGAATGTGAGTACGGCTCAATGTATTTCTATCTAACGCAATGTAATTGTTTTTGTTAAACGTTCCTTCTTTTGCTTAATTCTCTTTCCTTTTCAAGATGTTATTGTTAGTATTTTAATCCTTGAACCAGATCTCCGGGACCTTGCGTAATGTCATACGGCGGAGTTCTTTTTGTTGCTTTTGTTATGTGCCCTTCTCACAGTTTTATTATTTTGGTTAATACCTGTAAGATTCGAAAGTATTGCGTTTCTGCGTCTTGGCTTATATATATTTCCTGTCGGGCCTTAGTGCTCGTCTTTTGCGTCGGTGTCTCTTTGTACCACAAATGTTTCATTTGATTGGTAGCAATTGGACCTTTGTTTGTGGACAGTATGTGTGAGGTAACGGGACTGATGTCCAACGTCCCACTAATACGTGTCCCTTTTGTTTATAGAATATATGTGACGGTGGTTAACTGGGATTTTCTCCAGCTCCGATGTCATATTATTCTTTTTTTTATATGTCGCGTTGGTGCGGCATTATGTTGGAATATAAGCCTATTTTATTATAGCGTGCTTTCGATTTTTACCGGTCTCTTTCGTCCCAAGTCAATTGTAATGTAATGTATCTCCGTATATCTCATTTTCCTTTTGTTTTGTTTTTCTCTTTCGATTTTCGCCGTATTACATAACTTAATTATAATTCCCCTTGTCTTCTCCTTCCTCCTATCTCCGTGAGATCTCTCTCCCCTTTGTTTTACTCCCCTCACTCCTCCCCCTTCCCTCCGGTATGTTTACATAACATCATGAAAAGCTTCGCGTCTTAGCAGTTCGAAGTTTGACTTTTTGCAAGTTTGTCGTTTCTCTCTAACTTTTGTAAGTTTCGTTTTATTTTCTTTCAAGTTTGTATCTTTTCGTTAGATTCATGTTGTTGAGCGGTACTCAGGTTCTGTCGTGCTTTTCAGTTTTTTTTTAAGTTTTTGAATTCTTTATTCTTGGTATTGGGTTTCTTTTGTATTACTGATCTTGTCATAGCTTGCCTTTTTCTTTGTTTTAAATAATATGTTTATTTCGTGTACACGCTCTTTCTTTTATCCTTAATACATTTTTATATTTTAAGTAATATAGCTCCCTTGTCTTTTCATTTCTTACATTTAAGTTCCCCTTCCTTATCCTTATCCTTATCTCGATTTCGTCAATCTTGTCTTTGTGACGTAACAAAGGCACGATTAACACGGCTCTGGGATTTCTTTAATTAATTTTATGGGAATCTCGTTTTTGCACTTTTGATTATTCCATTAAGCAATTATTTGTTTGCATTTGGTTTTTTGGAAATCATATTTTGCTCGCTCCGAAAACCTTGGGCCCAGCACCGGGTCGAGCAAGACGTCTTTTCCCCTGTCCATTTTGCGACCTTGTTGATTTTATTCTTCCACTGCTACTCTGACGCGCATTATTATTATTATTAATAGACCTTTAACGGCACAAAACATAAGAATGCTGACGGGGAAGGTGGAGGAGATAGTGGATATGATGGAAAGAAGGATGTTTGATTTATTGGGATTGGCAGAAACAAAGTGGAAAGGGGAAGGAAGGAGAGAACTGAGAAAAGGCTATAGACTGTACTGGAGTGGGAATGAAGAGGGAAAGATGAATGGAGTGGGAGTAGTAGTACGAGATGGTTTAAAAGAATAAGTGATAGGATGATGAGAGTGAAAGTAGCACTGAGGGGAGAGACTGTAGAAATAGTGCAAGTGTATGCTCCAAAAGTAGGCTGCGCCTCTGAGGAGAAGGAGGAGTTTGAAGAGGAATTGCAGAAGCAACTGGTAGGAATGAATATGATTGTTATGGAGGACCTGAATGCCCATGTAGGAAGAGAAAGACAAGGGTATGAGAGTGTGCTTGGACCTGAGGGTTGGGGCAGAAGAAATGAGGAAGGAAAGAGACTGTAGGATTTCTGCCAAAAGGAACAGCCTGCAAGTTGGGAACTCCTGGTTCAAGAAAAGAGAGAGCCACACAATCACATGGTACAGTGATGACTTGACCAGGAAGTCGGTGGTCGACTATATACTGTATGAGAAAGAATTAAATAAGATCATCATGGACATCAAGGTTATACCATCGGAGAACCTGGATAGCGACCATCGACTGCTGGTAATGAACCTGAGAGGGACTAAGGAGAAGAAAGGAACTGAAAACCAGGAAAGACGTATAAGGATATGGAAACTGAAAGAAGGAGATAGAAGGGTCGAGTACCTCCAAATGGTAAAGGAAGGAATTCCAACAGATGAAGAAAGAGGGGTGGAAGAGGAATAGGCTAGATTTAAGAAGACACTAGTAGGTGCAGCAGAAGCAGTATGTGGGAGTACAAGTAGTAAGAAGAGGTGGAAGGAAACACCAAGGTGGAATTAGAAGACAAAAGATATAGTAAGGGAAAAGAATAGAGCCTTTAGGAGGTGGTATCAAAATAGGATGGTAGAGGCAAGGGAAGAGTACCAGGAAAGAAAGAAGGAGGCAAAGAGAGTAGTGGCTGAGGAGAGAAGAAAGTGGATGGAAGAGTGGACAAATATGATGAAGGAGGATAGTGAAGGTACAAAAAAGGTCCTGTATGAGATTGTAAAAAATAAGAGGTGGAAGGATCCTATGGATTATGTTAGAATGGTGAACAAAAGGGGACAAGAGATAGAAAATAGGGAAGAACTGAAGAAAATGTGGAAAGAATATTTTGAAGAACTTCTGAACCCAAATGGAAACCACGGCGAGGAGGAAGAAATCGGGGAAGAGGAAGATGGACTTCAAACAGGAAAGGACTTAGCATGGAAAGAAGTGGAAGATGCAGTGAGGAAGATGAAAGGAGGGAAGGCACCGGGTGTGGATGAGTTGCGTGTGGAGATGGTGAGAGCAGCAGGAGAGGTGGGAATACAATGGTTGTACCGAGTGATGAAGACAGCGTGGAAGGAAAGGAAGACCCCAGAGGACTGGAAAAAGGGAATAATTGTCCCGATCTTCAAGAAAGGTAGTAGAACAGAATGCAAAAACTATCAGGGAATAACACTGATGAGTCATTGTGCAAAGATGTTTGAGAAAGTTTTGGAAAGGAGAATTAGGACAAGGATAGAAGGAGGGATGAGGGAAGAACAATTTGGCTTCAGAGCAGGAAGGTCCACAGTGGATTTGATTTTTGCTGTAAGGCAGTTACAAGAACAGCACTATGAATATGGAACAGATCTACTGATGGCTTTCCTGGACATTGAGAAAGCATATGACAGTGTATGCAGAAACAAAGTATGGAAGTCCCTGGAGGATAGAGGAGTGGAAAACGGACTATATGTAGGATAAAGGAGATGTACAAGGGAAGTGTGAGCTGTGTGAAAGTGGGAATATTGTGGCAGTCATTTTACTGGCACAATGATTATACTAGTCAAAAGAGAAGCTGAGGAATCGAACTAGAATTCTCGAAACATGTACTTGTTTCGAAAATTCATAATAAATTGGTGTATTGTCTAGGTTGAATTCCTTTTGATAGGTGTTGCACACAAATTAACCAGTTTATTTTGTCAATGGAGCAAGGATGTCCCTCAGACCAGCAAAAAGATCATATATCGGACATACTATGTTCCTATCCTGACGTTTGCCTCGGAGACCTGGGTTATGAAAGGAAGGGAGAAGAGCAAAATACAGGCCAGTGAGATGAGGTTCTTGAGAAGCAGTATTGGAGCTATAAAGATGGATAGAATAAGAAATGAGAGGACCAGAGAATTAATGAAGGAGGAACCATTACAGGATGGTATGGAGAAATCTAGACTTAGATGGTATGGACATGTAAAACGAATGGAGAAGAGGATACCCAGGAGGATACACGAGACGAAGTGGGAAGGAAAGAGACTGAGAGACAGGTGGCTGAAGGGGGTGGAAGAAAGTGTGAAGAAGAGAGGAGAAGACTGGACAAGGGTGGAGGCTGAGAGATGGTGGGAAGACAGAAGACGTTGGAGAGACTTGTGTTCCAAACAGACCCGGCCAGTGGCTGGAAACTGTGCAAGATGATGACGATGATGACTCTGGTGTTTAATGGTCAGTGTTCAGGTTTCACAACCATAGAGCAAGTTAGAGAGAGGGGTATACCAGCTTTTTGACTCAAATGTTTCATGGATTTGGATATGGAAGAGTTGTTTAAGAAATTTCTCTTCGGCACATTGAAGAGGCATCCGATTGTGATCTCACCTTCCATTCTGCCATCTTGTTGCACTGTAGCTCCCAGGTATTTAAAATCTGTGGTCCATGTCCCATCCCATCACTTAGTGCAATGTGTTGCGGTGTCGACTGGCGTGACATCATCAAGGTCTGAGTATTTCTGGCATTGATCTTCATGCCTCTCTTTCTCAGCTCCCCTTCCCAAGATCAACAAGTTCTTCTGTATTTTTCTTTCTGAGTCTCCTAACAATGATACTGTTTTATTTATTTATTTATTTATTTACATAGGTCCCAATGAGCCTGAGCTCGTGTTAGGGACAATCAAGTAACATAGTTACAGCATGGCATATTTATAATTTTTGTAACATTATTGTTTAGTTTAATAGTAACTTAGATTGCTAGTGACTAACTTTACAGAGATAATACGGTATGATACATTGCATTGCTTAAGGCTATTGTACATTGGCTATTCATTCCTTAATAGGAAGTCTTTTGTTTTCCTCTTAAATGTTTTTATAGAGAAACTTTCCCTTATGCCTAATGGTAGCGAGTTGTATTCTTTTATTATAGAGGACATAATTCCTTTAGTTCCAAATTTAATGGATTGGGAATGGCTGGTGAATATTTGATTTACTCCTCTTGTTGCATAGTGATGAATGTCATTTGCATGGGTAAAATGGATGTGTGTGTGTATCAATTTGTTTTCTAATTTGTATACAAATACTGTTGCTGACATAGCTATTTATAGATAGATAGATAGATAGATTTTTATTAATTCCATTTGATCAAATACATGCATTCAATACATTTTTGATATAGGACACGTCAGAATTTACATGCATAAAATAAAAGAACTAACAGGTATATATTACTAAGATTAAAACTATTTATAACTTATTATAATAGCAAATCTTAATAGATACAATCTTATTGCACAACTATTTACACCTCACTCTATTATCATAATATGAAAACTTAATTCTATAAATACAACAACATACAGCTAGGTATTAAAATTAAATTAAAAAAGTAAAATATAGTTATAGATTCCATCACTCCTATACGCTAAAATATTCAACTACTGAGTAAAAACAATGGCACTGCAGATAAGCTTTCAACATTCTATCAAAGGTTTTTATTTTTGGGGCCAGTTTTATATACTGGGGTAGTTTATTGTATAATTTAACTCCAGTGTGAAAAGTTCCTTTTTGATATATGCTTGTGTGTGTGTGTGAAATATGAATGTTTTGATTTTGTCTTGTGTTATGCCTATGAACATCATTGTTTGTTTTAAGAAAAACATCTTTA
Organism: Meconema thalassinum; assembly: GCA_946902985.2. NCBI lineage: Eukaryota > Metazoa > Arthropoda > Insecta > Orthoptera > Tettigoniidae > Meconema > Meconema thalassinum. The sequence continues at coordinate 13,233,853 of OX336392.1, read as the reverse complement.
TTCATTAAATTCTTTTTAAAAAACATAATACTTTCAAAGATATATATGCAGGGCAGTGGGAGAATGTTTAAATCTTTAAACAGAGGTCTACATGATTCTCTAGAGTGTACATTTGCCATAATTCTAATCGCTCTCTTTTGTATCCTAAACGTGCTTAGTACATCTGGCGACATACCCCAAAATATGATCCCATATCTTAAGTATGAATGGAAATAAGCAAAATAAGTATTTCTTAATGTGTGCATGCTAGTGCAGGTTTTCAAAATACGTAACGCAAAGCACATCGAGTTCAGTTTAGTATTCAGATATTGTATATGTTTATTCCATTTCAAGTCTTGTTGTATCCATAGTCCTAAAAACTTTGTTTCTGATTTATTTTCTATTTGATGACCATTTAATGTTATATTGGGCATCGCAGGATTCCTATTCTGTATAGTGTGGAAATTTAGACATACTGTCTTTTTATAGTTTATTATGAGGCGATTATCTTGTGACCATTTGGTTAACTCTCCTGTAACGGAGTCAGCAGACTGCTGTATGACCTGTTTAGTTTCACCTTTTATTACGAGTGTTGTATCGTCCGCAAACAAAATTTCCTTATGTGAATGAACGTTCTGTGTTATATCATTGATATATAGAAGAAAGAGTAGTGGGCCCAAAACCGATCCCTGGGGTACTCCAAATTCAATAATTCCCTCATTGGACAATGTTTCATTAAGTAATTTGGTTCCATCATCCTTGTGTCTCAAGCTTACTATTTGTTTACGCCTTGTTAAGTAAGACTCTATCCATTTATTAGCTAGACCTCTAACACCATATTGATTTAGTTTGGTAAGGAGGATTTTATGGTCAACTACATCAAATGCTTTCGATAAATCCAAGAATAGGCCAGTTACATGTTCCTTATTGTCAATTAATTTCAGTATACTATTACTACATTCGTAAATTGCTGTCTGTGTAGATTTTTCCGTTCTAAATCCATGTTGTGAGTTTGATAATATTTTATTTTTTTCTATGAAACTTATCAGTCTCTTATACATAATTTTTTCCACAATTTTTGCAATACCAGTTGGTAAGGTAATAGGACGATAGTTATCTAATTCATCTTTTGAACCATTTTTGTGCACTGGAATTACTTTTGATAACTTCAAAATATCCGGGTAAGTTCCTGAGAGAATTGAACTGTTTATTAAGTGCGTAAGTGGATTTATTATATTTTCTGCACATTTCTTTAAAATTGCATCAGGGATGCCATCAATGCCAGCACAGAATTTATTTTTTAGCTCTTTTATAACTATTCTTACCTCTTCACTTGTGACATGATTTATAAATAAAGAATCACTGCATATATTTATTTTATTATTAGAATTTAGTGTATTTACCTGTGATTTATTTAATAATTTTTGCGGAATTTCCAGAAAATAGTCATTAAAAGTGTTTGCTATTTCCTCTGGATTATTAATCACTTTATTATTTCTGGTCAGTGTAATGTTCCTTTGTATTTTAGCAGATTTTCCAGTTTCTTTCTTTATTACAGACCACATAGCCCTGTTTTTATTAGATGATTGGGAAATAAAATTATCATTATGCATTTTCTTTGCTAGTCTTATTACCTTATTTAATATGCTAGTGTATTTTTTGTAGTATAAATTGAATTCAGGTGTTGTGTGGTATTGTTTATATAATTTGTGTAGAAATTTCTTTCTTTGACATGAATTTATAATCCCTGTTGTTATCCAATTGCTAGTTTTGTTATTTTGAACAGTTCTTCGTTTAAAGGGGAATGCTATTTCAAAATAGTGTTTTAGGGTACTGTTAAATGCATTAAATTTATCATTTACATTTTCTAGTTCATAAATTTCTGACCATGTTTCCTTATTTAATAAGTCATTGAAATATGTAACATTTGATTCAGTGAATGACCTGCACTTTGATTTTACTCCATTATCATTATTATTGATTACTTCGGATACTTCAAAACTCAGTATTTGTCCATGGTGGTCACTAAAACCCGGACAATAGACTTCTATTGAATGGTGATATTTATCTGTATTTATAAAAATTTGATCAGGAGTGGTTTTACTAAATTTTGTTATTCTTGTTGGTGTATTTACTGTAGGTTTCAGTCCATAGGAAATTAGTAACTGGTTTAATAATTCACAATTTCTATCAAGTTTTAAGAAATCCACATTTACATCCCCACAAATTATTATATCGAAATTTACTTTGCTCATGTTATTGAGTAACAATTCTAGTTTATCTATAAATAGAGGAAACTTTCCTGACGGAGAACGGTATACGCATACAATTATTAACTTAAACTGCTGAATTTTTACGGCAGAGAATTCAAAATCCTGTTCCATAATTAGATAATCATAAGCTGTTATCTGTTCATGATCTAAATTATTTCTTAAGAAGATGCAAGTACCACCATGGCTAATATTAGATCTAGAGTATTTACTAGCTTGTATAAACCCTGGGAATTGAATTAATTCGAGTTGTTCCTCTTTCAGCCAATGTTCTGAAATACATAGTGCTGAGTGAAATACATAGTGCTGAGTTGTTTTTGCAGTGGCATAATTTTAGTTCCTGAGTACAATTCATTTGAGGGTGTGAGCCAAGGTAATCCAAAGATAGATTTTATAGCACGTTTCTGGAGTATCTCAAGTTCTTTTATCAGCTCCTTCTTACAATATCCCCATATGAAATTCATGTACATTAGATGTGAATGTATCAGAGCAAAGTATATATTTTTCAATTGTTGGCTAGTAAGACAGCTATATCTTAATCTGAAAATAATACCAATTAAAGGGCTGATTTTATGTTTTACATTTTCTACATGATTTTCCCAGTTTAGTGTACTATCTAGTGTGATACCTAAGTATGTTGCCGATTTAACCCTTTCTATTTCTTTGTTGGCTAAGTTGACTATGTTTGTGGTCTCAATCTTGTATGATGGTTTATGGAAGAACAAATATTTTGTTTTAGCGATATTGATAACCATTTTGTGTGCTCTCAACCAATCCACCAGCTTATTGAGATCATAATTAATATTTAGCATAATTTCCTGTTCAGATGTTCCCAGATAGAGTATAAAAATATCATCTGCAAATAGTTTAAGCTTGCCTTTCAATTCTAATAATACTATATCATTAATATAGGCCAAGAAAAGAATTGGTCCTAAGACAGAACCTTGAGGTACTCCTGTGTCAATTCTCATTTGAGATCCTTTTACATTATCGATTGCAACATATTGTTTTCTGTTAGTGAGGTAGTTCTTGAACCAATCATGTGCCACTCCTCTGATGCCTGCAAATTCTAGTTTATTAAGGAGAATCTTATGGTTAACCAGATCGAAGGCTTTTTGAAGGTCAATTAGTACACCAGCAGCTAGTTTGTTTTCATCTAATGCCTTTTCTACATCAGTTACTACTTCAAATATAGCACTATCAGCTCCTCTATTTGGAATAAACCCATATTGGCAGTTTGCAAAGTAATCATTTTTCATGAAGAAATTCATAAGTCTTCGTTTAACAACGCTTTCTAGAACCTTGCTGATGGCAGATATAATATTAATGGGTCTGTAATTTGATGGGTGGGTTTTGTCCCCTTTTTTGTAGATCGGGACCACCCTAGAGACTTTACAGGCATCGGGGAATATACCAGTCATCAGTGAAAGATTTATTATTTTGACAAGATATGGTGTAAGGCCCTCAAGACACAATTGTAGCATGACATTAGTAGTGTTGTCCTCACTTATATTGTTTTTGTGTTTTAGGGAGTTTATAATTGATTGTATTTCATTAGCATCAGTAGGTAACATAAAGATTGTCTTAGTGCTAGTAGCCTAGTATTTTTATAGCTTGTAATGCCCGAGGTAGAACCGTTTCCTTGATTTTCCCATATACTGTTAGCAATATTGACATAATATTTATTAATTTCATCACATATATTTTCCTTTTTTTCGACATTTGTGCCGTCGACTATAAGTTTGACAATTTCATTTTTCCCCTTCTTTGGTCTATTTAACATCTCATTAACAACACTCCACACTTCCCTTTGATTATTTGCATTTTGAATTTTTTGGTCAAAGTAGTTTCTTTGTAGGTTTCTCTTAAGTTTTGTAACTTGGTTGCTAATAATTTTATATTCTTCTAAAATTTCTGCAGATGGATTTTTAACTTTGGTTTTTGTATATATCTTATCTTTCCTGTGTATTAGTGCTAAAAGATCTTGTGTGATCCAGGGTTTTATTGGTGGGGCACTTGGCTCCTTATTCGTATATTTCATAGTACAGGCTTCTATTCCTTTATTAATAAAATCACAGAATTTATTGTAGTAGTCATTGATGTTAGTTTCATTGCATACAAATTCTTGAGTTATTAAATATTTATTAAGTTTTTTGTAGTTTATTTTATCCTTTTCTATTGGCCTATCATCACATATTGAGTTCCTGTTTATCTTTTTGTTTCTCATTTCACAGATGAGTAAATGGTGATCACTCAAATCATTATCAATATTATAGACATTACATATTTTGTCACAGTCGTTCGCCAATACATGATCAATTAGAGTAGAGCTAGTTTGTGTTACACGAGTTGGATATTTTGTATTACATAAGACTAGACCGTATGATTTGACTAGGTTAATATAACTACTAGTATATCTGTCCCCAAATAATAGATCGATATTCATATCACCTAGTATTATAACAGGATTCGTTGAGTAAGAACTAATAATTACTTCGAGATCAGTTAGAAAGTGTGGAATGTTGCTTTTATGAGGGTTATAAGCAGTGATTATATTGTATTCTTGATGGCCTTTTCTCACAGTAATGTGCAGTATGCTGTGGGTGGAATTTATTTCCTTTACTGCTACATTTGTTTGAAATATACAAAGATACTCCCCCTCCAGTTTGCTTTCTAACTATGTGATATGCAACATATTTCTTAATATTGAAAAACATTTTTGTTTGTTCTGTTAACCAATTTTCTGAGATTGCTAGGACATCTACACCTTTGATTATGTCTAATATTATTTGGATATCATCGAACTTGTTTTTTATGCTATGTGCATTTATGTGTACGCATTTTAGTGTACTGGTATCGGTTATTATCTGTTTACTGTCCTTAATCTTATAATAATCGCTAAGTGTATTACAGTTACACTCGGTTAATTCTAGTGTATTATTATTAGCATTACCTAAAAAATTTAATTTCTGTAATTCTAGTTCCATATGGGATAATACTTAGTAGATATCTTACTATTACATTGATTTTAGTTTGAGAGGGCGAGTTCATCCAGTATTTCAGCACTTGATATAAGTTTTGAGGGTCCATTTTGATTTTTCCGAATGTATATTTTGCAGTCTCTGACCCAAGTTGCAAAGATTTTTCCCTGTTGTCTCAATTCACGGCACTTTTTGGCGATGGTTTCATTTCTTGGGGTCAGGTGTTCATTGATATATATATTACCACCATCACTGTAACCAATTTCACTCGTCTTCAGGGTCTTCTTTTGTCTTCTGCTACTGAGAATCTCTTCCTTCTTCCACCTATTATTTAATTTCACAATTATCGGTTGAGGCCCAGGCTTTGTTGACGGGAGGCGGTGAGCTGCGTCTATGTTTGCCCTGGTGATTTCAACTCCTAACGTCTTGCCAATGTCCGAGATTTTGTGAAATACATCCTCCTCTCTTTCCGTGGGTATTCCATACACTATCAAGTTGTTCTTGCGCTGGTACTGTTTTAGTTCCTCCAATTCGTTGATAGCTCTAGATGCTGCCATTTCTGCGTCCTTGACGGTTTTTCTCTCTTTCTTCAGAGTTTCAATTTCCCGGTGGAGTTCATCATACTTTTCTGATAAGAAAGTTGCTAGTTTTCTTACCTCGTGGTTTTCTTCTAGTTCTAGATGTCATACTCCATGGAATGTACTCTGGAGTACCTTAATGTTTGTGTCTACACCCTATGATAGAGGAAGTCAGAACATTTCATGCTTATAGGATAGAGTAGATTGATCTTGGGACATAGTAAGCCAGTCTTCATACATACATTTTCATTTGAGACTGGTTGGTTGGTTCCTCAGTTTAGGGGCTGCGACAACGCGGTCATGTAGCCCCGTGTACTTTGTGTGTGTGTAGAATTTGTCTGATAACCAGTGTTAATTGTGATGACTGTATTAGTGTGTGTATCTGTTTTCAATTCAAGTAAGGACTGCAGTTATTAATTTTTTCAAGTAGTTCCTACTTTTGACGCCAAACGCCACCGTTAGTGACTACTTTTCTGAACCTGGTTATCAGACGCCACTGCAGTCGGCTCCCGGCGACGAACGTCGGAACCTAAGAGCATTTGTCAAATGTTTAACCTAACCTAATTCATCTTCACACAGGTGTAATTAGTGGAAGGTTCTTTAACATGCCATAAATCTATGACATGGGACCGCCGGCTTTACCTCCCCTCCGAAGGAAGGCATACTGAGGGATTTTTAACGCTCTTAAAAAATCCGACAACTTCGACCAGGTTTGAACCCGCGATCTTGGGCATAGAAGCTCAACTACGCCGCCTCATTTGAGACTGTTTTGGCTTTCAGCATCCAGTCTAGTCTAGTCTTCAAGCCTCCATGATCCCCTATCAGCAGTTAGCACTGCGGCCTCCTCTGCTTCTGCACCTCACACTTTCAAATTCAACACAGAATCTTACCATCGCCTCCTATGTTTCCCTCTGCTTGCCTTACCCTCTACAGCCGAATTAACCTCTTAGGTAATCTCTCCTCTCCCGAGGGGCTCACATCTAGTGGGACGTGGGTTGGCGACCACGGGGCCCCAGCTGAGTCCGGCATTGCTTCCACTTACTTATGCCGGGCTCCTCTCCATCTTCCTTCCTGTCGACCACACTTGGTGAACTCTTGTTCTCTTCCAACCCCGACGGTATTAGGGTATCCGAGGCCTAGGGAGTCTCTACCTTTCCCGCCTTAATGGGCCCTTGTCTCATCTTTTCTGATACCCTCCTGCTGCGAGGGGTCAGCCTTCTTTTTCTTTTCACGTTATAACCTGCCTTACGCTCGAGGCCCTCAAGGAGGCAGGGTGTATGTAGCCCCACCACTTCTGGTGCACCCTGGATATTGCTACACCCTCAGGGGCTCACAGCTGGTGAATTCGGGAGTTGGCGACCCCGAGGGATTCCTGAGCTGGATCCGGTTTTCCCCCTTTTATCCATTACCTCTGGGGCACACCCTCTACTCTTTCACTTTCCTATCTGCCTCTCATGGCTCTCCTTCCTTCCAAGTCCCTCAATCCGCATTCTTCGAGGTTTGAGGGCATTTCTTTTCTTCCTGTCCTTTATTTGCCTTATTCTCCTTTTGTTTTCTGTTTCTTCTTCTAGTATATAAGTTAGTAGTTAGTTTTAGTTATAGTTTACATTTCATTGTCATCTTCATGATCATCCAAACCATTAGGGGCCGATAACCTAGATGTTAGGCCCCTTAAAACAACAAGCATCATCATCTAACATGTTGTCTTCGTAAGCTTTCGACGGAGTTAATCATTGCAACTAGGACATCAACATAGGCCAGACTGCTTACCTGGTTTCCACCTAAGTGAATCCCACCCAGCCAGTTTATGCCTTCCAGCAAATAGTCCATATCTCTACTTAGTATTGTACCCGATACTTAGTTTAGGCTATCGGCTACGCCAGCAGACATTAAGCCGTAGTTGAGGTTTTGGGAAGAGTTAGGAAAAGATAGCGCACCGATCGAGTCAAGAAGAATGTCAAGATGACGCAGGAGGTCTAGGATCAAGGAGGCACTGACATCTGTAAGAAGATGGAATTATGGATAGAGATGTGAAGTTTTATTAAGATATATATGGAATATGGTAATTAAACATCTTAGAAGAGGATATATAACATGCATTATATGTGGAAATAATTGTAAGGAAGTTAGATAACCCTTAAGTTATTTTATAACGGAACAGCCGAGATGATGTGGGTTCGAGACTATAATCATGACGCGAGAGCACAGTGGTGGGGGACTACACCACGTGTCTGCGCCAGGCAGATAAGTGAGAAGACAGTGCCAGCACATTCAGTGGAGCTCTGTCAGTCGAGCAAGTAGGATCGAGCTCTATAGCGCAAGCGAGACGCACGGTGAAGGTCGCGTAGCATACCGAAACTGTCACGGCAGAGTGTAGGCGACAGTTTCAGCATCGCCGAGCAGCGAACGCCAAGCAGGTCATTGATCCAGGGGGACTTGCCGAGCAAGCAATCACAGACGGCCGGGATATGTTAGAACAGCACTGCAAGTAGTTGGAGACTTTATTACAAGCTACATTTCAACGCAGTTTGAACACAGCTTTTCTGAATAACTTTACGACTATGCTTTTCATAACGCATGTCAAAGCAACTTTAACAATTTCAAGCAAACGGAATGTTGTTAGCATAGGCACTGATGAACATTAGATCGTGCATTAATGAAATTTATTTCTTATGCAGTTTCATGAATTACCAAATACAGACAACTACAGGGTGTTTCGTAAATTTGAACACTCTCATGTAAAATTTTATTTTACGAAAGTGAGACTTAGCAGTTGTTAGAGATTGATCTTTCAATACTCAAACTGAACATTTAATGGAACAGTGGCGCAACTTAGAAGAGGAATAGGGGGCCGCTGTTTCCATGAACTTTTTCGAGAGGAGTTGGACAATATCCGCTATGGGTAATCCGAAGTTCAACATGTCAGAGTAGAAGCAGATAGAGACAAGATGGCACCGCAGAGCGATGGATTCGATTCCTGACGAGAGGAGTCCACCAGCTGATTCACTTGGGATTTCGAAGGCTATCGTCATTTCATGGATGGAATGATATTCACGCCGATCTTTCGAGAAATTCATTATGTAGGGAAAATCGACGATCTTGGAAATTTAATAACAGCTGATTATGAAAGGTACTGTAAGAGTTATAACTACCTGATACGATTATTTTCATGAATACTGGGCACACATGTATATTTTTCTAATAGGAGTGATACGATTATTTAGACATGGTTTGACTTTATATACTTCGAATTTGCTAGAATATGGAGTGACCATATGATATGGCAGGCATCATTATGCGAAATTCTCACCATTGGTTGGCTTTATTAAGCAGATGTTTGGTCTTTTAGACAATTTTTCCAGCAAGGATATTTTTCATGAATAGTTTTTTTGTGTAACGAGTATTTCGAACTCGTGATCTGCAATTGATTATCTAAAATTACTTCGTCAGTTCATTGCATACTAGCGAGTGTGTACTATTCATCAGTAGGGATTTTTTCCATTGGATTGTTTGGAGATATTAAGAAGTTATTCACTTTAGTGAATGAACATCGCTTTTATATGACAACTAGAAACTTGTTGATTCCTATCTGGTACATTCACTCATATAGTCTACGAGATGGGGTCTTTCGTATTTATACGATTGTATGGTGGTACTCATCTTACCCATCGTTCAGGGCAATATCATCCAAGTCGACGGGGCGAGGTCTTTCGTATTTATACGACTGTACGGTGGTTACACATCTTACTCGCCATTGAGGGACTCATTTTTATCATCCGAGTGTACACGAGATTGTAAGTGAATCAAACAAGGAACTACTAGTCACATATCAGTCGAGATTTTGTTAAATAAAGTAACGATAAATGTCAGCAGGATTGCGTTTAGTAATTCTTGTTTGCCAATCCAATATTTTGTTGCTATACTCTTTTGAGAGTAATTTCAGTTTAACAGTTGTTACAGCTGATGCTTTGATGAGTTTTATAATTGTGTTTGATACCTTTGAGAAGGATTTAAAGTAATTGAATCTTGTAAGATGAATCATTAATGGTCAGATTTATTTTAAGGCAGATCAGTATTGCAGATTTTGATATGAGAGATTATAGCACATTGGTGTTTTTCTGTGATGTGAGTTATGAAAATTGTAAGAGAATTTATGCTATTTGAAAGCAGATTTTAAATTACTGAGGTAAAATATTTTTCCAATTGTTTAAGAAGTTGTCTAGATGTGATCAGAGTAATTACAGTTATTGGAGATTGTGTGCGTTGATAATTTGAAGCCAGTTATATATTTTTTTGTAGATCATGCAACATGGTTAAGTGGAGTTTATGATAGGCATTTTGTGGAAGTTGCCATGTGATAGTTGCAACGTTGCTAATGTATTTTGAAGCAGACATGAGGTCGTCGTACCCAGTCTAGCGTAATTGTTGAGATTCATGCTGTATGCGCTGAATATTTATGGAGTTTTGTGGAATAATTGTTGTATTCAAATGTGATATTTGAAGTATTGAGGAAATGTAATGTAGTTGTGGATAGTTAGATCCAACGTGATGTCGTGGAGGCAATAATATTTTTTGGCATGATAAATTAAATACGAGATATAACTTGGAAGTGATAAAACTGTAAGACAACGTTCTATAAACCTTATTAAACAATTTGTTAGGAAATTAAACAAATAAATGAAGTTGATAATACAAGATTTTCTGAAAATAATAATTAATGAAATAATAATCTGAGATTTAAGCATATTAACGATCTGACCTAATGAAATAAAAATCAGAATGACTAGATGAAATAATGAAAAACTAAATAACCAGAAGATTGAAATTTAAATAATTTGATAAATTAAATTTTGAAATAAATCGATGAATTAAATAAATGGATGAATTAAAGATTGGATAAATTAAACTGATTGAAATAAATTAATAGACGATTGTAATGATGATGAATAACTGAATTAGAAGGTGATAATTAACTAAAGAAGCTGATGATTAATGAATTTACATGGAATTAAATAAATTTAATTGAGATATAATTTGAGGAATTGCAACTTGAGTTGAGAATTTAAATGATGTAATGGTGATGAATTAATGATTCTGACAGGAATATGTAGAATTTTGAAGTGAGAATTAATGTGAGAAATATTTAATTTTGATGATGACGATAACGATGACCAATGAGCCATGAATTTTCTGTAATTCACAGATAAGTGATTATGAATGACAATGTAAATAGTGTAAATTAATTATTCAATGTTTAGGAGCATTTGACTAACATGTTCAACATTTAAATTATGCCATGCAAACCATAAATTACGTGATGTTTAATATATGTGATTATAATATGTGTATGTTTAGACAGATTAATAACATTTTTAAATCCACATTTATGATGTTAAATTAAAGAGAAATTAGGTCTCAGGTTTCACAAATGTCAGTGACGAAAGACATAGTGCTACAGTGATCCTGAGAACCCAAGAGAACTTTAGAGATTTTTCTTGTTATGTGGATAGAAATAATTTTGGATTAGAAAAGAGATGGTTCGATTTTTGGACAATGACAATTTAACGTTGGCATTCGACCATACTCTCAGGTAGGAGTTATATTTAAAATGTCTGTCTGACTATCAAAGTAAAATAAATTTGTTTTTATCTTAGTTGTGATCTGATGATGGTGTGATGTTCCTTTTTCTTTCCTTGTTTTGAGTAAGGCTTATCCGGAAAGGAAGTGGTTTGCTAGGAGTTCAGTTGATGGCGCCCATTTATATTTGCATTATTTCTATTAAACTTAAGCCCGTAACGACCCTAGAGATACTTTGTCTCGTGATACCCACTGCTTTTTCGATAACTCAGCTGAATTTCCGACACATTCCTTATTTGACTAGAGGTTCATTTAACTCCGCTCTGTCCCGGAACTCCAGGAATGCGATGTTAGAGCAGATGGGTCATCGCATCCCCAGGTCGAACGGGTACAGTATAAAACAAAGTCTCTGATTCTTGGATGTCACGGGTAATCTCGAGAACCACTGGATGGATTTTGATGCGGTTTTCACCATTCTGTAAATTTATTTATGATCAAAGGAAGCCAAGCAGTGAAGATTACAGTGAAAAGGTTGGGGGAAAAAAAGACCTGGTGTCCGTGCGCTTTTTAAGCTTACGCCGGGCAAACCGTTAAAAATACCAATATACTATGAGTGTAAGAATTGTTCAGCATGAAAGGTTCTACAAAATCGTCGATGAGAGTATATCTCTATCTTCAATACATCGCCCACTATAAGTGTTTTAATGCTTCCATTTCTTCCAACAATCTCCATTCAATTACTGAGGCGACAGAGCTAGCTAGGGGTGAGCCTATCACCCCAGTTCAAGCCTAGCTAGCGGGTGAGCCTGTTACCCCAGATACAGTCAACAGCAAACTGTTGAGTTAAGACTTCAGAGAAGAGGGGTTTTGTTTGGAGTTTCCATGGAAGTGCAACTCGGCTTTTCTTCATTTCGCTTGTGTACTTTTAGTTCCACAAAATACAAAGTCAAGTTAAGATTGGACGGAAGAGGGATTTGTGTTTCATGCACCTCGCCATTAAATTACGTCTGACAAGAATTTGTTGCACATGCATCTCCATGATAATATAATTAATAGTCCAGTCAGTGATTTTAACCCATCATGCCGAGACCTAAAACGGATATTGGTCGTTGTGCATTGACATTAGTAAAAAAAAAGCGTTTATCACGTAATGCATTCATAACTGTTCCTGGGCGGAGCCGGGGTGGGTTGTTGGTATAAAATAAACAGTAGTGGTGTGAGATTCCTTGTTAAATTTTTTTGTCTGTAAATGTATTTTTGTTTCAGACTCCAGCATGTGATTTGCAGTCGGAACTTTGCATCAAAATCAAACGCAACTTGTTAATAGCTTTGGACCAGAAGAACTTCTATCCTGATGATCCTGAAAAAAGGGAAGAAGTCTACAATGGATATAAAGATTATTTAAAAGACGTAAGTATTTAATGTACGATATTTGTGTAAGGAAAATATGAGGGGATGTAATTGCAACATTCACGGTAGAGTCGTGAAAACTGCTCTCCAGTTTCAATCAGTCTCGCAGGCGAGATTAAAGAATGGGAATTTCTGTTTCAGAACTGCTATTTCCAGTAACGTCATTGATCTTTATTGACATTCTCGTTTTCTCATCATGTTCTGTGTAATGATTCATCACAAGTTAGGCTACATGGAATTGTTGTTTGAGTCTTCAGTCTTTTGACTGGTTTGATGCAGATCTCCACACCTCCCTGTCCTGAGCTAATCCTTTCATCTCTACATAGCTACCACACCCTACATCCGAGGCAATCTGCTTAACATATTCTAACCTTGGTCTAATAATAATATCGTATTGCCTCGGGTGCTGGGTGCAAGCTTTGTTATTTGACACCCAAAGGGTAGCTTGCATGTTGAATTTCGTTGTTCCTTGAAGCACTATGAAAGCCAAAGTGGTTAGATATCTAAGCTCCTTGAACACTATAGCGCTTTCTAGTAGAGAAATGAGGAACTTTGTGTTGGCGGTAAATCCCGAGATTAATTTTGCCATTATGAACACGGTCTACTGAATTCAAATGGGTTCTTTAACATGCCAACATCGTATGACATGGTGTCGTATTTTTTCCGCCTTTCAAAAATCACTTAACCACGGCCAGGAGCAAACCTGCAAGCTTGGGGTTAGTAGACCGACACGTTGACCACTCACCCACTGTGGTCTACCCCTACAGTTCTTGTCCTCTACCCTTCCTTCCATAACCAAGTTTACTATTGCTGGGCGTCTTAGTATGTGTCCTACCAACTTATCTCTTCTCTTAAAGCGGCTTCGGTGGCGTAGTTGGTAGCATGCTGAACTGCTGTGCCCAAGATAGCGGGTTCAAACCCGGCCGATGTCATCGGATTTTTTAAGAGCGTTAAAAATCCTTCAGTATGCCTTCTTTCGGAGGGGAAGTAAAGCCGGCGGTCCCACGTCATAGATTTATGGCATGTAAAAGATCCTTCCACAGACTAAACTTGTGTACAGCTAAATTGTTAGGTTAGATTTTGTCGGAACGCTCTATCAAAGTTCCAACGTTCACCACTAGGTATCATTGATATCTGGTAGCGAAAGTTGGAACTACTTGAAATTGAACGGAACTTGTAGCTCACCCTAAGGGTGTCCGCTGGAAGTGGCCACAGACTCAGTCGAGCCGAACATGTCCTCGGACACTCCCGGCACTAAGAGCCATACGATAAATAAATAAATTATCTCTTCTCATCATTAGCAGTTGCCAGAAACATTGGTAGTTGTTATAACCCCCCAGGGGCTCATGACTAGTGGGACGTGGGTTGGCGACCACGGGACCCCAGCTGAGTTCGGCATTACTTCCACTTACTTGTGCCGGGCTCCTTTCTGTCATCTTTCCTATCGACCTCCCTTGGTCAACTCTTGTTCTTTACTGACCCTAACAGTATTAGGGTATCCGAGGCCTAGGGAGTCTTTCGCTTTCCAGCCTTAATTGGCCCTTGTCTCATCTTTCCTGATAACCTCCTTCTGTGAGGGGTCAGCCTTCTTTTTCTTTTCCTTTTACCTCCTGCCTTGTGCTCAAGACCCTTAAGGAGGCAGTGTGTATGTAGCCCCACCACTTCTGGTGCACCCTAGACAATGCTACACCCTCGGGCTCACGGCTGGTGAGTTCGGGAGTTGGCGACCCCGAGGGATTCCTGAGCTGGGTCTGGTTTCCCCCCTTTTTCCTTTGCCTCTGGGGCACACTCTCTCCTCTTTCACTTTCTTATCTGCCTTTCATGGCTCTCCTTCCTTCCAAGTCCCTCAATCCTCATTCTTCAAGGGTTGAGGGCGTTTCTTTTCCCCCTGTCCTTTATTTGCCTTATTCTCCTATTGTTTTCCATTTCTTCTTCTAGTATACAAGTTAGTTTTAGTTATAGTTCAGTTTTCATTATCATCTTCACAACCACCCAAACCATTAGGGGCCGATAACCTAGATGTTAGGCCCCTTTAAACAACAATTATCATCATCATCATCATCATCATCAGTTGTTATAATTTTGTGTTTGTCAGTAGTCGAAGGAGGATCTGGAGTGGTATGGTCTGACATACATGGAGGCGACAAAGAAGCTGGCACAGCAAGACCAGGAGAACTACCAACCCAAGTATCGTGCAGAACTCATCCAGAAGTTGCTGGACAAGACTGCTGCAGGAGAACCTCTCCCACACCTGAATGGTGGAGCTCAGTATGTAATCTGAACATTTCTTATGTCAACATCATCATCATCATCATGCACAGTTTCCAGCCACTCGCCAGGTCTGTTTGGAACACAAGCCTCTCCAAAGTCTTCTGTCTTCCCACCATCTCTCAGCCTCCACCCTTGTCCAGTCTTCTCCTCTCTTCTTCACACTTTCTTCCATCCCCTTCAGCCACCTGTCTCTCGGTCTCTTTTCTTCCCACTTCGTCTCGTGTATCCTCTTCTCATCTTTCCAGATACCCTCATTCTTCGAGGGATCAACCTTCTTTTTCTTTTCATGGTATCTCCTGCCTTCTGCTCAAGACCCTTAAGGAGGCAGGGTGTGTGTAGCCCCACCACTTCTGGTGCACCCTCGATAGTGCTACACCCTCAAGGGCTCACGGCTGGTGAGTTCGGGAGTTGGCGACTCCGAGGGATTCGTTTTACATGTTCATACCATCTAAGTCTTGATTTCTCTATACCATCCTGTAATGGTTCCTCCTTCATTAATTCTCTGGTCCTCTCATTTCTTATTCTGTCCATCTTTATAGCTTAATACTGCTTCTCAAGAACCTCATCTCACTGGCCTGTATTTTGCTCTTCTCCCTTCCTTTCATAACCCAGGTCTCCGAGGCATATGTCAGGATAGGGACATAGTACGTCCGATATATAATCTTTTTGCTGTTCTGAGGGACATCCTTGCTCCATAATATGCTTCTCACACTCCTCCGAAATGCTTCTGCCTGCCTCCCCCGCTCATTTATTTCTCTATCCTTTCTTCCATTATCTTGTATCAGGCTTCCCAGATACTTGAAACTCTCCACTTTCATCATCTGTTCCCCACCAATTGTTATTCCCGTTGTGGTTCTTTCCTTCTTCCTTGTTGTGATCACCATCTCACTCTTATTTATGCTAAATTTCATCCCATGTCTTTGTATTATTCCTTTCTTATGTACTGTTACATAAACTTTCTCGACCAATTAAACCCATAATGTAGCTTAGAGGCTATCATATTTCCTTGCATATTTTTAGCCTAAAATTCATGGAAGATTATGCGAAGAATATTTAAGTTCAAAGAAGAAAACCACAATTTTTTTAAATATACTGTATCATTTTTTGCTGCACACTTGTGTGCTTTCTTCTTCGTATTTGTTTATTATGTATTTCCTTGTATTTCACATTCATCAATATCACCGTATAATTCTTGTATTTTCTCATTGTGAACACCATGTGTGTAATATCACACACAGGTCCTCTCTGTTGCTTCAGAAACGAGGACTGTTATAAGAATGAAAATAAATGATATATCCACCACCTCAGTGGTTGGTTCCTCAGTTTGAGGGCTGCGACAACGCGGTCATGTAGCCCTGTGTACTTTGGGTGTGTGTAGAATCTGTCTGATCATCATCATTTTCCATCTCCAGTTTCCCGGGTGTGGCAAACAGGCACTCTCCATCTTGCCCAATCTTGGTACACCATTTGTTCTTGGACATCGTCCCAGTTGAAACGATTCTTCTCCACCTCTGATCGAACTGTCTCTATCCATCGTCTCCTTGGTCTTCCTCTTGGTCTCTTCTCTCTGACATCCAGGTTGAAGTACTTCTTAGCTGTTCTAGAGCTATCCTTCCTCATTACATGGCCATACCACAGAAGTCTGCGTTTCCCCCAGCTAGTTGGTAACAGGGACCCTGATGCCAGCTGTTGCTCTGTGTACCTCATTTCTGATCTTGTCTCTCCTGGTACTTTGGTTCATAGTCCTAATAAATCTCATTTCTGTGGCTTGAATTCTACTGTAATCCTTACTTAGCAATGTTCATGTTTCCATACCATAAGTAAGGATTGGAACAAAGTAGGTGTGATACAATGTTGCCTTTGCTGCCAAGGGTATATTTTTGTCCCAAAGTAAGTGCCCAACTTGGTTATAGAAATGTGATGCTTTCTGTGTCCTATTTAGAATTTCTTGTTTGAAGGTGTTATCCTTGGAGACCATACTTCCAAGATACTGGAAGTGAGAAACAGATTCTAGTTTTGCTCCCTCCAAATATATGTTTGAACTTTTCCTCTCTCTGCTAATGGTCATTTCAACAGTCTTGGCCTTGCTGATCTTCAGGCTAAATTCTTTAAATTTGTTGTTGTAAGCAGTCAGTCTCTCCTGTACCACTTCTGTTTCTCCCCATAAGCCTACGTCATCTGCAAATACCAAAGCTCGTGATTCATTTGCAGTTTCCTTAATAGATTTTAAAATTTTGTCCATAACGATGACATACAATAGTGGTGACAAGGCACTTCCTTGCTGGACTCCCCTTTTTGTCTGAAACCATTCAGAACGACCATTTCCTATTTGGACACAACTATAACAACTCCGATATAACATCCTTATTTTGTCAACCAGGTAGTAGGGCACTTTTAAGTCTTCAAGAAATTTCCAGATCTTATCACGGGGAACACTATCGTAGGCCTTTTCAATGTCCAAAAACACCATCACAAGATCCTTTCCACGTTCCCAATATTTCTCAGCCAAAATGAGATCAACAGTGCTTCGACCTTTCCTGAAACCAAGCTGTTCTTCTTCTAATAAGGGTTCAACTATCTTCCTCAATCTGTTTTCTAAGATCTTTTCCAAAAACGTCTGAGTATGCGAAAGCAGAGTAATGCCCTGCGGTTTCCCTTTTTGAACGGTGGGATGATGATTCCTCTCATCCAGTCATCTGGAATACTATTCTCCTCCCAGATGACTGACAGTACTCTGAAAATCCATTGTAGGCCAGGTTCCAGCGGCCTTTTATCATATCTGAGGTTAATTCATCAAACCCTGGAGACTTTCCATTTCGCATCTTCTTTGGTGCCATCTGTACTTCCAGCCATGTTAAAAGTTGTTGGTCCTCATGAATTTTTTCAACTGTGCCATCACTAACATTACTGTTGTCAACTTCCTCATTTCCTTTCCAACTTCGAGGTTTGTTCTTAACAACTTTCCATCATCAGTTTCCAGAACAACAATATTAGTATGCTCACACTTTTTATTCTTGACCACCCTATTGTACCCGATTGTCATCATGTGGACCATGTGTTCGTATCCCAACTAGCTCACGGTCTTTCGAGGTATGGGACGTTCCTGCCCACCATACGACCACATGCTCAGGATTTGAGTCTACCAGGTAACTACTCTACAGGAAATACACAACATTTTCCTAAAGATAACACATTTACTGGTCTAAAATCCATGGCTACACAACAAATACAAAACAAAGGACAAATTACATTTAATTCCCACAAATAAAATAGGGTTGTTCTGTGAGCTTTCTTCTTAAAATAGTGCTACACTGCACTCAAATCTAATTCTAGCATCCTGTCAATGATATTTTTAGACTTCCATGGGTTTCCATAGTGTTCATCAACTGACACAATTTTAGTTAATGGGAGTATCATAACACAAAAATCACATATCCCATAAAATGATACTAATAAAACATTTTCCCATTTCTTATGGCATTTACCTTGATTAACATGAATACATTACTTTCTGCAATCATTAACAGATATTTGTTGTGTTGCGTGAATCGTCTTCCTTCCTTCCATGCATATGAACGCCTTAGGAAAAGTGGTACTTAATTTTATAGTTTCACCATATAACGATTTTCTGGGTCTTGTCGGGCTTATCATTGTTACAAATGTGTCATGTTCTGGGAAAAACACATACCCGTCTGCATAAATTAGCAGGAATGGCAAAATGTACTCTAAAAGAAGATGCCTACATTATTTTGGTTCAGCTTTTCTCCTCAGAGAATAATTGAGCCAAATATTATCTGATTTCTATGATTCAACAACGTATGTGAGTTGCAACCCACCGTTCAATTCAATTGGCATCATCAAAATAATCATATCTTAATTGCATATTTAAATATCGAGATTTCTCAGTGTCCTAGTGTGACTCTAATTTACGAGGGACCGGTCGGACGACCTTCCACCCCCTTAGCAGGCAATAAAATTCGTTCCAGCCGGCTCTCCAAGATGGCCGCTACAGAAATGGTCTACCAGGGGTCTCTCTCACTCTGTCAAGATCAAGGTCAGGTTTGTTTACAAAGTGCAGACAGGAGTAACACTGAGTGTGGCTCCTAAATAATTGAGTCATTTAAATATTTAACATCTATCCTTATAGTGTCTTGGGCTCAAACTGGCTCCATAATTAACATTCATGGCTGGGGTGGAATTCTAGTGATAGACTTGCCGTTCTATGGTGACTACAAGTGGCTTTTAGACGCGCATCATAGTGAAAATCCACGACTTTCACCAGCAGCTGTCAAATAAAATATAAGGAAACCTGCGTTCCTAAACGACGAATATGATCCTCACCTCACCGGGTGGGTCATTAATACACACATGCTCACAGCGTCTCGACGGACGTCAATAGTGGCATAATTCAAGCAAGCGTTGGATACAGACAGGCTCTGTCCAATTCGCTGCGAAATAATACAGTATGCTCAAGGGCGATACTACTCGTAGATTTAGCCAACATCTCACCTAACGTGCAAGCTATACTAGTTTGTCCCCGCAATATTTATTACGTAAATCACTGGATTCTACGTTAATTCTGCACGCTTACATGCGGCTCAAACAATACTTCACATATATGACTCCATTATTAAGGCACCCGCGTTCTCTGTCATACCACTTAAGCCAAAGCTTTACATAGCTCCTAACACAAAATGTAATAAAATTTACTGGCTTACTTTACTTTAATGGTCCTCAAACATAATCCTAAGGATTGACCATATCAAATATTCATTCATATTTCACTGACACTGAAAAAGCTCTCGTATTTTTTTATATTTCATGTTATACTCTTACTGTTTACCAAATACAGTATCTTTACATTAGACATGACACTATTTGAACATTATTTAGGCCAAAAATGCCTATTACTTTATTGTTGCCGACCCATAATATATTTATTATCATCATTTAACGTTACCGTTACATCCATCACTATTTTTGCCTGAATGGCCTTAAACAAATCACCTTCCAAGCCATATTTCATTCAAGACGAGTGGTGAAAACTCGTTCAGTAAGTGACTATTACATCTTACACAACGTGATAAATCGTTACATGGTGAACTACTTAGTTATAATTACATTATAAAAAATGGGTACTCACTTTTCTCCTCTTTGCTGGATAGTGCCAGCGCCTCAGCTCTAGCGCTACCATAACGCTTGAATTAAGCCATCATGTTATCCTTGACACAACACTTAGATTCATACACTTCCCACATGATACACATATTTTTATCAGTGGCTTTTATCATTGCAATACACTGCATATTAATCACTATACACATGAACACTTTAAAACACTATTTCACAATTTATATACATTTATCCACTACTTCATATGTTGATCCTTAAATTGGACTTCTCCTACGCCTGATCTCAGAGATGCGCTGCAATTATGACAACCGCTGGTCTCCGTGACAATCTAACAGCGTTTTACGGACGTTCAATTCTCGTTCCCTGCAATCTTGTTCAGCTCACTATCCAAGTTAGTGGCAATGGTTTCCAAGCTCCCATCATTGTAGTGTTTCTGATGATGCTGTCATATATAATTCTGACAATACCTCCCGGTATCAGAACTGTTCAAAACATTATAAGTTCCTTTTCGCTGTGGCGAATTTATATTGGCGTCAGATAATAGGTAAATATCTGTAATACTTTACTTTCGACGCACTTCATGATTATTTATGAAGCTTTTATAACTTGCTTCTATTGTTCTCCAACGACGACGCGTTGATACTTTAACATTTGGCGCGCTACTAGCCGCGTCTTAGTTACGTGAAGACTGTAGAATAACTCTAGGCGAACTGAGATGAACTCGCTTGGCTTGCCTCGCTCCCCATATATAAAGGTTTCTCGTACAAAATAGTCCACTGGACACACGAGAGCGACTCCTTTCTTGAAATAATGCCTCTTCAGCCGAAATGACATCTACATCTTGTTTATTTAGGTGTGGAGGTTTCAAAAACATTCGCGTGCCGGCGATCGCTTCGGCCAATTAATTACAATTAATTGCCTTAGTTCAGCGCGTGGGCACGCTATCGTGGTACTTCCCCGTTGACTGGTCACTAAGTCAATGCTCTTGAGCGAAGGTTAGGTTGTGATGCATTCATTTGGAGATAAAGGCCTTAATTTAGGTGAAAAACCATTCCTAAATTACCTCTCCGTGAATATATTCACCTGGGTGTATATTTCAATGCATTTCAATGCTCCATTTAGCTGTAATCAATCAATTTCCATGTGCAGTCGATCCCGCCATAGCTTGCACCGTTGTCAAGCGGTGGATACCCGAGTCATTAATTCTGAGCTGTCTCTCCGCTCCAGACGTAAGTAGTTCGGTAGGCGCCTAGACTACTCCGCCCACTTGCTAAGGGTCATTTGTAAAACTTCAAACTGGCCTTCTCTCACTTTCGTATGCTCAGAAAAATGTATATTTCCTTGCATTTGGCTACAGTTCTTCCCTTAAATTGCTATGATATTCACCTATAGATTGTGAAATCACGCTACCTTCTTATATGTCAGTATGCCTCTCATTGCTCTTTGGGTTCCCAACAATTGCTCCCCCGCAGAGATCAATGGTTCGACTCTAGGTATAACCATGTGCCTGGTCTTTTCTGATGAGACCTGAGTTCGATGCCAGACTGCCGTGGCCAGTTGGGCACACTATACAGTACTTTTTTATTGCCTTGGCCATCCTCCTTTAACCTGGTGGTAAAGTCAATCCAGCATTTATCCTTCTCTTCCTGGATCAGTCTTTTAACAGCCAGCTTCTTATTTCGATATTCCTGAGACAGATGTTCAATTGCAGTGTCATTACGTACATGTCCAGTTTGTTGTTTTTCCCCGTCTAATTTCTTCTTTATGATATTTCTTTCTTTTATTGCTGTCTTGAGCCTATCATTCCACCATGGTGTTTCCTTTTCTCTCTGTGTAGCACTTGTTTTACCACAGATTTCAACAGCCTGAGTAACAAAAGTGTCTTTGAAGAGCTTTCATCCTTACTCATGATCCCTTCTTGGTACTCCTGATTATTTTCCGAGTCTCTTAACAGCCAAGTCTTAATCTTTGGCATTTTTGTGTGTTTGACTGTTGGTACACACACATTCTTCAGCTCTGCAATGAGCAGTCTATGATCACTGTCAAGACATTCACTTGGAATAACTTGAACATTAGTTACAGACTGGTTAGCTTGTTGGTCTGTTATTATATAATCAATCGCAGTTTTAAGCTGTCCATTCCAACTATATCGAGTAATTTTGTGACTCTCCCTTCTGATACCGGATAACGAAGTTGTTTCGCACACACAGATCTCTCAGGTATTCTCCCTCTGAGTTCCGGCTTCCATATCCATGAGGTCCAATAATGTTCTCACACCCCTGACTCTCCTTTCCCACTTGGGCATTTAAATCACCCATTTTGATGACGTTGCCCTCTGCTATTAAATCCTCTAGGTCGTCTAGGAACTGTTCTTTCTCCTCTGCAGTACACCCTGTTTGGATATGATATTTATTCAATTAATTCCAAAGAGCCATAGGCTCGTACAGAGGAATTGTACAGTAATATGTGTGTTTACACACCAGGAAGAAAATTCTGAAGGTAACACAAATTGATGAATAAGGGCATAGGCCTATTAGTAAAGTTGATACTATATCTAAGATTGTTTAGACCAAGGTCTCTTAAAATGATAAGCACAGGATTTTTAAGCTTATTTGATGTATTACGATGCATCGAATTTTTCCCACAATACTTTCGTAGTTTTCCTCTTAAATACTGACAAAGTTGGTGCACTTTTTACTTCATCGGGAAGTTTATTATATGGCTGTGATGCAGAGAACTTGAAACTATTTCTACCGTATTTAGAAGAGTGAATGATAAATAAGGCTACGTCCTTCGCATGCCTAGTTCCATAAGAATGATTGTCCGAGTTCAAGATGTAGGGAGAGCTATAGAGTATTGTGTTGTGTTTAATCTTGTATATTAGCATAGCTGCTCGGAGTTCTGCACTTATGCTGAGGGGTAGAATTTTACTTCTGATGTACAGATCTTTTACTGGAGTGCAGTAAGGAAGGTTAAATATGTTTCTAATAGCCCTATTCTGAATAGTCATTAAATCATTCAGTGTGGATTTCCTGCAGTGAGCCCAAATAACATTTAAATATTGGAGCTTGCTATGTACAAGTGAATAGTAGATTTGTTTTACAAGGTTTAGGGGAATAAGATACCGAAGTTTCCTTAGGATCCCTACTATAGGTGAGAGTTTCTTAGCAATTCGTTCAACGTGTTCAATCCAGGTCAGGTGTTTGTCGATGATTAGACCTAAATACTTTGCCTGATTAACCTCTTTTATTTCAATATTATTTATATATATTTTGTCCTGTGTGATTTCTTTCATGCTTTGCTTTGAAATTACCATGTAATTGGTCTTCTGTAGGTTCATTGTTAATTTATTGGCCTGGAATCATTGTGAGAGAGTATTTATATCTTGTTGCACATTTTGTATGATTTCAATTATGTCTTTCCCAGTGTAGAAGATATTTGTATCATCTGCATACAATTTGATATGCCCTCTCAAATTACATTCCACAATATCATTTATATAAATTAAGAATAATGTAGGTCCAAGTATAGATCCTTGTGGAACTCCATGAGTTATATATTTTCCTGAACTTATGCATTTATTCAAAGCTACATGCTGCTTTCTTCCAATAAGGTAGCTTTGGAACCATTTTAGTGCTATACCTCGGACACCAGCATTTTCTAATTTTGATAACAGTATTTTATGATCTACTGTATCAAAGGCTTTTGTGAGATCAATAAATAACCCAACTGCCATATTATTTTTGTCAATAGTTTCTTGTAGCATTGTTATTAGGTCAATAGTTGCTGCCTCAGTACTAGAATTTTCCCTGAATCCATATTGCATATTATGAAAGAATGTATTCTTATTCAGAAATGAAAGCAATCTTGTTTTTACCACTTCTTCCAGAATTTTTGAAACTACCGATAAAATAGAAACAGGTCTATAATTATTTGGATTTCTTTTGTCACCACCCTTAAATATAGGAACTACTTTGGCCACTTTTAAGTCATCTGGTATCATGCCAGTAACTAAGGACTCATTAATCATTTCAACCAAGATTTTAATAAATGATTGTATATTGCTTTTAATGAAATTTGTCTTGATCCTATCTAATCCACAGCTCTTTTTATTCTTTAAATTTGTGATGATGGACTTGACCTCTGCTTCATCTGTCGGATATAAGTAGAGAGAATTTGACTGATTGTGGTCCTTACTGAGGATTTCCTTCTGTTCAGGAATAGCTTTTGCTAGACTTCCAGCAATGTTTGTGAAGAACAAGTTAAATGATTCACATAGTTCTTGATTGTCTGTGATAATTTTGTTGTCTATTTCAAGTGAAGTGCATGTCTCAACTGTTGGTTTTTTGTTGTGTATGATTTCTTTGATAGTCTCCCAAGTTTTATTAGAATTGTTTCCATATGTTCTGAATTTATCTGAGTAGTAATTTGACTTTAGTCTTCTTTTTAAGTTTGTTACATTATTCCGGCATCTACAGTATTCTTGGTTCATATCATTATTATTTCTGTGAAGGGGATTTTTGAGCTTTGCATGCAGAGTGTCTCGTTGTTTTATAAGTGTAAGGAGTTCAGCTGTGACCCATGGTAAGTTAGTAGTCTGTCTGTTATTGTTAGTATTGTTTGTTATTTTTCTTTGGCTATGCCTGTTCCTTAGATTCAACTGTTTGATGAAAGAGTTATATAGAGAGTTAACAGTACTATCTGCATCATTATGGGAATCTGCATTTATAGATATATTAGTTTCAGGAGTGTGTTGCCTATCCCAAGAGACCTCGTGTGTTGTTGATTTTGTCGGCTTATGTGACAGAGTGTACGTGCTATAATTGGTCTTGGAAATATCAATAATTAATATACTGTGATCACTAATATCATTGCTGACATTTGATATTTTATAACTTAATTCTGAATTGTTTAGTGACACGTGGTCTATTAAGGTAGCTGCAGTGTCACAAAGTCGTGTAGCATATTTAGTGTTGCATTGTTTAAAACCATAGCATGCTATTAAATTTAGATATTTCCTTCTTAATTGATCATCAGCTAGGATATCAATGTTGGTATCTCCGAGGAAGATGCATAATTTATTGTTTATCTGGCTAAGAAAACTTTCAAATGAATTTAAGAAGGGTATGGCATTGCTTCTATTGGGGTTATATGCTGCAATAATGTCAATGCTTTTGTATGTTGGCCTATTACTTTTAACATCATCTCTGAATACCTCAATCCACATCAAACTATGATTCATTTCACACTTTCTTTTAACGTTCACTTTCCATTTGTGTGATACATAAATACCCAGACCCCCACCAACTTTGTCATCTCTATGAGCAAACACGCTTGTGAAATTGTTGAAGTTATAAAAATCTGCCTCATTACTTTTCACCCAGGTTTCTGTAACTACCAATACATCTATCTGACCTATCATCTGCACGAGAATTTCAATGTCATCAAGCTTATTCCGAATACTTCTGCTATTAATGTACAAACACCTAACCTCTCCACCTAATTCTAATGAGTTTATGCATGCACTTATATTAGAGTCCTGTTGCATGAAATCATCCAAACAGTTGTACTTATGTTCACTGCACTGTACTTCACCTAGGTGTCCACTTGTAGTCAGCGCTTTCTTCTCTCTAAACAATAAAATGTCATCACTCGTTCCAGCAATTAGTTTTCCGAGAGTAAAAACTTGGCAACTCTGTTTAAAAGTTTTCCAAATTTCATTGTTCCTCTTCTATTGAGATGGAGACCATCATAAGCAAGGTCCCTGTCTTGTAACCAAGAGTTCCCTTCTAAAAACATAATGTTTTTTTCACCACACAACCAATCCAGTGTTGAATTCACTGCATTAATGTATCGTGGGTCTATGTCACGTCTTTGCAATACACCACTAATACACACTTTTGCACTCGGAAAGGCACTTTTCACTTCGTCCACGAGCTTGTCCACGTCATTCATAATGTGAGTTGGTGTTGGAGAACTGTTCAAGCAATTGGTCCCTACATGAATCATTACCACCTCAGGGTCTTCACGAACCTCGTTTGCACATACCTTTCTGGTTAATTGCTCAGTTCTTATTCCTGGATAGCAATAGACTGCGGCATCATCAACTACTGGGCCTACATTTCGCAGAATTGAGTCACCCATGACAAGTACACGGGGACGTCTCCTTTTCTTATTAGTAGGGTTATGGATAGGTTTGTCGTATCTGGATGTCCCGTTTTCAATACCGGTATCTTGTCTTTCTTCTAATTGGGAATCGGAACGGCTGAGGATTTCAAATGGATTCTGGGAGATAAAGTTGTTAGGAATGTTCCCAGATTTCACCAAGGTAGGCCTACGTCTTGGAAAGCGTGCATTCGTTTTAGACCTAACCTCTAAATAGTCTGCCTGAGTAGGCCTATCTTCTTCTGCTTGTAGTCTTTCTTTAAGGAAACTTATTTGAGATTGTGCGTTTTTTAAATCAACCACAAGCATTTTGATTATTTCCTCTTTGGAGGCCAATTCTAATTTGAGGAGTTCAGATTCACTCGCCGCTCGCGGCAACTCGTACTTTTTTCCCAGTTGATTTCCTTCACATCTCACAATTTTTTCGCCACTACATGCTTTGTCTTCACAATTAAGACACACCTCTTCAATGGATAAAGAATTGTTATCACATTGAACACTTACATCACTCGATTGGGAACAATTTTCAATAGATAACCGTTCGTGACTTGCGTTTAACATCGCCATCTTTACCACATAAAGTGCATAAAGTTGGGGTATCCAATAGTATGTATTGTCAGCACGTTATTTCATCTGGATGATTCTATCACTCGCATACCTAATATCTGAATGTATGTCGATATCTCTATGTAGTAGGAGTGAAACTCCATTTCTGGCCTCTGCATGATTACCACACCAGTGTAACACATAATCATTACTGAGGGTTTTCTTGCCTGTCTGATAATTGTGATGGCTGTATTAGTGTGTGTTATCTGTGATTCAGGTGAGGACTGCAGACGATAATTTCAAGTAGTTCCTACTTTCACTAACAAATGCTACCGTCCACAACACCTAGCTACAAACTTGGCTACTAGATGCCATAGCAACCAGCGCCTGGCGAGGAACGTTGGAACTTAAGAGCATTAATCAAATCTAACCTTCATATTTTGCTTCACACAATTGAAGTTAGTGGAAGGTTCTTTTACATGCCATAAATGTATACACATCGGCCCACCGGCTTTACTTCCCGTCCGAAGGAAGGCATACTGAGGGATTTTTAATGCTCTTAAATCCACCACCTCGTGGTGTAGGGGCTAGCGTTCTTGGCTGTCGCTCCAAAGGTCCAGGTTCGATTACCTGCACTGCTAATTTGAGGGCTGGAATGGGGTACACTTAGCATCACGAGTCAAAATTAACTTAAAAGCCACGGCTGCCTCCTTACCAATCCTCGCCTGAATACACACACTAATAGTCATCACAATAACAGAGGTTATCGGACAAATTCCATACACACACACCCAAGTACAAGGGGCTACATGACCACGATGTTGCAAATCCCCTAAATCAATCAAACAACCAGCATTCCTATCGACACCATATAAATGGAAGCTTATGGTGGGTGGAAAATTGACTTATGAAACAGATTGAGATGGTTTGGACATGTCAAACGGATGGATGAATGAAGAAAGGCTACCAAGACGAGCACTGGAACGACGGATGACAGGGAAGAGAGGACGAGGAAGACCAAGAATGCGTTGGATGGACTCGGTGGAGAATAGTATTAGAAAACGGAACCTGGATTGGAACACTGTGTCGGAGGAGGAATGGTGGAACGACAGAGCAAAGTGGAGAGGAATGCCCCCACCCAGTGTCAACTGGAAAAGGGAAAATGAAGATGTTGATGTAATTTATTGCCTGTCAGTTATGTAATTATTTTTGTAACCATAATTTACTATTTCCAGGGAATCCACATCGTGGTGGAAAAAATTGAATCCATTTGGAGGAAAGGCCCAAGAGAAATCCAGTGAAGCGTGAAGACAGCTAGAATGTTAACTTTAGTGATAGCTTAGGTTGAGTGAAACATGGACGTATGTGTATACAAGCCAACATTTGAAGAGCATGATAAAACAACATTTTTCTGAAAGTTGGCTTTTGAATGAAGGGATACTGTAAATGAGTGCTGTACATAATAAAACTGTTAATTCTGAAAAATTATTAACCTTCCGACAGGCACAGCTGATCAGTTTAAACTCTGTCGATTGTTTGTCATCAATCGGAAGTGACGGTTCCTCCTCCACAAAAGCTTCCTGTCTTTCACCCCTGTCTGGCTGCGTGGCTCAGGGGTAACATTCTCGCTTGCTGAGCCCAAGCTTGCAGGTTCGAAACCTGGCGCAGTCAGCTGGCATTTGAGGGTGCGCAAATGCGAGGGAGCCGTGTCAGTACATTTACTGGCACGTTAAAGATACCCTTCGGGGCAAAATTCCGGCACCCCGGCGTCTCTAAAAGCCAGGGTAGTTAAATAGGACGTAAAACCAATAACATTATTATTATTATTCTTTCACCCCTCTCCAATGACATTTATTTATTCGTATCAGAAGTATACTTTTTACATTTAAAAAAATGGTACTTAATAATGCACATATCAAATAGTGTCTGTCCAAAATTTTGCCAAGTCACGGGCAGCCAACAAGTCCTCCATTGTGCAACTTAAAGGACACTTAATGCAATTTATGAAATGGACTGTGGTTTGGACTTCACAACAATCACATAGCCTGGATGTGCCAGGAAAAGCCCACTTTAACATATTGGTTCTTGATCTACCAACACCAGTGCGAAGCCTGTTTGATGACTTCCACGGAGACCAGTGTTCCTCATGTCCTGGAGGGAGATGTTCAATTGGTTGCATCCAGCCATCAAGTTGAGTATCTCTAGATCTCCATAATCTTAACCTTATGGACTTAGCAGATTCATGTAGATCTTCTGTTGTATTCAGGAAACTCCTCCTAGACCTCAGTCGTCGATGGGCAGGTTTATATCCGTACAATGGCTGTGCGCATGAGGTAATTGCTTTGGTTTTCTCAGTCCTGGCTGCAACTTCTCTTTTAATATCTAGTGGGGCAATTCCAGCCAAACAGTAGATTCTATCTCGTGATGTTGGTCTCAAACAGCCAGTGATAAGTGGGCATGTTTCATTAAAAGAAGTGTCAACTTGTTTAGCATGACTGGAACTGTTCCAAACAGGACAAGCGTACTCTGCAGCGTAGTAACACAGAGCCAGAGCTGTAGTTCTCATCGTCTTTGGCTGTGTACCCCAATTGGTTCCAGAGAATGTAATGGACTGCTCTGTTGTGAAGATATCAGCTAAGTGATCAATTTGATACATTACACCAGTTCCCATTTCATTGCAACAATACGTCTATTTGGTTATCTATACCACACAGTGAGTAATATTAACAATAACACTACTTTAGAATGTAGAATGACTTTATTTTTCTTTTAACATACTTTTATATAAAATATCAATTGATGTACTGTTTCTGTCAGTGACATTCAATGTGATGTACTGTTTCTGTCAGTGACATTCAATGCGATATACTGTTTCTGCCAGGGACATTCAATGTGATATACTGTTTCTGTCAGTGTCATTCAATGTGATATACTGTTTCTGTCAGTGACATTCAATGTGATGTACTGTTTCTGTCAGTGACATTCAATGTGATGTACTGTTTCTGTCAGTGACATTCAATGTGATGTACTGTTTCTGTCAGTGACATTCAATGTGATGTACTGTTTCTGTCAGTGACATTCAATGTGATGTAGTTTCTGTCAGTGACATTCAATGCGATATACTGTTTCTGTCAGGGACATTCAATGTGATATACTGTTTCTGTCAGGGACATTCAATGTGATATACTGTTTCTGTCAGTGACATTCAATGTGTTGTACTGTTTCTGTCAGCGACATTCAATGTGATGTACTGTTTCTGTCCGAGACATTCAATGTGATATACTGTTTCTGTCAGTGACATTCAATGTGTTGTACTGTTTCTGTCAGTGACATTCAATGTGATGTACTGTTTCTGTCAGCGACATTCAATGTGATATACTGTTTCTGTCAGCAACATTCAATGTGATATACTGTTTCTGTCAGTGACATTCAATGTGATATACTGTTTCTGTCAGTGACATTCAATGTGATATCTGTTTCTGTCAGCGACATTCAATGTGATATACTGTTTCTGTCAGTGACATTCAATGTGATGTTCTATTTCTGTCAGTGACATTCAATGTGATATATGGTTTCTGTCAGTGACATTCAATGCAATGTACCGTTTCCGTCAGTGACATTCGATGTGTTGTACTTTTTCTGTCAGCGACATTCAATGTGATATACTGTTTCTGTCAGTGACATTCAATGTGATGTTCTATTTCTGTCAGTGACATTAAATCCGATATACTGTTTCTGTCAGTGGCATCTGTCAGTGACATTCAATGCGATATACTGTTTCTGTCAGTGACATTCAATGTGATGTTCTATTTCTGTCAGTGGCATTCAATCCGATGTACTGTTTCTGTCAGTGGCATTCAATGTGATGTACTGTTTCTGTCAGTGGCATTCAATGCGATGTACTGTTTCTGTCAGTGACATTCTATGCAATGTACTGTTTCTGTCAGTGACATTCAATGCGATGTACTGTTTCTGTCAGTGACATTCAATGCGATATACTGCTTCTGTCAGTGACATTCAATGTGATGTTCTATTTCTGTCAGTGACATTAAATCCGATATACTGTTTCTGTCAGTGGCATTCAATGTGATGTACTGTTTCTGTCAGTGACATTCTATGCGATGTACTGTTTCTGTCAGTGACATTCAATGCGATGTACTGTTTCTGTTGGTGACATTCTATGCGAAGTACTGTTTCTGCCCTCTTATTTGACAAAACTAAATAAAGGTGACCCCCAGATATGAATGCAATGAAACAATGAGAATGTTAAAAGGGAAGGATTAAAATGGATCTGATCTTGTTGGTGTGTCCAAAACAAATGCCTGCCAACTTCACTTTCTGATACAGCTTAGATGGGAGTTCCATCCCTTCATTCCTAGCTCATGGTTGTGACCAACTAACCTGTTAAATTACCTTATCCAGTGCTTAAAGTAGATCAGTCATGTAGAGACAGGTGCAAATTGAGATCCGGTGGATTACAACAAACCTCTCCAACTCATGCCCATTAGGCAAGGTCACCCAGTGAGAACTCTCAAGCAATGCTGTCAACTTGTTTGAATCTGGGATTTCATTTTAGTAGCAGCCTGAGGTAGTGTGCCTCTCGAAGATAAAAACAGTTTAGGACTGATTTTGAACATGACAGTTAGGAGCTCAGCCATCCTGATTAAAAGATAACAATCATCATCGTGTAACCCTTCCAGCTTGCCAGGTACGGTGGTGTTGAACGGACTCTGGCCAGTGTTGTCTGTCCATATAGGTCTCTCTCTCCACCCTCCCATTCGGGTTTGGTACCGAAAATAAGGTCCTGTTAACACCAACCTACACATATGGGATACCTACAAGTTCCGCATAACCCCATGTGTGCCCGAAACGCACTCACTTCCTCTTTAAATGCCTCACAAATAAATACCTTAAAAAAATGTACATTTACAATGGGAGCACCGTAACCTGGCGAGCCTGCTGCTAGAGCGCAGGGCAACGCGGCGGCGGCAGCCATCTGGCGGGAGTGCGGCGTACCACTAGGTGGGCCTGTCGCTAGAGCGCAGGGCAGCACGGCGGCGGGAGCCATGTGGTGGAAGTGCGGTGTACTGCTAGCTGAGGACTCTCTCAGCAGATGGCTCCAGTGTGGTCTCGTCAAGACTTTCTCTAGGGTTCAATCCTTTGCAAATGTAAAAATTGCTGTAGAGGAAACTCCCGAGCAAACAATAACCGATGAATTAGTTGTAACATCGAATATTGTCTACAAAGAGGTGCTGTGACAAGTACAAAACACTGTTCCACATAATTCTTTGTGTTCTCATGTACGTATGCCGTTTAACAACAATAAATACATTTCTTCAATATTTAAAACTTCGTTCATTCTCCCACATTCTTCCCTACTACCCCATAAACCTACATTCATGCTGCAAAAGCTTGCACGGGCCCACTAGTCTTTTACTATTCTTTCAGAGTCTTTTTTTTTTTGTTGAAAGCAATTTCCTCTTCTGCTTGGCCTATCACAATCAAGGGTTTTTCTGTTATGGTCTCCCCTAGCCTTTAGTAGTCCCTTACTTCATCTGCAAGGCAGCAGATAACAATACTGCCCTTTATTTTCACCCTGCATTTGTTATGGTTCTATATTTATACTTCGTCGCCTTCATGGTGTAGTGGTCAGCGTGCTTAGCTGCCACGCCGGAGGGCCAAAGTTCGATTCCCAGCTCTGCCACGAAATTCGAAAAGTGGTATGAGGACTGGAACAGGGTCTACTCAGCCTCGGGTGGCCCAAATGAGTAGAGGGGGTTCGATTCCCACCTCGGCCATCCTCGAAGTGGTTTTCCGCGGTTTCCCACTTCGTCCGGGCAAATGCCGGGATGGTACCTACTGTCAGGCCACGGTTGCCTCCTTCCCTCTTTCTTGTCTATCCCACCCATTCTTCCCAACCCTCACGAGGCCCCCTATTTGCTTTGCAAGTGAGGCCGCCTGGGCGAGGTGCTAGTTCCACCTCGCCAGTTGTATCCCACGAACCGATGTCAAGCTCCTGGACACTGCCCTCGCCGAGTCTGTGGGAAAAGCCTGTCTTGAGGGTAAACTGACAAAAAGAAAAATATTATCCTTCGAAGACATGGCAACCCAGAAAAGCAGAAAAATGTTATCATATAATTGGTCCTATTGATTATTGTTGTTTTAAGGAACAAAACTTTAGGCCATTGCTCCTATATAATAGATCAGACTGTCTGCAGCTGCTTTAACTCGTTTCCGAGTATAAATCTTCTACTTAGAAAGTTTCCTTATTGAAGTTTTAATTGGAAATAAAATGTCATAAATATATATTAAATTGAATACACCCTAGTCAATAAATAATGAAAATAGAATACATGGCCCTCTTCAGTATTTTTTTTCTAAAATAAATCAAAACTATTTGAATTACAAACCAAGTTACTGAATCAATATTTAATTGGGTTTTCCTTTTCTTTGATAAAATGTTTTCATAAAAACTATTCAAAAAGTAGATCTGTAACAATTTGGGCTTTAAAATAATGGTACTCTAAAATAATTTTCTGAAAAATACGTACAGTATATCTAAAATATCTGGTGATAGTATTTTTTTTTTTTTTCATAAATAGATTTAATAAATTTTTTAAATATCTTCAGATGGTTTTTCATCAGATGAAATAAAGCACTTTACTGAGGGGAGCATGGGTTGGAAATTTATTGTATTTATCCTTTGTTTCAATGAAAATCTTATATGTGGTATGGATAAAGCTGATCGTCTTTGACTGAGAAAATGCCGCGTTGATAACCAACTTCAACATAGATATCAACACGACAATCCATTCCAAGCGTAAAACAAGCATACACACAGATCACATGGAATTGTTGGGTGACGTGGTTGTGCTGCAAGGAGTTTTCATGCTTGTTGCTTGGCCTCTTCATGTCTACAACGTTCCCCTTCTAACATTTTCTCAGCACTTGGGATGGTCTGACGCCAAGTTGGACGATCTTCAGCAAGTGTGTCTCAGGCTTTTGAATCGAGACCTGCCAACCTCATATGAGATCAGACTGGACATATACATAGTAGTGGAAGCAAAAGCTTCTGAAACATACCAGTATGTTCATAGCTCATCTATGAATAGAGTAGCTAAAATGTTTGAGCTTAGGTTGATCAAACTGTAGTTTGAAATCAATACAGCTTCAGTGTGACAAAAAGAAAGTCATACATAATCATAATTATTATGAACAAAATATATTTTAACCATAATATTTTAAATATTCTTTACAACTAAATTTTACAAGACTAAATAAAAAAAATAACAAAGCAATCTCAAAACCAAATTACAAAAATAACTTTGTAGGGTCAGCAACATCAAAGTTATTCACCCCCAATAAAACAATCGATGCCATCGGACACTAACTTGTATTCACAATTGAAGTATTTCCCAAAACACACCATAAACATTGCATATATTTCAGACACATTTTGATGATTTAATGAGGGGGGGGGGGGACTATTGTATCGCATACACCTCATACCATGCCTTCCAGCTAGAAGACACAAAATAGCTCATTTAATGCAAAGATAATCCCAAAATAGCAACATTTAATTGATTCACTTTTTTTTTATACAGAGAGAGAAAAATCTAATTAACTGCCCCGACCAGAGTTTCCAACGAGATCAGTCTCAGAATCAGTTCACAAGAATAAAACAATTACTTTCATGGCCGATAACAAATTGAAGGTTGGGGATATTTAGCCATTTTGTTTACTAGTCAGCCTATGTTACTGTTGCTAAATCATGATCATTATTATCACAGTTTTTTATGTGTGGCTTCTACTGGTTTCATGGAGTAAGTCAGTCCAAATTTCTAAACTGAAGCAACATTTCTGTCCATGGGGTTTACTACCTTGTAGTAAATCATAACTCTTCCCCCTCCCCCACATTTTCTATAACACGCACAGTCATTTCCAGCCAAGCCTTGAGCCAGCACACAATACATGTACTGAGCATTTGGCTGAAATGAGATACATCATCATCTAGGGACATTAACCGACAGTAAATGAGAATTTCACTGCAGTTCAGATAAGTGATGCTAAAATGATTCATCAATTGTAGCAGAAGTTAAATTTGTTATAGATTCATTTTTTTCTCCCCAGCCCCTATCAATTTTGTGTCTTCTTTATTACATATCAATTATTTCTACTGTATACAAGGCTATAAATATATTTGGCACACATTATGTCACTCAGATACTGTATACAAAATAAACATTCCAATTATAA
The DNA here is from genome assembly GCA_946902985.2 of Meconema thalassinum. Classification (NCBI taxonomy): domain Eukaryota; kingdom Metazoa; phylum Arthropoda; class Insecta; order Orthoptera; family Tettigoniidae; genus Meconema; species Meconema thalassinum. The sequence continues at coordinate 13,198,687 of OX336392.1, read as the reverse complement.
CACAATATTGGCTGTGAACACAGCTTCACAGCAAGAACAGGGTTTGATACAATTTCAGCAGTGATTGACTATGACTCTGAAAAAAAGGAATGCTACAAAATACATTAGATGTGTAGTCTTGGAAAAAAAAAAAAAATCTTAGAGCACCTTGCTTCACATTAAATCATAAATTTCATTATTTTCTTTAGCAACTGTTACAGCATCAAGCCTAGTCTTCAAGCCTCTGTGAATGAAAGTGGTGCCATCTTCCCTATTGGGAGTCGGTTTTGCTTTTACCTCCCACTTTTAAATGGTTAAACACCATCGCCTCTCTGCATTTTCTTTTCCCTCTTTAGCTTAATTCATTAGAAACTGCCTGAAAAAAGAAAGAAAGAAAGAAAGAAAGAAAGAAAGAAAGAAAGAAAGTGGTAATTAACAGAAAAGGAAGGGAAAAAATAAGTTGTTACACTCTACTAATACCGGTAATAAAATTATCTGTTTTACAACCCTTTTAACAACTGCGGCTTTTAGAGACGCCGGGGTGCCAGAAATTTGCCTCAAGGGAAACTTTAACGTGCCAGTAAATCTACTGACATGGCTCCCTCGCATTTGCGCACCCTCAAATGCCAACTGACTGAGACAGGATTTGACCCTGCAAGCTCGGGCATAGAGGGTGAGAATGTTACCGCTGCGCCATGCAGCCAGTCAAATTACACTCTATTGTACAGAGGTGCGGGAATTGCCAGACTCAATGCCAGTTTTCCAACATTTCATTTATATTTTATGCAGTAAAAGTGTTAGCAGGGGCTGAAATTACAGTTGTTGAAATGTTTAACCAATGGTCTTATTTATTTATTTCATGCTTCCATCTTGCCAACCGACTAGCAAACTACAAGCCAAATGTTGTATTCCGTGGTGAAAAACTGAAGTACAACCTATTCCCAAAATACCTAGGTGTCACCCTGGACTGAACTTTGAGCTACAAAGAACACCTCACCAAGCTCTCTCACAAAATTTCCACCAGAAATAACATCCTGCATAAGCTTTGCGGTAGTTCATGGGGAGCCACGGCGGACTGCTTAAGATTAACGGGTATCAGTCTAGTCTATTCTGCAGCGGAATACTGTGCTCCAGTATGGTTGGAAAGTGCACATGTGCATAAAGTGTGAGCCATTTTTATGAGATATATAAGTTACTCCTTTGTGCCATTTTTATCTGACGTGATCAATGCACGCCTTTGTGAAACCTTGGCTGTGAAGCTATTAATAGCCCTCTGTCTTAATACCATATATGGACATATCTGCATCTTGTCCTCTTATTGGCCAGTGATTTATATTTTGGAAGGGGTCGTGACCAATCAAATTTTAGCACGCAGTTACCTTTGTTTTGCGTCGTCATTTGCTTTGTTTCGAGGCATTTCTTCCTTGCAGCCAAGTAGGCTAGACGTATTCCGATATTCTAGGGAAAGTGCCCGCGTTCAAGGTGAAACCATGGCGAGGTGTCTGTATGTCGTAATCAGTAATTGCTTTACTGTAGTTCTGTTTCATATTTCGGTAATTTAAAACTCTTTTTCTGTGTTATTTTTCTTTTGGTCGCGTGTACTTGTCCCCTCCCGATATTTTCCCTCCGCCCTTTGTGTGCGTGTAATTGCTGGTGAGTTTTGTTTTGTATGATAGTGTTATTTTCATTTATTTTGATAACGTAGTTTTTGTACTTTAAGGGTTGAAAGTCATGTATGTGGGCTTGTCTTCGCTTTACTCTGGTGTGCTTGACGGTGGGTTTGCCTACCTTGTAGGGGGCATCTTTGGGTCTGTCATCCAGAGTGTATCTTATCGTAGAACAACATAACGGGATCGGAGATTATTTTTCTTGCTTCCCGTAATGCTTTGTTCTTTATCTTAAAGAGTTCACAAAAGGAGGTCTCGCCTTTGCTATTTTGCTGGTGACCTAACCTGTGATATTCTTGTGTCTGTGAATGCCCATATTTTGCGCATCACATATTTTCGTCGTCTTTGTGTGCCCTTATCTCCTACGCATACTTTCAATTTTTAAAGTATATTTTTGGCTTTGCCGATAATTTAATGTAATTTTTACTTTTGTCTAAATTCCTATTTTTCTCGTAACTCACTAGATCTTGCATGTGCCTCCGCGTCTTTCTTCCTCATTCCTCCCCTCCCTCTCACCCCTCTCCACCCCGTTCTGAACCATTGTACCCCCCTCCTATTTTGTTCATCCCTTTTGACACGCTTTGTCTAAATTTTTAGAACGTATCTTGACTTCGTTGAGTGTAGTCGTTTCTGAGTTTTGTCTTTTTATTTAATTGCGACATACTTACATTTAGTCATCGTTTCATCTTGCCTTGAACACGTTACCTTAACTTATCTTATTTTATTTCATTTTAATATAATTTAATTTAGTATATTTTCGATTTTCTTCCTAATTTGTATTTTTTTCTTGCGGTAAATTAATTTTGTGTTTAATTTGTTGGTCATTTCTCTTCCTGCTTTTAATATCTCTGGGATCGTTGTACATTGTGGTTCTTATTTAAATACATTTTATCTTTGCCTAAGTATCTCTGCTTTTGCGTCACGTCTTATTTTAATTTTAGTAACCTTCTTCGAGTTTTGTCTGGTTTTTACTACATTTTGGTTTGTCGGTCTTATTAGCGTACTTGTGACGTTAATACGACCTACACGGCCTCTGATTTAAATTTGTTCATCTTTGGATTTTACTGTAGTTTAATTTTGATTAGCTTTCCCCCTTTCTTTTGGGATTGCTTTCTGGTTTGCCTTTTAAAATTTGGGCCCAGCGAAAGCCAAACAAGACTGCGATCTCCCAGTTTTTCTTTCTTCTATTTTATTTTTATTTTATATTTCTTCGGGGATAGGGGAAGAGCTTCAGCTACGTTTCCACTGACGTCTGCTGCGTACGTAAGTATATGTTTATTTCTATTATTTCATCTTAAGTTGCGTACAAATGGATTTCAGAGCGTGGTTTTGAGACAAAATCACCTTTCTAATTTAACAATTTTTTTCCAGCTGATCGTTCCTGAGACTTCGAGCTGAATTGCATTGTGAAACGTTTCCATCCTTTTCGTACCTATAGTATAATGTTGTCTTTCTGAGTTTTAAGGTGCTGAGAATTTCATGAAAGAAGGGAAAGGTCTGGTATGGTCTATCAACATTTGAAAAACACACAGCCGCAAACAGTATGTTTCGTGTGAGGATGACGACTTGGTGCCCGTGAGTAAATTACCACGTGGGAAAGCAACATCTTACGGTAATGTGATGTGCACTTATTTATTTCTTCTCGTAATACTGTTTAGATACCTTTTATATTTTTGAAGTAGTTTGAAATTAGTAGTCTTTGTAGTCCTTTTTCTTATCTCGTTGGTGTGTACCGTGCTGTGTTTTTAATATTTTTCGTCATGGATAAATCTATTAAGCAGGAAGTTCGTTTACCGTCCTATAATTTTGAGTCGTTGACTGCACCTATTTCTTCAAGTAAGGCTATTCCAGAACCCCAATTTTTTAGTGTACCGAAGGACTTACTTATGTTTGACCCGTTGTCTAGTGGCTACGTTTCTAATCCTACCAGTGGTGGTCATTCTGACAACGTTGCATCCATTGTGAGCAGGTGGAATCTTACTTTTTCCGGGGAGAATAACACATCTTCAGTTTTTTGGTTCATTCAGAGGATTGAGGAACTGTGTCAGTGCCATGACATAAGTCCCGATAAGATAGTTCGTTGCCTACCAATTTTACTTTCTGGTAAAGCGTTGCAGTGGTACAGGGTGTCACCATTCCATTACACTTCATGGAACGAATTTGTGTGCAACATAAAAGCCCGTTTCACTCCCCAAGATTTCGCGTATGCTTTGAAACAGGAAATCTACGCTCGAACTCAGGGCCCCTCCGAGAAGATTGACGATTATGTCACGGCTGTACGCCTCCTCACAGCCAATTTGCCTCAGCCATTCCACCCACAGGAACTTTTCGAAATTATTTATAGGAATTTAAATCCTATATATAAGTACTTCATACGTCGCATTTCGGTACGCTGTATTGAGGACATAATTCTACATGGACGTGAATATGAGAACAATTCTCGGTCGAGTTTGAGTTATGTTCCACCCCCTATTTCCCACGAAGTCATGTTTCCTGAACTAGCTTGTGCGACTAGCACACAGCATGCATTTACTTCTGTGGCCCATCCCGTTATCTCAAACAAGACTGTCTCTTTTAATCTCCCCTCTCGTCCTCCCATAAATCACGTCCAAAGTGATAGTCACGCTGCCAGCCAAACTCATTCTACCTCCCGTGTCCACAATAATCCTCCAGATACCAAACGTGTCTCCGCAAATATCTTATGTTGGAATTGCAACAATCACGGTCATAACTTCCGTGAATGTGCCGCTAGATCCCGTAAGTTCTGCTACGGTTGTGGGATGTCAGATGTGACTAAATTGACCTGTCCAAATTGTAATTTCAACCAGGAAAACTGTTGAAGTGCTGTCCTGAGTTCGACCCGTCGGGCAGCCCTAAAAGCAGGTATCGCGATCCTTATCTTTGTTTTGCTTCTGTATCGCAACCTTGGGTCACATTATCTTTTCATCATGTCACAACTCAAGCCATTTTGGATTCTGGAGCCACGGAGAGCTTTATCCTTCGCTCTGTGGCGGAACAAATTCCAGCGCTGCGCATCTGTCCTCACGAGGATGGACGTGAGCGAAAGTTCGTGTCAGCTGGTTCATCTACTATCAACGTTACCGGTACTGTTTTATGTCATCTCAAGATCCATGGTTTTTCATGGGATCACCAGTTCCACGTAGTTGATAATTTATCCACCCAAGTCCTTTTAGGGACAGATTTCATGCGCAAAACAGGTTTACAATTAGATTTTGCGAGTAATTCATTTAGCTTTCTGTTTCGTTCCAACAAACAATTCCCGTTCGAAGAATGCACCTCTCGTGTTAGTGAAGTGTCCACAGTGCATTCTGTCCAGCTGCCTCTGTCGTTATTTTCAGAAGAGCGTGATGTGCTGAGTGATTTGGTGAACGAATTCTCGGATGTCCTCACAGATAAATTAGGTTCAGCGGTAGGTCACGAATGTCATATCGATCTCACAGATAATGTCCCGGTTCGATCCCCGCCATTTGCATGTTCACCTCCAAAGCTGTTGGCTATGAGAAAATATGTCAAAGAGCTACAAGATAAAGGAGTAGTCGTTCCTTCCAAGTCGGCGTATGGTTCTCCAGCTTTTCTGATTCCCAAGAAAGACGGCGAATATAGATTAGTTGTCGACTACAGGAAGCTGAATAAGAAGGTTGTTTTTGACAATTTTCCGTTACCTACACTCGACAGCGCTTTTCAGCATTTTCATGGAGCTAACTATTATTCTATTATTGATCTCAATTCCGCATATCATCAAATTCCGTTGGACGCCGAGAGCCGTGATTTTACCGCCTTTTCCACACCTTTTGGGTTATTCACATTCAATAGATTGCCTATGGGTATCGCTGTCGGAGCACAAATTCTTAGTCGTGTGTTAGATGATCTCTTGGGTGACTTGAAATTTAAGTTTGTCTTCAATTATTTAGATGACCTTGTTGTTTATAGCAAATCTTTTGAGGAGCACGTAACTCATCTCCGTGAAGTTTTCTCTCGCCTCAGAAAAGCGGGACTCACTATCAATCCCGAAAAGACCTCTTTGGCCCGCACGCAGATCAAGTTTTTAGGACATGTGCTGTCGACTAACGGTATTAGCGTCATGCCTGATAGAGTTGAATGTATTAAGAATCTACCGGTGCCTACCTCTGTGAAAGCTCTACGCCGTGCCATGGGCATGTTTGGGTTTTATTCCAGGTTTATCAGACATTTCTCAGATATTTCGGCTCCATTGAATGCCCTCAAAAAGAAGAACGCTAAATTTATATGGGGTCCAGAGCAAGATAAAGCTTTTAACACTTTAAAAGAGAGTCTTATATCTGCCCCTGTGTTGCAAGCTCCAGATTTCGAGTCTAGGTTCTTCCTCCATTGCGACGCTAGTGATCTAGCTGTGTCAAGCGTTTTAAGTCAACACGTGGACGGGAAGTTTGCGCCTGTAGCTTTTGCTAGTCGCATGCTTAATGAACATGAACGTCGCTATTCCATCTTTGAAAAAGAGTCCCTTGCTGTTGTCTTTGGCTGCGAGAAATTCAGGAGTTTCCTAGAACATCGCCATTTCACTGTCTACACCGATAATGAAGCTCTGAGATGGAGCATGTCGCATGTAAAGAAACTTGGTCGTATCAATCGGTGGATTTTGAGACTATCGTCGTTCAAGTTCGACATTGTACACATGAAAGGTAGTGAAAACTCTGTGGCTGATTGTCTCTCGCGCATGTTCGAGGATTCCACTATTTCCGCTCCTAGTCAAATTGTTCCTCCTTCTGTCGAAACTTCACCTCAGGAAATGCCTGAAAATGTGTTTTTATTACAGTTTAGTCCATGGTCCTTCGTAGATATACGTAAGTTTCAGGCAGATGATCTTTATTGTCGTGAACTCCGTGAGAAAATTACCAACAAGGACCCCACTGTGAATGAATTTTGTGTCCGTAATGATGTAATTGGCCGTCTCCTCCCTGGTTCAAACTCCTTCAGAATTTTCGCCCCTGAGAATGTTCGTAATATGCTCTTAACATACTATCATTCTTCGGCTATAGGCTTACACGTTGGAATGTACCGTACTTTACGCAAAATTGACTCTGAATTCTATTGGCCTACAATCAAACCAGATGTGTTTGATTTTGTAAAAAAATGTCACACCTGTCAACGCTCTAAACCAGCGCAAAATACGCAGATAGGTTTGCATAGTGCTCATGTTGTTACTCGTCCTGGAGAACGGTTATTTATTGACATATTCGGTCCTATGACACGTTCTAAGTCTGGTCATCAGGCGATTTTGACAGTGATCGACGGTTTTTCTAAGTTTGTCTGGCTCTTTCCTGTTAAGGACATTTCTGCAAAAGGGACGGTCCATTTATTATGTAAGCATATTTTTGCTATATTTGGCCCGCCCAAGTTCCTTGTTACCGATAATGCTACCATCTTCAAGTCCAAAACTTTCATATCTATGACCTTCAGTTGGGGCATTAATCACGTGTTATTGGCGCCATTCAGACCACAAGGCAATCAGGTAGAGAGATTTCATCGTAATCTGAAAGCTTGTCTAACCGCCTTCCATAATGTGGAACAATCCAATTGGGATGTTAACTTGCATTATTTTACCTTAGGTTTTAATACCTCGTTTCATTCGTCTATTCAAACCACACCTGCGGAATTGTTTATAGGCCGTAAACTTGTTGATCCCCTGATGCTCCGTTGGAATATCGAGTATTTGTCTATCCCGTCTCGAACCGTCTCTACTCAAGAGAAATGGGATTCCGCCGTCGCTAACCTTAAGCGGGCTAGACAGAAGGTCTCAGCACGGTACAACCAGCGTAGAAAACCTGTTCATTTTCAGATAGGAAATAGGGTTTTGGTACGACTACACCCTATTAGTAACGCAGCTTCCGGCATCTCCAGTAAACTGTGTTTGCGGTGGTCCAAACCAAGGACCATAACCAGGTTCCTGAACAACGTGACTGTGGAAATGATTTCTGATGACGATCCTCAACTCATTTCTGTTTCTCATGTAGCAAATCTTAAGAAATACCATGAATGATGTGGTGTCTGTGTAATTATTTGTTTATCTAGAGTATGTATTTCTTTCAGTGTTTTGACGCGGCGATCCCAGTGTTGATGTTTTTACAGGATCCCTGCCTGTTTATTTTAGTTTAGTGTGTCCATGATTGTTTTCAGTATCTCTTAACCGTCCGCCTGTGTTATCGCGCGCTGTTTTCTTTCTCTCTCCCTTACCCCACACCGCATCCAAGTTGTGTAATATCATTTTATCAATGGTTGTGACGACAGAACATTCCATTGGAAATACAGGGTGCTCCACAGATTAAGTTTTATTAACCATTTATACCACAATGTAACTGTTTTTTTTTTTTTTTTCTATATTAGGAATATTGGGAGGAAAGAAAATCTCTGCAGCCTTGACGTCAACTGCAATGGTCCTGGGTTCCCCCTTGTTCATCTTCAGGCCTTTGGATTACAACTTCTCGTTATTCTTCGGAAATTTCAAAAACAGAAAAATGTTATTCCTTGTGAGATAACTCATAACTTATATGTTAATATTTTTTTTCTCCCTAGTCAAAATTTGCTGCCAACGTGTTTAGTGGATTGAGTGTTTTGTGTGATAAGGTCGGTACCACCTTCTCTCATGGGACGCTGCTTCGCTGGCATTTTGGGCAGCGGATTTTGTATTCGTTGCGTTTTTGCACCTAATTTTAATTTTTCTAGGTTTACTTAGCCAAAATTCCCCTCACTCACTTAACTGCTTGTGCGTTTGATGTATACTTCAAAGAGATGGACTTGTGCTATACCAAGCCTCTGTGAAAGGCAAAGAGTTTGGAACTCTAATGTGAGCTACTCCGTGTGTTTGTGTGATATGAGACTCTCTCCTTGCGAGCCATTTTATGAATGAAACAAGAGTGCATCTTATTCCATATATACAAAAAAAAAATGTTTTGTGTTTGTATTTTTGTAAACATTTTTTTTTTTCAAGGAAGTGGGGGAATTTTGAGCCATTTTTATGAGATATATAAGTTACTCCTTTGTGCCATTTTTATCTGACGTGATCAATGCACGCCTTTGTGAAACCTTGGCTGTGAAGCTATTAATAGCCCTCTGTCTTAATACCATATATGGACATATCTGCATCTTGTCCTCTTATTGGCCAGTGATTTATATTTTGGAAGGGGTCGTGACCAATCAAATTTTAGCACGCAGTTACCTTTGTTTTGCGTCGTCATTTGCTTTGTTTCGAGGCATTTCTTCCTTGCAGCCAAGTAGGCTAGACGTATTCCGATATTCTAGGGAAAGTGCCCGCGTTCAAGGTGAAACCATGGCGAGGTGTCTGTATGTCGTAATCAGTAATTGCTTTACTGTAGTTCTGTTTCATATTTCGGTAATTTAAAACTCTTTTTCTGTGTTATTTTTCTTTTGGTCGCGTGTACTTGTCCCCTCCCGATATTTTCCCTCCGCCCTTTGTGTGCGTGTAATTGCTGGTGAGTTTTGTTTTGTATGATAGTGTTATTTTCATTTATTTTGATAACGTAGTTTTTGTACTTTAAGGGTTGAAAGTCATGTATGTGGGCTTGTCTTCGCTTTACTCTGGTGTGCTTGACGGTGGGTTTGCCTACCTTGTAGGGGGCATCTTTGGGTCTGTCATCCAGAGTGTATCTTATCGTAGAACAACATAACGGGATTGGAGATTATTTTTCTTGCTTCCCGTAATGCTTTGTTCTTTATCTTAAAGAGTTCACAAAAGGAGGTCTCGCCTTTGCTATTTTGCTGGTGACCTAACCTGTGATATTCTTGTGTCTGTGAATGCCCATATTTTGCGCATCACATATTTTCGTCGTCTTTGTGTGCCCTTATCTCCTACGCATACTTTCAATTTTTAAAGTATATTTTTGGCTTTGCCGATAATTTAATGTAATTTTTACTTTTGTCTAAATTCCTATTTTTCTCGTAACTCACTAGATCTTGCATGTGCCTCCGCGTCTTTCTTCCTCATTCCTCCCCTCCCTCTCACCCCTCTCCACCCCGTTCTGAACCATTGTACCCCCCTCCTATTTTGTTCATCCCTTTTGACACGCTTTGTCTAAATTTTTAGAACGTATCTTGACTTCGTTGAGTGTAGTCGTTTCTGAGTTTTGTCTTTTTATTTAATTGCGACATACTTACATTTAGTCATCGTTTCATCTTGCCTTGAACACGTTACCTTAACTTATCTTATTTTATTTCATTTTAATATAATTTAATTTAGTATATTTTCGATTTTCTTCCTAATTTGTATTTTTTTCTTGCGGTAAATTAATTTTGTGTTTAATTTGTTGGTCATTTCTCTTCCTGCTTTTAATATCTCTGGGATCGTTGTACATTGTGGTTCTTATTTAAATACATTTTATCTTTGCCTAAGTATCTCTGCTTTTGCGTCACGTCTTATTTTAATTTTAGTAACCTTCTTCGAGTTTTGTCTGGTTTTTACTACATTTTGGTTTGTCGGTCTTATTAGCGTACTTGTGACGTTAATACGACCTACACGGCCTCTGATTTAAATTTGTTCATCTTTGGATTTTACTGTAGTTTAATTTTGATTAGCTTTCCCCCTTTCTTTTGGGATTGCTTTCTGGTTTGCCTTTTAAAATTTGGGCCCAGCGAAAGCCAAACAAGACTGCGATCTCCCCGTTTTTCTTTCTTCTATTTTATTTTTATTTTATATTTCTTCGGGGATAGGGGAAGAGCTTCAGCTACGTTTCCACTGACGTCTGCTGCGTACGTAAGTATATGTTTATTTCTATTATTTCATCTTAAGTTGCGTACAAGTGGATACCAAGCTGAATGATACTATGCGTTGCATAACCGGCACCATAAAGTCAACCCCTCGCCACTGGCTACCAGTACACAGCCACATTCCACCACCTCACCTGAGGAGGAAGGAAGCTCTGGTCAGAGAAGCAAAGAAGATCTATGCTTCTCCCTCATTACCAATACACCAGGAGTTCTGCCACCCACCACCGAAGCGACTTCATTCGAGGAGACCAACCAGTTTATTGGCCGACCAACTTCTGGCAAATCGATTCAACCTAAACCAATGCTGGCAGGACGAGTGGTCAAACTCAACGTCTGGAACTAGTGCCCAGGAGATCAACCCAACGGTAAAAATACAAGGATTTGACCTTCCTAGAAAATTATGGTGTCGCCTCAATAGACTGAGAACCAGGCACGGCCGTTGCAATTACCTATGCCATAAGTGGGGTTGGATAGATTCCCCATTGTGTCAATGCAATGAGGAGGAACAGACATGGACCATATCATCCAGCGCTGCCCTCTACACGCCTACTCCGGGAGCCCTAGTGATCTGTTTCATCTTCGAGAATGTACTGTGGAATGGATCCAAAACTTGAACTTGGATTTGTGATTTGTTTTTATGTAATTCACCATACGATTAAATAAATAAATTTATTTATATAGTTTACGCCCACATTGGAGCGAATACATTTTATAATTTTCACTAAAAGTGGAGCCTTGCTAATGTAAAATATAACTGATTACTAGGGCCCGGATGTTGATGACATGTCATCTTTTTACTGAGCAGTCTAAAACAATGCTGAAGTACATAGAAACTCCGGACGGGCCACCCCCTCTTCAAACATCTCATTTTTATTTTGCATCTTTTTGCATTTTTTGCTACTTTTCCATCTTAAGAGCATTTTTAAGTTTGGTAGACTTTTGGTCATATTTTAGAGAAATCAGCCTTTTAAGGTCTTTTCTTTTTCCAATTTAGTCATGTCACAGCTTTTTTATATGAGGGAGTTACGTCTCTCAGAGTTAAGAAGAAGCTAGTAGCTATGAACATAAACCTTTTGTTAAGTACTAGAAATCTATTTTGATTGACTTTTCAGTTTGAGCTTCAAAATTAAATAAGAACATCACGGACATCAAGGTTATACCATCGGAGAACCTGGATAGCGACCATCGATTGCTGGTAATGAACCTGAGAGGGAGTAAGGAGAAGAAAGGGACTGAGAACCAGGAAATACGTATAAGGATATGGAAACTGAAAGAAGGGGATAGAAGGGTCGAGTACCTCAAAATGGTAAAGGAAGGAATTCCAACAGATGAAGAAAGAGGGGTGGAAGAGGAATGGGCTAGATTTAAGAAGACACTAGTAGGAGCAGCAGAAGCAGTATGTGGGAGGACAAGTAGTAAGAAGAGGTGGAATGAGAAGACAAAAGATATAGTAAGGGAAAAGAATAGAGCCTTTAGGAGGTGGTATCAAAATAGGACGGTAGAGAAAAGGGAAGAGTACCAGGCAAGAAAGAAGGAGGCGAAGAGAGTAGTGGCTGAGGAGAGAAGAAAGTGGATGGAAGAGTGGACAAAGATGATGAAGGAGGATAGTGAAGGTACAAAAAAGGTCCTGTATAGGATGGTAAAAAATAAGAGGCGGAAGGATCCTACGGATTATGTTAGAATGGTGAACAAAAGGGGACAAGAGAGAGAATATAGGGAAGAACTGAAGAAAATGTGGAAAGAATATTTTGAAGAACTTCTGAACCCAAATGGAAAAGATGGTGAGGAGGAAGAAATCGGGGAAGAGGAAGATGAACTGCAAACAGAAAAGGACTTAACATGGAAAGAAGTGGAAGATGCAGTGAACAAGACGAAAGGAGGGAAGGCACCGGGTGTGGATGAGTTGAGTGTGGAGATGGTGAGAGCAGCAGGAGGGGTGGGGATACAGTGGTTGTACCGAGTGATGAGGACAGCATGGAAGGAAAGGAAGACCCCAGAGGACTGGAAAAAAGGAATAATTGTCCCGATCTTCAAGAAAGGTAGTAGAACAGATTGCAGAAACTATCGGGGAATAACACTGATGAGTCATTGTGCAAAGATCTTCGAGAAAATTTTGGAAAAGAGAATTAGGACAAGGATAGAAGGAGGGATGAGGGAAGAACAACATGGCTTCAGAGCAAGAAGGTCCACAGTGGATTTGATTTTTGCTGTAAGGCAGTTACAAGAACAGCACTATGAGTATGGAACAGATCTACTGATGGCCTTCCTGGACATTGAGAAAGCATATGACAGTGTATGCAGAAACAAAGTATGGAAGTCCCTGGAGGATAGAGGAGTAGAGAAATGGACTATAAAGAGGGTAAAGGAGATGTACAAGGGAAGCATGAGCTGTGTGAAAGTGGGAGGAGAGATCAGACTGGTTGGAACAGAGAAACGGCCTGAAACAAGGAAGTGCACTGTCACCGTTACTTTTCATTGTGGTGATGGATGACATAATGACCCGAGTGGCACAAGTAATTGGGGAAGGAAAGATGAAAGCAATGGTGTTTGCAGATGATTTGATGATTTGGGGAATCAAGGAGGAGGTGGTACAGGAACAGTTGGACGTGTGGGAAGGAATAATACAAGGATATGGGATGAAATTTAGCGGTGAGATGGTGATCACAACAAGGAAGAAGGAAATAACCACAACGGGAATAACAATTGGTGGGGAACAGCTGAAGAAAGTGGAGAGTTTCAAGTATCTAAGAAGCCTGATACAAGATAATGGAAGAAACGATAGAGAAATAAATGAGCGGGGAAGGCAGGCAGAAGCATTTCGGAGGAGTGTGAGAAGCATGTTATGGAGCAAGGATGTCCCTCAGAACAGCAAAAAGATCATATATCGGACGTACTATGTCCCTATCCTGACGTATGCCTCGGAGACTTGGGTTATGAAAGGAAGGGAGAAGAGCAGTGAGATGAGGTTCTTGAGAAGCAGTATTGGAGCTACAAAGATGGACAGAATAAGAAATGAGTGGACCAGAGAATTAATGAAGGAGGAACCATTACAGGATGGTATAGAGAAATCTAGACTTAGATGGTATGGACATGTAAAACGAATGGAGGAGAAGAGGATACCCAGGAGAGTACACGAGACGAAGTGGGAAGGAAAGAGACCGAGAGACAGGTGGCTGAAGGGGGTGGAAGAAAGTGTGAAGAAGAGAGGAGAAGACTGGACAAGGGTGGAGGCTGAGAGATGGTGGGAAGACAGAAGACGTTGGAGAGGCTTGTGTTCCAAACAGACCCGGCCAGTGGCTGGAAACTGTGCAAGATGATGATGATGATGATGATGATGAGTTTATTATTATAAGATCATTTTCTCCATTTTATAGTACATTTTTCGATTTGTTAGGTAATTTATTAGTCATTTTTGAAAATTTTAATTGCATTTTTTAAATTTTATACGGCATCAACATCCGGGCCCTAGTCTGATTTAGAGGATATATTCCAAAATCAATGAAAAAAGAGAAAACGAACCCAGCTTAGGTGTCCAGACGCAATTCCTTATGGGAAGTAAGTCCACAGTGAAGAAAACATTACTAAGCAGGGTAGCCTTTTTCTGGAGCGTGGCGCTCTATGGAAGTGAAACTTGGACTATTGGTGCAGAAGAAAAGAGGAGAATTGAAGTGTTTGAAATGTGGTGTTACAGGAGAATGATGAAGATCAGATGGGTAGATAGGGTTACAAACGAAGAGGTATTAAGACGAGTGGGAGAGGAGAGATGTTTCTGGTGACTGCTAAATGAAGAGAAGAGATAGGTTGGTAGGGAACGTACTACGACACCCAGGAATAGCAATCTTAGTTATGGAAGGAAGGGTCGAGGACAAGAATTGTAGGGGTAATCCAGGGTTAAACAGATTGCCTCGGATGTAGGGTGTGGTAGCTATGTAGTGATGAAACGATTAGCTCAGGACAGGGAGGCATGGAGGGCTGCATCAAACCAGTCAGAAGACTGAAGACTCAAACAACAACAATAAAATGGTCAATAAAATAAAAAATTGTAGTGGATTTAAATTCAAAATTTGAGTTTTATAATTTGCACACCTCTGTATTCTGCAATAAAGAAGTTAATATTGCAGTGATGAAACTCACTCTACATTGCTCAGTATTAAGAACGACCTTGTTGTTTGGAAGGCCGGTCCTGTAGTGTAGGGGTAGGGCGCCTGCCTCACACCCGGAGGTCCCGGGTTTGATTCCCGGGAATTTAGAAACCGACATGAGGGCTGGGACAGGGTGCACTTAGCCTTCTGAGGACAATTGAGAGGTTGTCTGACAACTTCAGTCACGAAGTCCAAGATTAACGGCCGAGGGTTCCCGACACGCTGACCACATTTCATGGGCTGTAGTGCCATGGGATTTGATTTAGTTTGTTGTTTGGAAGAGAGCTGGGTAGATTCAAGATATCTCGTACATAAGCTGGATATAACTGATATGAGAGTAGTATGAATGATTGCAGTCGCCTCCGTAGCGTAGCGGTCAGCGTGGTTATCTGCCGCCCCGGAGGTCCTGGGTTCAAGTCACGGCTCTGCCACGAAATTTGAAAAGTGGTATGAGGACTGGAACGGGGTCTACTCAGCCTCGGGTGGTCCTAATGAGTAGAGGGGGTTCGATTCCCACCTCAGCCATCCTCGAAGTGGTTTTCCGTGGTTTCCCCGGGATGGTTCCTACTGTAAGGCCACGGCCGCCTCCTTCCCTTTTCTTTGCCTATCCATCCTAGCCTTCCAATCCCTTCCCTCATGAGGCCCCTGTTTGCTTTGCAGGTGAACCCGCCTGGGCGAGGTGCTAAACCCATCTCACCAGTTGTATCCACTCTGATTAGATGTTCCCAGCTCGAGGACACTGCCTGAAAAATGGCGGCAGGGGTGAGTTCCCTCGCTGAGTCCGTGGGAGCCACCAACCTAGAGGGTAAATTCGATAAAATAAAAAAAAAGATTGCTGGGACGAAGGAATGAAAACAATGGCAGGTGGGTACTCATAATGAAGAGATACAGGTTAAATTAGAAATGAACACATTAGATGAGGCCTACTCAGAAGGTGTAATGAACTCGGCTTCATAGGCTGAGAGAAGCAGAGGCGTTGGTTAGATTCAGTCTTTAACGATTTCAAAGTGAGGGATATAGAAGCAGAAGAGGCCACAGAGCTAACTGCTAATAGGGGGGTAGATCATGGTTGCGACTCATTTACAAACAGAGGCTTGCCTACTAAACTGGAAGATGAAGGGTAAAATGGTCTCAAATGAAAATAATTTTTTAAGATGTGGAAATATTCTAATACAGCACATGCTTATGATAATACAGTGAAATTCTTTTGCTGGAGCGGTGCCGGGTGCGCGCCCCTTCTGTCAGCCAACGGAGCTCGTGCCCCAGGGTTACGCGAGGCGGAGGCGAGCTAACCAGGGTCATTAAAGTCATTAAGTCACTAAACTTTCATCAACGAGGGTGTGTAGTGTCAGCGCACAGATAAGAAGGTAACATAAACAGCAGCTGCAAGATTTAATTAAAGAAGCACAGATTTTTTTTTTTTCTTGGGAATCTGGATGACCTCACGTCACCAGTTAAAGGTTAGAACTTATCTTTTCACAGAAGATGCTGAAAATGTTCTCCTCCAGCTGACAAACAGTAACTTTGGAAGTTACATCGTTACATTATGTTGCTACTCCTGTTCCACCTGCGTGTTTACTGTGACTAATCGAAGCACGGATCTAAGCTCGTTTGATGTTCAATTGTGGGGTAATTTAAAATACCAAGTGTACAGATCAATTGCCCGTACTCTAGTGGAGCTGGAGAACAATATACAGCAGCAGATATCCCTCACAACAGAAGGGAATAACAACGCGTAAACGCTAATTTATTTACACGGTACAACGCCTGTCTGTCAGCCGAAGGAGAACACTCTCAGCATTTCCTGTGGATAGGCAAGTTCTTTAATCATGATTTGCTGGTGAATTTCCCAATTACTTTGTTACAGTTTCCACCTGCGTGCAATCCACGTGCGAGCTCAGTTGGCTGGCGGAAAGCGCGCGTGCCCGGCCGCTGGCCCCGCTCCAGCAAAAGAATCACCCTGTATAAAAAAGTATCGTATCTTTCTTTCATATCTATTTTTTATAAATATACCTAAAATTCTCATGAATTTTTAAAGCTACATCATTTGGATGACATGAATATAAAATAATGTAGCTATCCTTCGAGATTCACAGTCCAATCATTGAAATTGTACACTCTGCTCCAATAACAGATGCCAATTCTCTTAGCTAAGTAGCAAACCGTCTATATGCTCTTCCTAAAGGTAAATTCTACTATAAAAATGAGTATTTCGAGCCCAGCTCGACTCAGCTGATGGTACACTCGACGTCGCCCTCGCGAGGTAGACAGTCGAGCAGCGTGGCGACGGCTCGTGTGATGTAGGTCATGGTTCCGAAGCTGCCACTGGGGGCACTGTCGTAGAAGTGTTGGCAGATGTAAGCAGCTCCCCCGCAGAGGAGCCCTCCACACGAATTTATGCCCAATAAAATTGGGTCGTAAATATGTGTTTCCCCCTCAAAAAATCTACATGTGATTAATTATTAATTCCACTGATTACAAGGAGGGTATCTATGAATATATTGTCCACTTTCCAATACAAAACAATTTTTTACCTATCATACGATTTCATATTTCGATACATGTTTCGGCTTATTGGTCTTCTTCAGTCTTGCCGTGCCTTAGAATACGAGGCCTATATAATTAATATCCAACCTTGATGATGATGATGATTGTTGTTTTAAGGGGCCTAACATCTAGGTTACCGGCCCCTAATGGTTTGGGTGACAGTGAAAGATGAGATGAGAACGAAAACTATAACTAATACTGACTACAGACTTACACACTAGAAGAAGAAATGGTAAGAAAATAAAGGATAAGGCAAATAAAGGACAGGAAGAAAATAAATGCCCTCAACCCTTGAAGAATGAGGATTGAGGGACTTTGAAGGAAGGCAAATCATGAAAGGCAGGTGGGAAAGGGAAAGAGGAGAGGGCCCGCCCCAAAGTCAAAGGAAAAGGTGGGCAAAACAGACCCAGCTCAGGAATCCATCGGGGTCGCCAACTCCCAAACTCACCAGCCGTGTGCCCTTGAGGGTGTAGCACTATCCAGGGTGCACCAGGTGTGGTGGGGATACATACACCCTGCCCCCTTGAGGATCTTGTGCAGAAGGCAGGAGGTAACATGAAAAGAAAAAAGAGGGCTGATCCCTAGAAGAAGGAAGGTATCAGGAAAGATGAGACAAGGGCCAATTAAGGCGGGCAAGTGAAAGACTCCCTAGGCCTCGGATATCCTAACACCGTCAGGGCCGGAAAAGAACAAGAGTTGACCAAGAGAGGTCAACAGGAAAGAAGACGGAGAGGAGCCCGGCACAAGTAAGTGGAAGCAATGCCGGACTCAGCTGGGGTCCCATGGTCGCCAACCCACATCCCACTAGATGTGAGCCTCTGGGGGTATCCAACCTTGAATTTTCACACGCAACGTAGTGATGCGAAGGCGGTGCCACTCACAACAGTGGAGGTAGAAACCTTACTGCGCATGCTTGATTTTTTACACCGTGTTCATGTATCTCAGTCGCTGGCTAATGGCTGCCAAGTGAGGTACTGTTACAAGTGTTCGTCGGATTGAAGTTTCTCGCAAGATAACCGAACAAATTGAGCAAAGATACTGCATCGAATTTTGTGAAAAGCTAAGTGTTTCTCAAAGTAAAACAATTCGTAAAATTCAGCGGGTGTTTGGGAGACAATGCTATGAGGGTAACACAAATTAAAGAGTTGTTCAACCGATTCAAAAATGGCCGCACATCGATGGAGAGTGATCAGCGCCCTGGGAGGCTACAAACCACTCGAAATGCAACTTTTATTGAGACAGTGAGAAATCTGATAATGGAAGATCGACGTTTGTCCCTAAGAGAGATTGTCGAAGAAGTTGGGATGATTTGAACATGCACAGAGTGGCTGCAAAATTGGCAGTTGGATCATGAAAATGCCCCAGCACATTTATCACAATTAGTCTGGACTTTCTTGATGACACATGTAATTCCAATCGTTCGCCAACCTCCTTACCCTCCAGACATGGCTCCTTGCGACTTCTGGTTGTTTCCGAAACTGAAGATGACATTGAGAGGGTCCCATTTTGAGAGCAGAAAAGAGATAATGAGGAATGCGACAGCGGAGTTAAACACCATACCAAAAGAAGCCTTCCAGAAATGTTTTCAGACGTGGAAGGAGCGGTGGGCTAAGAGTCTGCACATCAAGGGGCCTACTTTGAGGGGAATTAGGGTCCCAATCCCATCAGGTAAATAATAGATTTTTCATGGCCAAAGGTCGGATATTGATTAAACAGGCCTCGTACAACTTTTTTTTTTAAACATCATTTCAATTCAAGCAATCTTTATGTTCGACCCTGACTGTTTATATGTCTGAAAACTGTATCATAATGATGGTCATTATAACACTATTTTTCATTATGAAACAGTTTCTCCCACCAATCACAGCTCAGGAAACAGTTGTTTGACCAATTAGATAAGGATACCTTCGCGCATGCGCTCAAACTCCAACATGTATGTATAAATTATATTATATAAATTACCGAATGTGCACCGTCCATATGCTCGCGTAAATAAACTGGTGAATATGAGACAAGAAATAGCACTGTACCTTAATATCTCCAAACCCTATTTCTACACAGCGCGTTGTTTTCAAACGCATTCGGTGACATTTTTACTGAATACTGGCGCTCAATCTGCACATATGGCATTGAAGCACACAGAGCGCATGCGTCGGTCGATCAGAGAGCTTGGAAATCAGAGATATCCTATACTCAGCGCAGCACCCGATCACAAAATTCTAGTGACAATCTCAACAGATATTTATGAATATTTATGTTAAAACATATGATAAAGTTATAATTATCGTCGAACATAAACAGTCGTATGCAACTCGCCTATAACGGTAATTAAGACACTCGTATGGAAATTATAAAACTCGCATACGCTCGTTTTATAAAGATACTCGTGTCTTAATTATAGCCATTATAGGCTCGTTGCATAATGTACTATTAAATACATTATTTACCGGAAAAAAAGCTGTGTTACATAGAGTGTCACTTGACTAAAAATAGAAATAAAATTCTTAAAGATATGGTTAAAAATCCGGATAATAATCCTTTGTCAATTTCTTTATTGAAAAGTGAACAATCTATTCATAGATATGGAATTCAATACGGGAAAAAATTGTGATCTTGACTTCAGTCGTAGATATACATACAAGGAGGGGTTAACAGTGTAACTTGTTTTGCTCGTCGAGCGAGCATCATCATATCCAGGAAAATAAAGGAACAAATACACAAGAAAAAATTGCTCTACAAAACTAAACCAAAACCCACAATGCCAACTACAAATAGTTGCAGCAATCTAAAACTAACCCAGCAAGGTGTCATCATTATCATCAATTTCAGTTTTCCAGCCTAAGCCAGGTCGGAGCAAATATGACATCCCTCCACTTAACTATGTCTGTCCACCATCCTTCCTCAACTATTGAACTCCACTCCAGGTTTCGTTCTGTCACACTGCCCTTCACCAAATCCATCCACCGTACTCTAGGTCTTCCTCATCATCTCTTTCCAGTCATCTGTTTCTCCATTACTTGTTGGAGCAGATGAACTTGTAGACTCCAGATGTTACTACCAAGCACCGAGGCCTATGAGAATGGCCTTCAAATACTAAAAGAAAAGCAAAACCCTATCTGGGATGATTTCTTCTCTACTGACGCCATAATTACTGACGAATGGAAACAGGCAAACTATGAACTGCGACACATAATGACACGATACGCTACACATGGCTTTCACTACAAGTTCTGCCAATACAAGAGATGATCTATGCAGTGAATGCTGTTCACGATATCAAAGACATACATCAATAACCCAATAGGGATTGGAATAATGTACAGCTGGTTACTCAGTTTGGTATATTGCACATTGTGCACTTTTTCAATAATAATAAAACCTCAATAACTAACTCCATTACTTGTTTCGGCATTTTTTCATCAGCCATCCTTTTCACATGTCCATACCATCTCAATCTGTTCTGCTTCAGTTTAACATTCGGCTTCTGCACATTCACTTCCTTTCGAATGTCTTCATTTCACGCTGTATCTCTCCCAGTCTTCTGAACCACACTCCTCAGGAATTTTACTTGGGCTGCCTGTATTCTACATTCATCTCTCCTCGTCAACGGCCAAGTTTCTGCTCCATACGTCATTATTGGTAAGTAATAGGTCTTATAGATCACTTCTTTAGCCTTCAGTGGTATGTCTTTATCCCAAATTAAACTTTGAATTAGCGGGCGTGGTGGCACAGCGGTCAAGATGTTGGCCTCTCACCAAGGTGGACCGGGTTCGATTCCCGGTGAATGATTGTAAGATTTTCGAAGTGAAATGCCATGACCTGTGGTTCAGATTCCACGTAAAAAAGGAGGTCCCGTAGCTCATGATCACATGATTAACGGTCACGTAAAACTAAAAGCTTCCTTTTTAAACTTTGAATTATTCAGTTTCTTCACACAGCATTATCACCACGTGTAAATTAGCACTTTCCCCCGAATTTCACAAGTAAAATAAATTAGTATTAAGTTTACAGGAACAGTGTGCTGAAAGATTTGATATATTGGTCATCATCATCATCTTCATTTCCCCTTTTCCAGTTGACACTGAGCGGGGGCAAATATCGTTCCTCTCCGCTTTGTTCTGTCGTTCCACCATTCCTCTTCCGACACAGTGTTCCAATCCAGGTTCCGTTTTCTAATACTATTCTCCACCGAGTCCATCCAACGCATTTGGTCTTCCTCGTCCTCTCTTCCCTGTCATCCGTCGTTCCAATGCTGGTCTTGGTAGCCTTACTTCATTCATCCGTTTGACATGTCCAAACCATCTCAATCTGCTCTGCTCCAGTTTGTCATTTAGTTTCTGTACTCCCAGTTCTTTCCGTATATCTTCATTTCTCACTCTGTCCCGCCCCGTTTACTCGACCATACTTCTCAGGAATCTCATCTCAGCTGCTTGTACTCTGCTCTCATCCCTCTTAGTCATTGTCCAAGTTTCTGATGCATATGTCATTATAGGAACATAATATGCTTTGTGCATAACTTCTTTAGCCTTAATTGGTATATCCTTGTTCCATACTAGTCCCCGTACCTGTTGGTAGAAAGCACTCCCGAGTTGTATTGTTCTGCTAATTTCCAAATCTAGTCTTCCATCTTCAGTCAGTTCACTTCTCAAGTATTTGAAGTGTTTCAATTCCTTATCTCCTACTTTGATTACTCCTTTTCCTTTTTTCTTATCTCTACTCATCACCACTGTTTTACTCTTCTCCACATTTATCTGCAATCCCCATTGCTCAATCTTTTCATTTATTATGTAATTGGTAATGGATAAAAATAAATGTGTGATTTTGCATTATTTTTTTTTTCTCATGGAAATTCACCTTTATTGACTCTTAAACAATTAAAAGGAGAGATTAATGTTTTGTTCAAGGAAACAGTATGTTTAAATTTTCTACATTTCGGTAACAAACACAGATACATTTGTGACTTTTCATTTATGTTTGTGTTAGTCTGCATCTTTTTCTTTCTTCGTAAATTCATAATTTTGTCATATTTTTACCGATGTTTGACGTACATAATCAGGATTCAGAAATTAATCTATTGCACGTAAATATGGAACGCGCCAGGATCAATCTATTAAAACCTCATGAGTTTGGCTGTGAAGAGTTTTGCCACGAAGGTTTCATTGAGTAGGTGGCATTTCGCTCAGCTTACTATGCACAACACGCACACAAGGAACTAAGATAATAGTCTTTTTCTTCTTCTTCTTCTACTTCTTCGCCTTTTGAGATCACAAAGGATCACTTTAACCAACCATTAGTTCGTCGACTCATAGGAACTGTACGAGCCTTGCGGTCCTCCCAGTACTTCTTCATTCGTATTGATGGGGCAGAAAATACTCTTGTTGGAATTTTCTATTTTATGAATGGAAAATGAAAAGACATATTTTTAAGTGCTTTTCTTATTTGTAGCATCATCTGACTTCTTTTAACCATCGGCATCCAGTAGTTGTGTTTTTTGTTTGAAGTAAGATTGTACTGTACTTGTTGTTTTAGAAGATGTGAATCTGGCATTCTCATGATGTGCCCAAATAATCCTAGTCTTTTCATTCGCATGGTATCAGTAATACGATAACAGTCAGAGCACACTCAGCACGATGACACAGCCTAGCTGTATCAATTGCACATGCCTGAGGCTCAACTACTGCGCAACCGGCCAAAAACCGTGGCTTAAACTGTAATTACTAATTCACTATTTTATTTCTATTTTATGTCGTATATATACGTGTATTTTTTTGCAACTTTGCCTGGTAAGAATGCTTCTTTCTTTTGCCTTCATTTTTAGCCTACTTTCGATTTTGCAAAAAATGAAAGTAGACTTATGAGATCAACACAGGGCCAAAAATTGTGTGTCTGTGTGTGTGTCTGTCTGTGTGTACTCTGAATGTCTGTCCCCCCCTATCAATTCGAACACGGTTAAACCGAATTGAACGAAATTTGGTACACAGGTAGCACTAGCAAAGGGCACCTCAGTGCCACATTTTATATCGCCGCCGTCTTGACGGAAACGTAATGGCGGCCACCCAAATGTTAAAAGCTTAGAGCAAAATACGACCAACCTAATCATCTGATCTCTACCAAATTTTGCAACATTATACCTTTATGTATGAAAATCTTTTGACCACACTACACGGTCATCAGCCCAATACTTTGCAGATGGCAGCCATGTATGTGTGCAAATTGATTCCCCTTATCTATTCAAACATGGTGAAACCGAATTGAACAAAATTTGGTGCAGAGGTAGCACTAGCAAAGGGCACCTCAGTGTCATGATTTATATCGCCGCCATCTTGACGAAAAAGTAATGGCGGCCACCCAAATGTTAAAAGCTTAAATCAAATTACGACCAACCTGATCATCTGATCTCTACCAAATTTTGCAACATTACACCTTTATGTATAAAGAATCTTTTGACCAAACTACAAGGTCATGAGCCCAATAGTTTGCAATTAGCGGCCATGTATGTGTGCAAATCGATTCCCCATATCAATTCAAACATGGTGAAACTGAATTGAATGAAAATTTTACAGAGGTTGCACTAGCAAAGGAAACCTCAGATTCATGTTTAATATCCATATAGCACGTTGTATTTCAACAAGCTACTACAACCAACATTCAATTATACTCCTTGAAAAGGACAAAGAGTTATAACAATACCCATGCATTTAGGAGAAAGTAGGCTATATGTTCTTTACTGAACATCTTGTCCATAATACTGTATTTTATAATCTACTAGCTGAAGTACCCGTGCTTCGCTACCAGTCATAAATAAATTAAAATGTGAAGGTGGCAGTTAAAACAGGGGATAGGCGAGGTGCTGCACAGAGGGAGAGTAGGGATGGAACATTTTGTCCAACTACACCGCTCGGCGTTTGCGTGTTTTAAACCACAAATTTTGGTTTTACTCCCTAACCGTTGGAGATACACGAAAAGTGATAAGGACCTTTCGGTAGAAAATTAAATTTTAAACCTCGTATATATCATCAAAAGTTTGCTATTTCTTAGAGTTCTATTTTTATTTGAAACTGAAATATGAAAGTTTGAAACCAAAGGGTGAGTAACGTCACTAAAATGGTCACCATCTTTAAATAGTGCCAAGTATCGAAATCAAAAGCAGCCTATATGTTAACCAGGTAAATCAGCTACTTCCATGTAAAATTTTATGTAAATCGGACCAGTGGTTCTTGCGTGATTGAGTAATACACAGACACACACCATCACATTTTAATATATATTAGTATAGATTTGACAAGAAATTCTGTGATCAAGTCTCAATTGTAACACGTATTGCTCCATTTAATCCTTACTTTTCAATAAATTTTAAACTAATTGCTAAATTTACAATTCTAAATGCTATGAATTTTAGCAGGTTGACAATTAAGTGTTGCCAACACTGGATACTTACTTTCTTAACAAATCCTAGCTGCAGTAACACAAAAGTATGGGGTATAAATAAACAGGGTACAAGCAATATCGTCGTCGTCGGCTTTAACTCGTTTCCGAGTATACATCTTCTTCCAAAACAGTCTAAAATAATCTAAGGTTGAGGTCTGTGGGCATGTTTGCGGTGACTGAACAGCCCAATGCGTGCATGAAACAAACGTCCACACAGATCACATAGAACTGTTGGTGGAGGGCGTGGCTGTGCTGCACGGAGCTTTCGTGCTTGTCGCTTGGCCTTAACAATTCTACGACGTTCTTCTTCAAACATTTTGACAGCAGCCGGGATGGTCTGGCGCCAAGTTGAACGGTCTTTAACAAGCTGGTCCCAGGTTTGTGGATTGAGTCCTGTCAACTTCATATTCTGCTTAAATTGGTCCTTGTAACGTCTCTTAGGGCCTCCATGAGGTCTGGAGCCGGAGGTGAGTTCACCATACAGAACCTGGCGTGGTAGTCTCGTATCATCCATCCGATGGACATGTCCAATCCATCTAAGTTGATGACCAATGATGATGATTCTATACTATTAGCAAGCGCTTTCTCAAGAACATCAAGATTGATGATGTGGTCTTCCCACTTTATTTTAAGGATGGATCGAAGTTTCTGTTGATGGAAGCGCTCGAGCTTTCGGAAGTCATGTCGATAGAGGGTCCAGGTTTCACAGCCATACAACAATGTTGAAATGACAACAGCTTGGTACACCATGAGCTTCGTCTTCACGGTCAGATCTTTATTCAAGAAGACCCGGTGCGATAGTCGCCCAAATGCCGCATGGGCAGCACCGATTCTCTTCTCAACATCCTGCCCACAATTGCCGTGTACAGATAGCAGACTGCCCAGATACGAGAAGTGGTCTACCTGCTCCAATGGAGTATTTGAGATAGAAATGTTGAAGTGCGGAAGGGAAGTGCCTGGTGAGGGTTGTGCCAGAACCTTGGTCTTCTGAACATTAATGGTGAGATCAAAACGTTCACATGCATTCTTGTAGCAATTAACAGTCTGTTGCAACTCCACTGGCGTGAGTGTAGGCGATGCTGCATCATCTGCATACAACATATTAGTTATCTTCGTAACCTGAGTTAGCTTCTTGGAGCGAAATCGAGCTAGGTTGAAGAGCCCTCCATCAAATCGGTACCTGACATCTACACCTGGGATGTTTGTGGGCGATTTATAGAGCATTGCAGCCAAATACAATGCAAACAGTGTTGGAGCAAGTACGCAGCCTTGTTTCAGTCCATGAGTGATAGGAAATTCGTCAGAGATCTTATTTTGCTGACAAACCTGACCGGTCATGCCATCATGGAGAGCTTGGATTAGATCAACAAAGCGTCAAAGCGTTGTAGCACCGCCCACATAGCAGATCTTGGAGCTGAGTCAAAGGCCTTTTCCAGATCATAAAAGACTAAGAAGAGTGGATTCTGTTGCTCACTACATTTTTCTTGTAGTTGTCTTATGCAGAAAATCAAGTCAGTTGTGCTTCTGGAAGATCGAAATCCACACTGGGACTCGGGGAGGATCTTTTCTGAGATAACCTGAAGGCGGTTAAGTAAAATTCTGGCGAGAATTTTACCCACAGTAGATAGTAGGGATATACCGCGATAGTTGCCACAAACACTACGATCACCTTTCTTGAAGATTGTGATGATAGTGGCGTTCTTTAGGTCACCAGGTACTTCTCCTAATTCCCAAATTTTGAGAATAAGAGTGAAAATCCGCGTTTTGAGGGACTGACCTCCAGCTTGAATTAATTCCAGTGGGATGTTATCTAGGCCAGGTGCCTTTCTTGGTTTCATTTGATTGAGAGCTACACTGAATTCCGTGTAAGAAGGAGGTACAGCCATCCATGGATATTTCGGCACATCACGAAGGAAGTCTTCAGCAGCTGTTGAGGGACGATTTAGAAGGATGGAGAAATGTTCCTTCCAACGCTCTAAGATATCATGGCTGTCAGTAAGAGTGGCAGAGTTGTCAGCACTTTTTAGTGTACCTGATGAAGAACGAAGTGGGCCATATATCTCTTTAATCCCTGCATAGAAGTTCCTCAGATCACGAGTATCAGATAGCCTCTGAAGTTCATAATGGCAAAATTAATCTCGGGATTTTCCGCCAACACGAAGTTCCTCATTTCTTTACTAGAAAGCAGTATAGCATCAAGGAGCTTAGATAGGCTATCTAATCTTCTTGACTTTCGTAGCGCTCCAAGGAGCATAAAATTCGGCACGCAAGCTGCCCTCTGGGTGTCAATTAACAAAGCTTGCACCCGGCATCCGAGGCCACACGATATTATTATTATTATTATTACCATCATCTTGTACAGTTTCCAGCCACTGGCCGGGTCGGTTTGGAACACAAGCCTCTTCAACGTCTTCTGTCTTCCCACCATCTCTCAGACTCCACCCTTGTCCAGTCTTCTACTCTCTTCTTCATGCTTTCTTCCAGCCCCCTTCAGCCACCTGTCTCTCGGTCTCTTTCCTTCCCACTTCGTCTCGTGTATCCTCCTGGGTATCCTCTTCTCCTCCATTCGTTTTGCATGTCCATACCATCTAAGTCTAGATTTCTCTATACCATCCTGTAATGGTTCCTCCTTCATTAATTCTCTGGTCCTCTCATTTCTTATTCTGTCCTTCTTTGTAGCTCCAATACTGCTTCTCAAGAACCTCATCTCACTGGCCTGTATTTTGCTCTTCTCCTTCCTTTCATAACCCAGGTCTCCGAGGCATAAGTCATAATATGTTACATAATGAATGGTTTACAATGTAAAACGTAAATAACAGGTAAAAATAGCCGAGGCTATAAGCGCTGCACATAAAGGACGCATATTTCAGGATAAACAAACAAACTTTTTTCGGCTTTTCCCAATTAATTGGGGTCACCGGAGCCAATCAGGCTCATTTTGATTTTTGTCTGGATACCCTTCCAGACGCCATGTGATTTTTCAGGTGAAAATTCCACCCAGCTGTCACCAAGATTCAAACCCCGGCCGTCCGGGTAAAAGACAAGTAGCTAAGCCACTGCGCCATCACATTCCCATATTCCAGGATATAAAGAGGAATAATTATTAATTAATAATTATTAAATACTGTAGTTAAATAGGCTGAAATAGGCCGTGAATTGTAGTGTATTTTATTTTATAATATTTGTGTGCCGTTATTACGACACAAGACATGTCCCTACTCTCACCACCATCTGATTTGTGTAATTAGTTTCTGCGAGTATGATGTTTATGCTCTCCACCGAACAGGTAAGAAGGAAGTCTTTTACTAGTGGTGATACTCTATAGAGTGTGTTCCTGTCGTCTGTTGACCAAGATGGTAGGTCTGCCTTGTTGTCGGTCGTCACAATGACAATTGTTAAGATTTTAGAATCTACTAGAGGAGATATGTTGAAATCATTGAGCCGATAAGATGTAGGGGATATAGGTGGAGTTTCCCGAGGAGGCTGGGATATCCAGGGTCTATTCACAAGCTTCTGCCCTGTTTCCCTTATATCGGAGGAATGACGAGTACCAATGCAAGAAGGAAATAACAACTTTAATTTGGAATTTATAATTGTATTGAAGAAATCAGTCAGACTGGATTGGACCTCTCATATTTTGGAAACGATGATCATCTTGTCGAGGGAATGACCTGCCATATGAAGGATGTTCTGCTTATTATTTGTGATTGTCATCACTGGAGAATGTCACGTTCAATGTCGGAGGGAAATAAGCAATATTGTGTTCGACGAAATGTTGTTAAAGTTTGTGAGGGTAAACAAACATGTCTACTGAAAGGTACGTTATGCTGTATTAAAGTTTGTTGATATGTGAGGTCTCGTCCGACAGGAATCGTTGACCCTTCAAGGTGTTTTTTAAGGGACTGAAGGCGTGATTATCGCATGGGGAGAGATCAGGACTATAAAGTGAATGCTGAACCATCTCCCACTTGAGTTGGCGTACCTTCTGCGTTACGAGCTTTGCTGTATGGGGACGTGCGTTATCATGAAGCTGCAGTACCTCTTGTTGCAGTTTTCCCGGACGTTTTCCCTTAATTGCGCACCGTAATTTCTCTAGTGTTACGCAGTACCATTCCCCAGTGATGGAGACACCAGGTTCCTTGAAATCAATAATCAAAGAACAGGGTGAGCATCACCTTTCCAGCGGATGGTTGGCTCTTGAACTTCTTGGGACGAGGGGACGAAGATTGACACCACTGCATTGTCGACATTTTCGGTTTCCAGTGGTGGCACCAGCTTTCGCCCGCAAACGGAAACTTTTTGAACACACCTTATACATCATGATGAAATGATTTGAATGAATGACCAGATGGAACAGTGAGATAACTCATGAAAAATATTACATTCTATATATTTCAGCAGAAATGAAGAAATGATGCACAGACGGCCTGTAGAGATTTCAGACGAATTAAGAACACTGGATCAGAACGAATGAAGAAGTACTGGGCAGACAAGAAGAGTCAAACAATACAACCTTCAAAGAAAAAATGTACATGGAAGACTCAAGTGGTCCAATGTGGCCAATAAAGTTAATAATAATAATAATAATAATAAAATAATTCTTGGATCTTGATGGACAAAACTTTAAAATATATGCTTCCAATTTGATTTATGAGTATTTCCATACAATTTTATACATTAGAAGTTTAAAAACTTTCTGTGAAGTGAAGGCTTGTTCAGTGGAATGAGTGTGATGTTGGATTCATTTGTAATTTTGTTCAGTCGAAATTTGACAGTCAACAAGAAACCAAAATTTGTATCCTTTATTTAGAAATTTGAACAGTTGAAAAACATTACCTGGTCGTCAAGGAAAATAAAGTTGGCCTTATGCACCAGGTTCTCCACGGCTATGATGTTGCCGAGGGAAGAAGCCAGGTTGTATTCTGCCACCAGGGTTAGCACCATGAGGGCTTCTACGATGAGCTGTCGATACTCCGGCTGTGGAATGGAGTTGAGCACTGTTTCCACTGCCAGAGAAAACTTGAGCTCGCCAGATGTCATCTAAACAATTATATTTATCACTATGAAGCTTAATGAATCTTGACAGGGCAAATATCACACTAAACAAGCAAACATGAAGGTCAATCACCACCAACATTATCTTAACAATAAATCACATATAACTAATGAATTTTGACAAGTTGTGCAAGTTTATAATAACTCATCATCATCTTCAACATCATCTACAGTTTCCAGCCCCAGGCTGGGTCTGCTTGGAACATAAGCCTCTCCATCGTTTTCTATCCTCCCACCACCTTTCACTCTTCACTCTGTCCCACTCCTCTCCTCTTTTCTGCACTTCTTCCTTCACATCCTCAATCCACCTATCTCTTGGTCTCTCGCCCTCCATTTCCATCTCATGCATCCTCCTTGGAATTCTGCTCTCCTGCATTCTCCTAATATGTTATTCTTGACTTCTCTATGCTCTCTTGTAAGGGTTTCTCTTCCACAATCTCTCTCACTTCTTATTCTATCCCTTCTTGTTATTCCTAATCTGCTCCTCTGAAATTTAATTTCGCAAGCCTGGTTCCTGCTCACCTGTCTCTTCTTCAGAACCCACGTTTCTGATGTGTAGGTGAGTATTGGGACATAATAGGTTCGCTACCATACCTGTTTGCTCTTCTGGGGTACATCCCTGCTCCACACCAGACCTCTCACGCTCTGCAGGAATCCATGGGCTTGCCTTCCTCTCTCACTGATCTCCTTGTCATTTCTACCACTTCTATTACACTCCCTAGATACTTGAAACTATCAACCTTCTTTAGTACTTCTCCTCCTATCATTATATCTCTTTACTCTTTCAATATTTCTCGTTGTCACCATCATTACATTAAATTTCAAACCATACTGCTTTACTATCTCAACCCATACATTCAAACTTTCTTGTACCTCCATATCATTAGATAGTCTGCAAGCACCGTTGCTCTCATATTTGTGGTGCCACTTTTACCATTACCTCATCCATCACAGAGATGAAAAGCAGTGGAGATAGTGCACTCTTTTGCTTTAACCAGTTTGACCTTTCTCTCCCGCAACTTTCACTTATAATAACTGCTGTATCTAAATAAATGTATACATTGTAAATACCATCACCCACATACTTGTGAACATACACTTAACAACCTACGTGCAAAGGATCTGATGATGATCGCTTGATGATCGAAACTGGTCATCCACTCACTCACTCAGAAGGCTTCTATGGAACACGAAGATCCCGCGCCGATCTCACAAAATGCCTCCACTGAACTCTGTTTTGGGTGACTCCATGCCAGTTGTCTACATTCAGATGTCTACAAAGTTTAGAGATTTCATTTTTCCAGGAATTTTGTGGTCTTCCTACTGGCCTTTTTCCTCTTGGTTCTTCTTTAAAGATTTGTAAGACCATCCTATCATCTCCCTTCCTTAGTAAATGGCCAGCCCATTGAAATCCTCTGGAGTATTGGTGCTGGCTGTGATAGCGAGTGTACCCGCACCCTGATTTTGAAGAACAAAACTAAAAAATAAAATAAAAATACTGAAAACTATTTACAATCTTTACTAAATAAACAGAATAGCATTTCTACAAAATAGTTTCCAACAGATTTAAAGTCATACTAAAATAACACATATCAAACAATTAAAAATACAAATAAAAGCACACAAACACTTCATTCATCGCCATCAGAAGTACCAACTTCGGAACTTTTTTCACCATCACTTTCCCACAAAATGTCGTCATCACTGCCATCCATAGCATTGGAAATACTACATTTCTTGAAGCTCTTCCGTATGAGATCTCCCGAGATACGATTCCATGCCGTCAAAATCCACGAACAGAGCAGCTGAACTTCCAGGCGCTGAATACAACCAGTTGGGGTCAGTGTGTGCTTATCGGTCGCCATCCACTCCGTATACAGCTGTTTCAAGGCAGCTTAGAACGGTCGGTTCACGCAGACATCCAGTAGCTGTAGCATAGACGTCATCCCACCCGGGATGATTGCTAGGTCGGTTTTCCCATCCTTAACGAATTTCTTCACAGCGTCTGTTGTAGGGCCGCGGTAACTGTCCAGAACAAGCAAGCTCTTTCGTCGTAATAATGCACCAGGGCGACGTTGCCAGACACACTTTAACCAGTCTTCCACTAGTGAACTGTCCATCCAACCAGAGTCCTGAGTTCTGACGATAATACCAGCGGGTATATTTTTTGGAAGCGTCTTTCGCTTGAAAACAACGTACAGCGGAATTTTGGTTCCATCAGCGAGTATACACAACATTACCGTGCACCATTGTTTCTCATTACCACCTGTTGTGATAGTCACACTTTTAGATCCCTTAACATTCACAGTTCTGTCCAGTGGCATTTCAAAGTAGACTGGCGTCTGATCTGCATTACCAATTTGGGAAAGCAAATATGAATTTTCCTTCCGCAACTGAATTATGTGACGCTGAAAGGAAAGTAACTTTTCTTCATAGGCACCAGGAAGACGCTGTGAAATTGAGGTATGCCTTCGTATGCTCAACCCATTTCTTTTATAAAAATTTTGGATCCATCCTTGGCTTGCTTTGAACCCTACCGTAGAAAGTTCCTTTGCGATCTGTAATGCCTTTCATTGACACATTTCAGTCGACACCCCATTTCCCAATTCCCACCTTTCTGTTACGTATTCATAAAGTTGTTTTTCAATTTCCGGAAACTGTACACTCAGTCCGCGGAAAGCTCTACGAGCACCACTACTTGTTAGCAACATGTTATTTTTCTTCCTCCAATTGCGAATACATGACTCGTCAATGTCATATATCCTACCAGCGGCACGATTTCCAATAATTTCAGCTTCCCTCACAACTTTCAGCTTCTCACTCACAGTAAACGACTACAAACGCTTCGTAGAATTCATGTTTACACTCTGAACGTGACAGCCGGAAGAAGGCTAGCACCATCTAGCGAATTATCGCAACACCCGATATCGCGTGTGGCGGGCAATTTAAATCTTAAAAAATTTGGATGACTCAAATAAGACTCGCACCCCAATTTTTCACATCCGAATTTGTTTAAAAACATGCAGGTGGTATTCGAGTATATACGGTATCTCTTTATTTGATCTTTTTTTTTTCCAGCTTTGAGATGTGGGGTTAAAAATATGGTCCAAAAAATCTCCTATACACTTTATTTACGAAAACCTGCAAATGGAATTCTTCCTGTTTTACTAAACTCCATGATTCTGCACCATAAGTTAAAACTGGCCTAATGATGGTATTGTATATTTTTAGTTTTGTATTTCTCGTCAAAAGTTTGGATCTCAATAAAAACTGCAGAGAGCATTCTGTATTCTAACTTTAATTTCCACTTCTCTACGATTCTGTTCATCAAAATTTGAAATGTTTAATCCACTCAAAAGTATGCTTACCAATAAGAAGTGGTAACCGAAACTGGTCATGCAAGTGAATTTAGTTTTTAATTTCATGTAATTATTATTTTTCAGGTATAGGGAAGCACCCATTACAATTGGCTACAATCATGTTGACCAACTGAAAAGCATTTAACAGGCAACACAATAATGAATAGAAAGGAAGTAGGAAGGAATGCAAGAACTACAGGGGAATATGATAGTATTAATAGAAACAAGGTATGGGAAGCAGTGAACAAGGAGACAGTGGCAAGAGTGAAAGCAATGTACGAGGGAAGCAAAAGCTGTGTAAAAGTGGGAAGAGAGAGAAAGGAATGGTTCCAACTGGAGAGTGGTCTGAAACAGGGAAGTGCCCTCTCATCCCTGTTATTTACAGTGGTGATGGATGTAATCATACGAAAAGTGGTAAATAGCATTGGGGAAAGGAAAATGAAGGCAATGTTGTTTGCTGATGACCTTCTGGTATGGGGAAAGGATGAGGAAGAAGTACAAGAGCAGTTAGATGAGTGGGAGAAGGTAGTGTTATCATATGGGATGAAGTTCTCAGCACAAAAGAGTGAAGTGGTCATCACAACAAGGAAGAAGAACAGACTGGATATGGGCATAACACTTGGAGGACAGCAGTTGCAGAAAGTAGAATGCTTCAAGTACTAGGGAAGCATATTTGAACAAAAGGGAGGCAATAGGATCAAAATAAATGAAAGGGGAAGGTGCGCAGATGGATTTTTCAAGAGTGTTAGGGGGATGATATGGAATAAAGATGTACCACAAAAATGTAAAGGAATCATCTACAAGACCTACTTTGTGCCAATTTTGACATATGGTTCAGAAACATGGGTGATGAAGGAAAGGGACAAGAATAAAATACGAGCAGTGGAGATGAAGTTCCAGAGAAGTAGGGTAGGAGTAACAAGAATGGACAGAGTAAGGAATGAGAGAGTCAGGGAGATGGTAAGAGAGGAACCATTGCAAAATAGAATAGAGCGATCTAGGCTACAATGGTATGGACATGTGAGGAGGATGCAAGAGGAGAGGATACCGAAGAAGATGTTTGGAATGGAAATGACTGGAAGGAGGCCAAGGGGAAGACCAAGGGACAGATGGACAAAAGGAGTTAAGAAGAGTGTGGAGGAAAGAGGAGTGTGCTGGGACACAGTAAATGACGAGAGATGGTGGATGGAGAGGCTTATGTTCCAAGCAGACCCGACCAGCGGTCGGAAACTGCTCAAGATGATGATGATGACATGTATGTGAAAATATGTACTGTTTGTTGAATCAGTTAGGTTATCAAGAATTTTTATAATTATATTTTATAATTTTATAATTATAATTCTTTTTATAACCTAACTGATTCAACAAACAGTACATATTTTCACATACACGCAAGTGTAATATTTTTTTTAATATCTTTTCTGTTCTGTTCTCATGTTTTTCCTTCTCCTCATTTCTATGCTGTTTTTCAAGACAATTTTTTTATGCTTAATTTTGGTATGGTGCTACTCAGCTGAAGAAGGTCACAATGTGACAGTTTCAATGAAATAAATAGTTTACCTCCTGAGTTAAGTGCTGAGGCAGTACTTTTCCTTCACACTGGAACATTAGACAAAATCAAAATTATAGTAAACTGGTGGGGAGCAGGAAAATGTAAAAGACAAGAAGAGGAAAACTGAAGAGTTACCCTTTCAAGCACATGCCAGACTCTGGGATAGAAATCCCTACTATCGGATTTTTTATTATAGATACTCGAGTTTAGGCATAAGTATTGGTAGTGCAAATCTCAAGTTTCAATTTTTTTCAACTACCCGATAAAAAGTTCTTATACTTTTTCTGACGTAACGTTTTCTCAGCCCAGGATAAACGTACAGCAGGAAACTTGGTCTCATTTTGAAGCTCTCATTCGTGATTATCGGAAACTACGACCACTGTAAACGTACAGTGTGATGACGAATGTATGAAGAGTAATATTAATGGGAGGTTTTGTGCGTTGTAGCCCGTGTGATTATAAGCGGGCGAGGTGGTGAATTCGAGTGCAGCGTTGCCGGCTACCCTCGCCCCGGGCAGTTGTGAATGGAATGCGAGTGACCTGGCTGGCTATGTCCTCATGATATTTCAGTCTTCCTGTTTACTGAATATTGGCCACATAACTTCCAGATGCCTCCGAGACCACCATTGTCTGAGGGCGAACTTGCGCTAGTTCTCAGTGCTATTTGTTTCTTTCGAAATGAGGGGGAAAAATTAGGGGACAAGAAGTTTCCTGTGTATCGGAAAGTGGCAGATTGTCTTGGATTATCAGTGTCATCAGTGAAGAGAATAGGAGCCACTTCAAGGGAGAATGATGAAAATATGTCATCCAGGTCAAGAAAGAAGCAGTGTGTGAGGCCCGGGCCAGGTCGTCCGAAAATCCAACTCGATGATTTTACTTTGGGCACAATAAGAAGAACTATACATGATTTTTACATGAATAAGGTATTTCCCACAATTAAAAACCTCCGCGAGAAACTGTCCGAAAATATAAACGATTTTCCTGATATGTCAATTTCTACGCTTTTGAAAGCAGTCAAAGGCTTGAGATTCCGATTCAAAAAACTGAACAGGAAACCAGTGCTAATGGAATCCGTGACGGTTGCTGCATCCCGACATACATTCCTGAGAAGAATGAGAGAACTTCGAGCACAGGGCTACAAGATCTTCTTTACAGACGAGACCTGGTGCAGACAGAACCACACTATGAAATATGGGTGGTAAGAAAACGTGGTTGATGCTTTGGAAAAGAACTTCGATAATTATGATCAATACAGAGGGTACATTCAGGAAATTTATGGATGGCGTGGAGGTTTCAAGACACCGTCTGGAGCTGGGAAACGCATCATAATTTTACATATAGGAAGTGAAGAAGGATTTCTTGACGGTGCAGAACTTTGTTTTATCGGCAAGAAAGGGAGCGGTGATTACCACAACGAAATGAACTCGACTCATTACGAAGAATGGTTCACGAAAGTGCTGAGTTTATTGCCTCAAAGGTCGGCAGTTATTATAGATCAAGCCCCATATCATACGATGGTCGATCCTGCAACTAAAAACCCGAACATGTCGTGGCTGAAACCTGACATTATAACCTGGATAACATCAAAGAATATATCGCTACCACTTGGAGTTGTCAATTACAACAAGCTGACTAAATCAGAGCTAATTGTCCTTGCCAGGCCTTATTTTCAAACTCCAGTGAAGAAGCTGGAACAACTGACGAAACGACTTCGACCGGATGTAAAGCTTGTTTGGTTACCAGTGGCTCATTGCGAGCTCAATCCAATTGAACTTATTTGGGCTTACGTTAAAGGAAAAATAGCAAAAACAAATATGGCTAACATATTACAAAATGGTAGAAGTATGGAAGCAATGAATGTTTTATGCCGAGAAGCCTTGCATACCGTTACTCCCGAACTCTGGAAACAATGTATTAAACACGCTAAAAGAATTGAAGACCACTACTTGGAGAAAGATGGACTGTCTGAAAATGTCCCTCATTTCGAGCCAGTCATAATTAACATGAATGACAGCAGTTCTGATTCATCGGAACAGAGTGATTCTTCAGACGAAGAATACTGATTGAATTTAATATTGTATAGATATGTAAATAATGTAAATAACCCATGTAAAAATTGTGTAGGCCTAGTATGACATTTCCAAATTAGGAAGCAAACCATTTTTAAACCTGCCATTGAAGTTCCAAAGCCCTTATGTGAAAAAGGTGATGGAAAATGAAATGTGAACGAGGAAACAAAATCAAAGGTTGAAAGTAGCCTAAACTTAAAGCAGTGTTCGTTCGTTGCCAGCCGCGACACTGCACGCGGCAACGCTGCATCGGATTTCACAAGCCCGCTCGCTTTTACTCGCTCGGGCTACAACGCACAAAACCTCCCATTAATATTACTCTTCATAAATTCGTCATCACACTGTACGTTTACAGTGGTCGTAGTTCCCGATAATCACGAATGAGAGCTCCAAAATGAGACCAAGTTTCCTGCTGTACGTTTATCCTGGGCTGAGAAAACGTTACGTCAGAAAAAGTATAAGAACTTTTTATTGGGTAGTTGAAAAAAATTGAAACTTGAGATTTGCACTACCAATACTTATGCCTATCACATATAAAAATTGCATTACCCTCAGCCAAGTAATTTTCCATGTATATAGTTTTAAGTGAGCGGTTCCTAGAAAAGACGTCAAAAACACGGACAATTTTTCATTCAACCACAAATAAATAAATAATTAATACACTTTAAAATAATTGGCTTATATAGTCTAACGCAGAATTAAACAAGGAAAATATTGGTATAAATCGTTTTTCATTAGGTCTGATGGTTTGGTTGTAATTACGGCCTAAACTCGAGTATCCATAATTAAAAAAATCCGCTAGTAGGTACTCGGTTGAGGGCCCCGTCGAGGCGACGGCGATCTCCTTCCATCTCTCGTCTACACCAAGGAGGGAACCAATCTGACTTTTCTGCAGAGAAATGAACATGCCTCAGTACCTCACCAGTGTGTCACATCTTACTTACTTTTCTAAACTGACCATTTCATTGCGAGGCCCTGAGGGGTTGGCCTCGAAGGCCCAATCTTACAATCTCCAGTAAAGTGACAGTAAACTCTAACTGACAGTTGGCTTTACGGTCGGAGTAAAGTCCCGGTAAACATTCGATCCTTCTTACCATGCTCCAGGTAATGTTTACGGTAGGTTAGCAAATCTGCGTATAATTTTCAACAGTTAGTACACATTTCTGGTTCAATTTGCAGATTTCTTGATACCTCTCAATAGTTGGCATGAGTGGATCTGCGTCAGGGAGTAAATAATAAATATATATTTTATATTCCTTGATCTTGATCTGTGTTCTTAGCGCAATCCGTTTGTCACGTTATGATTATAAAGAGAAATATTAGATATGGAAGGACAATTATCTACAAATGAGACAAATAAAGGCCTCAAGAGGAAAAGCTTCGTCAAATGGAATCGTCTAAAAAAGTCTTGATCATCTAACTCCTCATAATAATCACTTCGATTCTTATATACTTTTCGCCTCCTTCTTTGAACCTCATCAGCATTTACGAAACCCATGATATAGTCTGGGACAGCTTAAATGAGTTACTAGATCTAGACAGGGTAGGCAACATTAACAGCCGTCCCCTATGCCTACGTAAATGTTGGTTTATGGTTGCATTTCTTGAAGGTAAGTTGTTTTCAGGTGCGAGCACATTGTCGCCAACCCTGCTTAAAATCCCGCCATCTCCAAAGACCATAATACCAGTAAAATTCCGTACCACACAGTTGCCGACTTGTTTCTGGCAATAACTCCCAGAATGCATTTTTCACAAAGTCAGCCAACATTATAATTACGACTGTAACTAATGACTTATTATTTAAATAATTTCACAGTTTTCTTTGGAAATTCAAGTCTAATGAAGTTGTAACAAGTTGTACAAGGTAAGTACTAGTAATATACATCGATTAAAACAGTTTATACAGTTATTATAGACTCTTGATATGTGTGTGTCAAATCCACTTGTCTGAGATGTTTCGAAGCTTTTATTTAATTAATTTTTGGATAAATTCTTATTTAGATTTCATCATGACGCCTAAAAAATACGATAACAAGATTGGAGATGGATTGGAGTAACTCTACAAAGATCACTACAATTTAAGTAAGTAGGCCTAGCCTAGACCTACACAATTTAAAGTACTGAGTTATTTAATCGTTGTTTTATTTATTTTTATATTCAGTCAGAGCACAAATAACGTAATAAAAAACCTTAATGGTCTTTGGAAATTTTGAAATAGTCTTCCGACTGCATTTTCTGTATAGGCCTAATTCAAACATAACCTAAAATATAACCTATGTAAGTTCTCTCTCGGGAATGTATTCTTAGGTTCAATTCGCCTTCTATTATAGTAATGTATATTATTCTCGACTCCCAAATGCCGTCAGTCATAATATTATAATACATTGCACATGTAACTCTTAATCTTGGAAGTAGGCCTAGTCTATGATTCGCACTCGGTTGGTGGTAGTGAATGTATTGGTAATTATTTATGAAGCTTATAACTTATGTACTTGGCTACTGACCTATAGCCTACTTAGTAGTAGGCAGATAAAATATTTATATTAGGCCTATTTTTATTTGTTTCAGCCATGGTTGTGACAGAGTAGTGTGATGCCCTTCAACGAACTTCAAGGGTTGTGCAACATGAATCGGCATGCCTGGGTAGTTTATTGGCTGAGGAATAACCCACCCACCAAGGGAAGATGATTAAGAGAAGGAAGTAGATTTTGGATTGGAGAAGAAGGATAGAAAAATAGGAGGAGAGTCCCACAAAATTTATAAGTTTAGCTTTCAATACACTTAGAAGCGGTTGCCACCGCAAATCCGTTCTCGGATACCTAAAGTGGGTGCGAGCTTGGTCGAAGCTGACGGGAACCGCAGCTAAGACTTGGGCAGTTTGCCAGAGAAAGGCTTTAGTGTATTTCCTCCCAAGCACGAATAAGACTACTATAGGGAAGGGTGATAGTCTGGCAAGACAAATAGTAAAAGCTTTATTGAGTATGAACGAGGGCATAAACATAGGAAGAGCTAGGAAAGCCAGGATCTTGCCTAACTGTAGTATCAGAGAAATGATGAATCCAAAAACAAATATTTAATTTATTTAACAATGCAAGGAAGTTTGAGGAAATTAACAAGCGTGTAATATAATTTGGACAAACATAGTTCATTTGAACTTTTTAACAAATGGGGTCGCAGACCTCTCGACATTAAACGTTTGCTCCAGGCAATTGACAATTTACAAGGTTTCAAACCTTACATGTTTCTAAAATCTTTATAAGATTTAAACAAATAAACAATGAAGTAATTAAAGTTTGAACGTGAATTGGAGTACAAAGAGTGCACCTTAAGAAATTCTTGAGAGAATGTTCTAGAGAAAGTGACAACTTCGAAAATAACAATAATAAAAACATGAAAAATAAGATAGAAGTTCCTACAACTTCTTATATTTATACAGAATCACTATATGAGAATTATACAAAAGAGGGCAGGTCACTTACTGTGAAACCTGAAGAAAGTGAAAAGGAAAGTTCTAGACTTCCCAAGTTTGAGCAGGAATCACCAGCCAAATGGGACAGTTTCCATTTCGTGAAACCTGAACATGACTCGCTCAAGAGTTTAAAGAATTGTTTTCCCTAATTATAGGAAAGGAACAATGTGATTTGAAACTTGTATCACACAAGCAATTATGCAGAATTTAATTAATGTTAAACTAGCAAAGTTGGAAGGGCACTTCGTGAGTGACGCCTTATAGAAAGTTACAATTTTATTAATAATGGTTGTTAGTAGAAGGTTGAGGAAAGATCATTGGGATATAGGATCAATGTTCATGGCCGTATTTAATGTAAACGGACGAGCGCGACGCGGTAGAAACGTGGAGCAAGCATTGGTTATCACTGTAGTCTATAAAGATGGATGCAAAGTTCACTATAGAAACACTGAAGTTTATGAGAAAGAAAGTTATTGCAATTATGGAAATAACTGATTGCACTATATAGGTGAGAGTCTATTTCTTGAAAAAGTTGTGATTTACAATTAAATGCGCCATAGAATGTTCCAACGAGGGAAGAAAGTTCGCTATTGCAGTAATTTAAGGAAGATTCCTCATTTTAACTAGTATTTTCACAAGTGTGTGAAAAATACTTGACGGCAAGCCTCGCAGATAGAGTACCAGATCTGGAAAGTTCCAGAACGATCTTTATAGAAGAATGGAGTCAAAGTTAATCCAGCGGAGGAACTAGCTTTATGAATTTATAGACAGCGGGTATTAGATAATATCCCACGTAGTGAGAAGATTTCTCATTTGAATAGCTTAAGAAAGCTCTTTTTTAGTAAGGTTGGCTTATACAAGCAAAAGCTCAACATGGCAAATCCCACGAAGAATGATTTTTGCCCCAAAGTAAACAATTTCACACTGTCTATAAAATATCATTAAAAGCACGTGGAAGTTAAAACCATGAAGATGAGGTTAAAACTTTTAAAATGGTACTTATCTTGATTTCATGTTGAAGGCGAAGTTTCCGATGATGACAACTACCTTGCCAACATGGCGTAGAAGAGAGTGTGCCTCTTGGTTTGAGGACGCTAGCTCGAGAGGAGCTTTAACTGACCGAGTCAACTGCCGACTGAGAAGTGAGACCTGCTCAACGGAGCACGGAAGGTCCAAGGAAGGGGAAAAGAGTGGGGGGTAGGAGACAAAAGGAGAACATATAAACATTGCCAACTTTAAAACAAAAAATTGATCTCTTGCTGAGCCGGTCTTCAAAGAGTTGACAACAGATGATACCAGCGCAGCATGGTGAGTAAAAGAGTAGACGTAGTCCTCTTGCTCAAGGAGAAAATAGCTGGCGATGGTAACAGGATCTGGTGGCAAGATGGATATGTAAGTCCTCTCGCACCAGGAAGAGTTGAAGAGCTTCAGATATTCGCTGCGAGATGACGCTAGGTGGGTCATAGAATATATATCTGGAACAGACTCATACAAAATATAAGCGACCTGAACCCCTAAGAGAAAACAGAAGATCACTGTTGGTATTTGACAAAGAGGAAGGAAAGAACATGCAAAAGCATTGAAAATTATAATCTCTGGTACCGTGTATTCCAAGAATGCACCATACTGGGAGGGGCAGACACCAACAGCGAACAAGAAAAACAAGTAAACATTTAAAGGTAATAAGCAATTGCAGAGAAGTAGTCTTATGATCTGACCATTAGTGGTCAAAACTCTGAGCACCCTGACTCTCCCATCTCCTCCAGGGTAACACTTGGTCACTCTACCGGAAGTCCAGACTAGAGGGGGAGAAACATCCCTAACTAAGACCAAGTCTCCCACCTTAATGTCGGGACTGGAAAGAAACCACTTCTGTCTCCTTTGACAGGAAGTTAAATATTCCAAGTTCCACCTCTTCCAAAAGGAATTGCGGAGGGCTTCAAGTTTACGCCAAACAATAGGTAAATCAGAATCCCTGAAAGAATTAGGAAGGGGAGGATGGGCAGAGAGAGAAGTGAGTGTAAGGAAGCGACCAGGTGTAAGTGGAAGGAGGTCATCAGGGTCATTAGAAAGCGGAGTTAAATAACGAGAATTAACGACATCTTCCATCACAAAATAACTAGAAGCTGAGGGAAATAAAGCACTAGTAAAGATTGCGATACAATGCAAAAGGAGAATTAACTAGTTTAAACAAAGCGTATAGAAACAAGTACATCTATTCAGGACAAGAATATACCAAATAAACAAAGAAACTATGCGAGTAGAAAGCAAGAACGCCATAGGTAACAACCTAGTAGCCATAAACAATGACCTCAAGTTATAATGAGTATCAAAGGGGTTACTCAGAAAAATACTTAAGTCAGCGAGAAACGTGACATGACAAGTATAAATGCAAAAACATATCGAATGTGACGACGAGAAAAAACAAGTTTGTTCATCAATGAACATTAAGATCGCAAAATATGTAAGCAAAGTGAAATACATGAACGCGTGAGAAATACGCAAC
The DNA here is from genome assembly GCA_946902985.2 of Meconema thalassinum. NCBI lineage: Eukaryota > Metazoa > Arthropoda > Insecta > Orthoptera > Tettigoniidae > Meconema > Meconema thalassinum. Next base: position 13,156,136 of record OX336392.1, on the reverse strand, counting down.
GAAGTTTTGAAACAAGGAACGAAGCAGTTGGAGAATACGAGCATGAGTAAGTGGAATACAAAAGCAAGTGCGGCCTTGACCCACATAGTACAACGAGATAAGACATATAAATAGCTGAAAGAGTCCTTAACTGGAACAAGTTTATTTTGGGAAGTAGGTGAACGGCTTCTGTACTTGCAGGAGCGGCTCACTAGACAATGGTTGGCAATCAGCCAAAGTTGAGATAAGAGAAACATGCTTTGAACTTTGTCAAGCGTACAGGAAATAAACAGTGACTTGACCTTAATCGGGCTTGTATACAAACAAGTCTGACAAACAAGCAGTTCAAAGTACACAAACAACACTTGTTGAACCAGCTGTAACTTAAAGCAGATATTCAGCTTGGACGGCATGCAGTCAATCGTAACTTGGACGTGAAAAAGCGATTTAAAGATATATGAAATAGAGTAGGAAATCAATTTCGCATAATTGAGAGGATCACGAAATCGGACAATTTTCGACAGGAAAAAGCTTGATTCTTCCGAAATAGGAAGTGAAGCCGGGACATTGAGAAGAAGGTTATGCATAAGAATAGTTATTCCTGATGTTATAGAATTCAGATTTTCAAACGGTTTCATGAGCGACTTCCAATTGTGAGGAAGGAGGGAGGAGCCGACCGTGGCCATCCTTCTAAATAACGAAAGAAGTGAAACATGGCTTACAGCAAAGTGATGGTGACTGATAGCCATGGTTTTACACAAGGGGAAGATAGTTTTCGAGAAAGAGTTTAAGCAATTACCTGCTATAAAAATGACATGAGAAGGTAAACGAAATAACACAAAGCAAGGCGAACTTGAATTGCCATTTTGTGCGGGAAGAAGGAAAAACCATTTAAACAACTTACAGAGGTAGCATAGTTGTTCACGATAAGACATCGTTTCGGCAAGTGTTTTTCAAAAATATTGAGATCTGAAACATGAGCGTACTCTTTTTCAGAAATGGGATTTATGTCAGCTGTAACGAAATGACATTGCGCTTTGGTTTGAACACTGGGATGCTGAATTTCACCAGTAATAACCCAACCAAAATCGGTGTCTCTGGCGACCACGGTTGAAGATAACTTACGTGTTTGTTTGCGAAGGCACTTCCAAAAAACATTGGCAATGAAAAGTACATCAATGGGAACTTGAGCATTAAACTGAGGATCGGCTAACCTTAAGTGCGAAGGAATCTTTAAACTGGAAGTATTAATAGAGTGACTTGGAGTGTCCTTGCCAATACTGGTAAGAGTGAGACAGTTTAAATTAAGATTGGTGTTTCTTTGGCAAACGTCTCTGATTTTCAATTTTGAAGACTGCAAGACTTGAGTTTTCAAATTGTCAATGCCGGTCACATTGATAGAAGTGGGCGATTACGAAAGATCTAGTTTTTTAATCAACGATTGCGAAACAAAGTTATGAGTTGAAGCGGAATCGAGAAGACCACGGGTTCTAAACCAATTTCCAAATTTATATTGGATTTCGAATTGTACAGTGGTCAAAAGGGTTTGCGCACTGTGACAAGTTTCGGCGTTAGAAATGCAGGAAGAAGCATTAGTTTGTTCGGAGCTGCTCTGCATGGAGCTTGAAGAGGCAGGTACTGATGACCTCGATTTATCGTGAACGTGCAATAAAGAATGATGCGGTTTTTTGCAATGAAAACAGAGATTGGATGACGTACATTTTGAAGAAGAATGCTTAGGTGACAAGCAGTTGAAACAATGTTTGCTATTGAAGACAAACTTCCTTCGATCTTCGACAGACAATTCTTTAAAGGATTTGCACAAATACAATGTGTGAAGCTTTTTACAGAGCGTGCATTTTAAAGATTTATTAAGCGGCCTGATATCTTCTCTTGCATGATTGAAAGACGAACGGGTTTGCTTGTTCTCGACAGATGGGGGCTGATGTCCCTTTGAAAAAGCAAGGTTTTTCTCAAAAATGTGAGACTGAAGATTCGTTTCGACCTTTTCGCACTGAAATGCGAGTGCTGTAAGGACTTGGCATCGGCTGTTAAGAAACGAGATTAAGTGTTCGAAGGAAAATTCTTCCTTGCGAGCGAGTTCGATCTCCCAAGCCTTTAAAGTTGAAAAATCGAATCTTGATGTAGCCAGATGAATGAGTATGGTGTCCCATGTTTGGACAGGCTGCTTGAGTTGGTATAATGTTCTGACATTCAACTGTATAGAGTCCAACAGGGTTCTTAAAGAGGTGACGTCATTAGGTTTGACGGCTGGCAAGTTGAAAAGACAGCGTATGTGGCGAGCTACACTCAAACGTAAATTGCCATATCTCTCTTTAAGGAGATTAAAGGCGATGTGGTAGTTGTCTGCGCTTAAAGGCAGTGACTCCACTAAGGCTAAGGCCTCACATTCCAAAGAAGTACGGAGGAAGTAGAACTTATGAATGTCTGGGATCTCGGTATTTTCATGAATTAGGGAGCAGTAAAGTTCATAAAAAGAATACCATTCACCTTCCTTGCCTGAGAAGTGCGGTAGGCTTATCTTAGGAAGTAACGGTTTCGGTTTGTTCTCGTGAACTGAAGCGGGTGCGAACTGGGCCGGATTGATGACCCTAGTGTCCGGTTCTGAGATATTGCGGATCAGTTGGTGGGCCTTTGCAATCCCTTCAAAGTACAAGGGTTCGACCTCGTCCCGATCCGATTGAAGTTCTGGGCAAGCGGATTCAATCTCGGTTTGAATTTGATCATAATAATCATAAGACCGTTCGTACAACTTAAGGCGATGTGTTAGGATGTCTAAATCACACTCGGCGGGATCTAATTTGTTGACGAAATTTCTGAATCTAGTGAGTTGCCCTTTATAGGAAGAACGTCTGGCAATGAGAGTTTCATCTTTTTCAGTAGGAGCCATGATAAAGAGAATAAATTGAAATACAACTCACGAAACTGTAGAACCTTGGAGATGCTGTCAAGTTTGCAGCAGCGAATGGGTAGAAAGAACAGGACACCCCAAAGGAGACAGGAGCGGCCTCTTTCCCGTTCACAGGCTTTGCATGATGTAGTTATAGCTGAAAAATCCAAAGCAGATATTAATAATTTGCAAAGTATTGTCAAACCGAAAAATGACAAATGGACTCTCCCGGGTTTCTGGTACCAAACTTTGGGTAGTTTATTGGCTGAGGAATAACCCACCCTCCAAGGGAAGATGATTAAGAGAAGGAAGTAGATTTTGGATTGGAGAAGAAGGATAGAAAAATAGGAGGAGAGTCCCACAAAATTTATAAGTTTAGCTTTCAATACACTTAGAAATGGTTGCCACCGCAAATCCGTTCTCGGATACCTAAAGTGGGTGCGAGCTTGGTCGAAGCTGACGGGAACCGCAGCTAAGACTTGGGCAGTTTGCCAGAGAAAGGCTTTAGTGTATTTCCTCCCAAGCACGAATAAGACTACTATAGGGAAGGGTGATAGTCTGGCAAGACAAATAGTAAAAGCTTTATTGAGTATGAACGAGGGCATAAACCTAGGAAGAGCTAGGAAAGCCAGGATCTTGCCTAACTGTAGTATCAGAGAAATGATGAATCCAAAAACAAATATTTAATTTATTTAACAATGCAAGGAAGTTTGAGGAAATTAACAAGCGTGTAATATACACACATCAAAAAAAGTTTTGCATCACCTCGGTTCCAAGAGTTCCGGAACCGTTAAATACAAAGGGAATAGAGATCAACACAAACAACATTTCAGCTCGTTTTATTGCTCATGAGACCCACACATTGCATGTTGTACCATCATACAGCTAGACTTTCAGCATTTGTGGTCCAGATTGCAGTACACACCACTACCTCTAATACCCAGTAGCACGTCCTCTTGCATTGATGCATGCCTGTATTCGCCGTGGCATACTATCCACAAGTTCATCAAGACACTGTTGGTCCAAATTGTCCCACTCCTCAACGACAATTCGGCGTAAATCTCTCAGAGTGGTTGGTGGGTCAAGACGTCCATAAACAGCCCTTTTCAACATATCCCAGGCATGTTCGATAGGGTTCATGTCTGGCGAACATGCTGGCCACTGTAGTCGAGCGATGTCGTTATCTTGAAGGAACGCATTCACAAGATGTGCACGATGAGGTCGAGAATTGTCGTCCATGAAGACAAATGCCTCTCCAATATTCTGCCGATATGGTTGCACTATGGGTCGGAGGATGTCATTCAGGTATCGTAAAGCCGTTTCGGAGCCTTCCATGACCACCAGTGGCGTACGTCGGCCCCACATAATGCCACCCCAAAACATCAGGGAACCACCACCTTGCTGCACTCGCTGGACAGTGTGTCTAAGACGTTCAGCCTGACCAGGGTGCCTCCAAACACGTCTCCGACGATTGTCTGGTTGAAGGCATATGCGACACTCATCGGTGAAGAGAACGTGATGCCAATTCCGTGGGGTCCATTCAGCATGTTGTTGGGCCCATCTGTACCGCGCTGCATGGTGTCGGGGTTGCAAAGCTGGACCTCGCCATGGACGTCGGGAGTGAAGTTGCGCATCATGCAGCCTATTGCGCACAGTTTGAGTTGAAACACGACGTCCTGTGGCTGAACGAAACGCATTATTCAACATGGTGGCATTGCTGTCAGGGTTCCTCCGAGCGGCAATCCGTAAGTAGCGGTCATCCACTACAGTAGTAGCCCTTGGGCGGCCTGAGCGAGGCCTGTCATCGACAGTTCCTGTATCTCTGTACCTCCTCCATGTCCGAACAACATCGCTTTGGTTCACTCTGAGACGCCTGGAAACTTCCCTTGTTGAGAGCCCTTCTTGACACAAAGTAACAATGCGGACGCGATTGAACTGCGGTATTGACCTTCTAGGCATGGTAGAACTACAGACAACATGAGCAGCGTACCTTCGTCCTGGTGGAATGACTGGAACTGATCGGCTGTCGTACCCCCTCCGTCTAATAGGCCCTGCTCATGCATGGTTGTTTACATCTTTGAGCAGTTTTAGTGACATCTATGAACAGTCAAAGGGACTGTATCTTGGATACAATATACACAGTCAACGTCTATATGCCGGAGATCTGGGAACCGAGGTGATGCAAAACTTTTTTTGATGTGTGTAATTTGGACAAACATAGTTCATTTGAACTTTTTAACAAATGGTGTCGCAGACCTCTCGACATTAAACGTTTGCTCCAGGCAATTGACAATTTACAAGGTTTCAAACCTTACATGTTTCTAAAATCTTTATAAGATTTAAACAAATAAACAATGAAGTAATTAAAGTTTGAACGTGAATTGGAGTACAAAGAGTGCACCTTAAGAAATTCTTGAGAGAATGTTCTAGAGAAAGTGACAACTTCGAAAATAACAATAATAAAAACATGAAAAATAAGATAGAAGTTCCTACAACTTCTTATATTTATACAGAATCACTATATGAGAATTATACAAAAGAGGGCAGGTCACTTACTGTGAAACCTGAAGAAAGTGAAAAGGAAAGTTCTAGACTTCCCAAGTTTGAGCAGGAATCACTAGCCAAATGGGACAGTTTCCATTTCGTGAAACCTGAACATGACTCGCTCAAGAGTTTAAAGAATTGTTTTCCCTAATTATAGGAAAGGAACAATGTGATTTGAAACTTGTATCACACAAGCAATTATGCAGAATTTAATTAATGTTAAACTAGCAAAGTTGGAAGGGCACTTCGTGAGTGACGCCTTATAGAAAGTTACAATTTTATTAATAATGGTTGTTAGTAGAAGGTTGAGGAAAGATCATTGGGATATAGGATCAATGTTCATGGCCGTATTTAATGTAAACGGACGAGCGCGACGCGGTAGAAACGTGGAGCAAGCATTGGTTATCACTGTAGTCTATAAAGATGGATGCAAAGTTCACTATAGAAACACTGAAGTTTATGAGAAAGAAAGTTATTGCAATTATGGAAATAACTGATTGCACTATATAGGTGAGAGTCTATTTCTTGAAAAAGTTGTGATTTACAATTAAATGCGCCATAGAATGTTCCAACGGGGGAAGAAAGTTCGCTATTGCAGTAATTTAAGGAAGATTCCTCATTTTAACTAGTATTTTCACAAGTGTGTGAAAAATACTTGACGGCAAGCCTCGCAGATAGAGTACCAGATCTGGAAAGTTCCAGAACGATCTTTATAGAAGAATGGAGTCAAAGTTAATCCAGCGGAGGAACTAGCTTTATGAATTTATAGACAGCGGGTATTAGATAATATCCCACGTAGTGAGAAGATTTCTCATTTGAATAGCTTAAGAAAGCTCTTTTTTAGTAAAGTTGGCTTATACAAGCAAAAGCTCAACATGGAAAATCCCACGAAGAATGATTTTTGCCCCAAAGTAAACAATTTCACACTGTCTATAAAATATCATTAAAAGCACGTGGAAGTTAAAACCATGAAGATGAGGTTAAAACTTTTAAAATGGTACTTATCTTGATTTCATGTTGAAGGCGAAGTTTCCGATGATGACAACTACCTTGCCAACATGGCGTAGAAGAGAGTGTGCCTCTTGGTTTGAGGACGCTAGCTCGAGAGGAGCTTTAACTGACCGAGTCAACTGCCGACTGAGAAGTGAGACCTGCTCAACGGAGCACGGAAGGTCCAAGGAAGGGGAAAAGAGTGGGGGGTAGGAGACAAAAGGAGAACATATAAACATTGCCAACTTTAAAACAAAAAATTGATCTCTTGCTGAGCCGGTCTTCAAAGAGTTGACAACAGATGATACCAGCGCAGCATGGTGAGTAAAAGAGTAGACGTAGTCCTCTTGCTCAAGGAGAAAATAGCTGGCGATGGTAACAGGATCTGGTGGCAAGATGGATATGTAAGTCCTCTCGCACCAGGAAGAGTTGAAGAGCTTCAGATATTCGCTGCGAGATGACGCTAGGTGGGTCATAGAATATATATCTGGAACAGACTCATACAAAATATAAGCGACCTGAACCCCTAAGAGAAAACAGAAGATCACTGTTGGTATTTGACAAAGAGGAAGGAAAGAACATGCAAAAGCATTGAAAATTATAATCTCTGGTACCGTGTATTCCAAGAATGCACCAATGCCCATGAATCAATCATCATTCTGAAGAGCCATATACTCACATGTGCATGGTATATGCACTGCGATATAGCCACATATGCAAATTTTCAGAGAATACCAACAATATCTCATAGCTCTCTTTTAGTTCTCGACATAAGTTACTGCGCCACTGAATGCCTGGGTGAAAATTACTGATGTACTAATGTTGGGTGAGACAAAGTCATTGTTCGCTACTTGGTTAGATGACACGGTTTGGGCGAAGCCACTGGTTGCAATAAGTTATAAATATTGGTCGCAGCTATAGCCTACTTGTATTATTAATTCTGAAAGAAATTCGAAAGTGGCTTATACACCTGCATCGGACATGATTGTGACTGTATGCTGTGATGGCTGCGCTAGAATTAGTAGCACACAGGTAACGATATTTGTAGGCTATACATTATACGGTAAAAAAAACTAAAAATTTCATAGATCTCGTAGGCCTTTACTACACAGCTTGGACATTGGACATGAATAATGAAATAAAAGGCAAAACCATTGGTCTGGATAAAGATTATTGATGCTTGACTACCCCCACTGTGCATGACAAAAACCGGGGGTGTTATATATTAGCTAACGCAGCCCGCGTTACCTCAATTTTTCATATTAAAGCATTGTTGTGGTTTCTTATGGCTAGCCCAGATTCCAATCCATCAGCTTTCTTGCATTCCAATAGAGTTGTGTGAGGTTTCCTGAAGTTCTAGCAGTCACATCAAGTTTGTTGCAATGTGGCAGGTGCCCCTTATCCATTTTATTTCCAGGTTCGCGACAAAGTGTGCATTTTTCAGATCTCAGGATGTCCCAAATAGGATACGACTTATATAGATGGAATTCCAGCTGAGCCTGCCATTTTCGCTGTTAATTATGCACAAGTACAGTATTGCCAATCCCACACTTACGGGACTTTGTATAAGCGCGGTACCATGAAACAAAATAGCGCCAAGTTTGAACCAGTTCGCAATGGATTGTGCAAGCTGTTTTTGTCTAAACCAATAATTGTTAATTCATTAGGCCATACAAACACCCCTGGATTTTGTCACGCACAGTGGGGATAGACACGCATCAATAATTTTCATCCAAACCCATGGTTTGTGCCTAGACCAATAACTTTTAGGCAGTGAGGCGCTGGTTTTTTCCCGATTAGTTCGAAACATGAAATTCTTGCGATCAGCGTTCATTACAGTGGTAAATACTGTTCTACATACAAAACAAACCTAACCTGGGGCTTATGCCCTGACCTCCTTGCTTGTAGTGCAATCGGTAATTTTCGTCCAGACAGTCGTCTAAACAAGTAGCGACCAATGGTTTCGTCCAGTCAGTCGTCTAACCAAGAAGAGCTAGTTTATTTCTTTTTCTCACTTAATTACAACATTACATGTGTCGTCTAATGTAGGCCTATTTAGTATCGGATATGTTGGTAACTAATGACGTCAATGTGATCGCTCACTGCGGCAGTTTCACATACCAAATATGCTGTCGAACATGGCTGCGGTTGTTAAATATACAATAAATAAAAACACATGTTTAAGTGATTTAGCACATATATCCGGTGCAGAAGTGATCAAGGTTAGTAGTTACAATTGATAATGTCCCCCCCCCCTCCCGCCAGAAGATGAAATAAGGTATGAAAATGAAATATTATCAAAGTGAAAGCAAAAATAAAAAAGAGTGATACATGGTACAGAATTAATCTGAAATTTCACTACAGTATATGTCGTTTTATAAAAGGGCATAGCGGGTGGGTTACAGACAGCAAAGGAGAAAGCATCTATTAGGACATCACTTCCATAATTATTATTCATCATTACACAAGGTATTTAGGCTAAGTTATGTATTCTACTTGGTTCATCACTCCTGAAGTATTACCTCTATTACGTATATCGTTTTGCCTTGAACATTTTTGGTTGAAGGCAGGCTATTATTTTATTTTAGAATATGTACTGAAAATTTGATGTAATCAGCGTAACCGCAGCCTTCGTAAAGAGGTTTACGCAGGCCAGCGCGTATCCCATTTTTGAACTGCTGACTGCGGTTGACTGTAGCGTTGCGGGTCTGCACCACTAGCGCTGGCCAACAGCGGGGCGCACTTGAACTCGGTCAGTGATAACACTATGTATTGTATTCGTCATGATAATGCTATTATTATGATCATGTAGAAATGAGTGGAAGTGTCGAGGACGTACCCATTCGCGACAACACTGCCTCAGTTCAATTCCCTCGCATATATTCCGCTCTCGCAATTTAAATATCTCAGCTCTCCACAGAAAATTGTTTTGTGTTGGTATCTTATAATTATAATTTTCAAGATATTAATCCGTCGATAAAGCTTGCCTTTCAACGCCTGTACTTAACTCGTCAATTTCTCAGTGAATTCATTGAATTTTGAACAAGTGGCTTTTAATGTGCCGGTTGATGGGAGGTCAGGAGACTATTCTACCATCCATCTCGCGTTGTGCGGCTAGCATTTTTTGGCAGTTGGTCCAGGTTCAATTTCCAGCTCTGCCAAGAAATTTTAATTTTGGTCTGAGGGATGGAACAAGGCACACTCAGCCTCATGAGGCAAAACTGAGAAAAGGAGGGTTTGATTCCTATCTTAGCCATCTTGGAAGTGGTTTCCACGCTTCTACTCCTGGCAAATGCCGGGATGGTTCCTAAATTAAGGCCATGGCCACCTCGTTCCCAATCCTCATCTGAATAATAAATAACACACTAATCCAGCCATCACAATAACACAGGTTATCAGACAAATTCCACATGCCCAAGTACACAGATCTACATGACCATGATGTCACAAAGTCCCAAAATCAACCAACTGCTGCTTTCTACCATTCCAAGACGAAATCTTCGAGTTGCCATTAGTCTAATGCCCCTAAAATCCACGACTAGTTCGAATGGTTTTAGGCCTAAGCATTGGATCAACCATCTTCTTGCATCTCAATAGGGATTTGCCAACAGGCTTTCAACAGCTTGTCTCAATTCTGCCTTCATATATGTAGGCCTATTGGCAACTCAAACTAACACTTGGGGCGCTGCGGTCGGTCTGGATAAGTAGGGTAAAAATACTCAATAACAAGCGATTGATATGGAACACTTTTTATTTTTCGGTTATAATCAGTAAATGTTGTCCCTAAAATAATGACAGTGTTATTTTCAATTGTATATATGTATAAATGTGCGATACACGTGATCTAATTTGTGTGTTCCACTGGATTTTATGTGTCAATTGCATATTATCAAGTATCGGTTGTCTGCTGGTATTTGTTTTGTGCAGATCGGGTCATGGCGCTGTTACGTTTAAAAGCTATATTTGAGTTGGCTCACTGTACCATAGACTCGAAAAATTATTTGTTGCTTGGTAGGGCGAAGGGATGAGTTTAACTTGTATTAAAATTCGGGGTAGACAGGAATTGCTTGATTTGGATGGTAGGTATTAACCCTGCGAAGTCAAAATTTGGCCTATATGAGTCGGATATAGCAGAGCGAGGTGATGGCGGTTGGTAGGGTTATTGGAAATGAACTAGGGAGCGGAGGATACCTGACTGATGAAGCTTGACTGTCTTCCCTCGGCTGGTGTAGGCTTGGCTGTCTTGGTACGGCTTGGCTCGGTGAGAGTGTGCTTGGCTGTCTAAGTGCGGCTTGGCTAGGCGTAAGTGAACAACCCGTCCTGTCGTCAGTGAGTGTAGTGGTGAGTGGTCCAACCTGCTCTTGTTGCCCGTATTTATTTGGTATAGTCACCTTTCGGCTATTGCTATTTGCATCTTTTGGAATGTGATGAAAACGTATATCCGCAGTCCTCTTATACATCGACTTACAGCCGTAAACTGAGCAATATACTTTCCTTTTACTCATTTTGCACTCTTATCAACGAGTAAAACTTATAACTTATGTATAAACACGAAGAATTCACCACGATCTGCTCACCAATACAAGAAACCGTATACAAACAGTCACCACGTGACAAATGTACCCTATGTCCGGTGCCTCGCTCTGGACTAAGGGTAGTTCACCCAGCAACCACATGACGGCAGCACCCCGCAGGCGACTCGGACAGCCTTGAGTGAAGTCCCCGCTCAACAGTCACGTGTAGTCTCACGGAGAGCCATGTCGTAGTCTTAAGATGTTCTCCTTAGTTGTAGAATTTAGTTAATAAATTATTTTAAGTGAGTACTTGAGGTGTTTCATTTTAACTGCTACCAGAGAGATGTTTAAGCAACAACATTTTGGTCCTCCTAATGCCGGATTATAGAAAAAAGTGAACTTCGAACTTATTCGTGTGCCAACATGTGGGATTTTTGTGAAACAAGTGTACCTGTTTAGTGATGAAATGTGCATGACTTATGTTACAAATCAAACTGTGACTAATAATACAAAGTGCGGTATAAGAATACAAAATATATACATATATAACGGTAGAAATAAATTCGTATTCTGTAAATAGCCATCTTGAATAGCACAACCACGCCATGACCGTAGGACGCCATCTTGTGAGGTGCTAGTCCGCTTACGTCAGCTACCATACATGCCCGCCAGGAGTGCTAGAGAACGGAACTTGCAGGAACATCCACCAGAGACCGCTGTCGACAGATAAACAAGCTTACCAACATTGAAGACAGCATCGGTGAGTACAATCTGGTTCAACATTTTCTTCTGTCCTTTCTTACCGGGTTATTATGGATGCCAATCAAAAACGTGTATTAACAAAGAAAAGAGCAGTCATCAAATCTCGCGTGACTCGCTTAAGTATATTCGTGAATGCATTTGCAGCAGGTGGGAATCTTAATGACATTAAAGTTAGGAAACAATCGTTGGCGAGTTTAATGGATGAGTATAATGACACTCAGATACAATTGGAAATCGATGATCCTGAAAACGAAGCACATGATCTAGATAGAGCAGCCTTTGATGATTTATGCTTGGACATTAAGTCAAAAATGGAAACGCTATTGTGCCCCGAACATACACACACACACCTCCGCCTGTAAATAGTGATAACATGAGCAATAGTTGCGCCCTAAAACTTCCAACTATTTCACTACCCACGTTCAGTGGTGCTCTACAAGATTTCATGCATTTCTATGCCACCTTTGTAGCGCTGATCAGCAATAATGATACAATCACAGACATTCAAAGATACTATTATCTTCTATCATGTTTGTCTGGCGAACCTCACCACCTAATTGAGAATTTACCAATTTCACAGGATAACTTCAAGGTCGCCTGGGAATTGATTCGCAGTCGGTATCACAATCCCAGACTTATATCAGACCTTCACATCAAGGAATTGTTGTCACTCCCTAACGCAAAGCATGATTCTCCTAAAGAGCTGCGTTTGCTAATTAATCAACTTTGCAGCAACTTAAATGCCATAGAAGCTCTAAAAATTGAAACGCCCTTGCATGACCTTATGCTCTCGCACTTAGTTTTGGAAAGAATCAGTCTCAATCTCAGGAAACAATGGGAGAACGGTACGTCAAATGAAGTGCATGCCAGTTTGAAGGACCTAATTCAATTTTTGGAAAGTAATTGCCAAACTTTAGAAATAGTCACGTCCAACAAGACAGCTGCTGTAACCCAAGATGAGGTCAAGCGTTGTACAAGTTCAAGGGGACAACACCGAGCCTTCGTCACCACGTCACCTTATTGTGTGCTATGTAAGACATCTCACAGTCTGCATAAATGTCCAAAATTCAAATACATGGACGTAAATGGCCGTATAGGTATTGTGAGGGAACATAATCTCTGTTTCAATTGTTTGAGAAATGACCACATAGCCAACAATTGCAACGCTGGTAACTGCCGAAGATGCAATAAAAGTCACCACACAATGTTACATATAGACCAGAATATGGACCGTACTGCTACCTCGTCACACACTGCATCCCAACACCAAGCATATTGTTCTGTCAGAGGCGCTTGCCCTCACAATGAAGTATTGCTATCAACTGCCATTGTTAACATTAGGGATAGCGAAGGTCGAATGCATCAATGCCGAGCACTATTAGACAGTGCATCACAGATGAACTTCGTGTCTCGAGACTTAGTGGACTGGTTGGGTATCAAGCTGAATCGGCATTCAATGCCCATCAATGGCATTAGCAACACGCGAGCGACTGAATCCTCTCACTTCTGTCAACTTCAGATAGAGTCGAGAGTTGGTACTTATAGTCGGCATATAGTAGGTTCTGTCCTGCGTCAGATCACTGGCCCGCTGCCTTCATCAAGAATAGAGTGCGAGGACTGGCAACTGCCCGCCAACATTCCACTAGCCGACCCTAATTTCAACCAGCCTAAGGAGATAGATCTGCTGTTAGGTGCTACTGTGTTCTTTGAAGTCTTGAGACCCGAACAACAATCTAGAGAAGGTTACCCTACTCTTCAAAATACACAACTTGGTTGGGTGCTATCTGGATGTCTACCCCCTCACTCAGTTCAACAACGTAAGAATGGAACAACATCATTGTTATCCACGGCTGAAGCCTTGCACACACAGGTGGAACGCTTTTGGGAACAGGAGGAGCTGACGACTCGTAGCCATTCCAAGGAAGAAAGTCAATGCGAGGAGCATTTTAGGAAATCATTCACGCGTGATAAGTCGGGCAGGTTCACAGTGAGACTTCCACTACGAGAAGCAGTAGGAGAACTTGGTGACTCGTTTGCCAATGCCAGGAGGAGCTTTGGCTATATCGAGAGGAAATTGCATCGACAACCTGAACTGAAGAATGAGTATATCAAATTCATGGATGAATACCGCCAACTAGGACACATGGAACTTGTCGATCGTAGTGACCAGCAGAAACCTGTTTATTACATGCCTCATCACGCAGTAATCAAGGACACGAGCAACACTACCAAGGTCAGAGTTGTCTACAATGCGTCGGCTAAAACAACTTCGTCGATCTCCCTGAATGACGTGATGCTGGTTGGGCCAACTGTTCAGCAGGATCTGTTCTCGATCGTTCTTCGCTTCCGCACACACAAGTATGCGCTAACAGCAGATATCGAGAAGATGTACCGACAGATCCAGATTCATGAAGCAGACCGAGACTTCCAGAGAATCTTGTGGCGCAGTTCTCCGAATCAACAACTGGATATGTACCGATTGACTACGGTAACCTACGGTACTGCAGCGGCTCCGTATCTAGCTACCCGTTGCTTACTGCAGGTGGCACTCGACGGTAAAGACATACACCCTACAGCAGCCGACGTTGCCAAGAGAGACTTCTACGTTGATGATCTTTTGACAGGGACAGACACCATTGAAAAAGCCATCCATTTGTACAAGGACCTCACATCGCTCCTGCAAACCGGAGGATTCCCCATCAGCAAATGGCGGTCCAACAATCCCGATGTATTGGAGGCCATCCCACCTACACTTCGCGAGAGCCAGGTGTCTTGCAGTCTTCCTCTTGAAGATGGTGCCGTGAAAACGCTTGGTCTGTTATGGCATTCGAGCAGTGACTCATTTCAATTCACCGTGGGAGCTCTCAACCACAACAAATTGACTTGGACAAAGAGATCAGTGTTGGCCAATGTAGCGTCCATTTATGATCCATTGGGACTCATAGGGCCTGTAATTGTCCAGTGCAAGTTGTTCATACAAGTCCTTTGGCAACGACACCTCGATTGGGATGGTAAAATTCCCTCAGAACTTGAGACACAATGGAAGGAGATACATCAGCAGCTCCCCAAACTAAATGAGATTCGTGTACCACGGAGGGTGACCGCAGACGGCATGAATGCCAGTGTTGAACTTCACGGATTTGCTGATGCCTCAGAAAGAGCCTACGGTGCCTGCGCTTACCTACGTTGCATCAACTCCAATGGAACAATCTCCGTTCACTTACTTTGCTCTAAATCTAGGGTAGCCCCTTTGAAGCAAGTGTCGCTCCCAAGACTGGAGTTGAATGGCGCACTACTTCTGAGCAGGCTAATGGAAAGAGTGATTCAAGCCCTTAATCTACATTCATGTCGACGTTATTACTGGACAGACTCCACTGTCGTTCTGGCCTGGATTGCAGGTAGCTCCTCAGCCTGGAAAACATATGTGGCCAACAGGGTGTCGGAAATTCACCAACTGACTTCTCAGCAAGATTTGAACCATGTCTCATCACAGGAAAATCCAGCGGACGTTATCTCCAGGGGAACGGAGCCACATCGACTACAAGGCAATCGATTATGGTGGGCGGGGCCCGCCTGGCTATCGACGGATCCTTCAGCCTGGCCTGAACTAACCACTGCTGAACCAACCGAAATTCCTGAGCAGCGAGGAGTAAGGTTGTGTTTCGTGGCGAGTAATCATGACGCAGATAACTTCTTCACCCGCTTTTCCAGCTGAACTAAACTGCACAGAGTATTTGCATACATTCTCAGATTTCTTCACAATCTAAAGCAGGAGGCAGCAGCAAGACGGCATGGACCTTTGACTACTGACGAACTTCGCGATAGTCTGACAGCAATCATCCGCATCGTTCAGCGCTGCTCGTACAGTCAGGAGATACATAATTTACATCAAGGAAACGCAGTGCCACTTCAGAGCAAACTTCTCACTCTGCACCCCTTTCTGGATAGTGACAACCTATTGAGGGTGGGCGGCAGGCTGGAGAATGCTGAAGCATCATTTCAACAAAAACATCCTTTGATACTGCCCCCTAAGCATCCTGTCACAAAATTGCTTATTTGGAATGAGCACATACGACTTTTGCACGCAGGAAGCCAACTTCTCTTAGCCTCGTTGCGGCAACGGTGGTGGATAACCAATGGCCGATCTGTTATCAGGCAAGTGATCCGCAGCTGTGTAACATGCTTCCGAGTGAAGACCAATGACACCAGTCAGCTCATGGGACAGTTGCCTAAGTCTAGAGTGACCCCAAGCAAGCCGTTCTCTCATTGTGGTGTGGACTATGGAGGGCCGCTGCATGTGAAATATGGAAGCTCACGAAGTAAAATACAGAAGAAATGCTACATAGCATTGTTTGTGTGCATGGCGACCAAGGCACTACACATTGAGGCAGTCAGCGATCTATCCACAGAGGCCTTTATTGCCGCATTAAGAAGGTTCGTTTCAAGACGTGGGCGCTGCAGTCACATGTACAGTGACAATGGCACGTGCTTCACCGGAGCAAGAAGGAAACTAGATGAATTGTCGCGCTTCATCCGAACAGAAGACCATCAAACTACCGTATCGAACTTCACAGCTGAAGAAGGAATTCGTTGGCATCACATACCTCCTTACTCCCCTCACTTCGGCGGACTGTGGGAAGCAGGTATAAAATCAGTGAAGACCCACCTGAAGAAAGTTGCTGGTAACACTGTGCTAACTTTTGAAGAGATAACAACACTGCTCACACAAATTGAGGCATGTTTAAATTCGAGACCCATCATCCCGATACCCAACAGTCCTGATGAGTATGCGTTCCTCACCCCTGGTCACTTCTTGACTGGCGAACCCTTAGTGTCGTTCCCTGAACCAGATTGTCTCTTAGGGCCATCATCACGGCTGTCAAGATGGCAACTGGTCCAGCGGTGCCGACGACTCATCTGGAAACGCTGGTCAACCGACTACTTGGGCCAGCTCCAGCAGCGTTCCAAGTGGCTCCACAACCAACCCAACCTCAAGGCAGGAAGGCTGGTGCTCCTCAAAGAAGAAAATGCTCCCCCCCTCACATGGCCAACCGGGATAATAGAAGAGCTCCATCCTGGGACTGATGGGCTGGTGCGTGTTGTGACTGTGCGGACGAGCAAGGGGTCGTACAAACGGCCAGTAACCAGGATCAGCCTTTTCCCTGAAGAACTCATGTAAAAGGACTACCAATGTAGTGTGTTTATCTTGGGTTTATCTTGTGTTCATATAGTGTTTATCTTGTGTTTATCTTGTGTTTATCTTGTGTTCATATAGTGTTTATCTTGTGTTTATCTTGTTTTCTTTTTGTCTACATTGTGTGTTTTGATTTATTGCTAGAGACTTGTGTTGGAGCAGTATGTCCACGTACTGCCATCATTTTTTATAATTTGTGTAACAAATTAGATGGGCGGCATGTCCGGTGCCTCGCTCTGGACTAAGGGTAGTTCACCCAGCAACCACATGACGGCAGCACCCCGCAGGCGACTCGGGCAGCCTTGAGTGAGGTCCCCGCTCAACAGTCACGTGTAGTCTCACGGAGAGCCATGTCGTAGTCTTAAGATGTTCTCCTTAGTTGTAGAATTTAGTTAATAAATTATTTTAAGTGAGTACTTGAGGTGTTTCATTTTAACTGCTACCAGAGAGATGTTTAAGCAACAACACCCTACTTGGTAAGTTTCTCATGTTTACCGCTAGATGTCATATCAGATAGCTGGAGTTGCCAATTGGCAACTTCAGCTATCT
The DNA here is from genome assembly GCA_946902985.2 of Meconema thalassinum. Lineage (NCBI taxonomy): Eukaryota > Metazoa > Arthropoda > Insecta > Orthoptera > Tettigoniidae > Meconema > Meconema thalassinum. The sequence continues at coordinate 13,138,693 of OX336392.1, read as the reverse complement.
GATATGAGATCTAGCGGTAAAAATCAGAAACTTACCAAGTATGGTACATTTGTCACGTGGTGACTGTTTGTATATGGTTTCTTGTATTCGTAAGCAGATCGAGGTAATTTCTTCGTGTCTTTATACATAAGTAATAAGTTTTACTCGTTGATGGAGTGTAAAATGAGTAAAAGCAACGTATATTGCTCAGTTTACGGCTGTAAGTCGATGCATAAAAGAGGGCTGCGGATATAAGTTTTCATCACTTTCCAAAAGATGCAAAGAGCAATAGCCGAAAGATGACGATACCAAATAAATACGGGCAACATTTCCAGTAACCCTACCAACCTCCATCACCTCGCTCTGCGATATCCAAGCCATTCCACTACGAGTCATATAGGCCTAATTTGACTTCGCAGGGTAAATATCTACTCTGCGAGAACCTGCTACCAGTCCGATATTCTACACCAAACCCACCAGCTAACCATCTAAATCAAGCAATTCCTGTGTCATCCCTTCGCCCTACCAAGCAGCAAATAATTTCTACAGTCTATGGTACAGTGAGCAAACTCAACCTATAGCTTTTAAAGTAACAGCACCATGACTCAAACTGCTCAAAAACAGATACCAGCAGACAACCGATGCTTGATCATATGCATTTGACACATAAAATCCAGTGGAACACACAAATTAGATCACGTGTATCGCACAGTTATACATATGTACAATCAAAAATAACACTGTCATTATTTTAGGGACCACATTTACTGATTATAACCGAAAAATAAAAAGTGTTCCATATCAAACGCGTGTTATTGAGTATTTTTACCCTACTTATCCAGACCGACCGCTGTGCCCCAAGTGTTAGTTTGAGTTGCCAATACATGCAAGAAATGAGTACGGTACTTATCAAAAATAAAGAAATAATAAGCTAATATGTACCCTACTATTATATTTCTCTCCTACTCCTAAATCCTTATCTGAACACTCATCTTAAAACAGAATGGTCTGCATTTTTGGACTAATTATAAAAATATAGCCTATAAGGAGAAATGAACATGTTCATCTTTAGCTCCCTGGCGAAAATAATTGAGTAAGTATTAATGTTTCTGTTCTTGTGCATTTTATATGATGCTTTAAAAATCAATCTAGAAGAGATAATTTAAGTTAACTTCACTACCATAATACTGCTTAAGGGTTACTGTCGAGGACTGATGACCAAGATGTCCCTAACTTGAGCAAGGACTTCTTCACAACTTCATGTAAAACGTATTTTCCTAAAAGAGCCTTTACTTAGTTTGGATCATTTGCGATACGTGTGGGCTGACTTTTTGGTGTTAAATGATGTAAGTTGGCAACACCAAATGTGGCAGCCATGTTGGTTTTCTAGTAACTTATTTAAGGTGTCCTGGACTATTGGCAACTCAAACTAACACTTGGGGCGCTGCGGTCGTCTGGATAAGTAGGGTAAAAATACTCAATAACACGCGTTTGATATGGAATACTTTTTATTTTTCGGTTATAATCAGTAAATGTGGTCCCTAAAATAATGACAGTGTTATTTTCAATTGTATATATGCATAACTGTGCGATACAAGTGATCTAGTTTGTGTGTTCCATTGGATTTTATGTATCAATTGCATATTATCAAGCATCGGTTGTCTGCTGGTATTTGTTTTTGTGCAGTTCGAGTCATGGCGCTGTTACGTTTAAAAGCTATATTTGAGTTTGCTCACTGTACCATAGTCTCTATAAATTATCTGCTGCTTGGTAGGGCGAAGGGATGAGTTTAGCTTGTATTAAAACTCGGGATAGATAGGAATTGCTTGATTTGGATGGTAAGTATTTACCCTGCGAAGTCAAATTAGGCCTATATGACTCGTAGTGGAATGGCTCGGATATCGCAGAGTGATGTGATGACGGTTGGTAGGGTTATTGGAAATGAACTAGGGAGCGGGAAAGGATACCTGACTGATGAAGCTTGGCTGTCCTCGACTGGTGTAGGCCTAGGCTTGGCCGTCTTGATACGGCTTGGCCCGGCGAGACTGTGCTTGGCTGTCTAGGTGCGGCTTGGCTCGGCGTAAGTGAACAACCCGTCCTGTCGTCAGTGAGTGTAGTGGTGAGTGGTCCACCCCGCTCTTGTTGCCCGAATTTTTTGGTATTGTCACCTTTCGGCTATTGCTATTTGCATCTTTTGGAATGTGATGAAAACGTATATCCGCAGCCCTCTTATACATCGACTTACAGCCGTAAACTGAGCAATATACTTTGCTTTTACTCATTTTGCACTCTTATCCAACGAGTAAAACTTATTACTTATGTATAAACACGAAGAATTTACCACGATCTGTTTACCAATACAAGAAACCATATACAAACAGTCACCACGTGACAAATGCACCCTACTTGGTAAGTTTCTCATTTTTACCGCTAGATGTCATATCAGATAGCTGGAGTTGCCAATATTACGGATAATTCTAGGCATATTGACGATATATGTAATCAGCTGGCATTGAGATTATAATAGAAAATCTGGCAGTAAAGCAGTTTACGGGAGGAGAATCTTCCGTTAAAGTTCACTGCCGGTTAAGACTTATTTTACAGTCAGTTTTTTTCAGTAAACTTGCCGTAAAAGTCCCAGTAAAGATTTAACCGGATATTGTAAGAATGAGCCTACATTACTTACAATTACAGGTAAGGAGATTAAAAAACAACATTTTACCATTTTATGTTGTGAAATTGGTTCTTTCATTGCACCTAAAACAGATTTAACAATTTGTAGCCAATCTATTGATCATCACTAGGGTTCGGAAGTTTAAGACCTAAAGAAGTACAAAATATACAAGCAAATATGCCCTAAAAACTAGCTAAATATGACCTAAAACACTATGAAATAAGACATGAATTTTTGGGATAAGTAGAGTGTCACTAATACGACATCATCATCATCATCATTTACCCTTATTCAGCTCCTGCCGGGTCGGGGTATTTATGTCACTTTTCCACTTTCCTCTTTCCTTCCACCATTCTTCTTCCACGATCTTGTCCCAGTCCAGATTTCTTTTTCTTACGCTGTTCTTCACTGAATCAATCCACCTTGTTCTAGGTCTTCTCCTTGCTCTCCTGCCCTTGCACTTCGCCTCCAGCATCTGTCTTGGTATTCTTTTTTCCTCCATCCTCTTTACATGTCCAAACCACCTTAGTTTATTCTTCTCAATTCTCTCATTTAGTTTTCCCATCCCAACTTCCTTCCTAACATCTTCATTCCTCACTCTGTCTTTCCTTGTCTTTCCTATCATACTTCTTACGAATTTCATTTCACTGGCTTGGATTCTACTCTCTTGCCTGCTTGTCAGGGTCCAAGTCTCAGCTGCATAAGTTAATATGGGAACATAGTACACTTTATACATTACCTCCTTGCTTTTCCTTGGTACTTCCTTATCCCAAACAAGTTTTCTTACACTTTGATAGAATGCATTGCTCTGCTGTACCCTCCTGCCAATCTCCATGTCCAACCTACCAGTTTGCATCCATTCACTTCCTAGGTATTTGAACGTGTCCACAATTTCCAAACTCTGACTTCCAATCTTCACAGTGCCCTTTCCTAGTCTTTCCCCTCTTGACATCACCATGGTCTTGCTTTTCTCTATACTGATTTTCAGGCCGTACTTCTGAATATTTTCGTTCAGTGCATCTAGTTGTTTTTGCACTTCTTCGGTTTTCCTTCCCCAGACCACAATATCATCTGCAAATAACAGTAACTTCATTTCTTTATGTCCATATGCTTCCTTTGTTTCCTTTACAATTTCATCCATCACCATTATGAACAAGAGAGGTGACAGCACACTCCCCTGTCTTAGTCCATTCTTGTTCCTAAACCAATCTGTCTTTCCAACTGGGGTCAGTACCCTGCTAACACAGTTGTTGTACATTGCTTGCACCATTTCCAACATTTCTCTTCCCAGTCTCTTCTTAACCATGGTTTCCCATACCTTCTCTCTGGGGACATTATCATATGCCTTTTCTAGATCTATGAAAGTCATGATCAAGTCCTCTCCATATTCCCAGGTCTTTTCCATCACCTGCCTCAAGCTAAAGATTGGGTCCACTGTGGATCTTCCACTCCTGAAGTCATACTGTTCCTCTTGCAACTCTCCTTCCACCTTTCTTCTCATTCTTCTTTCTAATATCCTTTCCAGTATTTTTACTACCTGTGATATGAGGGTGATCCCTCTATAGTTATCACACATCTTCTTGTCCCCCTTATTAAACACTGGTATTATTAGCCCTTTCTCCCAGTCTTCTGGTAAACATTTCCGTTTCCACACACACTTTAGCAGTAGATACAACCATTGCATACCAACAGGTCCAGGAGCCTTTATCATTTATACACTGATTTCATCCACCCCTGTTGCTTTTCCCATCTTCATTTTCTGTACTGCTAATTCCACCTCCAGCATTGTTATATCATCTTCTGTTATAGAGTCGTCAGGTTGTGTCACTTCCATCTCACCAGTACAATTGCTCACATTCAATAGCTTATCGAAATACTCCTTCCATCGTCCCTTTATCTCTTCTGGGTGTGTTAATAACTCTCCTTCTTCCTTTTTTACTAGCTTTGTAGTAACTCTTTCTTTCATCTTACTTCATAGAAGTCCATACAGCATCCTTTTACTGCCACTTACATCTGTTTCCATTCTTCGTGTAAATTCTTCCCAACTTTTCTTCTCTTCTTCTCCTGCCATTTTCTTACACCTCCGTTTGCTGTCGTGATACTTCCTTTTGCTTTCTTCTGTTTGATCTCGGTTCCATTCTTTCCATGCACACTTCTTTTCTTTCACTGCTTCCCTCACTTTCTCATTCCACCACGGTGTCTCCTTCTCTTTCACTCTTGTTAACGTCCTACCACAAGCACTTTCTGCTGCACCAACAAATGCCTTTTTAAAGTGGGACCATTCCTCTTCTATGTTTTCCACTTCAGTAACTGGGATTTGTTGCTTCAATCTCTCCTGAAAATCTTCCTGTACAGTTTTGTCTTTCAATTTCCATACTTTTATTTTACTTTCTCTGATCTCCTTTAGGTTTTCCAACTTTTCCCATCTAAATTTTGCCACCACAGCTCTATGGTCCCCATCAAATGCCTCTCCTGGTAAAGCTGTCCCATCTATCAGCTTTCTGCGATTAGTCCTTTCTACCAGAAAGTAGTCAATTACTGATTTTGTTCTTCTATTGCCCCAACCATATCTCGTAATTTTCCTGCTGTTTTTCTTCCGAAACCATGAATTACCCACTATCAGTCCATTCCTTTCACAAAAGTTTACAAGTCATATCGCTCATAAACTCTACTGAATTCAATGTATCACTAACATACAGTAAACGTCTTAAGTACCAAAACAATTTTCCAGTGTATTGGACATGTGATATTTTGATTTTACAAGTGACTTTTTTAATGAACTATGTGTATTTGCAATATATTAAGTGTTTATAATGTGTATATCTGGCTGATGAAGAACAACATTATTGTTCGAAACATATACCAGTACTAAACAGTGCTAATAATATCACAAGTATTGAAATAAGAGTCAGTTATTTAGTGGAATTTAAATTCAATGCGGACCATTATGGATAAAAACAATTTCCTTGTTTGCTAATTGCTTCTGAGCTAAATATATCTACTGGAGTGACATCCTGTTGAAAGGCGGAAGCACACTATCGCCATGTTCCGTGACCTCATGCGTACAGTGTCGCAATCTAACTTGTTCAGAAAGATATGCTAAAAGACGTCCGTAGAGGAGCGCCTTCTTGCTATCTGCTATCTGCCTGTTCCGGGAAAGAGAGAAAAATATATCTACTACACTGTTCGGAAATCCTGTGTTTGAAACTCGACGCAGATAACACGTACCTTGTTAACGATGCCTCAATTTAAACAAAAATGCTGAAATTATAACCAAATATGACCTTATATCACTAAAATATGACCAAATATGACTAAAACAATAAAAATGGCCGAAATATGCATTTATAGGCATCATCAAATTGCTTTAAACGTGGCCAGGGACCCATAATTCTAACTATTTTTCAGATTTCGGGTAAAATGAGCTCAGGAAATAAATATGACTTTTTCTTAACATCCGAACCTTAATCATCATTATCATCCTCATTTTCCGTTTTCCAGCCTAAGCCGGGTTGAAGCAAATATTACACCCCTCCACTTTACTCTGTCTGTCCACTGAACTCTACTTCAGGTTTCGTTCTCTCACACTGTCCTTTACCAAATCCATACATCATACTCCAGGTCTTCGTCGTCCTCTCTTTCCAGTCATCTGTCTCCCCATCACTTGTTTCGGCATTCTTTCATCTATACTAATACTGTATAATTAGGGATAGGAAAAATTCGCGATTGCGAATTTCGCGAATTTTTAAAAGAAGTAATACACAGGTGATAATGTGTTATAATAACCCTAAAAATGGTGAAAATAAATGTTTTTGAGCTCGCGAATTTCGCATGAAAACGCGAATTTTAGCTTTTTTCGTTTTTATCTTTATAGTGCACTTCCGATAATTCGCGGCAATTAATGCACGAATTTCCGCGGATTTTTGAAAGCCGCAAATTATCTGCAGTGATGTTTTTAAGCCTAGCAAAAAGAAAACTATTGGCTAAAATATTGAAATGTATTTTAAAAACACGCAGAAAATAAATTATAATACTTTATAACATAGTATTGTAAGAGACACTACGTGGATTAGGCCTATACCAATATTAAAAACTAAGAGAAATGACTGTCATCACTTTTTGTTTCTTAGATTAGTTAGTTTATTTTTTCTAATTTTAGATTGTATAATTCTGAAGAAAACAATATATGAGGACGAAAATTCATCTGGATTTTCCATATAATAGATAAGTGTGACTATAGACACACTAGCTTGACTGTGGGAACTTTCGGGATTTCCGTTGCATCACTCCTTCACTTGACATGCACTGGATCTCAGTTTACCTCACCGACAGCCTAATTCCGTACAATATCCTCATCGCTTTCATGTCTGAAACCATGATCGTCTTTATCGAAGTCTAACTACTGAATGTCACTTTCTTCTGCATCTTGGCTTTCATCCAGGTTTTGCCCTAATGTCATCGTAGCGAGACCATCTTGCCCATTTGAAATATCGTCACAGAAGCCGACAATGGCTTGTTTTTGTGCGAGTGTAGTAGCGGTAATTTTCTCTCATGACTTGACTGCATGGAGAGCATCCAACAAACCCGGAATGATCGGAAACTTAACGGTAGATAGCGGACCTCACTTTCTGCATACAGCGATCTTTATCAATCTGGGCAGTCATCCTGGTAAGTTACTAAGTTAATGAGGTTTTAAGGGCCAGAACAGCAAGGTCACCTGCCCCTTCATCCTAGTGACTACTCGACGCGTGGCGTCATATAGTGCGCCTTTCAGACATGAATATCTAGATGGCAAGTATCCATATCCAAATGTGCCACTGTTTCCTGAACCAGTCTTAACCAGTTGATCTTCTTGGTTTCATTCTGTAGTGTACCTGTCAGAGTACTTGAAAGATATTGTGCAATTTAAGAATGAAGTAGTAGGGATTGATAAACTCTGGTGTTGATTTCCTGAACAATGTTTAACATGACGAAATACTTGAGATTCAAAGAATTTGGCACAGACATCACTGAACTCATCCCTTTATTAGAAGGCCAGTCTTATCAGACTGTTCACCTTCTAGATGGACATCTACGGAGAATTCAGCAAGCCCTTAAACTTGCTGTTTCTGGAAATTACGGTACCAACATTAAGGAGCTATTGGCGGGTTGTGGAAATGTGTTAAAAAGAGAGAAAATGCATTCAGTTTTAGTAAACGCTGGGTCCCATGCTCTTAGAATATTAATCAGCCTGAGATCCGTTGACCCTGGGAAGAAGATTTACAAATGTGTGCGTTTGATCCAGCAGAAATAGTGCCAATGAACATCAATGAGGACCTTGCAAAGAAAATTATGAAGTTGCCTTTCTGTGGAACTCTGGAAGAAAGTGAGGTCATAAGAGGATACAACGAACTGCAAACTTTAATCAAGAAGCAGATGCACGACAGGACCAAGACAGACATTGTTCGAGTTTTGCAAGGAATGACATTTGTATTTCCAAATTCAGAATCTGTGTTGAAAACCATTTGGATCCCCTGTTCAAACGCTAACTGTGAACTTTTGTTTTTCAGCTTACACTATCACGTTAAGTGATGTGTGTCACCGTTTGTCACAAGAGAATTTGGATCTCTTCACTGAAGTATACTTTGAAGGATGACTGAAATGTGTTATGTTATCCATGATATTTAAAAAATCCCGCCTAAAATTTAACATTTTGAAAGTACCGAAAAGTGCACTTGAAACCACCGAATTTGCCACTTTAAAATACCGCTTTCTTCACTCTGAAATCACCGAAAAATTCCTATCCTTATGTATAATAAAGCTGAAGAGTTTGTGTGCTTATGTGTTTAAACGCGCTAATCTCTGGAACAACCAGTCGGATTCGAAAAATTCTTTTTGTATATGATAGCCTGATTCAAGAGGAATAGTTTAAGCTATGTAGCATTAGGCTACACCTCTCAGGTAACCTTAAAGATTGACTTTTGTTCAGTAAGTCGGAAGAACACGCGCTCCCGAACGGTTTCAATAATACCGAAGTCTATTGTTGCCATGTAATGCGGGCCGCATCTCGTCGCCCCTACCAATGTTCTGGTGCAGAATTGCGTGCTGCTTATAAACTGCAGTCACGGAAAGTAATTAGTGCAAAAAGATTTCTTAGGCCCTTTAAAACAGTTATCATCATGACAATAGTATGCCTCTGTATAAGGGCGATGGTGTTGGTGCAGTATACTGAGGTTATCAGCTGCAATAAGCGATGGTGCTTTCCGATCCTTATATCCTTGAGCGCTCCAGTTCTAAACAAATAAATCCACCGAGCGAAGCCGGGCACTACTGCTAGTCATTTATAATTTTCACATGTCCACACCCTCTCAATCTCTTCTGCTCCAGCTATCATTCAGCTTCTGTACATTCACTTCCTTTCAAATGTCTTGATTTCCCACTCTATCTCACCTATTCTGTACAATACTCCTCAGGAATTTCATTTGGGCTGCCTGTATTCTACTTTCATCTCTCCTCATCATCGGCCAAGTTTTTGCTCCATACATCATTATTGGTAAGTAATAGGTCTTGTACATGTCTTTATCCCAAATTAAACTCCAAACCTGGTGATACAAAACACTCCCAAATTGTATTCTCTATTGATATTCAATATTAAATGGAACAATAGGATTAAAATAATACAATTTGGCATATATACTGTATATATATCAATGTTACGTGATAGTTTGTCTGTCCCGTATGCGGTCATCCGATTGCGATGAAATTTGGGCGAGTTGTTGTGTTCACTCCAGGGAAGGTTTCTGGCTACAAATTGTTTATGTAACACGAAAGGGTGAGGGACTTAACAGGAACCCTTAAATCCCACAGTAGTCCAATTACGCTATCTGTATATAAGGTGCGTTCAAAAAGTAATGAGCCGGAGGCTGTAATACGCAAATCGGTGACGACATCGGCTAATTGTGGCGTGTGTAACGAGGTGTGGTTCCAACCAGAGCGTGGAAGGTCACAGCCCGTCGCTAGAGGGCACGCGTGCACGTCACGTGGCGATACAAAGCGAGCAGCAGCATGCATCAATCGGCCAACGCTGCCAGTCGCAATGCAAACAGTGACATGGAGGCGTCAAACGAAGTGCAATGAGGTGTTGTTCGGCTTCTGACAGCAGAAGGAGTAGGGGGAACGGACATTCATTGCCGAATGTCACAAGTGTATGGCGAACACTGCATGTCCCTTGCAAGGGTCAAGGCGTGGCACAAGCGCTTTAGGGACGGACGGGAGTCGTTAGCCGATGATGCCCGGTCTGGGGCACCCCGCCTGCATTACCGATGACAACGTCCCGCTGGTTGATGCACTCATTACCCAGGACTGCCGAGTGACAGTGAACGCCATAGCCGCCGTGGTCGGATTGAGCGTCGGAAGTGTGCACACCGTCATGAAGGAACGACTGCACTTGCGGAAAGTGTGTGCCCAATGGGTGCCCCACAGTCTTCACCACACCAGGAAGCATGGCATACGTCCACCTCTGTTTCTTAATTCCCTCCTTGCAATATTGATTTCTGGATCTTGTTGAAGAGGGAAACTCCTATTTCCACTTACGGTACTCTCTGATCTTATCATTCCATAGCATGCTAGGCTTCTGTGCCCAAGGTCGTGGGTTCAAACCATAAGAGTGTTTGTTAAATGTTTAACCTATATAATTTAGATTCACACAGGTATAATTAATGGAAGGTTCTTTAACATGCCATAAATCTATGACATGGGACCACCTGCTTTACTTCCCCTCCGAAGGAAGGCATACTGAGGGATTTTCAACGTTCTAAAAAAATCCGACGATTTCGGCCGGGTTTCAACCCGCAATCTAGGGCATAGAAGCTCAGCATGCTACCAACTACGCCACCGAAGCCGCTTTCACTTATAAAACTGTTTATAAAAGCACTTAAAAATATATTGCTGGAATAATTTCCTTGTTTTCAGCATCTTAACCCTCACAAGCAGATGCTTTCACGGCTCTGAGCGGATATTATTCGAATGCCCGCTCTATTTTGCAGGGCGCTGTGAGAGAACAATGCCCTTGGGATTGTTTGTTTTGAACCATCCCCTCCCCTTCCCCCTAGCGGGCCAGTCTAGTTCAGTTGCTTCATTTATTCAGTATGGTAGTTGTAGTTCCATGTTGTGGTTCGTAGTGCGTACATAATTACAGTACTGTGTGCGTGCCTTGTGTCGTATTATGGCGTCATCAGGGACACTGAAGAGGAAACATACATTTCTAACTATAGAAACCAAACTCGAAATATTAAATAGAGAGGTGAATGTGGCTCGTCTTTGTCAAAACATTATGGAGTGGGTGGGTAGATTATAGGCTAGGGAATAACCCACCCACCAAGGGAAGATGATTAAGAGAAGGAAGTAGATTTGGGATTGGAAAAGAAGGATAGAAGAATAGGAGGAGAGTCCCACAAAAGTTAGTAATTTGACTTTTAATCCATTTAGAAGCGGTTGCCACCGCAAATATGTGCTCGGATACCTAAAGTGGCTACGAGCTTGGTCGAGGCTAACGGGAACCGCAGCTAAGGCTTGGGCAGTTTGCCAGAGAGAGGCTTTAGTGTGTTTCCTCCCAAGCACGAATGAAAGTACTATAGGGAAGGGTGATGGTCTGGCCAGACAGATAGTAAAAGCTTTATTGTATGTGAACGAGGGCATAAACCTAGGAAGAGCTAGGAAAGCCAGGATCCTGCCTAACTGTATTATCAAAGAAATGATGAATCCAAAAACAAATATTTAATTTATTTAACAATGCAGGAAGTTTGAGGAAATTAACAATTATGAAATATAATTTTAATAAACATAGTTCATTTGAACTTTTTAACAAATAGGGTCGCAGACCTCTTAACATCAAACAGTTGCTCCAGGCAATTGACAATTTTTAAGGTTTTTTAAACCGTGTATAAAAATCTTGGTAAGATTTCATAAATAGGCAAAATGGAATAATTAAACTTTTAACGTGAATTGAAGTACAAAAAGTGCACCTTAAGAAATTCTGGAGAGAATGTTCTAGAGAAAGCGACAACTTTGAAAATAACGATAATAACAACGTGAAAAATAAAATAGAAGTTCCTGCAACTTCTTATATTTATACAGAATTACTTTGTGAACTTTATACAAGGAGAGCAGGTCACTTACTGTGAAACCTGGAGAAAGTGAAAAGGAAGTTTCTAGACTTCTTATGTTTAATTAAGAATCACGAGTAAAATGGGACAGTTTCCATTTCGTGAAACCTGAACATGACTCGCTCAAGAGTTTAAAGAATTGTTTTCCCTAATTATGGGAAAGGAACAACGTGAATTTAAAACTTGTATCACACAAGCAATTATGCAGAATTTACTTAATGTTAAACTAGCAAAGTTGGAAGGGCACCTCGTGAGTGACACCTTATAGAGAAGTTTCAATTTTATAAATAATGGTCGTTAGTAGAAGGTTAAGGAAAGATCATTGGGATATAGGATCAATGTTCATGGCCGTATTTAATATAACCGGACGATCGCGACGCGGTAGAAACGTGGAGAAAGCACTGTTTATCACTGTAGTCTATGAAGATGGATTCAAAGTTCACTATAGAAACACTAAAGTTCATGAAAAAGAAAGTTATTGCAATTATGGAAAGAACTGATTGCACTATATAGATGAGAGTCTATTACTTAAAAAAGTTGTAATTTACAATTAAATGCGCCATAGAATTTTCCAGAGGTTCCAGCGGAGGACGAAAATTCACTATTGTAGTAATTTAGTTTTAAACAGAATTCTCCCAAGTACGTGAGAAATACATGACGGCAGGACTCGCAGATAGAGAACAAGTTCTAGAAGGTTCCAGAACGACCTTAGCAGAAAATGGGGTTGAGAAAATCCAACGGAGGAAATAGTTTTAAAATTATAGGCAGCGGGTATTAGATAATATCCCACGTAGCGAGAGGATTTCTCGTTTGAATCGCTTAAGAAAAGCTCTTTTATAGTAAGGTTGGCTTATACAAGTAAAAGCTCAACCTGGCAAAACCCACGAAGAATGATTATTGCCCCAAGTAAATAATTTCACACTGCCTATAATTAAAAGCACTTGGAAGTTAAAACCATGAAGATGAGGTTAAAACTTTTTAAAAATGGTACTTATCTCGATTTCATGTTGAAGTCGGAGTTCCTTATGAAGACTATCTAGCCAACATGGCGTAGGAGAGTGTGTGCCTCTTAGTTTGAGGCTAGCTCGAGAGGAGCTTTGACTGATCGAGTCAACTGCAGACGGAGAAGTGAGAGCAGCTTAACGAAGCATGAAGAGACCACGGAAGGGGAAAGAGTGGGGGTAGGAAACAAAAGGAGAACATATAAACATTGCCAACTTTAAAGAAAGAAAATAATCTTCTTTTGCTGAGCTGGTCTTCAAAGAGTTGACAACAGTATCTGGTAGCCAAATGGATGTGGAATTCCTCTTGCGCGAGGAAGAGTGGAAGAGCTTCAGAGATTTGTTGTTATATGACGCTAGGTGGGTCACAGAATATATATCTGGAACAGACTCATACAAAATATAAGAGATTTGAACATAAAGGAGAAAACAAATGATCACTGTTGGTGTTTGACAAAAGGGAAGGAAAGAACGTGCAAAAGCATTCAAAATTATAATCTCAGGTACCGTGCATTCCAAGAATACACCAGTGGGTAAAGCTACCATGAGTGCATTTTTCTGGATTTAAAGATGCAAATAAATCAAAGTACAATATGTATGTACATATGAGGAGCCTGTTTCCAAAAGTCGACATCTGCATTTTCTAAGTTATTGAGAAAAACGGGGGGGGGGGGGGGGGGGACGCTTAACCCTTTCCTCTCGAATTATTGTTAAGTCCCGGTTTCTCCCAACTCGAATTTATTTCTGTCAGCATTCTTCATATTTTAAAACCTGGTATTAAGTACTGGTTGTAACAATATATACAGGAAGGAAGTACAAAATTAATGAATGTATGGTATTTACATGACACAAAATTATGTTTTTAACATTTTAACGGTATGTATTGAGTGTGTGGAAGCGTTCAAAGCAAATGCCTGGATGGAACCCTGATTGCTTCACACAATGTTATCGCCTCCTTCATGATTTCTTGCGACGCTGAGTTCAATATCGTCACTTGAATCACTCACGGATATATCATTTTCATCGCCAGAATCAAAAAGTCCTCTCGGCACGCCGGAAGGCGGAGGTAGATTTCACCGGACAAACTTGGGGATAGGCGAAAATTGGCAGAATATGCAGGTTTTATTAAAAGGATCAGACCTCATTTATTGCGAGAAAGTATTTTATAATTGGAGATTAATTAACTTTGTTTTTCGTCATTTTATGCATATTTTAAACATTTCATTGTCTTATGGGGACGGTAACCTTCTTGTCATTTGGAGCCCATTTTTATACTTGTGGTCACACTGTCCTTATGCAAGGTTTCGACACTGATGTGTAACTATGTAACGGTCTGTTACTTCTTCACGCAAAATTATATCTCCCGCAGAGATTTTGGTTGGTTCCTCAGTTTAGGGGCTGCGACAACGCGGTCATGTAACCTCGTGTACTTTGGGTGAGTGTAGAATCTGTCTGATAAACGGTGTGCATTGTGATGGCTGTATTAGTCTGTAATTCAGACGGTCAATTTCAAGCAGTAGTTCTTAATGTTGCTACCAGATACTGCCGTCAACGACACCTAGCTGTGAACATGGCTAATAGATGCCACCGCAACCAGCAACTCGCAACGAACGTTGGAACTTCCCCTCCAAAAGGAAAGCATACTGGGGGATTTTTAGCGCTCTTAGAAAATCCGACGACTTTGGCCGGCTTTGAACCCGCCACCTTGGGCATAGTAGTTCAGCATGCTACCAGTTAGGTCACCGAAGCAGCTTCACACTTAGTCAGATGGAAATCTGAATCTGATCTCGTGCAAGTGCGTTGTCATGGCAACGTCTGATGGCTCATCCCTCATCAATTTAGTAGTGTTGCCATGGCAACCACTGATAGCTCTTGGCATTTTCTTATAATTCCGAAATCATTTTTCTCATCCTTTGGCGTAATGGTGGGTCATATCAAAAATTCTTTCAGACAAAAGTTTTAGGTAATTATTAGGGGAATATTGTCCATTTTGTACGGTTGTGAATTTGTGCCTATTAAGAGAGATATGATTAATGTTTCCCGAAAAACCCACTTTTTCCCACCCCTTTGGTCAATGGTTGGTGCTATAAAAAAACTCTTCAAACATAAATTTTTGGGCTTTATCCAACACATAGTATGAACTTTGAACGGATTCGATATTTCACATATTAAGAGAGTTATAGCAATATTTCACTTTTTCAAAAAAAGCCCCCCATTTTCACCCCCTTCGACCGATTTAGCCCAGTAACGAACTCGACCGAAATTTTATGGGTATACATATTCGGTAAAAAATTCAAAGTGATTGGTGCAAAATTACGGCAGTTATCGTGTCCACAAGAAACTGATATACATATATATATATACATATATATATACATACATAAATTATATATAAACTTTTGAACTGACAGTGGTTTTGGGGTCTGGGGGATGTGATGGTGGTTGGTTCCTTAGTTTAGGTGTGTGTAGAATCTGTCTGATAACCGGTGTTAATTGTGATGACTGTATTAGTGTGTGTATCTGTTTTTTTAAATTCAAGTAGGGACTGCAACTTTGAATTTTCAAATAGTTCCTACTTTTGCCGCCAACGACTACTAGGCCTAGTTCAGAACTAGCTACTAGACGCCACCGCAGTCGGCTCTTGGCAACGAACGTAGCAACCTAAGAGCGTTGTTTACATTCTTAACCTATCCAATTTAGTTTCACACAGGTGTAATTAGTGGAAAGATCTTTAACATGCCATAAATCTATGACATGGGACCGCCGGCTTTACTTCCCCTCCGAAGGAAGGCATACTGAGGGATTTTGAACCCACTATCTTGGGCATAGAAGCTCAGCATGCTACAAACATAAATTATGTATGAACTTTTGAACTGACGGTGGTTTTGGGGTCTGGGGGATGTGAAACGCGAAGATATGTCGAAATTTTCCGGAAGTCGAAACATGGTACCCATTGCAATAGTTAGCTTTCTAATGAAATCTACCTAAAAATTGCATCGCTCTTATGGTCACTCATCAAAATCAGCCGAAATAGACGCCCGGATCTCAGCTTCGGTCAGACTGTGCGCCGCCATGTTGCTTCACCATGACTGCTTTTCATGTCAAGGAAACGGAGCAGTTTTCCCGAGCAAAGAGAAACTAAAACACTCGTGTTTCGTTACTTTCGATTTCCGGGACCAGCACTTACCAAACGAAGTACATAGACCTGGCATGCCAGGTAACCTAGAAACGCGCGGCCAAACAATGTGTTGACTCAGTGTCGACACACGGGCTATAACGCCATGTTGTTATACCGCGACTGCTTTCAATGTCAAGGAAATGGATCAGTCTTGCCGAGCAAAGAGAAACTCAAACACTCCTGTTCGGTTTCTTTCGGTTTCCAGAACCACACTTACCAAACGAAGTACAAAATCCCTGGCATGCCAGGTAACCTACAAACGAGGCAGCGCGCCGCCATGTTGCTTCACTGCGACTGCTTTCCATGTCAAGGAAACGGAGCAGTTTTGCCGAGCAAAGAGAAACTAAAACACTCCCGTTTGGTTCCTTCCAGTTTATGGAAGTACAAAAGCCCTGGCATGCCAGGTAACCTAGAAACGAGCGGCCAAACATTGTGTCGACTCAGGGTCGACACACGAGCTATAACCCTAAGTGAAGGCTGTCGTCACACGAGCGAAAAAGGTTAAATGGCAAAATTCAAGAAATGTTATGTTATTCTACTTTTTATGTTTATGTTCGAGTTTGTACCAAGATTAATATAAAATTTCCTGAATCCCACTGTTCAAGGTTTTTTTTTTTTTTTTTTTTTAGGAACAAAATGCAGATGTCAAATTATGGAAATAATTTAACGAAGCAGATGTCGAGATTTGGAAATAAAGTCAAACTTTAATATTGATTTTTAACCATAAATATTGAACCCTTAATAAGCTACGCATATTAATGATTCTAATTATTCATTTCATTATATTCTGATTTTACTGCCAGAATCATACAGGAAGGCCAGACTGGATTGCGAAATGTCAAGCTTATGTGGAGACAGTACGTTTGAACGTGCCCAGTCCTGAAACAAAGGAGTGACGAGATCGGAATGTTTGACAGACACTTTATCAGACAAAGGTGTGTTGGGGTCCTGACTCATTTCAGACCGTAATTTCTTTGTCACCCTAGCGTTACGAGTAAGATAGTTGCTGGATGAGAGAGATGAGAGGAACCTTCAACCAATCATAGGACAGAGGCTTCTGTTCTAAACTGCGATATTGACGTCATGAACTACCAATCAGAGAGGGTCACCAATTTTAGCGCCAAGGGAGCGTCTGACGCCGGCTTGAAGTTGAAAGCGGGAAAGATTGGATTAACGAAATCTATGATCGATTCCAGAGCACGATAGCCCCATTGTGACCTGTATAATTTTTCAAACTGTTTGATACCTGTTGCATGCCAATAGTCGCATTATTATAGAAGTTAGTGATAGATTTCCCTCTCCCTCCGTCTTTTTGCCAAATTCACATAAATACTGTCGTCTGAGTGACGAGGAGGTTGATTCTTGGTGACACCGTGAGGTGATCACTTATTCTTTTCCATACCGTGAAGATATACTGTGTTAAATTTATCAGAGATAGGGTCATTATTGAAAACATTATTGTGACCCCAAACATTAACGGCACTGGCAAGCAGCACGTTGGTAACTCGATAGCCAACGCTTTGCTTACCAGAATGAGAAGAGTACGGGAAGCGTGGATGGGCCAACTTACCTGTATTCAGAGGTCCGGGTCACTTCCGCAGCAAAACCACCTCCAGAAGACAAGTCCCGACAGAAGAGCTCCAAAAGGGGTGGAAGGAAGAAGGAGAAAGGGACAACACACACAGGCTATCGTACAAACACCCCCCAAATACCAACGGAACACCCGTCGGTGAAATAATGCCACAACAGTAGTTAAGAGGAATAAAATAAAGTTTAATAGTTAAAACTTCCACCAGGAAAGAGAACATGCATCAGCCAACACAAATTTCCAAGAAGGCCAGATAGCGCCTAACATGCTAGCTTGCAAAACCAAGAAGAGGACAGACTTAATTTAAAATTAAAAAAAAATATTAAACAGCCCAAAGGTTAAAATAGAATTTACATGCACAACACAATGAGAAAGGGCTTGATAAATTGCAAGGAAATGCAATCACGATCCGACATGCAGATGTTGAGGCCATGCCAAAAAATAAGGATTGAAATAAAATTAAATTTTAATTAAAAAAATTAAATTGGATAGAAAATAAATACATAAATGATATGCACGCAGGCGAAAAACACAAGGACATTTACCAAAAATCACAAAATTAACATTAACAAGATTACATTTTAAAAAAGGGATGAAGCTAACACACAACACGACTGTTTTTGAGACCCGCGCCAAACGACTGACCACGAGACCACAATGCATCACGGCAAACAGCAGACATGGCGACACAAAAACATGCCAGATCGAAAATTACGGCAAACAATTAATTAAATAAATTTTATCATCAGCGTAAGGAAATGTACGGCGGAAAACAATTACATTTAAAAACTATTACAAGAGTAAAGGGCACGGATCATGAATAAATTAATTTGAATACAATATCAATCATAAGATTGGCAAACGAAAATAAATAATACTTTAAACGTGAAATAAACTAATAAATGTGTCTCCAGAAGGTAAACAAAACATAAATAAGAAACCTAATATATATAAGGAAACGCTATTAAAACGTAAAAGAAATTTTTGGCTTACAAGCCAGAACATAACAGAAGATCAACATTCGTACACGGCCAAATTGGGACTCCCAAAAAAATAATTAGATAAATTAAATAAGGTTTCAAAACATACCTTAATAAGGCCTTTGGGGAGACACTGATGATAAAACAAACATAACACTAATAAATAATTTAAAAAAAATGAAAACTGCCCAGATGACTGTTGCTGGCACACGCAACCATTGACACTAAACATCTTCAAGTTTTCTCATTCCGGCGAAAATAAGGTAGACCATGCTTCAGGGGCGACGATCCCACTTCCTACCCACTGCGGTTTACGTTTTTGTAATGTAATTCCATTTCTTGGTGAGGCGAGGGCCACAGGCCCCCGCCTCAATAGACAATCAAATTCACGATCACTCAGTTCAATCCAGACTGTTCAGTTACCGATGACAACACATAATGGCGCCGACAAGGAAGCCAGGCGCGCTGCATGCATGATATTTGGAAAATGTCCAATCACGGTTTGACACCTCAAACAACAATGTCATAAATAAGTTCATAATTTGGCGGTATCAAGAACACACACCGTTCTTTGTTTTATGACGTAGACTCATAATTGTTTTTCACTTATGTCACGAATTGGTAGAGTTTTAAAGGAAACACCAACGCACTCTATTGGTGAATAAGCAGGAACTACTTGGATCTTTCCAAAGTCCGACTGCAGCTACCATCTTGTGGACACAGACGGTACTGAGCGGCGAAGCGGACGATTCAAACTTCAAGTACAGCCTCCATGATTAAATACATGTTTGAAATAGTAGAGACGTGCCCTTGCACGTATCAGTCTCCCTCCCTTAAGCGTGAACACCGTTCACGAATATGCCAAGGCATAGACAGTACTCCATAACTTGTCGATTCACCAGAAATGTTTCCCGAAGATAATGTTCACCTGTTAACTCCAATTGATGGATGAAACCGCATCGTTTTGGTTAGGAAGAATGCAGGGTCAGATTATCAGTGATGGGATAATTGATCACCTCGCAAACCACTTAGTCAACAGCATCACTGTGTCCAAAAATCTTCAGAAACGTAGTACACCAGCACCAGCAGTGCTTTCAGAGTCCGAGACACGTTAGATACATTTTCAATAAGTCCAATTTAGTTCGCTTTAAACGAAGTAGGTGGAAGCAATGTGCAATATATGATTCGACGCGTGGGCAGCCATTTACAAAAATAGAAGTTAATCTAATTTCAAAAAAGGATTACAGAATTTACAATATCTTACTACATTTTACAAAAAGCAACAAGGTTGAATTTAAATGAAGAAAATTTTTCTGACTAAACCCTAGATCCGTGTTTACAAAATTTCATTAACAAGTTTACCTTTTTACAGATTCGAAGTACATTTCAAGATTACAAGAGTTAGATGACTACACATTTCGAAGGAACTACGGTGGAGGAATGACCACTACAACTCCCAAAGGGAACAGGAATACAAGGTTACCATGAGTTAGGTCTCCCACCGAGCCCAACTTACATGTTAGCATCTCCTATGAAACATCAAAATTAGATACGCTTTTACAAATTACCATTACAATGGGAACTTCCCAACATTTACATTTTGTATCCCACCAGAGTTTGCAAATCCAATTAAATTCAAAATTCCACAAGGAACAGATGCTTGAAGGCTTCAATGAAGGTTAGGGATACTCTACATTATACAAAATTTGTTTTACAAAATTTACGGTAGCATTTCCTCATTAGACACCTCTCCACCTCGCTTAATGTGTGATAGATGCACTCTAGAAATTTTGTTGGCCTTAGGGTTTCGAACAAGAAGAGTAACAGGAGTCAAGAATGCCTCTACATAGCATGGGCCTTTAAAACGAGGGGTTAACTTGCTTGAGACAAGATTACTGACGCCCTTGGGCTCGAAATTGCGGACGTACACAACATCACCAATTTCCAAATCAGCCGGCTTGCGACAGGCATTGTGTCGCCTGGCAAGTTGGTCATGGGATACCTTAATATTCTCTCTAGCCTTGTCGAATTTCGCCCTCATATCCTCGGGCGTGAAACTGTCAGGAAGGAGATCGTGCAGGTTCCACAGGTTGGACAACGGAGAATTAGCCATAAAGGAAAACATTAACGAAAAAGGGGTAGCTTTCGTGCTCTCATGCACGGCGGTGTTGAAAGCAAAATTGAGCCAATGCAAATTAGAATCCCACTTGGAATGGTCGTCGTGGTGGAAAGCGATCAGAGCAGAACGGAGATTACGATTGACTCGCTCAGCGAGAGACGGGTTAGGAAAATAGGGAGTGGTGGTTACATGCGAAATAGCATAATCAAACAAGAATTGACGGAACTGATGAGATACAAAGCACTTGGCATTATCTGACACCAGATACTGACACGGCCCAAAAGACGAGAAGATGGAATTAAGACACTTTATGACGGAACTGGTCGTAGCCTGTCTGGTGGGGAAAATCCAACTAAACCGGGAGAAACCGTCAGTGCAAACAAGCGCAAATTGGTTTCCCCGACCAGAGCGAGGGAACGGTCCAACATGGTCGATAAAAATCCTCTCCATGGGTCTAGATGCTGGTTCAGATGACAACAGGCCAACCTTAGTAGAAACCGGAGGTTTGCTAATACTGCATGCAGCACAATTCCTAATGAGCCTCCTGATGTCGCCATCCATACCTTGCCAAATGAAAAACTGTCTGATTTTAGCTCGGGTCTTGAATACTCCTAGGTGACCACCAATAGGGGATTCATGATAGTAACGAAAGATTTCCGGAATGAGGATTGACGGGAGCACAATTTTAGGTAGGCGGTCATGACGAGACGAACAACACAATACACCGTCCTTCAGAGAGTAGGGCTTGATCACTTCACCAGAATTAATTCGGTCAATAAGGCTAGATAAGGAGGGGTCTTCTTTCTGGAATCGTCTCACATCCTCAAACAGCACAGGGGAATTGCTAAGAACGGCATTGACACAATTTACAGCAGATACCAGGTTTACGGGTTCACATTCCTGAACATCCTCTTCAGCTGTTTCCTCGTACATGCGGCTTAAAGAATCAGCTACCGCATTTTCGGACCCACGAATATGTTGGACAGTGAACTGGAACGACAGAATCCTAGTTGCCCACCTAGCAATTCTCCCAGTTTTGCGGGGTTTCCCTAAGACCCAGCTCAAGGCTTGGTTATCGGTCTCAAGGAGAAACTTGGTGTGCTCAAGATACATACGGAATTTTTCTAGAGCGAACAACACAGCTAAACCCTCAAGTTCGTAAATGGAATACTTCCTCTCTGCGTCCGTTAAGGTACGAGAAGCGTATGCAATGGGTTGCCTACCCAGATCAGATTCCTGCAGTAGAACACAACCAACACCACGACCAGACGCATCCGTCTGCACAATGAACTGCTTCCCAAAATCCGGAATGGCTAACACAGGGGCGTTAGAGAGCGCAAGCTTAAGATCTTCGAAGGCTGCTTGCTGAGAGGGACCCCACTCAAACTTCACAGCCTTTTTGCGTAATTGATTTAGAGGAGCAGCACGGTCGGCAAAGTTACTGATAAACTTACGAAAGAAGTTGACCATTCCGATGTAGCGAGCAACACCCTTGGCGTTCTTGGGTGGTTTAAAATCTCTGATGGCCTGCGTACGAGACTGGTCCACTGAGATACCAGATTCAGAAACAATATGTCCCAAGAAGGAAATTTTGTGCTTGGCAAAGGAAACCTTGGACAATTTGACGGTAAGTCCAGCGTCACGCAACCGATCAAGAACAATTTTCAGATGATCAACGTGTTCCTCGCAGGACTCGGAATAGATCACCACATCGTCAAGGTAGTGGTACACAAACTTGAATTTAATTTCTGAAAATACCTTGTCCAGAAGTCTGCTCAACACAGCGGCTCCGGTGGATAGGCCAAACGGGACACGGGCATATTCAAACAGGTTCCAGTCAGTGGAAAAAGCAGTAACATGCCTGGATTCAGGAGAGAGGGGAATTTGGAAGTAGGAAGAATTTAAATCGAGGATCGTGAACACCTTCGCGTTGCGAAACCAACTAAAACATGTGTGAAGGTCCGGCAAAGGAATGGACTGCAAAACAACCTTTTGATTAAGAGCCCTATAGTCGACCACCGGCCGAAAACCACCGTTAGGTTTTGGCACAAGAAATACAGGGGATGAGTAGGCAGAGATAGAGGGTTGGATTACACCTTCTTCTAACATCTTATCGATAATCTTACGAAGTTCAGCCATCTTGGGCGGGGCAAGGCGATACGGGCTGGAACGCACCGGCACAGAATCGGTTAGCTCAATCTTGTACTCCATCAAATGGGTTACACCCAGCTTGTCAGTAAATACATCGCCATACTCCTGACATAACCTCTTAATGGCATCCTTTTGCCGACTCGTTAAATTTTCCAGATCGAGATCCTCAATAGTCATAGGTTCACTAACGGAATTGACAGCAGGAGAAGATAAAACCGGGTTAAAAGATAATTTACTCTGTGGATTAAACTTAAACCATAAGTTGCGAGCACCAAAATCAAGAAGCATACCAACGTGTGACATGAAATTAGCTCCAATGACCACAGCACAAGAAAGATTTCTGGCAACCAAAAATTTAAATTTCCAAGAAAAATTTAGAATATGAATTTTGACTGTCATACTACCCAAAATATTTAAATTTGAACAATTTGCCGAAATAAAAGATTCATTGTTAGGCTCTAACTCAGGAAATTTGCAAACACTCTTCATAGATAAAAACCAGTCCTCGCTTATAAAGGATGCGACACTACCAGAATCAAGCAACGCAGAAACGGGCTCGTCATTAACACAAATTTCAATAAACGGGGATATTCCTTTAGCCACAGGAGAAATTCCAAAATCGTTACTCACTCTAACACGATTACAAGTAGGTGACGAGGACACCCGCACCACAGGTTTCACACAACGTTCAGAATTAGGCTGACTTGCCACGCCATTGTTCACCGACCGGTTAGGTAGGTCAGCGACACAAGCAGAATTAGCACATGATGAATTAGCTTTCATAGAGTTATCAAGACTATCAATGGTAGGGCGACCAGAAACTTCACAGGGTTTTCCCAAATTCTTACACACAGAAATATCCTTGGAAGTAACACCCGAATTGGTCTCCTCAACGTTCCGTCATTGGCGATACACAGCCTGGTTACTCGGACACACCTTCTTGACATGTCCCACTCCACCGCACGAGTGGCACTTAATATTAGGTCGAGGATGAAACATAACCTTAGGCGGGGGACGAGACATCAAGGAAGGAGGGGGACAAGACATCAAGGAAGGAGGAGGAACATTAGCTACACGAAGGGAATCTGCATGCTTCACAGCCATAGCCTCTATAACGACCTGTTTCAGCTCGACGAATGACGAAGGCCTGGTACACATAGTCATGTATGACCTATATTGAGGCGAAAACCCATTCACAATTGATGACACCAACTGTCGCTCTGTTAAAGGGGATGCAAAAACCTGGGCATACACCTTAATGTCGCTGACATAGTCGCTAAGGGACTCGTCCAGCCTTTGGACACGATAAAGGAACTTATGCTCGAGAGCACTTAGGGCGCTCGCAGGGACAAAAAACCACAACACTTCCCTAATAAACATGGCTAAGGACATGCGGAGGTGGATAGCTTCAACAAGCTTATCGCGCAGCATACCGGATGCAACTGGATACAAAAGTTGGAAAATCTGAACTTCCGACATCCCAAAAATCGAGGCATGGTTGCCCAACTCAACCACTTGCTTTAAAAATTGTACCACTTGGGTAACGTCATCAAGGTTGAAATGCCTTAACTTAGTTAAGAAACCAGAAATAGGATGAGGAATCGACCCATAATTAACGGTAGGTGAGAACGCAGCATTAGGAATAGAGACATTGTTACCAGGGTAGCCCGCTCGCACACCCTCTACAGGCGACAAAACATTAATATTACTAGAGAAAGAACTGGGATGCAATGGGTCGGCAGGACCCAGGAAATCATTAGGTGACCTAACATGAGAAGAATGACCGTATGCAGGATTAAGTGGTATGGACGAGCCAGCGCCAGGCAACAGAGGGGCAGGCAAACTACTACTGGTAATCGATCCCAAAACCTCAGACCTAGTAAACAGGGGTGATTCACGTTCAACCCCAGAAGAACTCTCTAAATTCACAAGGTTATCGCTTAAGTCAATTAAATTGAAAACACTATTGTTGTCGGCCATTTTGGAAAACACAGAATGCAGACAACCAATATAGAAAGAAACAAAATTTCAGGAATTACAAGGACAGTTTACACTTTCACAACAGTACCACAACCAGCAATTACCATCACCAAAGATTAGGCTGACACTCAAACACAGCCACCCTACTACACCAAATCATGCACCATGCTGTCCAGAACTGCACACGTCACCACCTGCTTGGCTCGAGAACAGGGAGCTAAAATTACCAAAATAGGCACAAAACATCAGGCTACCAGCTTCCGACGGGGCTCCAGGATGCCTTCACACGCAGCATATAGGCTATCAGAACATTAAGAAATCCCATTTCCCATGCCAAGAACACATGTCAGACACTCACCGGGCTTCATCTTCAGTGGGGATGTTGCACACAAACAGGATAAAACTATAGCAGGAAACACCTCGCTTATAACAGGACACTTACATACAGCATATGGATATCCAGAGGCAACATGAAACACAATAAACGATAAGGATTAGCAAAACATAACATTAAGTGCACTTGCCTGACAAAATCGCACCAACCACTGACCCATCAGCATTAGAGGGGTCCATAAAACAGCCTGTGGGTACTGGGGAGGGGATAGTTACGGAAGTGAACATGAGCTCGGTCTGCTACCAGAATGTAACCCCAAACATTAACGGCACTGGCAAGCAGCACGTTGGTAACTCGATAGCCAACGCTTTGCTTACCAGAATGAGAAGAGTACTGGAAGCGTGGATGGGCCAACTTACCTGTATTCAGAGGTCCGGGTCACTTCCGCAGCAAAACCACCTCCAGAAGACAAGTCCCGACAGAAGAGCTCCAAAAGGGGTGGAAGGAAGAAGGAGAAAGGGACAACACACACAGGCTATCGTACAAACACCCCCCAAATACCAACGGAACACCCGTCGGTGAAATAATGCCACAACAGTAGTTAAAAGGAATAAAATAAAGTTTAATAGTTAAAACTTCCACCAGGAAAGAGAACATGCATCAGCCAACACAAATTTCCAAGAAGGCCAGATAGCGCCTAACATGCTAGCTTGCAAAACCAAGAAGAGGACAGACTTAATTTAAAATAAAAAAAAATATTAAACAGCCCAAAGGTTAAAATAGAATTTACATGCACAACACAATGAGAAAGGGCTTGATAAATTGCAAGGAAATGCAATCACGATCCGACATGCAGATGTTGAGGCCATGCCAAAAAATAAGGATTGAAATAAAATTAAATTTTAATTAAAAAAATTAAATTGGATAGAAAATAAATAAATAAATGATATGCACGCAGGCGAAAAACACAAGGATATTTACCAAAAATCACAAAATTAACATTAACAAGATTACATTTTAAAAAAGGGATGAAGCTAACACACAACACGACTGTTTTTGAGACCCGCGCCAAACGACTGACCACGAGACCACAATGCATCACGGCAAACAGCAGACATGGCGACACAAAAACATGCCAGATCGAAAATTACGGCAAACAATTAATTAAATAAATTTTATCATCAGCGTAAGGAAATGTACGGCGGAAAACAATTACATTTAAAAACTATTACAAGAGTAAAGGGCACGGATCATGAATAAATTAATTTGAATACAATATCAATCATAAGATTGGCAAACGAAAATAAATAATACTTTAAACGTGAAATAAACTAATAAATGTGTCTCCAGAAGGTAAACAAAAAATAAATAAGAAACCTAATATATATAAGGAAACGCTATTAAAACGTAAAAGAAATTTTTGGCTTACAAGCCAGAACATAACAGAAGATCAACATTCGTACACGGCCAAATTGGGACTCCCAAAAAAATAATTAGATAAATTAAATAAGGTTTCAAAACATACCTTAATAAGGCCTTTGGGGAGACACTGATGATAAAACAAACATAACACTAATAAATAATTTTAAAAAAAATGAAAACTGCCCAGATGACTGTTGCTGGCACACGCAACCATTGACACTAAACATCTTCAAGTTTTCTCATTCCGGCGAAAATAAGGTAGACCATGCTTCAGGGGCGACGATCCCACTTCCTACCCACTGCGGTTTACGTTTTTGTAATGTAATTCCATTTCTTGGTGAGGCGAGGGCCACAGGCCCCCGCCTCAATAGACAATCAAATTCACGATCACTCAGTTCAATCCAGACTGTTCAGTTACCGATGACAACACATAATGGCGCCGACAAGGAAGCCAGGCGCGCTGCATGCATGATATTTGGAAAATGTCCAATCACGGTTTGACACCTCAAACAACAATGTCATAAATAAGTTCATAATTTGGCGGTATCAAGAACACACACCGTTCTTTGTTTTATGACGTAGAATCATAATTGTTTTTCACTTATGTCACGAATTGGTAGAGTTTTAAAGGAAACACCAACGCACTCTATTGGTGAATAAGTAGGAACTACTTGGATCTTTCCAAAGTCCGACAGCAGCTACCATCTTGTGGACACAGACGGTACTGAGCGGCGAAGCGGACGATTCAAACTTCAAGTACAGCCTCCATGATTAAATACATGTTTGAAATAGTAGAGACGTGCCCTTGCACGTATCAATTATAATAAAGTTGTGTGCGCACAGCTGAGTGTGAAATTTGTGTATCGGTAAGATTTTAGTAGTCTCCCACGACTACAACTATTAGGGAAAGTCTACGTTTAATTTTGCACTAGACAAATGGTGAATAAAGTAACTATTGGCAAAATTTAGATAGAAAATTACGTGTGACTATAAATAACATTTTATTTTTATTCAACGTCAAGATGGAACTCCAGACCCAGAGAAAGACATCGAACCAACGTTTCTACGGCTCCATGTGGTCTGAGATGAGCTAAACACTTTGGAGAGAGAATGTCAGGCGATGTTCGATGAGACGACGCAGAAAGAGGAATGAGTACTAAATAATTTAATTATTTGACAAACTGGTTATGGTTTTGTGGGAACATATTATTTTGTGTAAATATTTTATTTTATTTTTGTCTTCGTGTTTTATTGTAGTTGGTTTGTGGTACTGACACACTTTAGTTTAGTTCATGAGCAACGTGGCATGTATTCTATCTGTATGAAGATTATTTTTTTTTGTTGATGTCAAGTACACGGGGCAAGCGTACTCGAGTGCGTATCGCTACCGTAAAATGCGCGGCTAAGCGACGCAAATTGGGAACCGATATCATAACAGAAGCGAAACTGAATTAACTAGAGTAGATAATAGAATTGGTGGGAAATCTTTTTATTGTATAGATTTTTATTGTTACACAGGCTTGTGTGTTAATTGCCGTTTGTTGCATTTTTGTTAAGTGAGGGGTCATATGCCCAATGACTTTATTTGTTGATGAAGTTTCCCTTTTAGTGTCCTGGTACACAAAATCTATGATATTTGATTGGAGTGTCGGCCCGTGGTAGATTTGTGTTGTGTTCTGCCCTAAATGCTTTGTTGAGTCTGCAAATATGTGTTTTATGGGATAGGAGTTTTCGGGAACCCTGGTTTCTGTCTGAAGCTTTGGCCAGGTTAAGCATTTAATCCTTGCGAGGAAAATGTTGGAATCCCCTTCTACGATGTCTTGCAATTCTTTGGAATTGACAAGAAGTGTGTGAATTTATGTGTCGCGATTAACAGGTGGCGTAACAGGACTGTCTAGTCTCTTGTTATAAATAGCATGACTCAAAGCTTCGACAAGGAGGGCTGGTTTTGAACACAGACGTTAATGAGTGGTAAGTGAAGGTATTTCTCCCTGGCGCACTCCATCAGATAAGGAGCAAGCTGTGCTCATTAGTATTCACGGACCAGGTCTCCGTTCTTCGTAATTGTTTATCTTATATTAAAATAAAGCCTGTTTAATGATAAAAGAATTGTAATCGGTAAATGGGTGCTGTTCGCGTTCTGATTGATCGAGTCCCAGCGTGTTAGCTTATCCATGCTTTTATTTCATGTAAATATCATCGGGTTTTAGGCATCTCATTTTTGTTTAATTTTTGTCATGTTCATTGACCTCGGGTGGTCTCGATGTTCGGTCACGTTGTTGTCATGTATGTGTTGAGCAATATGAGCCAATGGGCAAGCTTCTGTTTTGCTGGGAGTTTCCTGACTCACTGCGATCTCGATGGAGATCAATTAGTTTATAAATTTTAAATGGTTGCGTGTGTCAGTAAAATTTTAATTGTTGGTATGTTATTCTACGAGTGTGTCCCATAAAGCCATAATAATGGTTTGCAGTATGGGGGTTTGCAAGCATATTGGCTGTTCCATCTGTGAGCAAACCTCCATCAAAAGTACTTATTTCTTCTCTAGCGTAGTTATACGCGTGCATACATATTAATCAGACAAGTGGAATTTTGATCCACAATTTTAATTCGTTGGAGTGGACCTTTCTAGGCCACTCAGATCTGTGTAAATTCTTGTACAGTGGGAGTAAAGTTCAGGGTGGACTTTGTTTATGTTATATTTTTTTATGTTTTGTTGTTTTTTATTCAGTTATTAAATGGTGGTAATTTTATTTGTTTTTCACTCATTTCTTAGTTTATAGTTTTGCATATGGTCCTTGTATTTGTAAGCAGCCGTCTGGTATTTGAGCTCTAGTGAAAGCATATCCGGACTGAACGCTCCCCGAAGTTTGATTCTCGTATATACGACGCTGTTATATACAAGGGCACATAGGCAACGCTGGCATTACCCTACGTGGGGCATTTCACTGTTTTAGGCTTTTCCAGCGCATTTTTGATAAACTGACACGCCACAAGTGGAGGCAGAATGTGACAGTATTTGAATCACCGAATGTGATAATTTTAAGTAACGTAGTTATGGCGAAGGTATTACCGCCAAGTGAGTGAATTATACAGTAAAATCAGGAGTTGCAATGTAAAATACAGTACACGTTTTTGTTTCTTGCATTAATTGTAAAGATAATATCGTGAGACTGGGTGCCCATATTATTGATAAAAATTAGCTTTGCATAGAAAGACAACTCCATGAATGTAATAGGAAGGCGTGTAGCTTTTCCAAGGCAATTAATACTTGATTAATTAGTCTGTTCTTGTAGCGTTTTGTAAGGCTAGCATTTAATAACTGAATGTGTGGGTTAAGTTTTAAATTATGTAAAATGAAGGATACTCAGGGATGCTATTGGATTAATGGGATTGTGTTTATAAATTTAAACGAACTGAGTATGTGTAAATTGATATAAATGTGTGTTAATATGTATGCACGTATCGGAGAACATCGCCAATTGGCATTTTCTCTATTTTCTCAAGTGTATTGTGGTGATGGCTTCTTTAGACGAAATAAGACAGGTTGTAGAGAGCGCTGCGGCACGCACTCAGCAGCAAATGGTGTTGTTACGGCAGGAGATGACAGCGGAATTAATAGCACAGAGTGAAACATTTAAGGCACAAATAGACAGTAGCAGGGCTGAACAATCAGCGGAATTAATAGCACAGAGTGAAACATTTAAGGCACAAATAGACAGTAGTAGGGTTGAACAGTCAGCGGTGATCAAAGCCCAAATTAATGAATCTATTGGCACACAATTAGCGCTTCAAAATGAATCTATTAATACACAATTAGCGCTTCAAAATGACAGTATTAATACACAATTAGCTCTACAAAATGATAATATTAGTTCTCAATTGACACAACAAAGTGAATCAATAAACTCTCAAATAGACGCGCAAAACAGTCGTAACACTGAGCAACTCGATAATGTAGTGGTTGAAATGAAAGAACATACAAGGAAACAGCTTATACTACTCGCCTTAGATGAAAGTAAGAACAATGAGAAGCAGGTTAAACAGATAAAACAACTTGAGGATCAGTTTAACGCTAAACTTAATAACTTAGACGATACAGTTCTGGCAAAATTGGCACAGATTGAATTGGCATGCACAACTAAAAATAGCGAAATTATAACTGCACAGGACAGGTTACAAAACAGATTTAATAAAGTGGAGAAAATAACCGTAGTTATACAGGAACAGATAAAGGCGGTAGATGAAAACGTGACCGGCCTTATAAAACACATAGACCGTCTCGAAAACCAATCAACAGATCGCTGGAAAAATGCAGAAGTAGACCGGGAGGGATTAAAAGCCACTATTGAAGAAAACAATGTACGCATGGAGGATCGCTTGGAACGGATCGAAGTGAGCCAGGACACTAATAATCTGAAGATAGAAAACGTTAGAAAGGATTGGCAAAAATTATGTAAGGACTCCAAGGAAGAAAGGTTGGCGGTAATTAAGAAGCTGGGGGAGAACCACACACGGATACAGACGTTAGAAGATGAGATAAAAGCAAAATTTAAAGAACAAGGTGACAGGCTGATAAAAGCAGAATTATTTTCTATGGAACATAATGCAGGGTCATTAGGCGTGAAGGGGAGAGATGGAGACAGAGATAGCCCGGGGGCGACTCATTCAACTGGTAGTCAGGTTGACACGGAAAGTCCAATTGCTCGGAACACGGAAGAATTTCGTAATCACATAGGGAGAAGTTCTACACCACATGACGGTAATCAGCACCCTCAACTTGTACAAATCATCCGTTCTAATGAATTCAAACCGGCTAAGTTTATGGAAAATTCTGGAGTCACACCCAAGGCATTCTTGCGGGAAGTCGAGCATTATTATAATGATAATGATATAGCTCCCGCCCGGCAACTGCGCATGATGGAAATTTTTTTAACTGGAAATGTTTTAACGTGGTACTTGAGCTTCAAATACACGTTTGAAAGCGTAGATGCATTCAAGCATGCTTTCCTTCGAAAATATTGGTCGTCTTCATATCAACAGGGGTTAAGAATGGAATTGTACTCCAGAAAGTACCAATCTACTCAGCAAACTAAGTATTCAGATTTTTTTTTCATCACAGCTCCTTAAATTTAAAGATCTGGATAATCCTTTAAGTGAGGCCGAGCTAGTCATGACTATCGGACGCCAGCTTCCCGTTAACGTTCAGCAGGTATTGGTCGCAGCTAACGTTTCAGACGCGGTACACGCTGAACAGATCCTGCGCCAGATAGATGAAACCACGTCCCACTTACACAATAGAGTTGGAAGACAGGTCGAAATGGTAAATACAACCGAGGTGATTAAGCCGAGCCAGATAAACACAAGATCCCAGGCTACCAATACAAATACAAACATTTCAACACCCGTGAGAGGTCAGGATGATGTCGAGAAAAGACAGCGCCAACATTACGATAACAACCGTAATAACAACAGACAATTCCAAGGACAGAATAGATTCCAACAACGAGGATTTCAACAATGGAGGGACAATCGGAGACAAGATGTACCATACAGGAGATGGGGAGATCGGAATGAAAATCAGAGATGGCAAGACCGCAGATTTCAGCATCGTGAGGACTCTAGAAGCTACCGAGACGACTGGAACGATAGGCATGCTCAATCGCAGAAATACTTAGAGGAAATTCATGCTAATGAGGGGAATGAGCAAGGACGCTGGGAAAATGCTATTGACAACAGAGTAAATCCCGACATTCAGACCGAGGGGGCTGAAAGTCTACAGCGACAGCAGGGCCATCAGGAGAGTACTCGACCTCAGGATAATAGAGGTCGAGGCTGTAAAAAAAAGTTTGATAAGTGAGATTGGAGACAGCCTGGGATTGCAACAGCATGTGGGAGGAGGAGATTGGATCGTCGCACACATAGAGGAATGGATCGCTTTACCGGAGGATTGCCTGGAGGAGACGGTGAAACCGCGGAACGACATTATTAAACAATTGCCGGTTATATACGCCAGGATTGGTGGATTAAAGGTCAGGTGCTTATTAGATACGGGGTCGCAGATTAGTCTGGTATCTGAGGCCCTAATTCGAGAGTTGGGACGGAGTCAAAAGATTGCTATGATTCCCGTGCCACAACTCAAAGTGAGAGGCGTAATTCCTGAACGCTCTGTCACTTGCAAAAATCAAGCCTACCTTGAACTTGATATTTTGGAGCACACATTTGGGCAGACCTCCATCGTAATGGCAAAGATGAGCTTTAATATTATTCTTGGAGCCAACTTCATTTGCGACTATCAAGCCGTGATAGATCTGCACAAGAATACAGTCAGTTTCAGAGAGTTTGTAAATTTAAATAACGTGGGTTTGCATATGGATGAGATCACCACAGGAAGGGATGTGAGTTCATGGACACTAGAAGCGATCCAGGAAGAGACGAACGAAGAGGTACAGGAGGCCGAGGGTGACGTCATTGGCACAGCTGTTGTAGAACTTGAAGAGGGCGAGTCCCAGGAACTGTGGTCCCTACTGACGGAAGGAGATGATAACGAGGCTTATTTTGAAGAGATATTACAGGAGCGGCTCAGAGATGTTCAACTTGGGAGTGAGCATAAGAAACAGTTAGAAGGAATTTTAAGGAAACACAAGGCAGTTTTTGATACGATTCCAGGGAAGATACTAAATTTTCAATATTCGATGCAAGTTCAGGATTGGTCACCTTTCAGGAGTAGACTGTATCCTATTCCTGAAAAACATCGCAGCCAGGTGAAACAAATAATAGATGGCATGTTGCAGGCAGGGGTTATTAAGAAGGCACCTACACCTTACTTAAATGCAATTTTGGCAGTTTCCAAGCCGAATGGTTCCATCAGATTATGTCTGGATGCCAGAAATTTGAACCAGCGACTTATATTTCCGGAATACGACACGGCGCCGATTATCAGAGATGTCCTAAAAGGTTTTAAAAATAAAAGTATTTACAGTTCAGTGGACCTGACAAATTCCTTCCACCATATTGAATTAGATGAGAAGTCACAACTACTTACGGGCTTCTTGTTTGATAACCAAACGTATTATTTTGTCCGTATGCCTTTCGGTGTGAGAACTGCTGGGTGTGCGTTGATACGAGCTTTAGATCGAAATCTTACTGAGGAGGTGAAAGAGATGACCGTTCGCTACATTGATGATATCCTGCTGGCATCGGACAACGTTGACACACACATGAGAAATTTGGATAAATTGTTGGAAAATCTGAGAACAACAAATTTTAAAATCAACTTAAAGAAATCGCACTTCTTCAAAAGCGAGATTCTATATTTAGGCCGCATAATAGACCAGGAGGGAGTCAGACCAAACCCTGCCAAGCTCGAGGCTATAAAGAATTTCCCGACTCCTACGAGAGTAAAACACATCCGTGCTTTCCTAGGCGTAACGGGATTCTTTAAGGAGAACTGCCCTGGCTATACAGAAACAGTAGCACCCATGCAGGAGATGTTAAAAAAAAGTAATAAATGGCTTTGGAATGCTGTTTGCGAAAAGTCATTCCAAGCGACCAAACTTTTGCTGGAAAATTGTATCAAGCTCGGTTATCCGGATTTTGGCCGCAAGTTTATAATCCAGGCGGATGCCTCATTAATTGGAGTGGGAGCTATGCTGTACCAAGAGGATCCGGCCAACATTCACAAACGCTCATATTTGGCATTTGTCAGCCGCAGATTAAGGAAACACGAGCGCAACTACACTGTAACAGAGCTGGAGCTACTAGCTACTCTCCATGCTTTCCAACAATGGAAAAAATCATCTATGGGTACCCCATTGTTGTCAGGACGGACCATAAGGCACTGACGTTTCTGTTCAAAACGTCTATGGCTAGTGAACGTGTCACACGCTGGTCTATTTACTTACAACAATTTAATATCGAGATTGAGCACTGCCCAGGAAAAATGAATGTAATTCCGGATGCTCTTAGCAGGAACCCTGAGCCTGACAATGTTGAAGCAGCGAGTGTTCAACATATTGAATTAACACCCAAGGATCATAAATTTTTGGAGGAGCTACGAGAAATCCAGAGAGAACAGGAAGCGGAGCCATGGATGTATCTAATGATCCAATATTTTAGAAGGGAATTGTCGCCAGGAACACCCGCATTTCATGAAGCCAGAGCTAAAGAAGGAAAGTTTCACTATTTTAACAATTTACTCCATAAATTTGTGGATGCAGAGCACTCTAAATATCGCATCTTGGTACCAGCGTCATTACAGCGAGGATTGACATGGCATGTCCACGAAAGTCTCGGCCATATTGGAATCGACAAGTCTGAATCGACCATTGGGGAGACGTTTACTTGGCCACGCATGAGGACGACTATTTGTGAGGTTATTAAAACATGTGACCCGTGTCAGAGGACAAAGCCAAACAATTATCTGATGAAACAGTACCCCAAACCACTGCTTCCTCAGAGACCTTGTGAAATGGTGGCACTAGATTGTTTCGGTCCAATTCCTAAGGGAAGGCGAGGATGCCGACACCTATTAGTTTGTCTGGATGTGTTTTCCAAATTTGTTGTACTTTGCCCAATCCAGAAAACTACCTCAAAACAAGTACTTAGCCGCATACGAAATAGAGTTATTCCCATCCTTGGAAAACCAGAATTCATATTATCTGATCATGGCAGCTACTTTACGAGCGCCGAATTTAAAAAGGAATGGAGGATATGGACGTAAAGCACATTTTATCTAGCATACGCCACGCCCAGGCTAATCCCTCGGAAAGGGCAATTAAATGCGTCACTAAGTACCTGAGAATCTTCATTCCTAACGACCATCACAAGTGGGTGGACAAGATCAAGGTTGTAGAGACGTGCATGAATTCTACGAAGCACGAGTCGACAGGACAGATTCCTATGGTATTACACATGAATCAGCATCCAGAGAGATCATGGAGTACCATCATTAATTGCCCACAAGATCACAATATAGCTCATGATTTAAGAATTGAGCGCACCAGAGTGCATATGAGGAACCAGGCAGACAGGAGGCTGCGCCGCGTGAGAAACAAGAGATTCCATCGTGAGCTAGAATTAGACGAGCTTGTCCTCGTACGCCGACCCGCTGTATCTGATCCAGCAAAGAAGATTTTCAACAAGTTCTGTGCCAAGTATGTTGGGCCGTTCAGCATAGTGAGGAATCTTGGAAATAATGCATATCGAGTCAAAGAATTAAGCACAGGAACCATGTCTGTATATAATAGTGCAAATCTAAAAATTTATCACACCAGAGAGCCTTGGGAAGTCAGAAATAACGCAGCGAATTAAATACGTGATCGTCCAACATCATGCAAGTGAACGGGGGGCAAGCAGAAGCCAGCACGACATCGAGGAAGTGATTAGCGTCTGGCCTGTTTACATCTTGAAGCAAGCAGAGTTGACAGGTATGTCGACAGACGAACAACAGAGAGGGGAATAGTCTTTAAGCAACAAATAGCCCCAGGCGAAGCGCTGGGCAAGTGAGCAGCAGACTGGTATTGTCCTAATGACTGGGCGAGAATGTAAACATTGGAACGAGGAAAACACTTGTCAACTAGCAGAGGCGGACTGACTGAGCACTTTGAAGGGAGGCTAACCCAGTATCTGCACCATGTGACTTAGGGAAAAAAAATCGACTTTATCTCTAAGTTCGATTTTTTCCAACTAAGGGAGTTGTGAACCCTTAATAAGCTACGCATATTAATGATTCTAATTATTCATTTCATTATATTCTGATTTTACTGCCAGAATCATACAGGAAGGCCAGACTGGATTGCGAAATGTCAAGCTTATGTGGAGACAGTACGTTTGAACGTGCCCAGTCCTGAAACAAAGGAGTGACGAGATCGGAATGTTTGACAGACACTTTATCAGACAAAGGTGTGTTGGGGTCCTGACTCATTTCAGACCGTAATTTCTTTGTCACCCTAGCGTTACGAGTAAGATAGTTGCTGGATGAGAGAGATGAGAGGAACCTTCAACCAATCATAGGACAGAGGCTTCTGTTCTAAACTGCGATATTGACGTCATGAACTACCAATCAGAGAGGGTCATCAATTTTAGCGCCAAGGGAGCGTCTGACGCCGGCTTGAAGTTGAAAGCGGGAAAGATTGGATTAACGAAATCTATGATCGATTCCAGAGCACGATAGCCCCATTGTGACCTGTATAATTTTTCAAACTGTTTGATACCTGTTGCATGCCAATAGTCGCATTATTATAGAAGTTAGTGATAGATTTCCCTCTCCCTCCGTCTTTTTGCCAAATTCACATAAATACTGTCGTCTGAGTGACGAGGAGGTTGATTCTTGGTGACACCGTGAGGTGATCACTTATTCTTTTCCATACCGTGAAGATATACTGTGTTAAATTTATCAGAGATAGGGTCATTATTGAAAACATTATAATAAAGTTGTGTGCGCACAGCTGAGTGTGAAATTTGTGTATCGGTAAGATTTTAGTAGTCTCCCACGACTACAACTATTAGGGAAAGTCTACGTTTAATTTTGCACTAGACAAATGGTGAATAAAGTAACTATTGGCAAAATTTAGGTAGAAAATTACGTGTGACTATAAATAACATTTTATTTTTATTCAACGTCAAGATGGAACTCCAGACCCAGAGAAAGACATCGAACCAACGTTTCTACGGCTCCATGTGGTCTGAGATGAGCTAAACACTTTGGAGAGAGAATGTCAGGCGATGTTCGATGAGACGACGCAGAAAGAGGAATGAGTACTAAATAATTTAATTATTTGACAAACTGGTTATGGTTTTGTGGGAACATATTATTTTGTGTAAATATTTTATTTTATTTTTGTCTTCGTGTTTTATTGTAGTTGGTTTGTGGTACTGACACACTTTAGTTTAGTTCATGAGCAACGTGGCATGTATTCTATCTGTATGAAGATTTTTTTTTTTGTTGATGTCAAGTACACGGGGAAAGCGTACTCGAGTGCGTATCGCTACCGTAAAATGCGCGGCTAAGCGACGCAAATTGGGAACCGATATCATAACAGAAGCGAAACTGAATTAACTAGAGTAGATAATAGAATTGGTGGGAAATCTTTTTATTGTATAGATTTTTATTGTTACACAGGCTTGTGTGTTAATTGCCGTTTGTTGCATTTTTGTTAAGTGAGGGGTCATATGCCCAATGACTTTATTTGTTGATGAAGTTTCCCTTTTAGTGTCCTGGTACACAAAATCTATGATATTTGATTGGAGTGTCGGCCCGTGGTAGATTTGTGTTGTGTTCTGCCCTAAATGCTTTGTTGAGTCTGCAAATATGTGTTTTATGGGATAGGAGTTTTCGGGAACCCTGGTTTCTGTCTGAAGCTTTGGCCAGGTTAAGCATTTAATCCTTGCGAGGAAAATGTTGGAATCCCCTTCTACGATGTCTTGCAATTCTTTGGAATTGACAAGAAGTGTGTGAATTTATGTGTCGCGATTAACAGGTGGCGTAACAGGACTGTCTAGTCTCTTGTTATAAATAGCATGACTCAAAGCTTCGACAAGGAGGGCTGGTTTTGAACACAGACGTTAATGAGTGGTAAGTGAAGGTATTTCTACCTGGCGCACTCCATCAGATAAGGAGCAAGCTGTGCTCATTAGTATTCACGGACCAGGTCTCCGTTCTTCGTAATTGTTTATCTTATATTAAAATAAAGCCTGTTTAATGATAAAAGAATTGTAATCGGTAAATGGGCGCTGTTCGCGTTTTGATTGATCGAGTCCCAGCGTGTTAGCTTATCCATGCTTTTATTTCATGTAAATATCATCGGGTTTTAGGCATCTCATTTTTGTTTAATTTTTGTCATGTTCATTGACCTCGGGTGGTCTCGATGTTCGGTCACGTTGTTGTCATGTATGTGTTGAGCAATATGAGCCAATGGGCAAGCTTCTGTTTTGCTGGGAGTTTCCTGACTCACTGCGATCTCGATGGAGATCAATTAGTTTATAAATTTTAAATGGTTGCGTGTGTCAGTAAAATTTTAATTGTTGGTATGTTATTCTACGAGTGTGTCCCATAAAGCCATAATAATGGTTTGCAGTATGGGGGTTTGCAAGCATATTGGCTGTTCCATCTGTGAGCAAATCTCCATCAAAAGTACTTATTTCTTCTCTAGCGTAGTTATACGCGTGCATACATATTAATCAGACAAGTGGAATTTTGATCCACAATTTTAATTCGTTGGAGTGGACCTTTCTAGGCCACTCAGATCTGTGTAAATTCTTGTACAGTGGGAGTAAAGTTCAGGGTGGACTTTGTTTATGTTATATTTTTTTATGTTTTGTTGTTTTTTATTCAGTTATTAAATGGTGGTAATTTTATTTGTTTTTCACTCATTTCTTAGTTTATAGTTTTGCATATGGTCCTTGTATTGGCAACTCCAGCTATCTGATATGACATCTAGCGGTAAAAATGAGAAACTTACCAAGTAGGGTACATTTGTCACGTGGTGACTGTTTGTATTATGGTTTCTTGTATTGGTAAGCAGATCGTGGTAAATTCTTCGTGTTTATACATAAGTAATAAGTTTTACTCGTTGATAAGAGTGCAAAATGAGTAAAATCAAAGTATATTGCTCAGTTTACGGATGTAAGTCGATGTATAAGAGGGCTGCGGATATACGTTTTCATCACTTTCCAAAAGATGCAAATAGCAATAGCAGAAAGGTGACGATACCAAATAAATACGGGCAACAAGAGCGGGTTGGATCACCACCACTACACTCACTGACGACAGGACGGGTTATTCACTTCCGCCGTGCCAAGCCACACCTAGACAGCCAAGCACAGTCTCGCCGAGCCAAGCCGTACCAAGACAGCCAAGCTTCATCAGACAGGTCCTTTCCCGCTCTCAAGTTCATTTCCAATAACCCTACCAACCGTCATCACCTCGCTCTGCGAGCCATTCCACTACGAGTCATATAGGCCTAATTTGACTTCGCAGGGTAAATACTTCCCATCCAAATCAAGCAATTCCAGTCTACCCCGAGTTTTAATACAAGTTAAACTCATCCCTTCGCCCAACCAAGCAGCAAATAATTTCTAGAGTCTATGGTACAATGAGCAAACTCAAATATAGCTTTTAAAGGTAACAGCACCATGACTCGAACTGCACAAAAACAAATACCAGCAGTCAACCGATGCTTGATAATATGCAATTGACACATCAAATCCAGTGGAACACACAAATTAGATCACGTGCATCGCACAGTTATACATATATACAATGGAAAATAACACTGTCATTATTTTAGGGTCCACATTTACTGATTATAACCGAAAAATAAAAAGTGTTCCATATCAGACACGTGTTATTGAGTATTTTTACCCTACTTATCCAGACGACCGCAGCGCCCCTAGTGTTAGTTTGAGTTGCCAATTTGTAAGCAGCCGTCTGGTATTTGAGCTCTAGTGAAAGCATATCCGGACTGAACGCTCCCCGAAGTTTGATTCTCGTATATACGACGCTGTTATATACAAGGGCACAATATCCTGTTTTGGAACATCTTACTCCATCCATTTGATGTGTTTCTCCAAGAGGAATACGAAATCAACAAAATCTATTTTTTGTAAAATATGACAGATGTCTACTTTTGGAAATAGGCTCCACATATGTTAAGGCATAAAGTGTTTATTTTTAAGTATCTTAACATTTTTAGTGTAACTAGGAATTTCTAGGTTATGTTTGAAAATCCGAACATATCAGAAATCTGAACCCCCACCAGTCCCAATTAGTTCAGATTTCCGATGCTCTACTGTAGGTAGATTATATTTTGTATGCACTAAATTTAATTAGAACTCACATAATTATATTTCGGTTACCTATTGACGATACTTCAAGTTTGAGCAACATTTGAAGGTTGTAAAGTTATTGCAGTAGATGGAAAACCATTACAAGTTGTGAAACGCTTCAAATACTTAGGGAGTGTCCTAACAGATGATGGAAGGATAAGTGAGGAAGTTGGTAAGAGGATCCAACAAGCAAATGGGTTTTACCAGAGTGTGAGGGGTCTGGTGTGGAACCAGGAAGTTCCGGAGAAATGTAAAGGAATCTTGTATTCAACATATTACACACCTATATTGACGTATGCAGCAGGCACGTGGACAACAACTAAACGGGAGGAAAGTAGAATCCAGGTAGCTGAGATGAAGTTCCTTAAAGGTATTATTGGAAAGACCCGCAGAGACAAAATCAGAAACAAGGAAATTAGGGAGAAAACAGGATTCGCAAAGTTACAAGACAAAATAGAGATCAGTAAGCTAAAATGGTATGGACATATGATGCGTATGGGAGAAGACAGAGTCCCGAAGCAATTATTTACTGAGAAAGTCGCGGGAAGGTGCCAAAGGGGAAGGCCGAGGATGAAGTGGATGGATGCAGTGAGGGAGAGTGTTGAGAAAAGAGGAGTAAAGTGGACGATGTACTGGAAGAGGGATAAGAGTGGTGGAGAGACAGAAGAGTATGGAGGTCCTTGATTCACACCCCGACCCAGATCACTGGAACCGGGAAATGAAGAAGAAGAAGAAAGTTAATGAATTAATAATTATTAATTAATTACTAATTATTAATTAAGTATGGAACACTTCAAACCATCATTCAAATCAAAAGAAGAAACTATTATCTTCATCATTCCATAGCCTTTTCCGTGAAGTTATGCTCACTTCACCAAATAAACACTACAAAAATGCACTCACCTCACCAACTACGCAATGACACATGCTTTCATTTGAAACAACAGCTGCCTGTGTGTATTTGTGAAGTCAAAGAGGTCTCTAGTTGTGACATAATTAATTATCAAACATGTGTCTGCATAGCGGTGCCATCTCCTGGGTTTAACATTAACTCTTTTGACGGGGAACTGCACCAGATTCAAATGTACGAAATCTCCAGATATATCAGTTTCCTGCTCGCGGCTGAAAAGTACTCTCCAAATATATCCGTATTCCGCTCGGGAACAGTTAAACACAAAATGTAATTTTCGTTTCTCTCTTAATTATTTTTAACTGAAATGTTGTTAAGATACCTCAATTTTCAAGGTATAATCAAATATGCTCCATGAGTGGAAGCTTGTTGAACTTTGTCTTTGACAGCTAAGGTCCATTTGAATTGTACAGGCCTAATCTCATTTTGATGATCTGGCAAAATATTTCTTTATTGGAACAATATCCTGGTGTTTTGTTATTTTTCATAGGAAAAATGTTTGTCTGTTTCTCGATTGTAATTTGTGACGTCAAATGAAACCCCTTGTGTTTTCCTTGTGTTTCATGGTAACATTTTTACAACATATTGTATCAGTAGAAACATATACTGTAACGTGTGTCCCCAGCAGAACTTAACTCATGACCTCCGGTTCTGTACTCTGAAGAGGGCACATGTCATTATAGTATCATTTTCAGTTTTCGAAAAATAAACATTTTAAATAGAAAGAAGGAAGGAAGCTTGTAGTTTAACGTGACCGTTAATCGCGAGATCATAAGCCACGGGACCTCCTTTTTACGTGGAATCCGAACCACAGGACATGGCAGTTCACTTCGAAAATCTCACATGCATTGACCAGGAATCGAACCCGGGCCGCCTTGGTGAGAGGCATACAGCTAGACCGCTGAGCCACCACGTCCCCACATTTAAAATAGGGCTTGGCAATTATGATCATTATGAGGATTGAATGGTAGATCAATTCAAAATGTGAGAGCCTTTTGTTAGATCCCCAAAGCTTTCTGCTTGTCTATCCTAATCAAATCGGAGAATAATTCTTATTAACAAATTGTTGCCCAGGCGTGCGAACGGTTTCACGTACTCTTGAACTCTCTCTTCAAAGTTCTTTTCAACTTTCACTCACGGTACTTGTTCGCTATCGGTCTCGAGGTCATATTTAGCCTTAGATGGAGTTTACCACCCACTTAGGGCTGCACTCTCGAGCAACCCGACTCTAAGGAGAGATTCTTACGGAAGCCGCAGCGGTCTCTATTCGTTATTTTATAGAATAGCCTACATGATTACCCAAATTTAAGACGAGATTTTTTCCCCAAACTTTGGGATTAGAAAAATTGAGGTCATCTTATATTCGGGGTTTTAAGAAAAATTGCCATCCCAGAGTATGATGCTTTTACGTTGGATAGTAGCTCTAAATTAGTAGCATATTGTATTTGCAATGAAATATTGTTTCGATCAACGTTTTTACACCAGTTAGTTAGCTTACTTGTGCGACAGGCTTCGGCAGCTGGCACAATTCATATCCTCGCCGCTAGATGGGGGCTTCAATCATTCCATTCCCTGACCCAGTCGGTCGACTGGAAGCAGGCTGTGGTTTTCAATTCAGTTAGCTTAATTCACATTGAGACACTGCC
Organism: Meconema thalassinum; assembly: GCA_946902985.2. Classification (NCBI taxonomy): domain Eukaryota; kingdom Metazoa; phylum Arthropoda; class Insecta; order Orthoptera; family Tettigoniidae; genus Meconema; species Meconema thalassinum. Next base: position 13,095,761 of record OX336392.1, on the reverse strand, counting down.
ATTGTATTTGTGACCTATATTCTGACCTCTTCAACTGAGAGTTGAAATAAAGAATGTACCCTACCAATCTAATGTTAGTTATGAATTTACCCACAGCAAACACAGAAGTAACAGCAAAACATTGCTTGCGTAAAATAGACAGGAAGTCTAATTGAGTTCAGCCTTAGTGATGTGCAATAACATTCTGTTGATGTAACAATGTGTTGAACATCTGTTTATCAACCTTAACAGCATTTGCAGAACAATATCCAGAAGCGGTTCTAGCCCTGGGCCGGGGGGTTTAATGAAATAATTATTTTAAAATTCCTAGGTTACTAAATAAATTGATAATTTACAGATATAATTTATCTGATATAAAACAAACTAATGCATTTAATTAAGTTAATTTTTCTTTCAATTTCAAGATTTATTTATTTTATTATATGTACCATATTTGCTCGCGTATATCTCGCACCCCATTTTTTTAGTTGAAATTTCAGGGGGAAAAAAAGTACTTGCATTCATTTTTGACACCGTCATATACATGACCGTAACAAGACCAACTACAATACTCAGACCTTAATGCAGGTATCGAAAGTGTGGAAATGGCGAATGCGGAAGCCCGAGATATTGTTTGTTTACATTCGTTGCTGGGATACAATATTAGCTCTGATTAGCTTCGTTTGATGAAAGTTGGGATAAACTATTGCTCATCTGTACTTGTTAGTGTCTTCAGTATGTCTGTTAAGTCCAGTTCGCGTTAATGTACTGCAATCGTGTGTAAATAGGTGATAATACGCTTATTATGGACTGGTTCGTTTGTGTGATGATTGTTCAGTCTACCGATGGCATTGTGTCATTTACTGCAGATGTTGAAGTACCTAAGACTAAAGCATTAATAGAAGTGTCTCCAGAATGTACACCGCAATGATTTGCTAGTTAGTGACAATATAATAATAGCTTTTCAGTACCGGTAGTGTCGAACTTAAGTACGTAAAGGGAAAACGCAATGAGCATCTATGGCAAGACCAAAGTGTTGACGTTATCTTGAACGCTCAGCTTCATGTGCCTCCGTAAAGTCTTACCATCTAGCAGATGTTCTACACTGCCTTGTACACACGCCAAATATTACAGAGAACTTCTGTTTTATTGGTTAAGGAAGATGTGTCCCCTGTGCCAAACATTGAACTCATTGTCTTCCGTCATTATTCATACTTTTGTGATTCTTACAGCTTGCAAGTTATGTTTTATTATGATGTGTGTAATAAAGTGTTGTGAATAACTAGCCAATTATGTACTTATATTACGAGATGGTGTGCCACGATAATTCCGTAAGAGGGAGATGGTGCTTTCCTACCTACATTACTTTACTTTACTAAATCTAATATTTCCAGCGTACAACTATTCCAAACGGTAACAGCGAATGTTTAATAGGTTAGATGGTAACATATTATCGTGTCCTTTGTGTGTGGTAATCTCTATAATTATGTTCAGATATCCACACGACGACTTCTTTGCATATTTCAATCGACTAATTCGGTGTGATGTTTTAGCCGAGATTTTAGACAATTCTACGAGAGGTCTTAATTGACTTGTATCTCTGTAGCTTTGGTTGGATTAATTCAGGCAACTATTCTCATTCCGTGTGTACACAAATAATCTGCATGTGCTGGGACAGCACTTCAGAAACCGGGTACTTTCTACTCTCCTACTTCAGAATCTGTTTGATTTTTTGCTAATAATATTAATCTATAATTACTGAACTTAAATACAAATTGTGATAACTCGCCAAAAAGAGTCTTATTCAACCACAGAAACAGTGAGACTATTGTAGCTGCCCCTTGGGTGAAGACGAAGAAACCTATAATTCGAGGCCAGCACTATATAGATAAATTAATTCAGGTAAGTCTAAATCATTTATGCATATTTCTTCTGAACCTAGTCTCGTCTTGTGATATCTTTTATGATATTAGGTGAGTAAAAATAATAATTTACACGAACTGTGACAAGCCCGATGACATGATCTTAGCTATTGATAGGGCAACCGTCGCCGCCATGTTTTTTCTACATTAAGGTCTGAGGATTGTAGTTGGTCTTGACCGAAATAACCTTGAGGTATAAACACGTTCGATTTAGCGCGCCACAACAGTCGTCATTGTCCAGGAACTTACCCGAAGCGATACTAACAGGACGAGCGAGTAAGGACGAGTTGATCCGAACTTGTCCGATGCGAGCCGATTAGGGATCGAGACGCAGCACGCCACAACAGTCATCAATACGCAATATTATTCTTCGTTTTGGCGGCAGAGGTTTCCTTTATTGTCGTCTGTCAGTTGCCTTGTAGACATCAGTACCGGTACTCTGACTCCGGGTTCCACTGTTGTTTTTCAGTTAAGTGTGCTTGTTTTCTTGCGTACGTCGAAGTTATGGAGAAACGTGGAAGTTTTACGGCTGGGTTTAAACTCAAAGTGATGAACTACGCAGAAGAACATGGTAATAGAGCTGCTGGACGAGAATTCAGTGTGACTGAGTTTAATGTTCGCTACTGGCGTAAACAGAAAGCTGCGCTAGAAACCACCAACCGAACACGTAAAGCATTCAGAGGGCCAAAAACTGGTAAGTTTCCTGAGCTTGAAGACGAGTTGCTTAATTACGCCACGGAGTTACGAACTGATGGCTATAGTATCTCGCACGAGATGCTATATTTTAAAGCGCGCGAACTAGCGAATAAACGCGGTATCAGCTGTTCGGATCTAAAAGCGAGCCGGGGTTGGATCCGTAGGTTCATGAAAAGAAAGGGCTTGTGTCTGCGAAGGCGAACATCTCTCTGTCAGAGAATGCCGAGTGATTTCAATGACAAAATTATCGAGTTTCATCGTCATGTGATAGCAATGCGGAAGAGGAACAATTACCTGCTATCTCAAATCGGCAACGCAGATCAGACTCCGATAAACTTCGACATGCCATCCAACACTACCATAAACAAGAAGGGAGAATCTAGCGTCCTTGTGCGTACAACTGGGTGTGAGAAACAACGCTGCACAGTCGGACGGAAGAAAATTGCCACCATATGTTATTTTTAAAAGAAAAACAATGCCTAAAGCGAAGTTTCCCAAAGGCATTCATGTTCGCGTGCAAGAGAAAGGATGGATGGATACAGCTTTTATCCAGGACTGGGTCCGTTCAGTGTGGGGAGCACGGCCAGGTGCATTGCTTCGACGCCCGGCAATGCTAGTGTGGGACAGTTTCCGCGGACACTTGGTGGAAGACACGAAGAAACGTCTTCAAGAAATGAAAACGGATCTTGTTGTAATTCCTGGTGGACTCACACATTGTCTTCAGCCCTTAGATGTTTCCGTCAATAAACCCTTCAAGGACAACATGCGTAAATTGTACGCCGAATGGATGGCGGGAGGGGACCACGACCTGACGCCAGCAGGCAAAATAGAGAGGCCGTCAGTAGAACTAGTGTGTGATTGGGTTATACGGGCGTGGGATATGGTGTCGCCGGACATTGCCGGCTTATTGCTATTCGCTTATGAAATATGGAATCATATTTTGGGGAAATTCACCTGCAGCTCACCAAATATTTATTATCCAGAAAAGAATAATCAGAACAATGAAAGGAACTACTAGATTGCATACATGTAAGCCTCTGTTTAAACAACTGAAAATTTTACCTTTGCCATGTATTTACATCTTTGAACTTCTATTATTTGTCAAACAAAGCTTAGGAAATGAGGATATCTTTGAGATGAATTCAAATATACATAACTACCAGACCAGACAAAAGAACAATCTTCATGTACATGCTGCAAATACAACACTATGTAAAAATGGTGTATTCCATGCAGCTATAACGCTATATAATCATTTGCCAAATAATATTAAAAGTACAGCAAATTACATAAAGTTCAAAATAAAAACTAAAGAGTTCTTGCTGGAGCACTGCTTCTACTCAGTTAATGAGTTTTTAGAATATCAATAGTTATGTATTCATAAGACTAAATGATGTAAGGTTATCCTTGTGTAGTCCTATATTATTATTGTGATTGTAAATTAGTATTAGTATAATTTGTGAATTGACGTGTCCTATATCATTGTAACGGAAGATCCTTCAGGTTTCATTGAGGGACAGATTACGAAACGAGGAGATAAGAAGAAGAACTGCCATGAAAGATGCCGTGACAACAGCTGACAGGCTAAAATGGAAGTGGGGAGGCCACGTGGCCAGAATGAAAGACGATCGATGGACGCACAAACTAACGGTATGGGACCCCGAACAGGAAAAAGGAACGTGGGTAGACAGAGGACCCGCTGGGATGACTCAATCGTAAGGAAGACAGGCAAACACTGGACGAGGATAGCACGGGAGAGACAAGAATGGAGACGTATGGAACTATAAGAAGGGAAGAGAAGGAGAGCTTCAACAATGAAAGATCCTGGTAGACAGCACACCTATGACATGAAAGATACACTTCTGCAACCTGCAACAAGCCAAACAACGCACGTAAAGCGAAGTGAAATGTAGTGTTAGTGAAGTGAACTACAGTGAAGTGTAGCAAGTGGAGTAAAAACTTCTACACAACTCCTTAGGACTTGCTCGCCTAACGAGTTTAAACCAGAGCACGTCCCTGTTCGCAGGAGGCCTTTGCCCTTATGGGATTATCTAGGCTATATTTATTTATATCATTGTACAATGTACATTATATGATTGAATGGATGAATAAAAAATACAAATACATTGTTGTGAAGAGCATTGGACGGAAGTCAGGATGAAGCCGTGTGGGATGATGACCAGAATGATGCACGCGAGAGTACCTCGGAGATCGGTAGCAGTGACGGCAGTGACGGCAGTGATAATGAATAGGGTGAGTACCGTATACCAGTTGCCTTGTTTCAATAATGAAAATTTTGTGTTTTTTCGGGAATACGGAAATTCCGTGCGTATATCTCGCACCGACAAATTTCACTCGTATTTTCGGCTCGCGTATATCTCGCACCCCACTTTTTTAGTTGAAATTTCAGGAAAAAAAGTGCGAGATATACGCGAGCAAATACGGTAATTTAAACACACAATTGAAATCGTGTATAAATATACCGTAATATTTTTAAATGCGTAGTGCATACACCACGATCAACTTTTTCAGATATTTCTTTACAACAACAATCAGTCAAAGCGGTCTGCATTCAAAGTCTCACAGACGATACGTCAGCTCGTTATTCCAACAATCACAGAAAGGATTTATCGTTTTGCAACAGTCTTCAGTAGCAGATGATTAGTCGCTATGCTTGAGTAGACGTGTTCTTGTATTAGTTACGGTATGTCTAAACAGAGTAATATTTTGAAGTTCTTTTCCCGTGACAAGCGGAAGTGCGATGAAAGTGCATGTGAACCCAATGAACCGAAGAGTATTAAACTCTTTTCCCAACTTTGTGACTTAAATGCAAGTTCAGAAGTTTCCAATGTAGACAAACCTCCATGCGATACTAGTGCATCAATATCTCCCCAACTCTGGGACAAAAATGAGAGTGCAACTGTTTCTAATATAGACGAACCAGTACCATTTGATACCAGTGCATCGATCTATGATGGTCCATGCCAGCCACGTAAATCAGTTTACCGTATTTGCTCGCGTATATCTCGCACCCCATTTTTTTAGTTGAAATTTCAGGGGGAAAAAAGTACTCGCATATATCTCGCATTCATTTTTGACGCCGTCATATAAATGACCGTAATAACCTTGAGGTATAAAAATATTCGATTTAGCGCGCAACAAGTCGTCATTGAAAAAGACGTTATAAGCTCGTTAAGGATGATTCAAGGCAGAAAAGGAACTCCAGCATTTATATTGGATACGATCGATCATCTTCCATATCGATTCCTCGCTACATGTACGAGTGAGCTCGATCTTACCCGACCGCGGCTGAAGACACAATGTAGGCCTAAAGCGTGCTAAGTCACGCCGGCGCCGCATCGCATGCTTGCGCGAGGTCTGTGCGAGTTTGTACGTTCGTAGCGGCACTACAGTATAGCGTCAGTTTACGCAAGTTTGCATCAGTTCGTGTTTTATGGTTATGCGACATTAAGAACCTATGAAAAAGACGTCATGAGCTCGTTAAGGATGATTCAAAGCAGAATTTAGAGCGCAGACGCGTAGCGATCGATACTATCGATATCTTCCATATCGATTCCTCGCTACATGCCCGAGCTAGCTCGAACGTAGCCGAGCGTGGCTGAAGCGTGCTAACACCCACGCGGCGCCGCTTTACATGCTTGCACACGGCCGAGGTCTGAAGCAACGCAATACGTAAAGTCGAAATCATTGAGATTCGAGAAGACTGAACTGCGTTTCTCTGCGATGTAACAGTAGGCCTACTTGCGCAATCTTCGAAACATACGAGCATGTTGGTGCGAGTGGTATAGCACAGATTTCCTTATCTTCAAAGCCCAAACAATACAAGAGGAATACGGAAATTCCCCGCGTATATCTCGCACCGACAAATGTCACTCGTATTTTCGGCTCGCGTATATCTCGCCCCCGCGTATATCACGCACCCCATTTTTTTAGTTGAAATTTCAGGAAGAAAAGTGCGAGATATACTCGAGCAAATACAGTATAAACAAACGTTACTATACAATAAGAACAGAAGTTTTAACAGTAAATGGTTTGATAGGTTTACATTTACTCTGAGAACAAAGATGCTGTTTTCCTGTTTTCCGTGTCGTCATTTCGTTCAATCTGATTCAAGCAATGCTGAACATGTTTTCACTAAATCTGGATTTTGCAATTGGAAAAGAATAGGAGAAAAACTTGCAAAGCATGCTGATAGTGAATGTCATAAATCTTTAATAGTTAAGTGGAACAATTTTCTGGAAAGTGAACGTAGCGGCACAGTGATTTCGAAGCTAAGCGAGAAACACAAAGATGACATATTGCGTAACCGCTCAGCTGTGGCAACAATGGCCCGAGTCGCATTACTTTGTGCTCGGCAAGACATAGGGCTTAGAGGTCATCGCGAAACAGTTTCGGATGACGACAGTGGTAATAATAAAGGGAATTTTGTTGACATTTTAAATGTAATTTAAATGTAAAGTGAAAGCACAAGGGAGATTCTCAAAATGAATTTCTTGATATCTCAGCTAATATAGGCTAATAGTTCAACATATTGGAGCAGAGACGAAAAAATTTGTTGTTTCCTATGGCTAGCTCGGATTCCAATCCATCAGCTTGACGAAAAAATATAACAATGGTTATTTTTCCTTAATCCTGGATGAAGCTAGAGATGTTAGCAAAGAGGAACAGATGTCCGTATGTGTCAGATATATAGGACATAATTCTATAGAGGAGCGTTTCATTGGTTTTATACATTTGTCTCAACTGAATGCAGAAAGTATACCGTAGCTAATTCAGCTTTAGAGTACCTTGTTTCAGTGGATTTCGATCCATGTAAGTGCATTGGACAAGCATATGGTGGAGCCGCGGTTATGTCAGGGAAGATAAACGGTGCGCAAAGTTTATTGCGACAAAAAGGTCAATAACCCATGTGTTTATGTGCATTGTTATGCACATCGCTTAAATTTAGTTTTGGTGACAGATTTACACAAAGATGCGTTTATATCCCAGAATAGTGAGCGGCAATTATATGAGAATGCTGTAGAAGTAATACATTTCGATTTTTTAACTATGAAAATAAATAATTTTGTCCTCCTAGATTTCGATTTTGACCCACTGTGCCTTGTCTTTCCCTTCCAACATGTGCATTTAAATCTTCCATTATAATCACATTCTTTCCTCCCACCTGTTTCTGCATTTCCTATCCAAACTCTTGTTTCTCTTCAGCAGTGTACCCCACCTGTGGGGCATACACTATTAGTACCTCTACAGACTTTCCTTTCATCATCCTGTCACTTATTCTCACCACTTCTTCTTTTAATCCATCTCTCACTACTACCCCCACTCCATTCCTGTTTCCATCCTCTTTCCCACTCCAATATAGTCTACCGCCTTTTCTCAATTCTCTCCTTCCTTCTCCCTTCCACCTTGTTTGTGCCAGCCCCTTCTTTCCATCATATCCACCATCTCGTGCACCGTCCCAGTCGATGTTTGTATATTTAGCATTCCGAATCGTAGTCCATGATCACAGCTAGGTCGTCCGTCCTGTCCGAGGTCTGTTCCCTTCTTGAAAGCAAAAGTCTTATCCACTACTGGCTTGCTGGCTTGCTGGGCCTATTGTAGCTTCACCAGAGCCCCTCGGGGTTCCTGTAGGACCTTCACAGCTATCATAAAGGTCCCGGGGCACACGAAGTACCCCTACAGGCAATCCCCTACTTTGTGCCGTTGCCCATCTCCCACGGCGTGGACGAGGCGTTGGACTTATGATGCTAAACTAGCTGGAGGTTGAGTGCTACCATAACATTGTGATACCTGCTCTTATGGCTGTTAAAATCCACAACACTTAAAAACAAAAATATTGAAAATTCCTCTTTAAAATTAGAGTGTGAGGTTTATTTCTATCAAATCAATATTGTAAGATATTTTGTAGAGTGAATTAATGTGAACACATTTAAAGCTATTGCTTATTGTACTGCAGTTGAGGTGTTCTTGGGTGACTCTAAAAGTCACAAGAGGAAGCTGAATAATGGACTCCCACAAGAATCTGTTTGGCCCCAATCCTTTTCAACCTGTATATTCATCACTTGCCAAATACTAAGGCAAGAAAGTTCATTTATGCTGACGATATTGCGCTTTTAACGCAGAGCAGAAATTTTGAAGATGCAGAAAACACCCTTACTGAAGACCTTAAGAGAATGTCAGCTTTCCTTCAGTCCTGGAGATTGATTCCGAGCCTGAATAAAACAGAAGTATCTTGCTTCCACCTTGCACATCGGTTTTCTAATTACAAACCAAATATATTGCTTAACGGACAACAGCTTAGATACAATCCCTTTCCTACTTATCTTGGAGTGACTTTGGATAGAACCCTGACCTACAAAGAGCATCTCACCAAGCTCTCCCATAAAATTGCTGCAAGAAACAACATCCTACATAAACTTAGTGGTACTTCCTGGGGAGCCTCCGCCGACTGCTTACGCCTAGCTGGCATTAGCCTTGTCTATTCAACAGCAGAATACTGTGCACCCGTGTGGTTGGAAAGTGCACATGTGCATAAAGTAGACTCAAGATTAAATGATACAATGCGATGCATCACTGGTACTATTAAGTCAACGCCTTGCCATTGGCTGCCTGTGCTGAGCCACATTCCTCCACCACACCTAAGAAGGAAACAAGCATTGTTGAGAGAGGCTAAGAAGATCAGGGCTTCACCTACTTTACCACTATACCATGAATTTTGCCATCCCTCACAACAGCGACTACGGTCTAGGAGGCCAGCATGAGTTACTGCAGAACTACTGTATGTGGATGGGTTTAATTTAAACCAAAGTTGGAGTAACGAGTGGTCAACAAAAACAGCGGGGACAAGTGCCCATTCTCTTGATCCCACAAAGGAACTGAAAGGTTCTGACCTCCCAAGAAAACTGTGGTGCCGTCTTAACAGATTCAGAACCGGCCATGGCTGCTGTAAATTCTTTCAACACAGATGGGGCTGGACCAATTCAGCAATGTGCGACTGTGATCAAGAGGAGCAGACAATGGATCATCTGCTCCGACGCTGCCCTCTGTTCTCGTTCCCTGGGAACCCTTCTGAACTCTTTCATGTCACTCCAAATGTCATAACTTCGTTGCAGAATGTGGATAATGTTGTATATAATTCACCATACGATTAAATAAATAAATTGTACTGCTCTTTGTTTTCAGATATATTCCACCTTACATCCGCCTTTATTTATGGGAGTTGATTTTCATCGGCATTGCTGGACGAACGGCAGCTACTTACAGTGCTATGAGAGAAATATTTAGTGGAGAAAGTTTGTCCATGCCTTGTTATTAACATTCATATGTGACAAGGGTTTAGTTTATTGTTAAAATTGCAGGACCAACCATTTCATCTCATTTGTTGTATTACTGAACTTACTCATTCCTCATTTCTTTGTTAATTTAATATGCATTTTATATATAATATGACGAGTTTAATAAGCATTTAGAATGAAGGATGATGAAATGAAATGTAACTGCCATAACCATCCCTGTTCTCATGTCTGGAAGTTACGTTCCACAGGTTCATGGGATGCAATTCAACCTCTGGTGGTGGCATTAGGAAGCACAGGCAGTTGAAGCCTGGCTACAGGCAAGTGGTAGTCTTCAGGCTTAATGCAGTAGAAATGAGGCATATGTATGGTGTAGACTTGACGGCTGAAGGGACATTCATGATGGTGGTTGATCACTTTCGTGATACTTTCAATGTTTAGCTTGGCCCATTTGTCGGTCAAATTTTGTTTCTTGTTACCGAGATCCCCGAATGGTAATTATTTCTTTGTAAATGTATTAATTGCTTAAACCAAATGCATAATCTTGTTATCAATCACCTATTCATAGATATCATAGTTCTAACCCTGAGTGTTCCAGTTGCTCGCTACCTCAAGCTTCCTCACTCCCGCCATACACGGCATCTACTGGCTCATCTGCTGTCTGCTGAGCAGGGTCGACTGACGTCACCCTGACTTTCGTTCGACCAATGGCAGGTCTTTGTCTGGTCGGGCAATCTCCACCCTTCGAGATTGTTCCATGATCACTATTTAAGACACCACTTGCTGGCGTTCACCACCACTTCTGATCAATCATCATTCTGATCACATCGTCATTCAGATTAGCTCGTCATTCAGATCAACGCTGCCACACCGCATGGCACTATTGCCAGTCGCCGCCTCACCTCGCTGCTACGTCACGAGGCCTCTACTCTGATACATCGCTCAAGAAGACAGGAATGTTTGCCAGCCGCAGCACACTGCAAGTTTCACCTTAGATGGTGTATCTCACTTTAAACTTCGAGGAAGCAGCAGTCTTCCTGGCCGCACCCAATGTCGACTTATACTTAGTCACCGCCTGGACACTACCAGTGTCAAACCTTCACCAGAAGGGAAAAGAAGAATTGAATATTCATATTTTCGGAATATGCATCTTGAGGCCATGAACGCCTCCCCCCGAAGAAACCGTGGAGGACTTTTAAAACAGTTTTAGGCTAACTGGAACTTTTATGGAGCTGGCTCAACCAATTTGGAAGATAAGTTCAAACTTGATAAAGAATTGTATTTTTACTCTCATCATACATTTCATCTTTTTTCTGGTTCTTTTATTAATATGCATATTATATTTCAATTCCAATTTCTCTTAAATCTATGCAAGCCTTAACATTGGTTTTTTCATTATTAATCAGGGTACTGTCACCAGACCCTCTCCATTTGTTAAAATTTAACACTAATTATTCTCTGCATATCCCAGTTGTGTGCATTTATTTTGCATTTAATGTTATTTAAAGAAAAATTGTTGTCTCAATAAATATTGTTAATGTGTGGTCACCTAAACTTTTGTTTTCTGGTGATGTACTTTATGGCCACTAACCCGCACCGCTTCAGTCTAATTGTCTTAACCAATTGTAGTTATTTTGTCCAGGCTCTCGCCTGATACGTTCTCCCGTATGGGGAAGTTTTAGGGCAGAACTTTACTCCATATTTTTGGTGCCGAAACCCGGGGAAACATATCTATTGCACCCTGGGAATATTACAAGTTTCATATTTTTTCACATTAACAATTTTTGTTCATTGTGTTTCAACACTAATTCACATTGTAAGTTTCAGCCTGAGGCGCATGTTCAGCAGAGGAGGAGAGAAACGTAAGCTAAGCCGGTTTCTTCCGCATCAGACTAAACCTTACTACCTAGCAAGCTGTCATCCTCTGGCTTCCAGTACTCGAAGTCACAATATTGACGTGAGTAACAAACAACTTTTAACATGCCTAACCTTGATGAAAAACTTAGCAACGCCAGAGCCTCTTGTAAGGGCAAGCTCACTCGGTTTCGTACTTTCTTAACGGAGCTTGAACCCCAAGAGCGTAATCTTGACATAATTTCGCAGAGGCTTAAGAATTATGAACAAGCCTTTGAGAAATATGATGAGATACAATGCAATATAGAAACTCAGCACCCGGACCAGCAAAGTGATAGGTTGGAAGTTGAAAAATTATACTATCAGGGATTTGCTGAAGCTAAACAGCTTATTAGGGCTTTAACTTTAAAAGAAAAACAAGAAGATCAAACTTCTGCAGCATCTTCTACATCTTCTGCACGCATTATACTACCCAAATTAGAAATACCCAAATTCACTGGTAAGGACATAGAATGGGAGCCGTTTTTTGAATTATTTAATTCTTTAGTACATGAGAATACTTCTATACCAGTAATTCAAAAATTTCACTACTTGCGTCTGGCAGTTCAAGGCAACGCACTTAACCTGATTCAAGCACTTTCTTTGACCAGTGATAATTATGAAGTTGCTCTGAATCTTCTTAAGGATAGATATGGGAACATTCGTTTATCTATTCAACGCCATATACAAAGCTTATTCGAGTTACCTAACGTGCAAGCAGATAACAGTTTATCACTTCGTAAGTTGATTGACACTGCAGAGTTACACGTCAGAGCATTGTCCAATTTAAACCAACCTGTAAATCATTGGGATTTATTTCTAGTTCGCCTCATTTCTGCAAGATTGGATGAAAATACATTAAAAGCCTGGGAAACAGAACTTTCTCAGAATTTGCAATGCACTTATGAGGCGATTATCAACTTTTTGAGGGCTAGAAGCCAAGTCTTTTCCGCCATAGCTAATCAAAAAACTAGTAGTTCAGATTCAAAAGCCTTCTCAAAAGATAAGGTTAGCAGTTCTAATCAAAGAATTTTGAGATCACAGGCTCTTCCTGTTGACGCTCGGTCACCTAACCAAATGCAAACGTGCGGTCTGTGTCAGCAATCGCATAATTTATACAATTGTGATGAATTTAAATCATTATCAGTAGATGAAAGACGAAAGTTCATTACGAACAAAAAACATTGTTTCAACTGTTTGTCAGGAACGCATATGTTAAACAATTGCCGTTCACAACGTTTATGCTTTCATTGTAAGGCTAGACACCATTCCCTTTTGCACAGACATGAAAGATCACGGTTATCAGGACCAAGCAGTTCCAATACCAAGTCTAATTCTGAGACTTCTCAAAATATTGCGCAGTCGTATGCTCAAAGTTCTACCTCGCTTGGCAAAGTCCAGGTTTTATTATCTACCGTGCAGGTTCTATTGAAAAATTCTCACGGGAAATGGGTATCTGTCAGGGGATTATTAGACAATGCCGCTACCAACAATTTTATTAATGAATCTTTGGTACAAAAGTTAGGCCTCCCAAAACATCCTACCTCAATAGAGGTTACAGGCATAAACTGCTCTAAATCGCAATCCTTAAGCTTTGCTAAAGTGGATCTGAAGGACTCTAATAATCTTGGTACGCAGTTGCAATTAGATTGTTTGATTATCAAGTCTATAGGCAACAATATTCCTGGCACTTCTTATCCTATTCAAAGTTGGAATATCCCGAATTTTGCCCAGCTAGCTGACCCTCATTTCAACAGAGCTTCGCCCGTAGAGCTTCTTTTCAGCTCAAGCGTATTTTGGCAATGTCTTCATTCCAATAAAGTAAAAATTGCTCCTAATGTTTTCTTCCGCGAAACTGATTTTGGTTGGATCGCCACTGGCCAAATATACCGTAATCCTATTCAAACTGTATCGAATTGTTATTTTGTTGGTACCGATTTGAGTCAAGAGCTAACCAAGTTCTGGGATCTTGAGAATGTTCAGGCTACTTCTTCTTCTTCTAACGAAATTTGTGAAAAGTTATACAAGGAAACCACTGTCCGTACTGCTGAAGGCAGATTTATAGTAACTCTTCCACGTATTTCTAATCCTCCCGCCATTACGGGCTCGCATTCCAGAGCACTTAGGGCACTATTTGCTATTGAAAATCGGTTCAAACAAGATGCTTCTGTTAAAACTCAGTATGCTTCCTTTATGGAGGAATACGAATCATCCAATCACATGGAGGTAATTCCTAAATCAGAAGAAATTGACCATCCTTTAAATGAAATAGTTTATCTAAATCATCACCCGGTATGGAAAAATTCCTTAACACAAGACAATATAAGAGTAGTTTTCAATGGCTCATCACCAGATTCCAATGGAGTCTCTTTAAATGATACCTTGCAATGTGGTCCCGCGATTCAAACAGATCTCACCTCTGTTTTGCTTAATTTTCGACGGTTTCCTATTGCTGTAATCTCAGATATTAAGCAGATGTACCGGCAGATTCTCGTAAATTCCGAGCAGCAAGATCTGCAAAGAATATTGTGGCGCGATGAGAGTTCCAAACCCATAAAGATATTTAGATTGAAGACTGTGACATATGGCCTGAAGCCTTCAGCCTTTCTTGCGATTCGGTCTCTCCACATGTTAGCCGAGCAAGATGGTCATCTGTATCATCCTTTGGCCTCTGAGTCATTAAAAACGGCATTTTATGTTGACGATTTCTTGTGCTCTTTCCCTAATATTTCTGAAGCACTCCTTGTGTGCGAAGATTTGAAATCCCTGCTCCTAGGAGGTGGTTTTCCGCTCCATAAATGGACTTCAAATTCTACTGAATTTATATCAAAATTTTCATCAGAGGTCCCAGTTGATGAATTTGTTGCTATTCCTACTGATGAAGCAGCCGTAAAAGCATTGGGTGTTTTTTGGTGTCCTTCTTCTGATACCTTCTCTTATCAGGTACATTTCTCAGATTCTCCCCCTGTAACTAAGAGACAAGTTCTGTCAGAAATCGCAAAGATCTTTGATCCCTTGCAATATATTGCTCCTATAGTTATTGTTGCAAAAATGTTCTTGCAAAAGCTTTGGTCATTAAAATCAGACTGGGATGAAAATCTCCCCCTTCCTCTTGTAGAAGAATGGTTAGAGTATCGCAGCAGTTTGCTGGATCTCTCCAAGGTTTCTATACCCCGCCTTTTAATTTCTAATCCCTTATACCAGCAGTATGACCTGCATGTATTTTCTGATAGTTCAGAACGGGCTTATGGTTGTTGTGCATACATAGTAGGACGTTCCTCAGCCACTTTCCCTGTATTTTCTAATTTAGTGTGCGCTAAATCAAAAGTTGCTCCACTTAAAACGGTATCATTGCCGAGATTAGAATTATGCTCTGCTTTAATGGCAACAGAATTAGCTACTAAACTAAATGTCAGTTTTAAGTTAAAATTTTCCCGCACATTTTTTTGGAGCGATTCTTCTATTGTATTAGCTTGGATTTCCAAGCCTTCTTCTCATTGGAATACCTTTGTGGCAAATCGCGTTTCTAAGATTCATGAAGTCTCTCATTCTGAACAATGGAGACATGTTCCTAGCCGTGAAAACCCCGCGGATATAATATCACGTGGTTGCACGCCTAAAAAATTGATTTCCTCAGACCTGCACTGGAATGGTCCTCCTTGGCCAAGTCAGGAATCATCTTGCTGGCCTCGCTTAGCTAATCAATTTGCAGAAGAAATACCCGATGCCCGTAATGACCCTGTCACGTCGCATCTTACTTCTACTTCTACTAGTCTTTTTCATAGATACTCTTCATTTGATAAATTGATTCGTGTAGTGTCTTATATCTTCCGCTGGAAATATTTAGTAATTGATCAACCATTGAAACCTCAACCCTTTCTCACCAGAGTAGAGTTAGAATTTGCTACTTGCAAGATTTTGTCACTTGTTCAGCAGGAAGTATTTGCTCCTGAAAAGCAAGCTCTTATAAGTGGTAAAGATTTTCCCAAGTCTAGCAGGCTTTCACCACTTACTCCTTTTCTAGATCAGGACGGCATAATACGTGTGGGTGGAAGATTAGCTATGTCTAGTTCTGAGGATGGGAAAAAGCATCCCATCATCCTTCCTTCAAAGCATCCTATCACTACCCTTATAATAAAAAAAGTTTCATTATAAACACCTTCATGCTGGCACTCGCACCTTGCTCTGTCTAATTCGCGAACTCGACTGGATCATCAATGGCGTTCATGAGGTTTCTTCTGTTGTCAAAAAGTGTATACCTTGCTTTAAGGTTAAACCACGGCCCGCCACGCAGATTATGGGTAATTTACCTCCATTTCGTTCAGAACCTAGTAAGCCCTTCGCTCTTACTGGGATCGATTACGCTGGTCCTTACGTATATCAGACCAATCCCTCTTCATCTAAGCGCAAAATTTTAGGTAAACTTTACATCTCGTTATTTGTATGTATGGTGACGGGAGCTATCCACCTTGAGTTGGTTACGAACACTTCGGTATCCTACTTTTTGGCCGCCTTTTCTAGATTTGCTGCTAGAAGTGGTGTCCCATCTGAAGTCTTTTCAGATAATGCAAAAATTTTTGTAAGCGCTTCTGATCTCTGGAAAAAAGTGTTAAGTTCCCCTTCTGCTAAAGAAAAAATTTCCAACTTTTCCTATTCTAAAGGTTTCAAATGGCATTTCACCCCGCCTTATGCTCCCCATCATGGGGGCCGATGGGAGTCCTGCATCAAACTTACTAAAAGACTGCTTAAGAAAACTCTTGGTCCTACCATACTTTCTTATGAGGAATTCAACTCTTTAATTATTCAAGTCGAAGGTATTGTAAATTCCAGACCTCTGACTCCTCTTTCAAACGATCCTAAGGGTCTTTTACCTTTAACACCCAGTCATTTCCTGATTGGCTGTTCGCTTGCTGCTACTCCGCCTTTGCTGGTTCGACGCTGTGATCCTAACCTACCTATCTTTTGGAGAAAAGTAGAATCTTTGCGCTGTTCTTTTTGGCGCCGATGGAAGTTAGAATATCTCAGCTTGCTAAATAGGCGTGAAAAATGGCGGCTTCCTCATCCAGATGTACGAGTGGGGGACATGGTTCTTCTTCGATACCCATCTCTGCCTCTCGTATGGAACCTAGGCAGAGTTATTCACTGCCACTTTGGCCGTGATAAACGCGTCAGAGTTGTTGATGTTTTAACTGGTAAAGGTCTTTATACTAGACCCATCTCTGCTATTTCTGTTTTGCATTTCGAGTCTTAGTTTCTCCTCGTCTGTTATCCATGGTTTGCTTTGACTGATTCTTTTGTTTGTTTTCATACGGAGTTCTCGGAGCATGATCACTTTCGTGATACTTTCAATGTTTAGCTTGGCCCATTTGTCGGTCAAATTTTGTTTCTTGTTACCGAGATCCCCGAATGGTAATTATTTCTTTGTAAATGTATTAATTGCTTAAACCAAATGCATAATCTTGTTATCAATCACCTATTCATAGATATCATAGTTCTAACCTTGAGTGTTCCAGTCGCTCGCTACCTCAAGCTTCCTCACTCCCGCCATACACGGCATCTACTGGCTCATCTGCTGTCTGCTGAGCAGGGTCGACTGACGTCACCCTGACTTTCGTTTGACCAATGGCAGGTCTTTGTCTGGTCGGGCAATCTCCACCCTTCGAGATTGTTCCATGATCACTATTTAAGACACCACTTGCTGGCGTTCACCACCACTTCTGATCAATCATCATTCTGATCACATCGTCATTCAGATCAGCTCGTCATTCAGATCGACGCTGCCACACCGCATGGCACTATTGCCAGTCGCCGCCTCACCTCGCTGCTACGTCACGAGGCCTCTACTCTGATACATCGCTCAAGAAGACAGGAATGTTTGCCAGCCGCAGCACACTGCAAGTTTCACCTTAGATGGTGTATCTCACTTTAAACTTCGAGGAAGCAGCAGTCTTCCTGGCCGCACCCAATGTCGACTTATACTTAGTCACCGCCTGGACACTACCAGTGTCAAACCTTCACCAGAAGGGAAAAGAAGAATTGAATATTCATATTTTCGGAATATGCATCTTGAGGCCATGAACGCCTCCCCCCGAAGAAACCGTGGAGGACTTTTAAAACAGTTTTAGGCTAACTGGAACTTTTATGGAGCTGGCTCAACCAATTTGGAAGATAAGTTCAAACTTGATAAAGAATTGTATTTTTACTCTCATCATACATTTCATCTTTTTTCTGGTTCTTTTATTAATATGCATATTATATTTCAATTCCAATTTCTCTTAAATCTATGCAAGCCTTAACATTGGTTTTTTCATTATTAATCAGGGTACTGTCACCAGACCCTCTCCATTTGTTAAAATTTAACACTAATTATTCTCTGCATATCCCAGTTGTGTGCATTTATTTTGCATTTAATGTTATTTAAAGAAAAATTGTTGTCTCAATAAATATTGTTAATGTGTGGTCACCTAAACTTTTGTTTTCTGGTGATGTACTTTATGCCCACTAACCTGCACTGCTTCAGTCTAATTGTCTTAACCAATTGTAGTTATTTTGTCCAGGCTCTCGCCTGATGCGTTCTCCCGTATGGGCAAGTTTTAGGGCAAAACTTTACTCCGGTGGTGGCCAAGGTGGACTGATTGCTGAACTCTACATTTCAAAGTGTTGTTGCAGAGCCGAAGAACTTGTTAAGCATGAAGACACTTTTACAAAAACAGCCATAGTCCAAAATTGGTATTTTTGAACGGTGACCACCACTTAGTACTTTGCTACATGCAGCACCATTTGACATACAAATATTTCACAAAATCGTCCATAGTTCCATTATAAATGTATGTTAAGATTTGCCCTGTTTTACAAAAACAACCAATGTCCTGTGAATTAATTTCAATTTTATGTTTTTCACATTCAATACAATTTATAAATTTAATGTATAGTGCACTGATAAGTGAAAATAATTCTATAGTTCGATATAAAATTAAATATACTAAGATTTGATGGAAGTAAAGGAAGAGACTGGACACAGTACTGAATATTTCACTTTCTGGACTAGGGCTGTTTTTGTAAAAGTGTCTTCAATTGTGATGGCAATTGTATATCTCGACCTTCCGAACAGCTCTGTGGCTCAATGGCGGCTTATTTTTGCAAAGGACATTGGAAAGCTGGTGCTTTAGTTCATCTAATGTCCCAATGTTGAAAAGTAGCTTGTAGGTACAATCAAGCCATTTATTGGTTGCGATTTCATGCCATATCAGAGGCCTGTTGAGGTCGTGGCTATAAGGAACATCATATTCCACCTCTCAGTTGTAGGACTATCCTGTTTACTTGCAATCAGCATCTAATTTCTTCTCTTAAATGGCATGAGGTGGCTAACAAACTGATCTTCTCGGTTACTTCTCATTTACAATTCAGTAAAAAACGATTTGTAGTTTTGTCGCGTCTAGTTGTTTTCTTCGAATCACATGTCTCGTAGATCATTTGCTAATTCCGCAATACTTGAAATATACATTTTATGCAGATATGAATTCATCTCACCAGCTCTGGTAAGTGAACTGTTTAATTTTCTTCGACTATGAATTTTGAAATGGGAAATGCTACCACCTAGTGGTAAGATCGTCAAAAATTGTGTTATATGTTTGTCAAGTATTTATAAAATGTCACGTATTTTCGTGACAGGGTTGTGGTAGTAATAAAGCATGTTACTAGACTGATCATGTTGCGGATTTATTTTGGTGACAGGGTTGTGGTAGTAATAAAGCATGTTACTAGACTGATCATATTGTGGATTTGGACAAGATATCGCTCATTTAGCACTATTACTAAATTAAAATATGCTTGAGGGAGTCATTTCAAGTAGGCTATTAGATGATTTAGACAACCCATGCCAGGTGAAATCGTAAGAACTGAATTTATATCAAATATATAGGGTTGTAATTTAATTTATTGTATTTACCATCGGTCTCACTTAATATTGCAGATTTAGCTGAGTCTCCCATACATCTGCAAGTTTTAATGTTTGGCACTTGTTGTATCTCCCTTGTCATATTGGGTTTAGTCACTGTCCCCAATACTATTGCCATTACGTCCTGACCACTTAGCTATGCAAAGTGTAGCTCACAATCTTCAGCACTACCTTCCTTTACAAACTTCCTCTCGATTTCAGTTTATAGACTAGATTTTGATCTTAACCTTACAAGTGCCAGGCGAATAATGTACTTGTTGGAATAATAATTAATATTATTGACTTTTAATGGGCACAGTTTTATGAATGATACAGCATTTTAAAGAGGAAGGATTGTGCATTATTTGCAACATAAATACAAGATATATATTTCAAAACATTTTGACAGAAGTCTTCTCTTTAAATGTATTATTTATTCTTAGATTCAAAGTTTGAGGTGTTTATGTGAAAAAAAAAGGAAAATGCCTAGTAAGTAAATACTTTTGGAACATACAATTTGTTGAAAATATCATGAACTGAGATCACACAATGTTACAGGCTTCTAACTCTGTTCCTGTGTTCTGAACACTGAAGTGTTTCCATTTTGGTCAGTCATATTTGTATACAATGACCACATGGCCCATCCATCTTCAACGAGTAAATACAACAGAAATATGTAACCTATTAGAGTACCAACTTAACTAAACACAATCACGAAACTTCCTCGTCACCGTCTCCTTCCAAGAATTGCAGAAAGATGTCGCTATATGTCTGAAAACACGCACATAGTCGATTTTTTCAGCCCTGGCACTGCAAAACAAACAAAAGAGTCGAAAAGATCGACTCTTGTCACTTGTAGGGTTAATCAAGTGGGGCTGATGGCCGTGGCATTCATCCTATCCTTCTGAATGTTTATTAATTCCTACTTTTACATTGTGTTTTATTAAGACCGTAATGCTTTTGAGAATGGTTCCAGGCAATGTGATTTAACTGTGATTTCTGGTATGAGAATTATTGATCTTTTGCACAAATTGGAGACAAGAGTAGATAAGTGCATTTTAGTAGAATATCAACAGTGTTGCATTGTTTTATTGTTTCAATAGCATTTCTGGATATGTAGCAATCTAATGACATTTCCATATTTTGTTTAGAGAACTCAAACATAACATTTTCTTGGCAGTTGAGAATATTTATTTGCAAATATGCTTTCTTCAGAAAGTAAGGTATTGTAACACATTCCATAGATGTTGCAACATTTAGCTCGTGATGTTGGTTGCAATGACAGTGAGGTTACTAGACTATATTTCATATTGATGTCTGCAAGAATCTCTAAGATGAGTACCTGACAAACTATTTATAGTATGATGAATCACCCAAGTGCTGATATTTGTACTTGTGACAATTAGCCTGTGAGGCCTATTAGTTGTTAAACATGACATTGGATGTTGTTTCCACAACATCTGCTTTAGTGTGTGAGTCTGCTTGCTAGGTGGACATTACTGGTCTGGTCAATCACTGCACAAGATGGTACTTTAACCTCTCTTTATAGAGGCTAGAGCAAAATATGCATGGGCGAGCATTGCTGTTCTCTAATGTGAGGCAGAAATCCCTTCATCTCGATAACAAATAGAACTTCTGCTTTTAAATTCATTTTCTGCAGAGGTTTTTGCCCCTTCACCACCAGGCCACCAATGTTATCTCCATGCTCGGCTCGATGTATGTTTGCAGATTTTTATCCCCCCCAGATGAAGATTGATAAATCATGTTATTGTGCTAGTTGATTGAAATTTCGTAATATGCTTGTACCTGATTTCAGCAAATCTTATATAACATCCAATTTTGTGAAATTACTTTCTTAATAAATAGGTGGACGTACAATCAATCGGTGTTGTGTTTAATTCTCCCAAACATTTTGTGTCAGGTGCAGCAGTAAAAAGAAGAAAATGTCAAGTAAGCATCCATAAGCAGACTAATATTGCATAGAAATTCTGATCAAGCCATCTAAATGAATGATGGAATTGTAATTGCCAGTACACACATTATATAGGCTGGTGTCCACATTTCCATTTTAAATTGTGTATATCATTGTTGTCTTAAAATGAAAGCATTTTTGTACTGGTAGTTTAAAAGTGAAGGCAGCAATGAAAGACTATAGTCGTCGTCGGCGGCTTTAACTCGTTTCCGAGTATACATCTTCTTCCAAAACAGTCTAAAATAATCTAAGGTTGAGGTCTGTGGGCATGTTTGCGGTGACTGAACAGCCCAATGCGTGCATGAAACAAACGTCCAAACCGATCACACAGAACTGTTGGTGGAGGGCGTGGCTGTGCTGCACGGAGCTTTCGTGCTTGTCGCTTGGCCTTAACAATTCTACGACGTTCTTCTTCAAACATTTTGACAGCAGCCGGGATGGTCTGGTGACAAGTTGAACGGTCTTTAACAAGCTGGTCCCAGGTTTGTGGATTGAGTCCTGTCAACTTAATATTCTGCTTAAATTGGTCCTTGTATCGTATCTTAGGGCCTCCATGAGGTCTGGAGCCGGAGGTGAGTTCACCATACAGAACCTGGCGTGGTAGTCTCGTATCATCCGTCCGATGGACATGTCCAATCCATCTAAGTTGATGACCAATGATGGATGATTCTATACTATTAGCAAGCGCTTTCTCAAGAACATCAAGATTGGTGATGTGGTCTTCCCACTTTATCTTAAGGATGGATCGAAGTTTCTGTTGATGGAAGCTCTCAAGCTTTCGGAAGTCATGTCGATAGAGGGTCCAGGTTTCACAGCCATACAACAATGTTGAAATGACAACAGCTTGGTACACCATGAGCTTCGTCTTCGCGGTCAGATCTTTATTCAAGAAGACCCGGTGCGATAGTCGCCCAAATGCCGCATGGGCAGCACCGATTCTCTTCTCAACATCCTGTCCACAATTGCCGTGTACAGATAGCAGACTGCCCAGATACGAGAAGTGGTCTACCTGCTCCAATGGAGTATCTGAGATAGAAATGTTGAAGTGCGGAAGGGAAGTGCCTGGTGAGGATTGTGCCAGAACCTTGGTCTTCTGAACATTAATGGTGAGACCAAAATGTTCACATGCATTCTTGTAGCAATTAACAGTCTGTTGCAACTCCACTGGCGTGAGTGTAGGCGATACCGCATCATCTGCATACAACATATTGGTTATCTTCGTAACCTGAGTTAGCTTCTTGGAGCGAAATCGAGCCAGGTTGAAGAGCCCTCCATCAAATCGGTACCTGACATCTACACCTGGGATGTTTGTGGGCGATTTATAGAGCATTGCAGCCAAATACAATGCAAACAGTGTTGGAGCAAGTACGCAGCCTTGTTTCTGTCCATGAGTGATAGGAAATTCGTCAGAGATGTTATTTTGCTGACAAACCTGACTGGTCATGCCATCATGGAGAGCTTGGATTAGATCAACAAAGCGTCGAGGACAGCCAAAGCGTTGTAGCACCGCCCACATAGCAGATCTTGGAACTGAGTCAAAGGCCTTTTCCAGATCATAAAAGACTAAGAAGAGTGGATTCTGTTGCTCACTACATTTTTCTTGTAGTTGTCTTACGCAGAAAATCAAGTCAGTTGTGCTTCTGGAAGATCGAAATCCACACTGGGACTCGGGGAGGATCTTTTCTGAGATAACCTGAAGGCGGTTAAGTAAAATTCTGGCGAGAATTTTACCCACAGTAGGTAGTAGCGATATACCGCGATAGTTGCCACAAACACTACGATCACCTTTCTTGAAGATTGTGATGATAGTGGCGTTCTTTAGGTCACCAGGTACTTCTCCTAATTCCCAAATTTTAGAATAAGAGTGAAAATCCGCGTTTTGAGGGACTGACCTCCAGCTTGAATTAATTCCAGTGGGATGTTATCTGGGCCAGGTGCCTTTCTTGGTTTCATTTGATTGAGAGCTACACTGAATTCCGTGTAAGAAGGAGGAACAACCATCCATGGTTGTTCAGGATATTTTGGCACATCACGATGGAAGTCTTCAGCAGCTGTTGAAGGACGATTTAGAAGGATGGAGAAATGTTCCTTCCAACGCTCTAAGATATCATGGCTGTCAGTAAGAGTGACAGAGTTGTCAGCACTCTTAAGTGTACCTGATGAAGAACGAAGTTGGCCATATATCTCTTTAATCCCTGCATAGAAGTTCCTCAGATCACGAGTATCAGATAGCCTCTGAAGTTCCCCAGCTTTCCGCTGCCACCAAGTATTCTTTATCTCTCTTATTTGTGTCTGACACTTACTCTTGAGTTCTAAATACAGAGCTTTCTTCGTATTTGAGGATGGGTCTTGAAGATGAGATAGATATGCTTCCCTTTTGATGTTGATGGGACGCAAAATTTCTTCGTTGTTGTCATCAAACCAGTCTTGACTTTTCTGCTTTACCAAACCAATGGTTTCTTCAGCTGACTTAGTGATTATCTCCCTCAGATTGGTCCATTCTTCTCGAATGTCACTTGTTTTAACTGGATGATCTGATAGCTGGGCATTGATCGTATTCTCAAAGTTTGTGGAAATAGATTCATCCTGAAGTTTGGAGGTGTTAAACTTTCCTCTGGATGGGGTTTGGAAACGCCTTGGTGGTTTTGGGCTGATGGATATCCTGAGTTTACAGATGAGAAGTTTGTGATCCGTCCAACAATCGTCAATATTCCTTGCTGTTTTGGTAATAAGTATGTCCTTCTTATCACATTGTCGGGTAATGACGTAATCAAGGATGTGCCAATGCTTAGAACGTGGATGGTGGTCTTGAAGCGGTCAGGTAATCGGAATTGAGTGTTGGTGATGAAGAGTTCATGTTCTGCACAAAGACCAAGAACAAGAAGTCCATTGGGATTACAGGTTCCAAGACCTTGTTTACCCATCACATTTTGCCATAGCCGGTTGGTTATCTTTCCCAACTCTTGCATTGAAATCACCAAGGAGTAAGAGCTTATCTTTAGATAGTACCTTGGAGATGATTGTGCCAAGCTGGTCATAGAACTGGCCCTTAACTTCATCATCGGCCTTCAAAGTTGGAGCATAGGCAGATCCGAGAGTCATGAGTCTTTCGCTGATTGCAGTGGGAGTAATTTGGAAATCATTAACTAGCTTGGTCTTTACAGCGAATCCTACACCATGAATACGATGTTCTCCCTCCTCCTTTCCCTTCCAGAAGATGGTATAACCTGATCCAAACTCAGTAATTTTTCCTTCAGTGGACAACCTGGTTTCACTGAGAGCAGCGATGTCAATGTTGAGTCTGGATAATTCATGAGTAATAAGAGCCGTTCTTCTTTCAGGCCTGTCGTTATCTTTTAAGTCATGCAAAGTTCTGACGTTCCATGTTCCAATGATAAAATTATGTGTCCTTATTGACTTGGTAGTTTTTGTTTTTCGACCGCATGAAGGGTGACCTGCTGGGTGCGGCCGCCCAGCCGGACAGTAGATGTGACTTCCGATGTTTAGCCCACCTTATCTAGGGTCTTCCCCATGTGGGGTGAGCAGCGGTAATCCTAAACAGGCCTGCTCAAACACAGATGCAGGACCGAACTCCTGAGTAGCCACAGAGTCCCAGGAAGACGACCATCACACATCTGCTGCCAACGTGCAGGTCCGAACTAGGGGCTTCCAGTTACACCCATAACCTGCCCCCACCATCCATATCCCATCGCCGTTGGACTTTAGAAAATAAGTGACTGATGGAAGAATTGCCACTGGCGTGTATTTGTTTAGGGTGGATCACAACTTGCCAGGAAGTGACCCACTCACTATGATCTCGGAGTCATGTCCTGCGGCACATATGGAATGAGACATGCAAGACCAGACACAGAGACTGCAACGAACTGCCGCAGACTCAAAATATTACTGAGGTGCGCCTTCGCAGCCAATTCGTCTGGCATGGCCTCTTCCGCCTTCACGACCGTTGGGAACCATAAAAGTAATGGATTCTTCTTCCGCCCGCTTTGCCGTTGGGCCTAAACACATGTGCCCCATCCGCCAGCTCCACCGTACCGAAGTTCATCTTCTCCGCCTTCACTGCCGTTGAGGTCTTCGCTCGTAACCCTGAGCTGGGACCCCTACCAGATGATACACACCGGGCCAGTGCGCTCTGGGACTCACATAGGCAGGGGCGCCACTCCCTGGGTAGGGCTACCTCCGAAGAGGGTCCCTACCTGCTACCTCTGAAAGACTATAGTAGGGCAAAGATGAAGGTAATGTTGTTTGCAGACGATGTTGTGATCTGGGGCGAAGATGAGACAGAGGTACAAGAACAGTTAGACGTAATGAATTAAAAAATTGAGCAATGGAGATTGAAGATAAATGTGGTGATGAGTAGATGTGAGAAAGAAGGAAAAGAAGTAATCAAAGTCGGAGATAAGGAATTAGAAGTGGTGAAACACCTCATATACTTGGGAAGTGAACTGACTGAAGATGGAAGACTATATAAGGGTTGGAATTAAGGGCCAGGGGAAAATCGCACAGGCAGAAAAGAAAGATTGCCTACACGTAAAACCTGGCATGCAAGGAATGTGGGAAGGACAAGAGTAGGTTGTTGTTAGTAATGGGAGAAGGTATCGTGCACCAGTTCCATGTCCGTCTTCTCGCCTGTTTTTTCTCCGGGGAATCCGTTAGAACTCGGCATCAGCGCGGCTCTTGCTGGCTACCGAGCAGGGACAAAGTGCCTCATCAACAACTTGCACCATAACCCGATGTCCATGGGGTCCCTGGTACCGAGTCTCCGTCACCGGAGAGTGGGAGGGGCCTAGCGGGTGGTCCACGGGAACGAGCCTCCTTCCTCTCTGCTCTTGCCATGGACCGGTAGACTGGGCAACTGCGGTGGGAGCACGGATGGTCGCCCCTGCAGTTGTCGCGCAAGGGCGCGTCTCGTGGCACCGTGCACCCGGTGTGGTGATGAGCACCTGAACACCGGTGACAGCGGACTGGGGAGCCACAAGACCCCTGGGAGTGGCCCCATCTCAGACAGCGAAACACTGTAAAAGCTGGTCTGAGCGGGGCCTGATATTGCCTGACTGCAGAGTTGCCAACCTCTCAAACCTGAAAATCCCAACTTCCCACTCAGAATGTCCCTTTTGATTAGAAAATATCCCACGTAAAAATTAATTTTGTTCAAAACAAATGTATTATCATCGTCCATTTACTGCTCCAGCAAGTTGGGTACGGGTAGCCTATAAATGAGCCTCTTCCAGTTTGTCCAGTCCTTCCACACGCTGCGCTCCAGATTCTTCTGCCAACCTGCATCCCTCTTGGCCAAGTGTCTCCAGATTTGCTTCTCCGAAATGTCTCGAGGCCTTCCCCTTGGTCTCTTACCTAGGATGACCTGGTCAAAGTATAATCTTGGTGTTCTGTCAGGGCCCAGTTCTAGTGTGCAAAAGAGACTTCTCTCCAAATTGAGCTGTTGCCTAATTTCCTCATTCGTATTTTATATCTCCTGGTCTTCTGGAGACAAGATCGGAGGAACTTCATTTCAACTGCTTGTAGTCTGCTACTGTCAGGTGCCGTTAAAGTGGCTACTTCAAGTCCATAAGTCTATATTGACATGAGATAGGTTTTGGATGTTAAAGGAAAGGATTAATCCCACAGTAAATTGCATACAGAGTGATAGAAATGCGAAGCCGTAAATTACGTACTCTATTCCTGATTTCATGTGTAATGGTGTTATCCGCAGAGACATAGCTGCCCAAATATTTAAAATTATCAATAATATTTATATTGTCATCACCGAGTTGAAAACAATTATATAATGAATAAAAAATTGTGCTCTAGTCTCAATAATGTGCTTCTAATTGTAGTTCCATCATTATCATTTCCCCTTATCCAGCTCCTGCCGGGTCTGGGTATTTATGGCACTTCTCCACTTTCCTCTTTCCTCTTTCCTTCCACAATTCTTCTTCCACGATCTTGTCCCAGTGCAGATTTATTTTTCTTATGCTGTTCTTCACTGAATCTATCCACCTTGTTCTAGGTCTTCCCCTTGCTCTCTTACCCTTGCACTTGGCCTCCAGCATCTGTCTTGGTATTCTATTTCCCTCCATCCTCTTTACATGTCCAAACCACCTTAGTTTATTCTTCTCAATTCTCTCATTTAGTTTTCCCATCCCAACTTCCTTCCTAAAATCTTCATTCCTCACTCTGTCTTTCCTATCATACTTCTTAGGAATTTCATTTCACTGGGTTGGATTCTACTCTCTTGCCTGCTTGTCAGTACCATATGCGCAAAAATTGATTTTAACGAAACAAAAAACTGTCTGTTATCGCACAAGCGGCAGTTGGTGATTGTAATGTAATCCTCTACTTCTGTGAAAGTTTTATTTTCTTTCTATTGGCAAGTATGAATCGTACCTATTGTGCAAACGAAGCTTTTATGTATTAATGGCAGCTCAGCTGGTGATATGTAACATCGGCCAAATATCCCAAATTCACCTCACTTTTTGCAAAATAAATCCCTTTATCCCTTTCATAAAAATATTTGTGTAAATGTCCGACAATTTGGGACAAATCCCTTGGGTCGGCATCACTGCCTGGCTGCGGGTGACGTCGGCCATCTGGATTGCTACCGTGGGGTTGTACTGGTGGCGGGCGCGGGTTGCCCCGCTAAGGCCTCGCCTGAGGATCTGACTGTGGCGTCTGCGTCGTCTTGGTGAAGGTCAAGGGGCCCACATGGGTCCTGACCTCTGCCAGCGTCACAACGTCGGTCTAGGTTAAGGTGTCCTCCCCTTTAACCCCGGCGAAGGTGCCTGGACCTCTCTTCAACTGGAGCTTTGGTAACACCATGACTTGCCAACGCGAGCCCTTCCAGTCACGGTAGTTGCAGTTGATGTCCACGCCCATGACTCCAGTAGGGAGGTAGGCTTCGATGTCTGTCTGTTGTCATTCCTTCCCTTCCATCATGATGTTGTAGGCTTGGTCCAGGTCGCAGTCAGGCCTGTAATACCGTAGATAAACAGGCCACAGGTGCTGGGGTTGCTGCGTGTTAGCTCAGAGCCAGGGGATGTAGCCCCAGAGTGCTCCTGCACTGTATCAGAGCTCACATCGCTCATGTAGATTGAGTTTAGTTCTGTTTATTGTTACTAATAATAATAATAATCATCATTTAGGGTAGTTATTAAATGTTAAGAGTATGTATTTGTTTCACCCCAGTCCCACAGAATGCCACCTCAGGCGGGTAGACCGTGGCCCAGCCCCCAGGCAGACAAACTGCGCGGGTTGGGTTCGTCCTCTCCACTGCTTGCAGTATTTATACCGTGTGAGCCAAGCATTCTCTTGGCAGTCCGGCCAGATCGTTTGGTCTCGCGTAAATGTTGCAGGGTGCGGTGCGTGACTGAACTTGTGAGGGTCAGGTGTTCCCTGGGCTGTATCAGGAGTTGGTGACCCACACTACAACCAACCTGCGCCAACTGCAGGAAGGAACACGCAGCAAAACCTACCGCAGCCTACTAACCAGCTACAACAACAGGCTGGCCCCAGAGGGCCCCATCCAACCAAGGAACGTAA
Source organism: Meconema thalassinum (assembly GCA_946902985.2). Classification (NCBI taxonomy): domain Eukaryota; kingdom Metazoa; phylum Arthropoda; class Insecta; order Orthoptera; family Tettigoniidae; genus Meconema; species Meconema thalassinum. The sequence goes on along the minus strand of OX336392.1, from coordinate 13,066,496 downwards.
TGAGAAGCAACTTGTCTTTCGCCAACGCCATAAACCAGACCAGCCATCCCCTCCCTCAATCCCAATCTACTCAACAAGCTCCTGTACTTAATTCTACCAACTTCCCATCTCTAGCATCTACTGCCCCTGGCACATCCGCAATCAACAGTACATCTGGAGACTTGCTTCAAATCTTCAAACTGCTTGCCGACCCCTCCCTAAGGGATATCCTCACCGCAGCTCCAGACACTCCCACAAAAACACAAGTCCTATTCAACGCAGCTTCACAATACATCTTTACTGGGAAGCCTTGAGAATCATGGTGTGGAATGCACAGCACGCCTGCCCCAAGAAGGAGAAGTCCTGCGTGAACAGAAGATAGATGTGGCCCTTCTCGCCGAGACGGACCACAAACCCACTGATAAACTCGACACAAGAGGTTATAAAATCTACAGAGACGATCGCCCAGGTCTTCGAATAGGCAGAGGCACGGCAATTTTAGTGAAAACTGAGCTTGGGCATTCACGGGTACCCACTCCGAATAACTTGCAATTTCTTGAAGCCACTGCCGTAGAAGTGAAATTAAATAATGGTTCTACTGCTACTGACCCCACGCACTCCGAATGACCCGACTGATTTGGTATCATTACTCCCTGCTGACGATACCCCAGTTATCGTAGCAGGCGACTTTAATACCAAAAACCAGCTATGGGGCAGTCCGTTGACTAAAGCCAGAGGCAGGAAACTGACAACATTCTGTCAAGGCCATAACTGCCTTGCCTACAGGCACACATTTTCCCCTTCGGATGCCAACTTTCTATCGGATCTCTTGGATGTTGCCATAAGCAAGAACCTAGATATTCCGATAAATGTACACAACCTCTGCAGACTAAATTCAGATCATGACTCCATATTAATAACGCTCAACTCAAACTATAACCCTTCCTGCACCGAAATCTCTCTTCACACCAGAAAAATCAATTAGACCCAATACAAAGAAACACTAAAAAATACCTTCGCTGGCAATCCCAGCATTCACAGCAAGGGAGACATGGACTCCCTTGTTGAGAAGTTAACCACTCCCCTCATACAGGCAGCTATAGGCTCTACACACAAACCCAGTCAAGCTCCCCCTAATATACCACCAACACTAATTTCACTCATTAAAAGAAGGAATATGTTCTGGTGGCGATGGCAGGTTACGCGTGACCCTCGACAGAAACAAGAACGGGAATACATAATAAAGCATGGCAAAATAAAGTACTCTGAATGATGACACAAATCACTTCTATACCAAAGTTGAGGAAAAAACTCCGTCAATCAACACAATGTATTTAAAAAAAAAGATACAGTCAGTCTGAGAGACTAGACTTGATATCATTTCAAATGACGCATGCTACAAATGTTACACATGTTAGAAAGGCTCAGGAGGGCTTCGCTCGAAGCCCCCGGACTCTTTCAACAGACTCCATTACCCATTAACTTAGGCTTCCCGCGCGGGGAACAGAGAGCGGGAGGTGCACTTTGCTGCATGACGTCACGCACTCGCCGTCTCCATATCGCATAACCCCAGACCCCAGGAGTAAACTCAGACTCAGTGCATATGCACTGAACAACATGATGACGTCATACACGCCGTAACCGTAACGCATAACGGTAGACCAAAGCATAACGATGAAGTTGACAAGATCATTTGAAATGATAAAATCCCAGTTAATTTAGGGTACATGTTTCGAGCCATTTCCTTGCTCTTCTTCAGCCATGACTTATCATTAGCAATTAAACAATAAATCACTGTACATCACCATTCATCAACTAAACTGCATGCTAAAATAGACACTGAAAACAAACATATTAAAACACTATAAAACTATATGACTATGGCGTCATATCTGATGACGTATTTCTTTATGAACATCCGAGATGCTCCGTCAACCGCCGATACTATGTCATGCAATGGAATTTGTGCATACTTGTGACACTCACCCTCGTATATAGTCTAACTTACGTTGTTTTGTTGCCGTGAAGGTATCCATATAATCCAATGACAATTTGATGTTCTCTGAAATGTGGCATTTGTGATGAATGCGGTACATCAGTTTTACCGCGCAATTGAATATCAAGCAGTCCTTCTCCCTCTTCCCCCTAATGAAAATGTGCAACACCCAGTACAATTATCCGCCGCTAACTTGTGCAGGGTCTGTTTGTGGCAAGTTCATGAGGGGAATGGGCTAACATCTCCTTAGGACTTGTTCCATGATATCAGCCTTCACTTACGACCTGGCCACATGTGTATTACGTGTTATCTTGTTTATGTTTCTCAGAGTTGTTTATACATTAGTTTACTAACAACCTTATGCTTACAAGTGGTATTGTCGAGTATGACATACACCTCTGCTTTATGGTTTGGATGTGTTTTGACCTGGGGATTTGTATGTTTTATCCCACCCTGTGTGTAATCTCTGTTTTAGTTGTCTTGAAACTTTTACAGTATTTATAAAAGACAGATAAATGAGGCACCTAGAATGAAAACTCGCCAAGCCCATCGAACACGAAAAATGGGATGAAGATGCCTTTATATAAAGTTGCACGCGGGCAATTCAATGGCGCCAATGTTTTCCTTCAAAAGACTCTATTTCCCTATGAAAATGGCGGTCAAAAGTTAGGGTAGATTTCAAAATCTGCTAGTTGCAATTGAACTTCCGCCATTGTCGCTTGAAGCCAATCACCCATTTGTATGAACTTGCAAAGTGTAACCTATTCACAACTGATACTGCTGTTGTGTTTTACCGTAATGATAATTCAGGTCAGGTTTTCATTTCGTACATAATTTGGAGGGTTCACGTTCAAATGCTTTCCTTCTTCCCTTGTTTTTATTCTTGGAACTGCTTTTCTTCCTTTCAAAAGCGTCCATATGTGCATTTCACTTTCAAAAACAGTTAACTCTTAATTAATCGTAAGAATTGTCTTGCTTTTCATGAAAGGACAATCCTGTAATTTGTTGGATTGTATCGTTTGGTGACAAAGTAATTAATAAACAAAATGTTCATCTTCCAAGGAGTCATGTGTAAACAGTTTTCTTCATTTTCCCACAAAGTTTGCTTCGTGGATTTGGCGGGTTTTGATTCTAGGCGCCTCAAATGCAGAAATCTTCATTTACACATAACCAACAGTCTGCATTTTTACAGTATTTTAATAGACAGGTAATGTATTTTGTATTTACATATTATATAATAAGTGTGTGGCAAGTGAATGACATATCAGTGCCTTGTCTTATTACAGGCTAACATATAGGGTCCATGTATTAAGACAATTTGTGTCTATGAAATCAGCCTGTTTTCACTGAGAAATAAAAACTTATTGCAGTCTATTTTATCTGTCTTTTATTCCAAGGTATTTTCAAGATTTACTAAGAGCATGATGAAATTAGGTGTTCGAAAGCTGTAAAAGAAAATTACTATAATTGTTTTTTGACAAACAAAATGATCTAGTGAATACTTGATGAAATAATTCCTTGTAAAATGTATCGTGCTCAGATGTGTGACTCGTCTGCTCTGTGAGGTTTAAATCTGGTACAGTCAGTTGTTACCTTGCTCCATCTCCTGATGGATCTCATGTCGGTTGTCATTATAGGGTCCCCCAGGGACCCCAGGCATTGCTTCCACTTACTTGTGCCGGGCTCCTCTCCGTCTTCTTTCCTGTCGACCTCTCTTGGTCAACTCTCGTTCTCTTCCGACCCCGACGGTATTAGGGTATCCGAGGCCCAGGTAGTTTCTTCCTTTCCCGCCTTAATTGGTCCTTCTTTCATCGTTCCTGATCCCTCATTGTTCGAGGGTTCAGCCTTCTGTTTCTTTTCATTGTTCCTTTTCTCTTTAAGATTCGTGCCCAGTTTTATGAATTGGCTCCCCGTGTCTCTAAATTACATTTGGTAGTATTTTGAATCTCGACCACATTTTGTATGTATTTTCAATCTACATTGCATTTTGTAAGTATACTCGATCTAAACTCCATTTTAGTATTTTCGATCTAAGTATTTTCAATTTCAATCGCATTTTGTGAGTATTTTGAATCTACATTGCATTTTGTAAATATTTTGAACCTAAACTACATTTTGTGCGTATTTTGTAGAGATTAAGTAATTCTGTCCATATTGGAAGTAGGTCACATGCAATGACCGGGAATCGAACCCGCTCCACCTTGGTGAGAGGCTAACAGCTTGACCACAACACCAGCACACCCCAAAGGAATGCTAAACTCCATATTATTATCGACCAGGCTAGTTACGCGCAAGGTCACAGGGTCAGACCATCTCGGTACTCGATAGACGAGTGTACTGGAAATTTACCCTTGAAATTACACTCCCTGGTTTTCCATTTTTAACTCGAGGCGTACACCAGAACAATACCTTCTAATTGGCCACGGCCACTTCCAAAACTTTGGTCATTTTCTTCTCTCAGAAACTCTTCCGATGAGTTTGTCTTCAAGAAGGGCATCAGGACATCCTCTCATAGAAATTCTTCTGATCCTGTAGAAACCGGAATTATATTGGGTGGTTATACTGTGCCCGTTTAGGCCGAAGTCCAACGACTACATACGCATGTTACCGAAATCAGTTCAGCACGAGACTCAAAATATACATCTGAGGGCTAATCTGGGTAAAAGAAAACTACAAGCATAATCTAGACTTGCTTCACTCATTTCGGTTCGATGCAACAATAAGGATAAGAAAGGAGAAATGAAAATATCACTATTTTTAAAATCTCATTTTATTCATTTAAGTGAAGTTAATATGAAAAATAGCAATAGCAAGAAAATATGTTGGAAAATAATTTCCACAACACACAAAAAATATGGAAATATCAACACACTTTATGACCCTCCTAAATAATCAATTGTTTTGATGATATTGATCGATGACCAGAAATTATCAGTCCGACTAGTCTCGATAAGTAATAAAATATATGTATTTACATTTGTGACATCAGATTGTTCAGGAGAATTGATAGTCCGTCCTGACACCTGCGTTCCATTATTTACAAAATTTCACTGTCGTGCACTTTCCAAGATTCATTTAAATGTTTTCATGTTACGATCGGTTAATTAATTCAAGTATCATTTATGGCGAGATGTGTTACCACAATTCTCTTCATGATTTGTGTTCCTTAAATACCATATCAATATTTGAGCAACACAAATTCAAACATTAATATTTATTAACTGAAGGATTTCATCCTCAGGCAAAGTTTGAAAAATGTAACTTAAAAATATTTCATCCCATCACAATGGACATTTTACAAAATATTCCACTCAAAGAATTTTTATATCTGAATCATAATGGGATTATCCACTTGTCCACATGAATTCTGTAGTTCCTTTACCATGTTTCAATATTTTACATGACTTATTCGGTGGCATAGTTGGTAGCATGCTGAGCTTCTATGCCCAAGATAGCGGGTTCAAACCCGGCCGAAGCCGTCGGATTTTTTAAGAGCGTTAAAATCCCTCAGTATGCCTTCCTTCGGAGGGGAAGTAAAGCCGGCGGTCCCATGTCATAGATTTATGGCATGTTAAAGAACCTTCCACTAATTACACCTGTGTGAAGCTAAATTGTATAGGTTAGGAATGTAAACAACGCTCTTGGGTTTCTATGTTCGTTGCAAAGAGCCGACTGCGGTGGCGTCTAGTAGCTAAGTTCTGAACTAGGCCTAGTAATCGTTGATGGTGGCATTTGGCGGCAAAAGTAGGAACTATTTGAAAAATTCAAAGTTGCAGTTCTTACTTGAATTAAGAAACGGATACACACACTAATACAGCCATCACAATTAACACCGGTTAATAGACAGATTCTACACACACCCAAAGTACACAGGGCTACATGACCGCGTTGTCGCAGCCCCTAAACTGAGGAACCAACCAACCATGACTTATTCATTATTTACATTTTCACTAGTTTATCAAGATTAAATATTATAAACAATAAACATAAATTTATTCAATTTAATCATCAGATAATTTATTTTTATTCAATCAATTAATTCAATCTATTTATTCCGTAATTCAAATTTCATTTGTTTATCCAGTTAATCTATATATTTAAAACACTAAGCTGTTTTTTGTACACACGAGATTGTGAAAACGACTTAACCGATTGGCTTCGTAAGACATTCTAACGAAAGCTCTTGGCATGCAGATTTGCAGAGTGTCTCTAAAATAAACAAATATATTACGGTATATTTTTAAATTAATATAGAAAATAGCAGAATTCTAGGCCCTCACGCATGCGCACAATCCGCCTGGGGGTCATGACAAAATGGCGGTGAGAAGTCCATTAAAATGTATGTTATTTAATAAGCTTGCATGTAATTGAAAACATACATTAACCAAGTTCTGACAGTAAAATATAATAACAGTATGAACGTATACGAATGTGCAACATTGATTTATTTGGATAATGAAATGGATTATTTTCTTCAGACAGCGGCTTTTAATGATAAAGAACTGCTGCGTCTGCTGTCGACCAAGAGTGCGCGTGTAGCTATGTGGTTAAGGCGACAGACTGTGGTTCCAAGGTTCACCGGTTCGATCCCAGCCCTCGCCGATATATATTTTTTTTTTTACCACTGAAATATTGTTTAATCAAGGAGTATTAGTAAGGTTTTATGTCTGTTAAAGATACATATTTCTACATTCCCTCTCGGTATATTTTTGAATTAATATAGAAAATAGCAGAATTCTTGGCCCTCACGCATGCGCACAATCCGCCTGAGGTCATGACAAAATGGCGGTGAGAATTCCATTAAAATGTAAGTTATTTAATAAGCTTCCATGTAATTGAAAACATACATTAACCAAGTTCTGACAATAAAGTATAATAACAGTATGAACGTATACGAATGTGCAACATTGATTTATTTGGATAATGAAATTGATTATTTCCTTCAAACAGCGGCTTTTGAATATAATGAATGGCTGCGTCTGCTACTATACAAGAGTGCGTGAGTAGCCATGTGGTTAAGGCGACTGACTGTGGTTCCATGAAGCGCCGGTTCGATCCTAGCCCTCGCCAGTTTTTTTTTTTTACCACTGAAATATTGCTTAATCAAGGAGTAACAGTAAGGTTTTATGTCTGTTAAAGATACTTATTTCTACATTCCCTCTAAATACGTTTTATTTTCGTTTTACCATTGCATTGCAGCATGTAATCAAAAGAGCAAACTGTTGTCCGCAGTACGCCGTTTAAATATCTGCAATCAGTTCCTATAACTGACAACAGATGGCAGTAATTCGCCCATATAGTTCCATTAACTGACAGCAGATGGCAACACCATTGCATCGATATATTTATAACACAAGACATGGCATGTTTTCACGTGATGGAAAATTATAAAGGAGGGGAATATTTAAGAAGGGAAATGTTGAGGAACATTAACTGACAGTTGAATGTGTAGGCTAGGTTGTTTATGTACCTTAATATTGCAATTTCTTCCCAATGCTTCGGTGGTCAAGTTATTAGCGTCCTAGACTAAAAGTTATAATTATGCATCGTCGATATTAAAGAAAAAAGTAGTTTTCCAGGCACACGCGCGTCTCCACAATTGCTTTCGCCATGAGAGACACTTGGCAAATATAATTCGTTTGAAGGACTCCGACATCTTGGTCACTCAGCCCCGTGTACTTGGGTGTGTATGTGTGAAATTTTCTTCTGATAACCTGTGTTATTGTGATGGCTGCATTACTGTGTGTATTTGTAATTAAGGTGGTAAATGGCAAGGAGACGGCCAAGGCCTTAAGTTAGGAACCATCCCGGTATTTGCCTTAAGTGGAAGTGGGAAACCACGGAAAACCACATCCAAGATTGTCGAGGTGGGAATTAAACCTTCCTCTTCTTAGTTATACCTCAAGAGACTGAATGTACCCCGATTTTGCCCTGAGACCAGAATTAAATTTCTTGGCAGAGCAGGAAATGTAACCCGGGTCTCCGGGGCGATAGACAAGAATAGGTGGGCCTCCATGTGTTAATACGATTTTTGACATGCACGGGACATAGAATTCAAAAACTGCCTCCATTAGGGTGACTATCGAAGTGAGTATTGAGTATAGGCCTATGGTCATTCCAGTAGTTGGTGAAGTGATTCTATGTTCCCCTGCAAAATGTACTGCCATAACCTATAACAGGTGATGGAAATTGCTTATTTAGAGCAGTTTCGTACTGTTTATAACAAAATGAAGAACGTCATTCTGAGCTGCGTTTTCAAGCTATCGCAAAAAATTTCGCTGGCAGGAACAATTATAAGGAATTTATTTTAAGCGATCAGTCTCATCGCATTCTCCTCACCAACCAACTTGAGTATGAAAGTCTCTGGACGGTCATGTTGAACTTCATTGTATAAGACAATTGTTTAATGATTATTTGTTTAGAGCACGGAGTCTAACTACGTAGTTGATTTCGGCAATGGAAGTATTATTTGCCATTTAATATTTAGCGGCTCCGTTATTGCAGGACACTATAGTGTTATCGAATAATACGAAGCCACATTTAAAATCCAATATAAATAGGCCATTTCAGAAACAATTCCAGATATTATGCAATACAGTGTACTGTAAGGTCCTTGACGATCAAATGTAAACATTTTTCTACATTGTATTTCTCTTGCGTAAAATCTATGCGTGGTTACTTTGGTCTTTACTGTTGTGAGGGTAAAATTGATCTACTGGAATATAAAATATTTGCCAAGCTGCAACAATGTAATGATATTAATTTAAAAGTCATTGAACTTATATCCAGCAGTTCAAACACATACATCAGCGTTAACAGATTGGATACTGAAGATGAAAGCCAGCTACTTCATTTCCCTATTATTGAATTTTTCAATTCCTTGGAATTAAGAGATTCGCCTCCACATACTTCGAACGTTTAAGCCGTAGATATGCTTCTTAGAAATCTGAACGTTTCCCATGGACTCATATATGGTAATATATTAATTGTAAGAAATCGCTTGGATTCGGATATAATAGGTGCAGTAATAATAGGCAGAGAGCTCAAATCCTACGACTTGATTTAACACCTTACGATAAAACACTTACAGGTAGCCTACAGTACATTTTCTTTTAATAGGCAACAATTTCCTATTCGCTCGGCCTACTTTATCAAAATCAATCAAGCTCAAGGAGAAACTCTTGAACGTATTGGGCTATTTACCTCATCACGTTTTCAGTCATGACCAGCAGGATAGTGAAGGTGCAAAAAAGGTCCTGTTTGGGATGGTAAAGAATAAGAGGCGGAAGGATCCTACGGATTATGTTAGAATTGTGAACAAAAGGGGACAAGAGATAGAAAATAGGGAAGAACTGAAGAAAATGTGGAAATAATATTTTGAAGAACTCCTGAACCCAAATGGAAACCACGGCGAGGAGGAAGAAATCGGGGAAGAGGTACAGTAGATGAACTGCAAATAGAAAAGGACTTAACATGGAAAGAAGTGGAAGATGCAGTGAGGAAGATGAAAGGAGGGAAGGCACCGGGTGTGGATGAGTTGAGTGTGGAGATGGTGAGAGCAGCAGGAGAGGTGGGGATACAATGGTTGTACCGAGTGATGAAGACAGCATGGAAGGAAAGGAAGACCCCAGAGGACTGGAAAAAGGGAATAATTGTCCCGATCTTCAAGAAAGGTAGTAGAACAGAATGCAGAAACTATCGGGGAATAACACTGATGAGTCATTGTGCAAAGTTGTTTGAGAAAGTTTTGGAAAGGAGAATTAGGACAAGGATAGAAGGAGGGATGAGGGAAGAACAACATGGCTTCAGATCAGGAAGGTCCACAGTGGATTTGATTTTTGCTGTAAGGCAGTTACAAGAACAGCACTATGAGTATGGAACAGATCTACTGATGGCCTTTCTGGACATTGAGAAAGCATATGACAGTGTATGCAGAAACAAAGTATGGAAGTCCCTGGAGGATAGAGGAATATAAAAATGGACTATAAGGAAGATAAAGGAGATGTACAAGGGAAGCGTGAGCTGTGTGAAAGTGGGAGGAGAGAGATCGGACTGGTTGGAACAGAGAAACGGCCTGAAACAAGGAAGTGCACTGTCACCGTTACTTTTCATTGTGGTGATGGATGACATAATGACCCGAGTGGCACAAGTAATTGGGGAAGGAAAGATGAAAGCAATGGTGCTTGCAGATGATTTGATGATTTGGGGAAACAAGGAGGAGGAGGTACAGGAACAGTTGGACGTGTGGGAAGGAATAATACAAGGTTATGGGATGAAATTTAGCATAAATAAGAGTGAGATGGTGATCACACAAGGAAGAAGGAAAGAACCACAACGGAAATAACAATTGGTGGGGAACAGCCGAAGGAATTGGAGAGTTTCAAGTATCTGGGAAGCCTGATACAAGAGAATGGAAGAAACGATAGAGAAATAAATGAGCGGGGGAGACAGGCAGAAGCATTCCGGAGGAGTGTGAGAAGCATGTTATGGAGCAAGAATGTCCCTCAGAACAGCAAAAAGATCATATATCGGACGTACAATGTCCCTATCCTGACGTATGCCTCGGAGACCTGGGTTATGAAAGGAAGGGAGAAGAGCAAAATACAGGCCAGTGAGATGAGGTTCTTGAGAAGCAGTATTGGAGCTACAAAGATGGACAGAATAAGAAATGAGAGGACCGGAGAATTAATGAAGGATGAACCATTACAGACTGGTATAGAGAAATCTAGACTTAGATGGTATGGACATGTAAAACGAATGGAGGAGAAGAGGATACCCAGCAGGATACACGAGACGAAGTGGGAAGGAAAGAGACCAAGAGGGAGACCGAGAGACAGGTGGGTGAAGGGGGAGGAAGAAATCGTGAAGAAGAGAGGAGAAGACTGGACAAGGGTGGAGGCTGAGAGATGGTGGGAAGACAGAAGACGTTGGAGAGACTTGTGTTCCAAACAGACCCGGCCAGTGGCTGGAAACTGTGCAAGATGATGATGACCTAATCACGTTTTCAGTCATGACCAGCAATATATTGCAATGCTGAGAGTGCTATCTTTTGACGCCCTTAAAGTTGCAATAGTGCTAAAAAGTAATCGTACAAAGAATGTAACTTATATAAGAAGCTTCTTCAGTAATTTTGTTTTCCATTGTCCGTCATGTTTTGACGGGTTTCATCTAGTTATTTATTTAAATCATTTAAATTCCATTGATTAAATAGTCTGTGTAAACAATATTTAACTATTTCCTTTACTATTTGGCGATGGTTCCTTATCAACAAATAAATGACAGTAATAATTACACTGCACAAATTAATTCATTCGGTGTGTTATATTTCTCTTATTATTTCATCATATCTGGACACACGGTAAGGCTTCGACAAGGCTAGGGTATGGCCTACAGTTCAATGATTTCACCCTGATCACTTATATCAAGGAGCATATAATAACAGAGTAGGAACTCTCTGGTATTTCTGCGGTCCGTTAATTTCAGGGATTGCGTCATTGTTTGGGCTCCAACTCAAACGCACATGGTGCGCACCACGTGGCGAATTCCAACACATTGAGATGTAATAACTGGCCGTGTATTGTTCAAGAAATATAAGTGACCGAAGGATCTAGGTTGCTTTCGCCGAGTACGTTAGCCAACTTACGAAATGAGAGGAAATCGAATCGAGTTTGATTAATCTGGATACACATCGTTATTGTTCCTTTAAAGCAACTACGTTTTCTTTTTGAACGCCAATATATTACTTAGATTGAATATTAATTGGCAACGGACACCCTAAAATTGAATTTTGTACGTACGTTGTGGTCTATGACGTTGGTAAGATAAGAAAAAAGGACAGTCGATGTTTTATTTCCTACTTTTTTAAGTTGCTTAGCCCTTTTAAGACGTTTAAGTACAAGCCAATAGTCTTTTTTTGAAGTTTCAACGATAAAAATAAATAAATCATGAAGTTTCATGCAAGTTGGCAATATTAAGGTACCATAACCTTGAACTTACCGTACCCCTATTCCGACCCAGTACACCACTATGGCTGATTTCTTGTCTTTTCTAAAGAAATTGTATATGCCCAATAATGTCATTTCTTTACAATTAACTTGGCCTCAATTATTAAATGATTTTCAACTGTATCTACAGAAAAAATATAGGCAGGGATGAGGATTGTCTTCAAGGAAATGAGAGAGCTGATTTTCCAGACAGTTTCAATTGATTTATTAATTTATGTTCAATCATGGTACACATTGTACATTCTTCCGCATGTGAGTCATAACTTCAAGACAGGACTGAAGAAGACCATGCCAGGCTGCACTCAGGTGATCGGCTATACTGCAGGACAGTGGGAAACAACACATCACCCACAGTCAAGTACACTCAAACTCAGGAAAATCTCTTGGCAAGCTCCGATCAATCCTCAGGCTGAAGAAGCTGTTAACTCGAACAGAATCATTTATGGTAAACATGAATTTTCAGCCTCTAAAGCAACACAATTCCAGTTAACGCAGCATTTCTTGCAAGAAATAAGAGGGAGGGGACATTTGGAAGATGTGGTTGAACGTAATGGTGCAACACATTACCAATTACATTCAATACCCCCCACTTAAGTTTAATGGCAGTTAAAACCTCCTGTTACGGGCATGTTAAAAGGACCCCTGCAGGCCAAATGTACGGATCCACATCATATTACTGTTAAATACACAGAAAAAAATCTGCATCAGAGGAATATTGTGCCCATTGTATTAAAAGAGAAAGGGGAAAGAGTGTGTCCTACAGACATGTTGTCAATATTCTTGAAAATATTCTATGCCCTTTAAATATAAATTTACATTGGTCTTTAACCTCACCCATTGTCTCACAACATGTGTGTTTTGAAATGTGCACATAAAATGCTAAAATCTATCGTTTTAAAGTTAGGCAATGATGACATTGTTGCTTTGTTGAAGAAGGACTGGTGAAGTTCAAAACATGTGCACGTATACCTACCCCGTCATTTTTTTTTTGTCGTGTGGACTCCTGAGAGGCCGAGTACAGGTCTTTCTAGTCAACGTCCGTGGGCGACCTGCGCACTGGAATGAGAGATTAATGAAACTGGGCAAGGATGTGGAAGGAAGCAGCCGTGGCCTGTCAGAAGGTACCGTCCCAGCATTTGCCTAGAGTTGAAAATGGGAAACCAGGGAAAATCATTTCAAGGATGGCGACGGTGGGGTTCGAACCCACGTCCAACGAGTCAGCAGAGAGCTTGGGCACATGGCCGAACGCTGCGCTTTAGCTGCCGGCATAACTACACCTAATTCTTATTCTTTCAGAGGGATCGGAGATGAGATACACTGAATTGCTATAAAAATTGAAACAAGATTTCAATGAACCACCATCCAATACAATACCACCATTGAAATATTGCATTAATTTAAGTCAATGCGGTTTCACCTAGCCAATGTGTACAGCAGGATGTCGTAACAGATGGCAACATCACAAGGAGCTGTTAAAAGGATGAAATAAATGAATATGACCAAGCAGTTGGAATGAAGCGAGGTACCGGCCAGGCCATTGGGGGATGTTGAAAATGGTAAACTTGACCAAAAAAAATCCAAAACCAGTCACCAGAAAGATTGGCCCCATGGCCTAGCACTGCACGTACATGATTGCAGCTACCAAATATGTAAAAAACCCTCACGATGGTGTCCTCATCTTGACGTGATGTGGGGGCTTGAGAGTTCAAATGATCCTGCGAGCTATGCCGGCGGGAGCGTAAGCTCCTGGTAGGGCCACCCATGCCGGACAGGTCAAAGGTGATGGGCCAGACTAAGAGGGATACCCTGGTCCTCCAGGTTGGGGGTTGGGCGTAGGGTTAACAACCCCACACTGTAAAAATTTCTCAATGTTACGGATACCTTACAAGTGCCTCGGAATGCTGATCACCCGATGACGAACCGGCAAAGGAAACGGTTAATGAGAAGGAAAGCGGATATTATGTTAGCGACATGGAATGTGAAAACCCTAAGGAGACCTGGGAAATTGAGAGAGATTAGAGAAGTAATGGGAAAATACCGAGTGGAAATAGCTGCACTACAAGAAATACGATGGAAAGGCCAAGGAATGATATCGTCAGGGGAACATATACTGATGTACAGTGGAGGGAACACCGGTTATGGTGGTACAGGCTTTCTTATAAAAAAGTCTGTTAAGTCAAGTGTAATAAACTTCAATGCTATAAATGAAAGGATGTGCTCAGTGCGACTACGAGCAAAGTTTTTTAACATCACCATCTTCTGTGTCTATGCCCCCCACAGAAGAGGCAGAAGAAGAAGAGAAGGATAGCTTCTACACTAAGTTGGAGGAGGAGGTCAACAAAGTACAAAGACATGATGTGAAAATAATCCTTGGGGACCTAAATGCTAAAGTCGGGAAGGAAGAGGTGTTCAGAGATATAATAGGGAAGGAAAGTTTACACGAAGGGAGTAATGACAATGGATTGCGGTTGATAGACTTTGCCATTGGGAAAGAAATGGTGGTGAAAAGTAATTGGCACACAAGGAAAGATATCAAGAAAGAGACCTGGGTGTCTCCGGACGGAGTTACAAGGAATCAAATAGATCATGTGATTATTGACAAACGACATGCATCGGATGTAATGGAAGTAAGTAGTTGTAGAGGAGCAGATGGGGACACAGATCATTACTTGGTAAGAATCAAGTATAGGCAAAAAATAGATTCAGCGAGGAAACAAAAAAGTGAAAGGAAGATGAAGCATAATATCGGAAGGCTTCAAAGCAACAAGGAAGTACAAGAGGAGTATAGATTGAAAGTGGGAGGAAACATGGAAAACAATAAGAACCTCTGGGAAGAAGGTAATGTGGAAACTAAATGGGAGTTACTGAGAAACACCATCAGTGAAGTTGCAGAGGAAACGCTGGGGAGAGCCGAATTCAAGAGAAATATACAATGGTTCGATGAAGAATGCTCGGAGGCAATCCATGAAAGAAACGAAGCAAGGCAAAGAATGTTGTAACGGAGAACAAGACAGACGGTGGAAGAATATAGAGAGAAAAGGAAAAGGGCAAGCAAGTTAAGTAGGGTTAAGAAAAGGCAGTATGAAAGAGAAAGAATAGAACAATTAGATAAAATGAGGGAGAGTGGGGAGATTCGAAGATTTTATGAAAGAGCAAGAGATTTGAGGAAAGGGTTTCAACCAAGAGCAGTCTTTTATAAGGACAAAGAAGGAAATTTTATAGGAGATAAGAACAAGATGCTACAGAGATGGCAGGAATATTTCACAGAGCTACTCAATGGACGGGGTGAAGAGGAAACCGCGAATGAGGAAGAAGCGGAACATGTAGGGAATGATGAGCAAGAAGAAGTTGAAACACCGTATTTAGAGGAAGTTAGAGATACAATCAAGGAATTAAAGAACAATAAAGCCGCCGGAGAAGACGGAATAGAAGCGGAGTTGCTTAAATTCGGTGGAGAGGTAGTGGTAAAAGCAATACATGAACTAATAAAGGAAGTTTGGACGAAAGAAGAAATGCCCAGGGATTGGACTGTAGGAATAATATGCCCTTTGTATAAGAAAGGGGATAAATCAGTATGTGGCAATTATCGTGGGATTACTCTGTTGGACGTAACATATAAGGTGTTCAGTAAGATTTTAGCCTCTCGACTGGAGCGTTGTGTAGAGAAAATATTGGGGGACTATCAAGCTGGATTTAGAAGGAATCGCTCTACAATGGACCAGATATTTGTAGTGAGGCAGATACTGGAGAAGTTTTATGAACATGATAAGCAGCTGGATCAGCTGTATATAGATTTTAAGCAGGCATATGACAGTTTGGATAGAAAGGAGATTTTTAAAATTATGAAAGAGTTTAAGATCCCGATAAAATTGGTCAAGCTGACAGAAATGACTATGGAAACCACAATTTGTAAGGTTAGATTAGAACACGAGATGTCCGAAGAATTCATTGTAGAAAGGGGTTTGCGACAAGGAGATGTAATTTCTACATTACTCTAGAAAAAATAATTCAACAACTGCCAATCAATCCAGGAGGGACCATATTTAACAGACAAGTGCAGGTGATAGATAGCATATGCGGATGATGTAGCATTAATTGCAAGGAACAGTAAAGCATTAGAAGAGAGCTATGTCCTGTTGGAAGAAAAGGCACGAAAGTTAGGATTAGAAGTGAATACAAGTAAAACCAAGTATATAAAGATGGGAAACTCCAGAGAGGCAAGAAGAGATCCGTATATTAAATTAAATGGGAAAGAATATCAAAGAGTAGTAGAATTCAAATATTTGGGCTCAATAATAACTGAGGATAACAGAACATCAGTGGAAATACAAGAAATAATTAAAAGTGGAAATAGATGCTATTACGCTCTGCAAAGCATGTTTAAATCGAGAAATGTTAGTAGGAATACTAAAATAAAAATTTACATTACAATACTAAGACCTGTGGTTATGTATGGATCGGAAGGTTGGGTTCTCAACAGAAGAGAAGAAGAATGGCTGCGAAGATGGGAAAGGAAGATCTTGAGGAAAATATACGGGGCAGTGAGAGAGGAGGAAGGTTGGAGAATAAGGACAAATGTGGAACTACAGGAACTCTTCGGATAGGCAGATATTGTGGTCAAAATTAAGCAGGGGAGGATAAGATGGGCAGGACACGTTCAGAGAATGCCAGAATCACGGAGTTTCAAAAAGGTGTTTACGCAAAGACCGGATGGAAGGAGGAGAAGAGGAAGACCCAGGAGACGGTGGATAGATGATGTGGAAGACGACCTTAGGAGTCTGGGAATCAGGAACTGGAGAAGGAAGGCGGAAGATAGAGATGAATGGAGGCAGGTGATAAAGGAGGCCAAGGTTCTTCACGGACTGTAGCGCCGACCAGTAAGTAAGTAATATGTAAAAAAAACTATACAGTACACACACATGTACTGACAAAGTGCAATGTAAAGAAAAATGTATCTCCTTTAGAAATTACTACAACATTAACATACTGTTACACCAGATTATATATATATATTTCCAGAATACTTTCACAGCACGTGTGCCAACCGTCCAACTCTGCCTGTGGGTGTATTCCATCCCTCCCACCCTTGGGGTGGGGGCAATTCATAAGACAAGGAGGAAAGCCACCCAAAGAAATTATATTGTGTTGTTGATTCATTTCGGGGCTTTGCAACATTGTGGTCATGTGGCCCTGTGTACTTAGGTGTGTGAGGAATATGTCTGATAACCAGTGTTATTGTGAAGGCTGTATTAGTGTGTGTAGTTGTAACTCAGATGATGATTAGGAAGGAGGTGGCTGTGGTCTTAATTAAGCATTCACCTGGAATAGAAGTGTGGAAACCACAGAAAGCCACTTCCAGGATGACTGAGGTGGGATTGGAACTCGCCTCTTCTCAGTTTTTGTGCAACCCTCAGAATTAAACTTCTTGGTAGAGCTGGGAATCGAACCCGGGCCTTCGCGGTGACAGCCAAGAGTACTAGCCACTACACAATGAGGCACAAAAGAAGTTATGTATATGGTCAGTCACTGTGCATAGTTGATGTGCAACAAGTGGCAGTACAATATACCTGATCAGACAATTGGTATCCGGGTTACAATAGCAATGGCATCTACATTCACAGTTGTTCCAATTAAGACTTTTCTACCTGTGAAGGGACCAAGTTCCAGAGGCATTTCGTAAGAATAGCAAGTCTATGAATTCATTGCTACAAGTCCAGATATTACAACCCACCAAACAGCAAGGCATTTGGGAGGAGGGAGTTAAGTACACGATTATTCGAGCCCTGCTTGTAACTTATCACACTCCAAACAGTCACAAGCCAAATATTTTGGCTCTATGTTAACCGTGGAATTTTGCAATTACATGTATAATTCTTTCAAGGTGTCAACATAGACATAATGATCATGATTTGTCAAACCGGAAACAAAACGTCCTTATGGAAAACATCTGGGTGAAGCTTACGCTATCTACTGATAGGGGCAGATGACCTCGTAGCATAACGAATAGAATAAAAAGTGTGATCTCTTCTCCCTCAATAGCATGTAATGAATACGGATCGGGTTGGCACTTGCCGCTACGCAGCGCTACAGTCGACTTGAGATTGTTGATTTCCACATATGTTTATGTGCGATATATTAAGTATTTAACGGTCGGAGTGTTTTGGTGGTGTTATGTGCAAACGTTTATTGATATACAAGTGCTTACACTATTACTTCATAGTATTAATACCTGAAATGCTATATTGTAGGAAGCATTAACTGAAATAGAATTTAATTTCTTGTCGTGTGTTGACGTTATCTTCGTGTGTTAATTTTATTGTTATTTAATGTAAGTAAATAGCAGTTTAGCCCTTACATTTTCATGAGTGCTTAATGTGAGTAGTGAAGATGCCTTGCTCTTTTTACCAGGATGCAGATCTAGCTGTGGGGACTGTAAAGAAGTCAGACGGTTTTTCAAACCTCCTAAAGATAAGGAACGTTTTATCAAGTGCAAAGGGGGCATACCAGGAAAGGATAGGGAACTTACTGAAAAGTCCTACATCTGTGATGCTCACTTTTCAGAAGATTTAATTGTTAAATTTGACAAATTTGTGATAGAAGGGAAGGAAGTAGTACTTCTCCCAAGAATCAACTGGCGATTGAAAGTCTATTCTGTTCCACATATATTTCCTAATTTGCCTAAGTATTTGTCCAGTATGGTGTAAATAAAAATGCTATTGATGCCATTAAAGACTACTTCTGTGAAGAAAGGGATGAGAATAAAAAGATAATGAGTTTAAAAACATATATCTACCGCAATGCTGAAGGAGGCGTGATCAGTTTTAGGCAATAGCCTATTCCAAGAAGGGGTCATGACTGTGCCTTCTATGTATCTTAAATGTTAAGTGCTTCTGAAATGATGGTAGTTTATTGAGTTTGGTTTTTGTGGAGTGAAATTTATGGGTATAATTGATTTTTGTAATATTCTATGGTAAAGTTGAAGGAGCCGTAATCGGGTTTAGGCAATAGCCTACTCTAACAAGGGAAGCCTCGGAACCGGGGAATCTCGGATCTTGCTGGAACTTTGCAGATACGTTGCGTGAGCCCAACTTGGCAGAACCGTGAAGAAAAATCTTTCGGAAATTAACTTCCCCTTCTACTAGATGAAAAATTGAGATTTACACGTTTAAATTGGCGCGCCAGTGGCGTGAGCTTCATTGGCTGCGTCAGAGGTTGTTTCCCGGCCTACGGTGTACAGTCACCGAATGAGAGGCGACAGACCCGGCATACGCTTATATCCGTATACGGAGAGAGTCCCATGCGTTGCATAATGAATGTTAACATTGGAAAAGTTATCTGTTGTCTGGAGGAAAAATATGGAAAATGTATGGAAAGACTTCTCAGCATTCAAGAACAGGACCTGTTGGACAGTTTGGATGGTTTTGTGCCTATCTGGCGTTCGTCTCTTGTGACAAGTGTGTTAGGTATGAAATACAAACAAAATGCTGCTGAGTATTGGAAAAGCGGTAAGAGACGTCCGCTTTCCTTTTCATCGGTAAAATGTAAGTTTTACCGTTTAAGAAGTAAGATAGCTTTATATTTGTGGTCAGAGCAAGTGAAAAGGGGCGGCACCCACCGCGACATATTGAGGAGAATAACATGTGCCTCAAAAGCCCAATTTGACGTTGCCCATCAGAATAATGACGTAATATATGACGTGACAATTCAGCAATGGGCTATGCTAGCTGCGCAGGACGTAAAATATACGGGGTTTAAAGCCAGCCATTCCTGGGTGCAGCACTTTAAGGATCACTATAATATCATTTCGCGAAAAATAGCAACTGTGGTGATATCAAAGAATGCCCATCGAAAAATGGATATTATGTCAGCAGCAGAAATGTTCGTAGAAGAGGTTACATCGGTTCTAGATTCTCTCGGCCCTGGAAACGTACAGTAAGTACTGTAATAGTGAACAAAGTGGGTTCAATTTGGAGATGTGTTCGGGTAGGACACTGGCTATAAAGGGGTCGAAAACGGTTTTCTCCAAAGTGCAATCAGTGCGGGCCACAACGCACAGTTATACAATAATGCCAACAGTAACAGCAGCGGGCAAGCTGCTTGGACCTCTCTTCATAACTTTGAAAGTACCAAAAGGTGGGTTTGGTAAAAGGGTGAGAGAAACTATGTTTGCACATGACAATATTTACGTTGTTCCCACAAAATCTGGCAAAATGGGATCCGTACAATTGAAGAATTGGTTTCATAATGTTTTCAAACAGCATGTACCGTCTGGCAATGTGGCACTCCTTCTGGATTCCTTTTCTGGACATAATCGTTAGAAAGTGAAGAGCGCATATGACTGATGATCATCCCTCCTGGGTGCACAGCCTATTGTCAACCATTGGATGTATACGGCTTTAGGATCTGGAAAAGCTTTGTCCGTAGATTTTCGAACACTGTTCGGTCATTGAATTTTGGCATCAATTTGGCCCAGAGAAATACAATCTTGAAAATGTAGTCTCTGACCACCAATTGTCGTCCTCTCGTTTTACTTCAATGTGACAATACGCATGGTACCGAAATCAGTATCCGTCCGACAATCCCGAACGGTTTTAACACCCTGTGCCATATTGTTTCGATATTAGTGCAATACAATGTAGTACTTGCACTCGCCCGTGTCTTATACGGAGAGGATGGTGTAAAAGCAGTATGTGTTTCCAACAATATTACCACGAACATCACTGTTGTCAGAACTATGTGAAATAGCTTGGTCTCTTACTCACTCGTGTGACCATTGATTCAGATTACTCTGTGTTGTGTTGTAATTATATGTATTTGTGATACTTTACATTGCATGATTAATAATAAAGCACGACGTGCAATATTTTGTTTTGTAAAGATGCAACGTTAATGTCCCTTGTCGCAGCGAAGCTTATGAGCGCGAGTACGGGAGGGCAGTCGCGGGCAGTCGTTTGGAACGCGATCTTTTGAGCCACCAATCAGGAATGAGAGTGAGGCACACTCCCACTTGACCAACGCGCACAGTTCAAAATTGTTGTTCTTACTGCCGTCTACGGTGGGTAGGAGTTAATTTCCGAAAGATTTTTCGTCACGGTTCTGCCTAGTTGGGCTCGCGCAACCCATCTGCTAAGTTCCAGCAGGATCCGCGATTCCCCGGTTCAGTGACTTCCCTTGCAAGAAGTGGTCATGACCAAGGATCATATAAGTATAAGAGATTCGTCACTTTTGGTTATAGAATTTCCGAGAGAGAACACCGCCTGAGGCTATGGATTGTACTGGCAAGTTTGGTAACATAAAAAGTAAAAAGCCATATGAATGTAGCCTTTATTACACGTAAATGAACAGTATGTTCTGCGATGAGTTATTGATGAAAATAACACAAACAAAACGGCGTCTTTCGCTAGGCGCTGAAATATACGTCCAGATAGGAAAATAATACATTTTGTTATATATCGATGTTGGCAATAGATTTGTCACCAAGGACACAGTTATGCCGTTCTAGAGCTTAATTCACTTCTAGGCTAATTAAAAATGCTCTCATACTCTACAGAATTGTTAGGATATTCGATGAATATAAAGAAAACTGTCCAAATGCACACTACATTGCCATAACCTCACTTTTGGCCTAGCATGCCGGCTGCCACCCACCCCTCCCCGTAGCCATAAACCACAAATTTTATTGCAATGCAAAGGAGAATGGGTAAGAAAACAAACAAGAGATGAAATGCACACATTTATTCTCTCTATATTTTTCTTCGAGAGTAGTCCATATTGCCCACTAGTTTTACACATGGTCAACACCAGGAAGATGAAAATTGCCGTATTGTTCTTACGATCATTATAATTCTTACATCCCGGTGCTTGGAATTTTTTTTTCTCCCTTGCAGTGGCATGATTGACTCTCAATTCAATTCAAATAAACAATCAAAATACTGAACAAATCAAAACAACCAACAACACCACGAGGAAAATCAATCAAAAAAGACTATTCCCATGGAAGAAGCATGTTATTCCCGCTTTCGCCAGTCGGTTTGATGTGAACGTTCATGAGTGCCAACTACGGAATCTTAGTGCTAAAATTAATTCTTCATTGGTTGGCAGAACATCCAGTACAGGGCCTTATTACTCCGACCCACGCGCTCCCTATTAAAACTGTCATCCCCCTGGTCATGACTATGGGTGTGTTTCTATCTCCCAAAATTTTAATAATGGCACCCCGTGGCGTTAACGAACAGCTGATTCCTCACCTCAAGTTAAGGGTGTGTTTCTATCTCCCAAAATT
The DNA here is from genome assembly GCA_946902985.2 of Meconema thalassinum. NCBI lineage: Eukaryota > Metazoa > Arthropoda > Insecta > Orthoptera > Tettigoniidae > Meconema > Meconema thalassinum. The sequence continues at coordinate 13,044,235 of OX336392.1, read as the reverse complement.
TTAATAATGGCACCCCGTGGCGTTAACAAACAGCTGATTCTTCACTTCAAGTTAAAACGCAAATGAGAGTGAAACGCGAATTACGATCCGCGTCATCCTGGCTTGTTATTGGCTGGCAATAATCACCAGCCATTGGCTGCCCACTGGCTTGTTTACAATTATCACCAACATGGCGGCGAGAGGAATAGATTTCTACATCAATTATACATTTCTAGAAATCTATTCCAGTTCATAACAGTATGAAATGCAAATCGCTTATTGATGAGGAATTGTATGTACGTTTATATTTAAATTGCAGCGTGACACTGTTCATCAAAATTTGTGAAAATAAAAGTACGAATCAACACTCTTGCTGATCAACTGAAAGTTTCTACTACTTTGGATGTAAATCAATTGGCTGTCGTTTCCACCTGTTTTATTCATCATTTCGAAGTACATTCAGCACAATAACTTTTTGTGCACTATAAAACTACATTATTGACCATTGCGTATTGATGTTGCTGTCTGAATATATGACATGTAATTTGTAGGTTATGCCTAAGGCATATCATTTGAGGTCCTTGCTGTATTTATGTACAAATTTTATGGTTTAACTATTGAAGCAAGGATTAAAAGTGCAATTTGCATCGCCACCTTTTTTTTTTTTTTAATATTGATAGGCCTATGTAGTTTCTCAGTCTGGTAACTTCTTGGATTTGCATGAGATAGATTTATAGTAATATACTACCTTATTAACCTGCAGGCTGAGTTTTATTTAAAACATGCCCAGGTGCATACAGTAGCATAAGACCTACTGCAGGCTATGTCGATCCTAAATGTAGGCCTATTATAGTGCTCATGTCAAAGGTCGTCCTAAAGCTTGAACTATTGAGGCTTTATTTGCATCAAAGATAATTACAGCTGAGTCGGGCAAGGCTTCGTAAACTTGGCGCGACTTCACATTTTCATTTTTCCTATACAGCTTTTGATACCAACCACTTAAATCACAGTGTTTCAAGATTTGCTCTCATTATACATCAACAAGTTTTTTTTTCTTTCCCCCTGGTGGTAGGCTGTGTTGGAGTCTACAGAAAATAAATATGAGAAATAAAAATACATCTTAGGTTTCTATGACACAGTAGCATTTTATCCTACTATATCTCCACTCAATATACCAATCCTACCAATGTTTCCTAATTCCTCATGCTGCATAAATAAACATGACAGATTACAGCATTAGCAATGATGACAGTAACTTATGATATGCTAAAATGTTTTTAAAAGATGCATAGAAAGTGGCTTGATAAACCCTGTAACTTATCATCAATCCATTTAAACATTCCCACAGAGCTCTAATCAGAAGCTCATTTTATGTGCAACAGGTATGTAGAATAAACCTCCCTCCCAATAACTTGTAGGCCAGGGGCGAATGCTGGTCATGAAAGTCAGGCTTGCTCTTCCATTCATGAAAGTTGGTGGGGTTGGGACATGCATAGTTCTGAATGAATAAAATAAAAGAAACAATAATCGCTAAATCACATGAATATTTTAATTATCAGTTGCATGAACATATAGGGGCAGATTACCTCGTAGTTCTGCCTCTTAAAACAACAATAACTAACTACATGAACATGCATTCAAACTGGTTACGTCGCAACTTTAATTCAAGAAGGGCCAAGATATAGCAAATTTTCACAATCAGACTCATTTTATAATTATTAATAAATTATGACAAGACAGTGATTTTATAATTAAACAAGTAAACATCAAAGTACGTACCGGTACACTGAACTATTGCAACTATTTATAAGATCTACCTACTTTAAAACAAACTCTACTCTGCGGCTTTTCTTTACAAAACCATTAATAACTTCATCATAGAAAGAGGACTGTAATCTAATTTTTGCAAGCAATCCTTTTGCAACCGACAATATAGCCAAAGATGATAGCCTCTCCTGAACTTGAATCGATCTGCAATATGTATTAATATGTCTCAGCAGGCGCGGATCTAGAGTTTGGCTTTGGGGGGGTGTCACAGAATCGAAATTGGTAAGAAAAATGGTATCACTATCAACGCAATCACAAAATAACCAAACGTACAAAACCAGTCGAATTTTTTTTGCAAGCTACATGGATAGAAATTTGATGCGTTTAGCGCACCAAAAATATTCGTACAAATTGCAACGGCGTGTTTTGCGACTTTTACATCGAGCTTCGAGAAAAGTATCAAGGTACGTTACAGTTTCAGCAAGTCGAGTTGGTACCGACAAAGGGAGAAAGTCACAGCTTAAATTGCCAACCAAGCTTGCAGTTTGGACGTCGGCAAATTTTTTTGGTGCGAAAAAAGAAGCCCCAAATTCCTATCTGTGCATTGCCGCACATTCATCGTGACATCGCTATAGACATCGATTCGGTAATCTCAAGGTTTGCTAAACAAAATAGACGAGTTGATTTTGTTATATAAATAATCGTTTTTATATAACAGTTATGAAGTTGTAAATATGTACACTTGTAACAGAACATAATAATTGCAACAAAGATATTTTCAGTATTGAATAAAACGAAAAAAAACTGTTTTTCAGTTAAAATTCGTTAAGTTTTATTTGTCTGGTTATTGTGTTTTCATTTTTTAATTTTGCAAAAAAAAATTGGTCTTTGTTTGGGGGGGGGGGGATCATGACCCCCGTGACCCCTCCCCCCGTGAATCCGCGCCTGCGTCTCAGTGTAGAAAAGGAACGTTCTGCAGAGGATGTAGCTACCAGTTTGATGAGTTTGAAAATCACTGGCATACCCATGTACAATTTGTTAGTATGCATAAACTGCATTAAGTTAAGTCTGAAACACTTTTCTCTTCAAAGTCAGAAGATGAATACGGTGCATCACACTTAATTCGGTTTTTAAGCAAACAATGTCGAAAAAATTATCCTATGTCTTTTCTAGGGCAGTAACACCGACAGATGTGGCTACGCCGGCTAAAGCGCAGCGTTAGGCATGGGGCCAAGCTCTCTGCTGACTCGGTAGACGCGTGGGTTCGAGCCTCACCGTCGTACATCCTTGAAATGGTTTTCCGTGGTTTCCCCATTTTCAACAGCAGGCAAATGCTGGGACGGTACCTTCTGACAGGCCACGGCCGCTTCCTTCCACATCCTTGCCCAGTTTCATTCATCTTCATCCATTTCATCTCTCATCCCGACGCGCAGGTCACCCACGGGTGTCGACTAGAAATACCTGCACTCGGCCTCTCAGAAGGCCACACGACGAAAAAAAAAAAGGGCAGTAACAAACTGTATGGAAACTTATTTCTGTGCTTCTCAAACAAATCACAATCCTGCAGCGAGAAGAACACAAATGTAGACTATTTATACATTTAAAACGCTCTTCTATTTGGACAAGTGCATTGTCAATAATTTCATTGAATAATTTTGATTTTTCTGGTTCATCACTAATTGCACGCTTTTTAGAGAACGGCTGCCCTCCATAAACATATATTTCAGTATCAACATGTCCATAAAAACTATCAAAATCTTCATATCTCACAGACTGGATATTTTAAAAGAGCTCCTCAACCTTCTTTCCACAGTACTGTATAGCCAAACTTTTTGTTTGTAAAATATTGAACACGGTATCGGAGAATGAAAAAATCTTGGAGAACATTGCCAGCAGAAATCTAGTGTTAAACTTAAGTAAGAAGAACAAAAATCCTTGTGCTTTCAATGTAGTGTCTCCATCCCTGCAGATCTGTAGCTCTCAGACCAGAGCTTCCAACTGCACGTTACAAACGTGACAGCTCGCAGCCGGCCTCGGACAGAAGAAACCTGCGCGCGCATACATTTCTCGCTGTGTCGACAGCTCCGCTGAAGCTCCTAGGACACGAGCAAGCCTCGCTGTACTCGCCAAGATATATGCAACATGCGATTTGTATAACGCAGATCTATTACAGATACGGTACATATTGTAATTTTTTTAACTCGCCTGCTTTAGAAAAATATTGCGCTTGCGCAGCAAGCGTAGCATGCTCGGAGAAATCGCCCCTGTTGTAGGCCAAACGTGAACATAATCCATGTTAAGAGCTGTTTCTTGGTTCACAAAAAAACCTACCATTTAAAATCTTGCACATAGGCTACTAATCATATTATGGTGCAATTACCTAAGGTAATTTTAAAAATCCTGGCTATCAGCTACTGATTTAAATATTCCAGACATCTTTCTTAACTCCACTTTTACTGACAGCATGTAAGTCCTTACTACTGTCTTTCAAGCCATTGACCAGTTATTTTTTTCATGAAGAACTACTGTATTTTAGTCATTCTTCTCTATGTGAAATACAGTTGATGACAACTGCCTGGAAGACTCTGGTGTTTTTTCTTGTGTCGCTTCTCTGGTTGCCTACGACACTTCCCAATTATTAACAGAATGTTTCATTGAATTGTTGTATCCAATTGACCAACTGGTGATATATTATGGCTTGCTTTAATATTCCTATGATACACTTTTATATCCCATACATTACACAGGATGACATGTTGAACCAATCTCGCATTCCCTAACACTCCCAACTAATGGGACATAAGCTACCTAGTGGTTGGTCCCACATTGCTTCCATCTACATGTACCGTACTAGTTCTAGTTGTACCATAGGTATTGTGACTGTTTCTCCAACTCCGTCAAGGAAACTAATTCTGAACTAAGATCTGAAATGGGGTACACTGTCCCACTAGGACAATCAAGGACAACTTGAACCATTCAAGTGATTTTTCTATTTCATTTTACCAACTAACCAGGTGCCTGGAAATGTTAGTGAAGGAGGCAGCGAAGTAGGCTATCCTACTGGTATCCACCATTCAGAGAACATTCTCAGTGACTTGTCTATGCATAGGCCTATGACACAATTTTAAGAAATTGATACAGTAGTCACAGAACACTAATGGTGCCCAGTACTCACAGCTTAGCATAGGACGGAGTGGATTCCTGCCACAGATTAACTCGTGATCTGTCAACGGGTTTTCAAACAGATTGAGCACACACCCAAGTACAGGGGTCTTGACCATGATGTTCCAAGCCTCTAAATGAAACACTCCTCTTGAAGACTTTCTGGTCTTGCATCCATGGTCGATCAACATTCTCCTGATCTCAGTGTTCTCAAGTTTCTGTTGGTTATGGACATGTTTTTATCCTGACAACTTCATATTTAAGGGGTTGGGGTACATGCCCTATTCTTAATTAGTTCAGCATAAGATCATTGAATCCCCTTAAGAAAAATAGGGAACATCCATGTGTTATTTGCCCATAGGAAAGGGAGAATTTAAAAAACTGAACCTCTAGGGACATTGATGCAGATGACTCGGAGTAAGTAGGCTAGATCAAAATGAACATTTTTCAGTGTTGCCTTAATAAAGTTTGATAACTTTCTTCCGTTCAACATGTTGTTGTTTGAGTCTTCAGTCTTGTGACTGGTTTGATGCAGCTCTCCATGCCTCCCTGTCCTGAGCTAATCGTTTCATCTCTACATAGCTACCACACCCTACATCTGAGGCAATCTGTTTAACATATTCTAACCTTGGTCACCCCTACAGTTCTTGTCCTCGACCCTTCCTTCGATAACTAAGCTTGCTATTCTTGGATGTCTTAGTATGTGTCCTACCAACCTATCTCTTCTCTTCGTTAGCAGTCGCCAGAAACATCTCTCCTCTCCCACTCGTCTTAATACCTCTTTGTTTGTAACCCTATATACCCATCTGATCTTCATCATTCTCCTGTAACACCACATTTCAAATGCTTCAATTCTCCTCTTTTCTGCTGCACCAATAGGCCTATATTGGATGTGAAATATTTTTGTTAAGTTATTTGCAGAGATTACAAGGATGACTTGTTGATGTATCATTATTTTGTTAAGCGGACATAAATTCCAAGTCCATATCGTGTTGGAACCCATATTTCAGTGCTGCCTTAGTAAACGAAATATTCAATGTCTTTCAGTCGGTCAACACGGTTGTACTTAATGGTAATGAGCATTATTCCAAAAACCAGAAAAAAAACCAACTGTAGGCTACATGCAGACCTAACATGTCAAATCAATCATGCCTACAAGACAACAAAAATGCTCTTTGAAAAACTATTAAAACCCCACAATGGTAATCAAAAATAATCTCAAACCACCGCCACTATTTCGCGAAGGTGCAGAAAAATCTTAATGAAGTACAGCTATTCGTAATAGTTTCTACTGTTGTGATAAACCGCTACTGAGTGATAGGCCCCCGAAATATAACTATTTATCTTAATGACTACAAGATAACGAGATTGCCAAAAAGCACAATGCCACCCACAAATCTATATAAGGCAACACTAAAAATGGCTTATCTAATCCACAAGTCACCCACCCGTCACCAACATTAATATTTGTAATTTAAAAGTAACTTAGGTTATGTTAAATTGAGGTTAATGGCGGAATTTATTGCGGCCAAAGAATATAGGGGCTGTGTGGTGGGAAGGACCCAATAAGTGCTCAGCCAATCAGGGACGTTTTGATTGGAGACCATGCACGGAAAATTTTTAGATCGTTTTGATTCACTCGCCTTCGTTAAGCCCCCACCCTAGGCCGCGGTAGCGAACAAAATGGCGGCTTAACGAACACGACGGGGTGCCATTATTAAAATTTTGGGAGATAGAAACACAGCCTGGCTTCTATGTCTGTTTAATATAAAGTTCTTCTGAAATGATGGTAGTTTACTGATTTTGGTGTTTGTGGAATGAAATTTATGGTTATTATTGAATTTTATAGTAATCTACGGTAAAGTTGAAAGTTGCGTTATTACGTTTTTTTTGGCTGTGTTGCAAGACTGTTAAGGGAATGTAAAATGTGTAACAATGTGAAGAAATCCTTTCTGATAGCGAGGTTAATTTTTCCGTTCTTTTTTTATATTTACCGATAGCTGGCAAAACTAATTTCATTTTGAACTTGCTCTCTGTCTTCGCTTATTGTCGAAACTGGACTATTACAGGAGACGACTTATTAAATTATAATTGGGCACAGTAAAGTAAGTGGAGATGTCAAACTTATTAGCGCCTATGAGGATATCTTGCGGTGTTTTAACATGTAAAACAGGTCGCAAGGTTTTAAAAGTCTCGTAAGCGCCAATGCTAAGTTACATCACAGATCGGAGTCAGCGCTGCGCTGCGGTGGACCAGGCCAGCGATATCACTTCTTATTCTATTCGTTATGCTCGTAGTTCTGACCCTTAAAACCTTAATAACTACCTAACTAACTGATAATAGCCTTACTACAGGGATGAACAGACACAGATCTACATCACAGATAAAGGTGACTAAAATGGACATTACTGTACCTGGTTTATACAAAGGATTTGTATAAAACTACTACCATACGGTAATCCAAGGGAAATCTATACAGGTGGCTATGCTGGTTAGATGTCGCCATCACAATTGAGAGCAGTACACGACTTTCTTGCCAGCATGGTAATTCTGCAATAAAGTGACAGTATTCATCATGGACAACAGGTGAAATAAAAGTGTGAGAAATAATGAGAATGTAGGCTACATGTAGAGAATAAAGAGGATGTTCATTCTTCCCCTAAATATAATGTACACCATTAATCCCAATAGAAAAAGTTACTGGTATGTGATACCGAGTGCACAGAATAGAGATGGGCAGCAGTCGACTGAAAACAGTCGAATTAGTCGATAGTAAAAACAATCGACTTATTCGACTGCTTTTAAAAAACAGTCGAATGAATTCAACGACTACTCACCGTATCATAAACCAAGACCGACTACAATAAATCAGACCGTAATGCCACTATCGGTAGAGTAGAAAATGGCGGAAATCGTAGTGGAATTGGAGAGGGGATATGGGTTGTTTACATTCGGTGAACCAACGTTTATAAGTGAGTCTGCTGCCAGAATTTCGTTCAAATATCGCATATCTCAAGTTAATTCGTCCTGTTATTAGTTGTAATAGTGTACCTTACGTAGTGTAGAGCACTGTGGATAATTATAAATTCCGGTAATACATAATGTGAGAAGTATTGCCTGTTCATTGTGATATTTCAAGCTTAGCCTCCTATAAGAAATATTCACCGGGATAATTTTCGAAGTTAAAAGAGTTGTATGTGTTAAACGTTTCGAACCTAAGTTTGTGGTTAGATAAGATCTATTCCCAGTTGAAAATGGTGAACACATTCGTGTCCCAAGGAAAATTCCCAAACTAACCCCTGATGCCATTCCGACAATTTTCCCAAGTCAATCGTCATACCTACCACACAACTGCACTTCCCAAAGACAGGAAAAATCCGGAAGAGCGATTGCAAAATGTGTAACGAAGAGATGACATTTCGCTGAGTGGTGTGAACAGGATACAATTTCTACTTTCGATATATTTCGAAGTAAGCTTAATGAGAGGCTTTCACAGTGATAATGAAAGATGATTGTGTCCTGTTTGTTAAAGAAGATGATGGTAGTTTTAATGACATATCACCAGTGTCAGTGTGTTTTCAAGTGTCAAGATCTTTAAGTGTAAATGTATTCTATAAGAATCTTTGTGTGCCTGGATACTGCAGTGAGATGGAAGCAGGTTTGTTTTCGTATGTAAAATATTAATAAGATAGAATTTATGTCCGCTACTGCCTGGCCGAAAATTACTGCTAGTACCACATGCAAGAGGGTCTGGGGTGTAAGCACCAGGTTAGGTTTGTTTTTGTATGTAAAACATTAGGCTTAATTTAAGATAGGATTTATGTCTGCCACTGTCTGGCCGAAAATTACTGCTAGTACTGAACCACAAGCAAGGGGGTCTGGCGTAAGCCCCAGGTTAGGTTTGTTTTTGTATGTAAAGCCTTAATGACCCAATTGATTTGCCTTCCGTAGGAATTCTATACACATCAAATTTGAAGATGACAAGTTGATAATACAGTAACTGTTCATTTTAAGGAGTTTGTAACAGTCAATTGTGTCTTATTGGGAAATGCTATTTGAAATAAAGTTGGAGCTAGTTCAGTATGTCGCTATGCAAACATCGCTCTCTCCGCTCAAAACAAACAACACACGACTGTGTTTATTGTATACGTGGGGTTGGCAATATCTTATTTGTCAAATAAGCCACGCCTACAATGGCCCACACAACTGAAACTTCACTAGCCTATATAAGCTAGGCCTACGTCGTGTTATAAATTGGGATACAAAATCACTGTTTATAAGAAAAAAGTGGGATACAAAATCACTGTTGTTAAAAAAGACAATCATCGGGACACGTTAGGCTGTAACCATCATCAAAAACCATTGTTCTGGACACGTTAGGCTGTAACCATTGTCAAAAGCCATTGGATTGGACAAATCGAAGGTTAGAATGGTTGGATCTTGGTGCAGTATAGCACCGTAATGTTGAGGTTGGCAGTAGGCTACTGTTTTGATGATGGTTGATGTGAATAATGGCATCCACAGCTGGAAATTCGCCTATATAAGTCGTGATGCTATTTGGTTTGGCTGGGTGGGTCACAGACAGCGGAGGAGGCAGCATCTATTAAAACATCATTCAATGGGTAGCAGTGAATGAAGATAGAACGCGCGATAATATTATCTACAATACATGAATTAGCCAAAATACGTTATGAAACGCTGGGAAATAAATCAAGGAGCGATGTTTTAGTAGATATTCCCTCCTTCGATGTCTGTGACCCACCCGGCCATCCCAAATAGGTACACGACTTATATAGCGAAAATTACAGCTGTCAGCGCTATTATTCTCATCGATCGTTATCAAAACAGTACCATAACAGTACTGCCAACCTCGCGTTTACGGTACTATGAAAAACAAAGAAGCGCCCAATTCGGTCGCTAGTGCGCATCATTCGTGCGCATTACTCAATTCATAGATAGTGCGCCCAATTGAATTGTTTATTGATCATGGATTGTGGAAATTGCCTCTGAAAGGCCGCACTTGCCCCCGACGTTCTAACCTTTGTTTTGTCCAATCCAATGGTTTTTCATAATGGTTACAGCCTAACGCGCCCAGATCAATGGTTTTGAATCAACCGAGCCCCGCCAGCTGGGCGCGGTCAAAGGCCTCACCTGTCCCCAACCTTCTAACCTTCGTTTTGTCCAATCCAATGGTTTTTGACAAAGGTTACAGCTTAACGCGCCCAGATCAATGAGTTTTGGCAATGGTTACAGCCTAACGCGCCCAGATCAATGAGTTTTGGCAATGGTTACAGCCTAACACGTCCCAATGAATTTTTTTTTGATCAACAGTGATTTTGTGTCTCACTTCTTTTTATCAACAGTGATTTTGTATCTCACATGTTGGCATCAATGTGTGTGCCTCGCTGCGACTGTAGAGTTCATCTGGTTGACAGTTAAACGAGATGAAAGCGCTGTCGAAAATCGCGTCCGGTTTTTAGAATAGCAAGAAATAAAACACATACAGGGTCTTTATATTTGCTTGGCAAGGACATTCTCGCTCCGCCAGTGACGCCTCAGTAGCCGGCTGCCGCGTGTGCGTATGTACGGCAGAATAACATGCTTAAAATCAGTATCTTGCATTTATACTCACCATGCTTACAGAAAATGCTGAAAATGTTTCCCATCCGCTGCCAAACATAATGGGCATCTACTAAAGAAGTTTCCGGTTATTCCGGTTAATTTCGCTTCACTAAGGAAATAACGACCTCTACGTCTATCTTTATCGTTTACTGAACCTGTACGTTTGATTCTCTTAGCCAGTTGTTTTATTGTGATTGTGTATAGTGCTGTAATGCCTTATGTGAAATATTCGTTACTTGAACGTGTATATCTGCATAATACGTACATAAAGTGCAGGAAATCGTGCGCTAGAAAAAGTCAAAACTTTCGAGTGAAATTTCCAGGGAGACCTATTCCTATAAATCGAACAATACATCAAGTGGCTAATTTGAGATTCAAACGTACAGGTTCAGTAAACAATAAAAATAGACGTTAAGTTCATCATTTCCTTAATGAAGCTAAATTAACCGGATTAACCGTAAACTTCATAAGGAGATGCCGATTATGTTTGGCAGCGGATGGGGAACGATATCAACATCTACTGTAAACATAGTGAGTAAAAATGCATGATACTGATTTTAAGCACAGTATTCTGCCGCACATACGCGCACAGCCGGGAACTGAGCAGCCACTGGCGGAGCGCGTGAGCGAGAATGTCCTTGCAAAGCAAATATAAAGACCCTGTATTTACGAATTTTAGCACATATATGAGGTTCAGTAGTGACCAGGGTTCGTAATTTCAATACGTGATATCGCCCAGAACATGAAACGAGGACACAAGGTATGTAAAAGCCACATTCATGTCTGCTGCAAGTGTATAATCCTCGTTCCACTTGACTCCCGTAGTGCACTGGCATTACTTATGACGTATATAGCCTACATACGTATTGAGCGTATTGCAGTGTGCTCTAGCTACGCGTCTTGGTGATATGTACCGTACCAACTCAAGAGCCCAATGGTACACTGGGGCGAAACGCTAGCAACTGGTTTGAATTAGCCCTTAGCCTCCAATAATAAAAAGCCTGCCCAATAGCCTCTGGGAGCTGTACGCCCTGCAGATGCTATGTTTGCCGCAAGAGACGCTGCATACCCCCCTACATGATCAGTTCAGTTGGCGGTATTTATACACAATGTGTATGCACAAATCAAGTTATATTACTGAAATAAGTCCATTGTATTACGATGGTATACTGTTGCATGCCGTTTTGTAAACAAGGCTCTAGAAATAATGTTCCTGGAACTAGTTTTCATGAATTTCCTAGTCCAGAGCCAACTAGAAAATTATGGATTAAAGCAATAAGACAAGGTATGTAGCCTACGCTGACCATGCGATTGAAATTGGAAATTAGGTGATCTTGTATTATTGCTCCAGTTCTGATGATGATACCTGACCTTCTCTTTGTCGCCCCCAGAGATCCATGCTAGAATCCAGGCTCTGCCAAGAAATTTAATTCTGTTCCGAGGGCTGGAACGGGGTACACTCAGCTTCATGAGGTAAAACTGAGAAGGGGTGGGTTAGATTCCCATCTCATCCTTCCTGAACAGGTTTTCCGTAGTTTCCCACTTCTACTTTAGGCAAATGCCAGGATGGTTCCTAACTTAAGGTCACCTTCCAAATCATCACCGGAATTACAAATGCACACGCCGCAATAACACAGGGTAGCAGATAGGGGCTAAACAACCAAATTTCTATAACGAGAGCTGCAATGGCCTATATTGGAGGGTATTTGGTACGAGCTGTCGAGTCCGCCTCGTTGCGTAGTGGCTAGCATTCTTGGCTGTCATTGCGGAGGCCCGAGTTCAATTCCTGGTTCTGAGGGCTGGAACGAGGTACACTCAGCCTCATTAGGCAAACCTAAGAAGAGGCGGGTTCGATTCCTTCCTCAGCTATTCTGGAAGTGTTTCCCACTTCTACGCCAGGCAAATGCCGGGATAGTACCGGTACCTAATTTAAGGCCACGGCCACTTCCTACCCAAATTTTATCTCAATTACTACACACACTATTACAGACATTACAGTGACACAGGTTATCAGATAAATTCTACACACAAATACATAGGGCTACAAGACCACGATCTCGTAGCCACTAATATAAGCAACTACAATTTCTAATTGCATTCTTGTAGCTCCATTTAACTTAGAAGTATTTGCATTTTTTAAATATTTTGTGTTATCTCTGCTTTATTTATGTCTGTACTTTTAGCTACTGTCTGTTCGAGTTGCTTGTAGCGAAGTACGTCAGGGTTTCATATTAAATTTGTGCCTTATTACATAAAATCCTGTCATTTCTGGTGGAATTTAATCAATTATGCGAAAGTTTGTCTTCGAATTTACCGCTATTTCGATGGCGACATGCCCGCCGGCGTCAACAACTGTTCCCCTACGATTGCCGCCATCTTTGTTTTGATGTTACGGTCTGAGATATTGTAGTCGGTCTTGCATAAACAAGTCGTTTGCAAACGACTGATCCCAAAACAATCGTTGGAAATCATTCGAACGAAACAAGTCGTTGGCAAACGACTAGTTCCAAGCGAATGGAATCATTCGAATTTAAGTAGTCGTTGTAAACGACTGATCCCAAAGCAATCGTTGGAAATCATTCGAATGAAACAAGTCGTTGGCAAACGACTAATTCCAAGTGAATGGAATCATTCGAATTTAAGTAGTCGTTCTAACCAAACGACTTCTTCAGGATAACTTCATGCTACAACTGATTGTGCTGTATGTTTATTGTAGAGCTTTAATTGATAAGTTAAGTATACCTGTAGGCAGTGGCGGTTCTAGAAGCTTAAATCTGGGGGGACCAGACATTTTCCCGGATCGATCTCATTAGTCTACTTTTTCCTCATTTTTGCAAAATGAGAAAAGTAGGCAAAAAACGATCATTGATAAAAAAAATAGCATATTTCACTGTCATAAAATTTATTCTTCTGTTTCTATTCTGGGAAAACTGGTTCACTATATCAGAAGGGTCGTGAAGTAATTTTCCACTTAATTCTCTTTCAATTGAAAGAATTGCGAGATTGGAAAGCCTCTTTGTTGCCATTGTTGCTCTTAAATAGGATTTTATTCGTTTCACGACAGAGAAACTGCGCTCAGCTGAAGCAGATGACACAGGAAGAGTCAGCATCAACTTGAAAAATAATAGTAGTTATGGAAAAGCAACTTCCATTTTCAGAAGTTCAGAAAAAAAGAATGAGGAAGTGTTTGGATATTTGCCTCTAAATACATTCTTAGCTAAACTGATTTCAGTCTGTAGCACCTTACGGTCTGTGAAGATTAGATTATACTTTCCACAGAACGTGAGAATATATATATTCAAGATTTAAAAAGTTTTCACTTCTTGGGTTACAGGCATCCATTGCATTGCACACAAAATCATTTTCAGTAAATCTACGCAGTAACTCTTCTACCATGTTGTCTAATATTTCAAAAAGATTTCTTTTACATGTCTCTGATAATGCGACATTTTCCTCTTCTTTCTCCGCAGAGACTGGCATTAATAAAACGTAGTCTGAAAAGTTCTTTGGAATACTTGAGACTCTAGATTGCTTATAAACTTTCACGCCTAACGACTGAACAGAGTCACATGTAACCGCCCCTAGTTCCTTAAAATAATAATCATTTCGTTTTTCTTGCAACGATTTTACAAGACCATAGATCAATCTATGTGCCCCTCCGAAGTCCACATGTTTTTGTTGTAAGAACATAGAGGCTCCATTGGCAAGCTCGAGAATATCAGAAAAGATTTGTAACACAAACATCACCTTCACTTTACAAAGCTGTTTCAACAAACCTTTTGCTTCTGCTGCCTCTTTCTTGTTAACTGACTTTGAAAAATACTCCAGAGCTGCTTTAACTGAAGCAAAACGTTTCTGAAAATACATTACTCCTCTATATTTACATACCCATAACGTGTCACTTTGAAGAGGTATCTCTAAAACACGTCCTCCTGGATGAAGATCACTCTGTATCTCAACAAACTTTTGGTGACTTACAGTAGATACAGACTGAAAAGCATAAATTGCTTCCAGTAAACCAAAAGTGTCCCCTACCACGTCTACAAACTGGCTTTGAAACGTCCACCAAAACTAAATTTAAGCGATGTGCATAACAATGCACGTGAACACACGGGTTATTGACCTTCTGTCGCAATAAACGCTGCACACCGTTTATCTTCCCTGACAGAACCGTGGCTCCATCATATGCTTGTCCAATGCACTTACATGGATCGAAATCCACTGAAACAAGGTACTCTAAAGCTGAATTAGCTATACTATCAGCATTCAGTTGAGACAAATGTATAAAACCAATGAAACGCTCCTCTATAGAATTTTGTCCTACATATCTGACACATACGGACATCTGTTCCACTTTACTAACAACTCTAACTTCATCCAGGATTAAGGAAACATAACCATTGTTATATTTTTTCGTCTCTCCTCCAATATGTTCAACTATTATATTAGCTGAGATATCAAGAAATTCATTTTGAGAATCTTTAGATGAGTAAGTTGCATTCTTTGATAGACTGTTTACTTGTGCATTCACTTTCTAGTTTAATTACATTTAAAATTTCATCAAAATTCCCTTTATTATTAACACTGTCATCATACGAAACTGTTTGGCGATGACCTCTAAGCCCAATGTCTTGCCGAGCACAAAGTAATGCGACTCGGGCCATTGTTGCCACAGCTGAGCGGTTACGCAATATAACCCGAGGTTTCTCGCTTAGCTTCGAAATCACTGTGCTGCTATGTTCACTTACCAGAAAACTGTTTCACTTTACTATTGAAGATTTATAACACCGACAGTAGTGGCTACGCTGGCTAACGCGCAGCATTAGGTCATGGGGCCACGCTCTCTGCTGACTCGGTAGACGCGTGGGTTCGAGCCCCACCGTCGGCCGTCCTTGAAATGGTTTTCCGTGGTTTCCCATTTTCAACACCAGGCAAATGCTGGGACGGTCCCTTCTGACAGGCCACGGCCGCTTCCTTCCACATCCTAGCCCAGTTTCATTCACCATCATTCATTTCATCTCTCATTAACTCCTCTCGTGAGGTTGACGTCAGGAAGGGCATCCGGCCGTAAAAACCATCGCCACAACGACTTCCATCGCATCTCATCCCCGACCCCGTTGGAAAACGGGAATAATAAGGGGTAGACATACATTGAAGATTTATAACATTCACTATCAGCATGCTTTGCACATTTTTCTCATATTCTTTTCCAATTGCAAAATCCAGTTTTACTGAAAATATGTTCAGCATTGCTTGAATCAGATTGAACGAAATGACGACACAGAAAACAGCATCTTTGTTCTCAAAGTATTCAATAAATGTATACCTATCAAACCATTTACTGTTAAAACTTCTGTTCTTATTGTATAGTAACGTTTGTTTATAAACTGATTTACGGGGTTGGCATGGACCATAATAGATCGATGCACTGATATAAAATGGTGCTGGTTCGTCTATATTAGAAACAGTTGCACTCACATTTTTGTCACAGAGTTGAGGAGATATCGATGCACTTGTATCGCATGGAGGTTTCTCTACATAGGAAACTTCTGAACTTGCATGTCATAAAGTTGGGAAAAGAGTTTAATACTCTTGGTGTATGCACTACGCATTTTACAAATATTATATTTATACACGATTTCAATTGTGTGTTTAAATTACATAGCCTATAATAAAATAAATAAATAAATTTTGAAATTGAAAGAAAAATTAACTTAATTAAATGCATTAGTTTGTTTTATATCAGATAAATTATATCTGTAAATTATCAATTTATTTAGTAACCAAGGAATTTTAAAATAATTATTTCACTAAAATTGGGGGGGGGGGGCCCGGCCCCTCCCCCCCGGCCCAGGGCTAGAACCGCCTCTGCCTGTAGGTGCCTATAGTTTTATACAGTTCGTTGATTCTTCCAATGAAATAGCCTAAATCCAGTTGTCCAAGTTATTGGAAACGTTAAGCATTCAATATTTAGGTTATGTTTGAACTTCAGATACCGGTTTTGAGGCCCATCATCCCAGACAAGCCGGTAAATACATTTGCCTCCCAGTCAGATGGATCATTTGGCCGTAATTTTGAATTAGAGTAAGGTTGTATTATGCGTGGTCAGATTTAGACATAGCCTACTCCATGAAGGGGTCATGGCTACGCCTTCTATGTTTGTTTAATGAATAGAGTAACTGAAATGAGGGATGTATACTGATTAAGATTTGTGGAATGAGTTTATGAATTTTTAATAGAATTTAATGAAGTCATCGGTAAAGATGAACGAGACATGATCGTGTTTAGACAATAGCCTACTCCATGAAGGGGTCATGACTATGCTTTCTATGCCCGTTTAAGGTGTAGTGTGGCTGAAATGAGGGAGGTTTACTGATTTTGGTGTTTGTGGAGTAGTCTTTTCGTTTATAATTTAGGTTTTGTGAAGCTTGTTGCGGAGTTGTTTTATGGATTTTATTGCTCTGCAAATGAAGTGTATTAGGGGGTTCTGGGTTTGGTTTAGCTGTAGTTTACAGGGTTATGGCTGAGAGTTGTTGTAGCAGGCCTAACAGCTGTGTCAGAGCAGTGGCGTGCTGTGTGGGAGGGGGGTTTAGTGGCAAAGACATGAGGGCAGGGATGGAAGAGTTTAAGTGTTCCCTCACAGTTGGCGCACTTAGGCTTATCTCGAGGTACCGTATAGATAAAGTGGTGATGTGAATCTCCAGCGGGTACTGTGAGAACAGCTTGACTGCTGTAGGTGCCTATAGTTTTATACAGTTTCTTGTTCGTAGATTCTTTCAATGAAATAGCCTACGTCCAGTTGTCCAAATATATATGTATGTCATTTCATTGGAAATGTTAAGCATTCAATATTTAGGTTTAGTTTGAACTCCTTAACACAGTCTATACACTTTTAATGAGAATTGGGTGCAATCTTGAATTATTACACAACTTGAACATGGGCTTACCAATTATGGCTTAGAGTTCTATTTATTTTATGATTGAATTTCATTCATTTATTCTACCGCGTGATAAATGAATTACAAGAAAACTATTATGAAATTCTCCCCATAGTGTGATGGTAATGATCGATGCAAACATAGATTTTCCAGGAAAATTAAATCAGAAAATATTTTATATTGGGATCCAATATTAATAGCATTTTAGCAAGTCGGAGGGCGTGTACACTCAAATTGATTCTGGTCGTCAATTGTTTTGTAGAGATGGGCATCAGCAGTCGACTGACAAAAGTTAAAACCATCGACTTGTTTGACTGCTTTTAGAAAACAGTCGAATGAATTCAACGACTACTCAGCGTAACATAAACAAGTCGTTTGCAAACGACTGAACTGATCCCAATTGTTTTAACATGTTCTGAGCGCTGGCATAGTTTTACGTTCTGGTCATAAATTGTTTGTATTCACATGGTTGCCAACATCTCCAATGAAATTTCGCTCTCGTTACTGTTCTAAAGTGCTCTATTGTCGTCTCGCGTGTGTATTTATTCTAGGCTGTCGTGTTCTTGTTCAAGTTGAATTTCAACTCTACATTCTAAGTATTTCTGCAAAACTTCTAAGAAATAAAAGATACGTCACAATTTTGGCCATGGAATTGTTACCGGTACTTACGAACTACCTTTCAGTTCTAGTAATTTAATTAAGTATTGCTCTATTGCTTCACTTATTCAGAGTACATACAGGTAATGTGTCCTATACCAATATCGGGGAACATTTACTCATTCTCATTGCAACATTGGATATAATGGCTGCACTATACACAACGCCGCAACCTCCATTCGAAGCACAGTAAAAATAAATAACTTGGATCAATTGCATGTTGCCGAGTTTCGCGTAGTCCAAACTAATGTCTGCAAAAATAGGTAGGTTAGGGAGAAGTTTGTTTTTCATCTGTTGGTACAACAGAACTCCGCGGGTAACGGCTTACAGTGCTTTGTACGCCGCCTAGAAGCGACTACTTTCAGCCGAATACATGAAACGACACGCTTTTAAGAGCTATGCGTATTCAGGTAACCATTCGACTGAAAGTAGTCGAATATCTAGTCGATAGTTTCTACCAACGAATGACTAGTCAGTCGATAGTTAAAAGTAGTCGATAGTCCCATCTCTAGCACAGAACAATATAGGAGAACGGTAACACAAGAACAATGGCCGATACGAACTGTGCCGTCGGCCTTCGGTACTGTAATTAAAGGATTAACATATTGACTGGCCCAGGCCAAATGCTTATCATGCACTAGAGTCCGAAAAAGACGACCCACTTCCCTTATTGGACGCTCTCACCCTGATAAGCGAAAGGTATAGGATATCTTGTAACATGTTTTTCTAGGGGGTTTTATGCCACTAACACAAGTTAGTTGGACTATATCATATTTGTTAAACGCGGCAATAATTCGGCCAAGTTATATTATTTCAGTTTATTCAATTTCATATTATTATTATTATTAATATTGATTACGTCATTTTTCGGAGCTTTTAAATGTGGAAGATTACAGATAGGATTTCTACTAGTAGAAATCCGTATCTATATTGGATGATTCCAATATATAAAATTGCACGGCAAATCATTTCATACGGAAAGACGGGATTTTATTCATTAGGGGTAAGAGAGAGTGGTGTGTGACTCACTGGGTATTTCAATACAAGAATAGATTGAAGTACAATAGAATTACGAAATCCGAGGGAACACTTCAAAGCAAGAAAACGTGTATGATTTACGTCTTGCCCGGAAACGGAAAATATTTACGGAGACAGGTCTTGTCGGGGGGAAGAAGACTCTGGCGGGAAGAGCCACGTGAGGTGACTAGCCAATCGAGGAAGAAGAAGCAATGTAGGTCGGGGCATGGCGACATACGTGACGCACGCGGATTGGTCGAAGCAGCGAAGCCGCGGTGTTAAGCTAGACCCTGGTGGGGGAAGATTGAAGATATAGTGAGCGCGCTGGGTGAGTGAAGACATTCATTGAGACATTACGCTTGGAGCAGTAAGATCGTACTTTGTTCGTCAGTCCCAAGTGGGACAAATTATTAACGCTAACTCCGCTGATCATATCAGGTCATGGGTTCCACGCGTCTTGCAGTGTTTAGGCAAGCGACGTGTCGTGGTTCATGGAGTATACTCCACCACGAGCTGTAACTATCACTTTTAATGTACGAGGAAGAAGCTGACGCCGACAACACCAAGGCAGACGTTCAGACGCTACGAGACTCCAACCACGTGGAGACAATGTTTCCGTTGGTAAGCATAAGTGATCTACGACACACACTCTCTGTTCTTCGATAGGGCCAGTATAAATTCTTTAAGCATAAATTTGGAAATAAGTTAAATTCACGTTATTCTCCCGACTGGCGTATTAAGTAATTTTGTTCGTGGCAATGGTTAAAGTTGTATGCTCCGTTAACAGTGTACATTTTATTCAGGATGCTGACATATTTTCTAAGTGTATTAAATTCAATTATTACAAAGTAGAGTCTTTAATTCCAGTAGGTAGCAATAGTTATAATACCTCATCCTTCTCCACAATCAAATGTTGTCTCGGTTGATGATTTAATCATCCCACGGCCTAGTCATTAAGAGTTTCTCATATGTTCTACTCACGCTAGGGGTCGATATTAAATATATAAATTTAGCTTGGAACACAGTGTATCCAGCTTGGCGCCCAACATAGATCAAACTTAGCAGTAGCAATTTCTGGCGAATAGTCCGCCCAAGTAGAAAACATTACATTTGTACGCTCAACGCAAGGAGCAGTAAAAACTCATTACAATTGTCGCTACCAACTTGGGGCGTTTAAATCCATTACAATTGGCACCCAACGTGGGGACGAAAACCCAGGAACATTTGAGGAAGGAGAAGGAGACATATTTCTGTGCAGGTATTTTGGGGGTTATTTGTCTTTATCAGTGTATATCATTATGGGGGATGAGAAAGAAAGACAGATGAGGTTACGTAGTGGTCATCAACTGGAGAGTGAAGATACGAGCAGTATGTCGAGTGATGGTAGTACCGGGGTAGCGGAGGTAAATCCCAATACTGAAACAGGGAGTGTAGGCGGCCAACCAGAATTAAAAACTTTACTTCTCGAGTTCATGTATCAGAATAAAGTTAGTAGTGATGCCTTAAATGCAAAATTAGAACAGAATAATGCAAAATTAGAACAAAACAGTAGGGAAAACAAATAAAGTACAGAAGCTCTAAATAAAAAATTAGAACAAAACAGTAGGGAAAATAAAGAAAGTACAGAAGCTTTAAATAAAAAATTAGAACAGAATAATGCAAAATTAGATAAGAACAACAAGGAAATTAGTGTGAAAATGGAGCAGATTAGAGGAGAAATCAGAGGAGTAATGGAAGAGAAGGTTAAAGAGATCATTGCAGATGTAGACAGGAAATTAGGAAAAGTACAGGAGGAGTTGGAAAGTAGAATCAGCACACAGGCTGAAACTTTAAAGGAATTCGTTAAATTAGAAACACTGCAGGTTAAAAAGAAATGGGGGGGGAATTGACAAGATTCAAGTATCAACTAAAGAGGTTAAGGAACAGCTGGGGGTAGAATTGAGAAAGTCCACTCGCAAATAGTTGCAGAAGTAAATGATTTAAGAGAGAGTAATAGAGAGAGCATTAGCAAGTTTGAGGAGAAACAAGCAAAGCTATATGATAAAGTAGAAGAATCGGAAGGAAACATTAAATTAACAGTAAACAGTATTGAGAGGAAGGCTGAGGAGAAAATCGCAGAATTAGAATTAAAATTAAAATTAAAAGCTAGGATCAGGCAAGAAAAAAGTCAGAATAGGCCAGTTTTTGTGAATAGCACACACAGGGAGGTAGAACTGGGTAAGTTCAGCAATCGACAAGGGTGCCCAATGGAGTTCATGAATTCTATAGAAAATAAATTTGGGGAGAGATTGGAAGATGGTACTATTAAGTGGTGCCAGGTAGTTGAAATTTTAGAACAAGTGTTTGCGGGGGAAACGAGGAATCGGTTTGCTGTCTATAGAGACAAGTTTACTGATATTAATGATTTTAAAATGAAATTCTGTGAAAAGTTCTGGAATGAGGTTATTCAGTCGCAGCATCGTGAGGAAGTAGTGTGTGGTAAATATAACCATAAAGGAAGCTCCACCATGACCGAATACTTTTTAGGGCAGGTATTAGTGTGTAAATATCTGGATGGCTTGAAGGAGGAAAGTGATGTGGTGAGGTTGCTACTTAGGCACTTTCCCTATAGGATTAAGGAGGCTGCTTGTATCCAGAATGTAAAGACAATATCACAAGTAGAAAATTTGTTAAGCACATTTGATGCACTAGGGAGAGGGGGTTATGAGGACAATTTCAATAGGAACCAGGGTAATAATAATAATAGGCCTAATGAAGCCAAGCATCAGGAAGTTCAAGGGAACGGTGGCGAAGGGACCAACGCTCAAAACAGAAATAATAATAATAATAATCAGCTAAATCAGAATAGAGGAAATGGCTATGGTAATCAATATCAGGGGAGGAATAATGATTTCAGGGGGAATCAAGGGAGAAACAATGATTTCAGGGGAAATCAAGGGAGAAATAATGATTTCAGGGGAAATCAAGGGAGAAATTATAATGACAATAATTACAACCAGGATAGGGGTCAAGGAAGAGGACAGCCTAGTGGTAGTAATATACAGCCAAACAATGACAA
Source organism: Meconema thalassinum (assembly GCA_946902985.2). Classification (NCBI taxonomy): domain Eukaryota; kingdom Metazoa; phylum Arthropoda; class Insecta; order Orthoptera; family Tettigoniidae; genus Meconema; species Meconema thalassinum. Next base: position 13,022,035 of record OX336392.1, on the reverse strand, counting down.
CACAGCCCAGAACAACCAGACCAGTGCCGTAGTTAGTAGTACTACAGCCAGCTGTAGCGGTTCTTTAAACGCGAACCAGGCTGCGAAGTAAGGTCAGAATCTCAGTCTGTAGCATGCCCTGTCCATACAATTATACATGAACACTATGACCTAAATGTAAGAAATGAATTTTTGCATGAATTAAATGACGAATGTATTATCCAGGAGGTGGCTAGTAAAAGCCCCATTATTAAACTTAACGTGTCTGAGGCGCACACCGATGTTTTAATTGGTAGTGGTTGTATGAAGAGCTGCATAAGTAGTACATATTACGATAAAATGAAAGGAACTGGTGTAAATTTTGAGGAGATACCAATTAAAAGCACTTTTGTTATCACAGCTGTAGGGAAGAGGTCTAAAGTAATTTCTAAGCAAGTTTTAGTGGACATTAAAATTAATAATCATATCGAAAAGCAGATTTGTCTTGTAATTCCAAACTTAGTTTTCAGTGTTATTTTGGGTTCAGATTGGCTAAGTAGAGTGTCTGGTAACTTATGTTATGATGTAGGTAGTTTGAAATTTAAATGGAATAATTCTGAAGTAGAGGTAGCGTTCAACGACAATGTTCAGGGGAGTAGTGTTGTAGGAGTGATTTGTTCTTTAAGTGAGATATCACCAGCCGAAGAGCGGGATACTCAAATTTTTGTGGGCAGTTTGATTACGAACGGTAGTCTAGAAGACTCGTTACGTGATGCTGCATTTCAAGGGCATATAGAGGGAGACCAGTGTGTTCCGCTCTATGATGTGTTATTGTATAATAGGAGAGTTTTTGAGGATCGCATTGGCATGGCCAATTGCTATACACATTCATTGAACGTTATTGATAGATCAGTATTCACAGGACATAGATATCCTATACCTTTCGCTTATCAGGGTGCAGTAGAGGCACAAATTAACCAGATGCTTGAAGATGGCATTATAGAGTACTCAAACAGTCAATATGTTAATCCTTTAATTACAGTACCGAAGGCCGACGGCACAGTTCGTATTTGTTTAGACGCTCGTTTAGTTAACAGTAGAATTAGTTCAGATCAACTGAAGTCCATGTCCATTGAAGAGTTGATGCAAACATTTGAGGGGAAGAAGTATTTCACTTGTGTAGATTTGAGTTCCAGTTTTTGGCAAGTGCCACTTATGTACGAAGATAGACCATTTACAGCTTTTAGTCATAAATATAACCTTTATCAGTATAGCAGGGTACCGTATGGGTTAAAAAGTAGCTCAGCAGCTTTAATTAGGGCTTTAAACATCGCATTAGGAGATGACACGGGAGAGTTTGTAACTATTTACATCGATGATATGGTAATCAGTTCACGCAGTTTTGAGGAGCATCTACGTCATTTAGTGTATTTCAAAAGTTAGGTCAGGCAGGGTTCACTCTGAAACTGTCCAAGTCGTCATTCTGTCAGACAGAAGTGACATTTTTAGGTCATAAAGTGTCAAGTAGGGGTGTGACACCAGAGGACGGTATTTTGTTATGTGCATGTGTGGACAGCAGCAACAGGGCATCGTTACAGACACTGAGAAATAGGTTAGTGGAGCAACGTGATGACATTAAGGATGTGTCATAAAATAAGTGTGTTTAGCTGGCGAGCCAGCCTATCAAATGAGTAAGTGTGGTATGTGGTGAGTGGATGATCTGGTCTTCAAAGCAGGCGTATCAGAAATCACACAGGGGGGTAGTATGTAAGTAAATGAGAGTTTTTAAGGTACAGGGAAAGATGAAGGGAGTGGTGGATGCTGTTGAGCACTAAATTGTCTCGATGCACCAAGGCCATTTTGGCAGCGCTGATGGGTTCCCATTTATCTCCAAGAGATGGGTGAGCGCTTGTATAGGGCTTGTTGGCTTAAGGCGTCCACGAGATAAAAGATGGGCCATCAGAAGGCGAGACAGTCCTCCATGAAGCTCATACATATCAGCACACGTGATTCCTGCTTACGACCTAGCTATGTGAGATCGGGGTTGGATATAATTAAGGTAGTTTGTGTACAAGGTACTAGACTTCATGAGATGTTGTATATAAGTAACAGATACTAAGTTGTGGCAACTAGGTCAGGTTCGATAGGTGGACTGGTCTGGGTTGTGAACTACTGGCTGAGCGACGAATATGAGAAATTGTGATCTAGAGTAAGGTGGGTTTTTGTGTACACGTACTCAGTAAGATAGGGCACATACGGCACAGGAATAGTTAAGTGTTATAAGTAATGGGTACTTACTGTTCTTTTTACAGTCGTGTCTTTTCCTTTGAATTAAAAAAATTCACAGAGAAGGTGGGAAGTAGATCACTTTGCTCTACCGCGAGTGTGTGATCGTGTGTGATCGTGTGAGATCGTGTACCATGATATTGGTATCCGGTAGGTGTGGAGCACCTGATATTTCTAGAAGAGTTCCGCAGTGGTTTTCTACTGAACACCATAAATGCGTGTGTAGTGAATTGTGGATATAGAGCGAACACACTTATGTATGTATTTTTTTCCCCACATAGTATGATGAGAGAGAGAGAGCGGTAGAATGAACATTCGTGAGAATGACAAACATTTTGAAGTGGACAAAATAAGAACACGTCATAACAAGACGAACATTAGCGCAAAGCGCATGATTGAGGGTTTATATGTGTTTATATGTGTAAAGGGTCATTTCACTTGTATAAGTTGTATTTTGGAGGGTTTTCTCTAACGTGTCTGGAATCATCAAGTGCTGTACCATATACATGGTAAAGTACATGATTATTCGAGGCGAAGAATTGTAACGTTTTTAACGCTCCTAGTTGGTAGCGACAAATGTAATGCGTTTACTGCTCCTTGCGTTGAGCGTACAAATGTTATGTTTTCTACTTGGGCGGACTATTCGCCAGAAAATACTGCTGCTAAGTTTGATGTATGTTGGGCGCCAAGCTGGATACACTATGTTCCAAGCTAAATTTATATATTTAATATCAACCCCTAGCGTGAGTAGAACATATGAGAAACTCTTAATGACTAGGCCGTGGGATGATTGAATCATCAACCGAGACAACATTTGATTGTGGAGAAGGATGAGGTATTATAACTATTGCTACCTACTGGAATTAAAGACTCTACTTTGTAATAATTGAATTTAATACACTTAGAAAATATGTCAGCATCCTGAATAAAATGTACACTGTTAACGGAGCATACAACTTTAACCATTGCCACGAACAAAATTACTTAATACGCCGGTCGGGAGAATAACGTGAATTTAACTTATTTCCAAATTTATGCTTAAAGAATTTATACTGGCCCTATCGAAGAACAGAGAGTGTGTGTCGTAGATCACTTATGCTTACCAACGGAAACATTGTCTCCACGTGGTTGGAGTCTCGTAGCGTCTGAAGGTCTGCCTTGGTGTTGTCGGCGTCAGCTTCTCCCTCGTACATTAAAAGTGATAGTTACAGCTCGTGGTGGAGTATACTCCATGAACCACGACACGTCGCTTGCCTAAACACTGCAAGACGCGTGGAACCCATGACCTGATATGATCAGCGGAGTTAGCGTTAATAATTTGTCCCACTTGGGACTGACGAACAAAGTACGATCTTACTGCTCCAAGCGTAATGTCTTAATGAATGTCTTCACTCACCCAGCGCGCTCACTATATCTTCAATCTTCCCCCACCAGGGTCTAGCTTAACACCGCGGCTTCGCTGCTTCGACCAATCCGCGTGCGTCACGTATCTCGCCATGCCCCGACCTACATTGCTTCTTCTTCCTCGATTGGCTAGTCACCTCACGTGGCTCTTCCCGCCAGAGTCTTCTTCCCCCTGACAAGACCTGTCTCCGTAAGTATTTCCGTTTTACCGGCCAAGACGTAAATCAGACACGTTTTCTTGTTTTGAAGTGTTCCCTCGGATTTCGTAATTCCATTGTACTTCAATCTATTCTTGTATTGAAATACCCAGTGAGTCACACACCACTCTCTCTTACCCCTAATGAATAAAATCCCGTCTTTCCGTATGAAATGATTTGCCGTGCAATTTTATATATTGGAATCATCCAATATAGATACGGATTTCTACTAGTAGAAATCCTATCTGTAATCTTCCACATTTAAAAGCTCCGAAAAATGGCGTAATAAATATTAATAATAATAATATGAAATTGAATAAACTGAAATAATATAACTTGGCCGAATTATTGCCGCGTTTAACAAATATAATATAGTCCAACTAACGTGTGTTAGTGGCATAAAACCCCCTAGAAAAACATGTTACATTCGCCTCGAATAATCATGTACTTTACCATGTATATGGTACAGCACTTGATGATTCCAGACACGTTAGAGAAAACCCTCCAAAATACAACTTATACAAGTGAAATGACCCTTTACACATATAAACACATATAAACCCTCAATCATGCGCTTTGCGCTAATGTTCGTCTTGTTATGACGTGTTCTTATTTTGTCCACTTCAAAATGTTTGTCATTCTCACGAATGTTCATTCTACCGCTCTCTCTCTCATCATACTATGTGGGAAAAAAATACATACATAAGTGTGTTCCCTCTATATCCACAATTCACTACACACGCATTTATGGTGTTCAGTAGAAAACCACTGCGGAACTCTTCTAGAAATATCAGGTGCTCCACACCTACCGGATACCAATATCATGGTACACGATCTCACACGATCACACACTCGCGGTAGAGCAAAGTGATCTACTTCCCACCTTCTCTGTGAATTTTTTTTAAATCAAAGGAAAAGACACGACTGTAAAAAAAAACAGTAAGTACCCATTACTTATAACACTTAAATATTCCTGTGCCGTATGTGCCCTATCTTACTAAGTACATGTACACAAAAACCCACCTTACTCTAGATCACAATTTCTCATATTCGTCGCTCAGCCAGTAGTTCACAACCCAGACCAGTCCACCTATCGAACCTGACCTAGTTGCCACAACTTTGTATCTGTTACTTATATACAACATCTCATGAAGTCTAGTACAATGTACACAAACTATCTTAATTATATCCAACCCCGATCTCACATAGCTAGGTCGTAAGCAGGAATCACGTGTGCTGATATGTATGAGCTTCATGGAGGACTGTCTCGCCTTCTGATGGCCCATCTTTTATCTCGTGGACGCCTTAAGCTAACAAGCCCTATACAAGCGCTCACCCATCTCTTGGAGATAAATGGGAACCCATCAGCGCTGCCAAAATGGCCTTGGTGCATCGAGACAATTTAGTGCTCAACAGCATCCACCACTCCCTTCATCTTTCCCTGTACCTTAAAAACTCTCATTTACTTACATACTACCCCCCTGTGTGATTTCTGATACGCCTGCCTTGAAGACCAGATCATCCACTCACCACATACCACACTTACTCATTTGATAGGCTGGCTTGCCAGCTAAACACACTTATTTTATGACACATATTTCTTAAGGCTATGAATATTATACGTTCCGTATAATCTTTTTCCCTGACCGTCCTCCAGCACATATGCTGTTTTGCCAATACGTTTAGGCACTACAAATGGGCCCTCATAGAGGTAGAAAAACTTGGACATAACTTTCTCTAGCTTATTTGACTGTTTCGGCACTCTAAGTAAGACTTTGTCTCCCGGCTCGAATAGGTCAAATTTAGTTTCTTTTTGTTGGCGAATTCTCTTTTGAGCTGATTTAGATAAATTCGGTTTCGCCAACTGGACAATGACATCCATCCCCGGTTGCTTTCCCTCATTTAACCCCAAGACTCTAGTAAGTTCATTTTGTGGTCTTTTTCCGAAATGTACTTCGTGTGGCGTCAGTTTCGTGCTCTCATGCTGGACAGAATTCAGCCAAGTCTCGACTTTGGGAAGATGTCCAACCCAGGCCGAATGCTTATCATGCACTAGAGTCCGAAAAAGACGACCCACTTCCCTTAATGGACGCTCTGCAGAATTACCCTGAGGTACCTTACAGAGGAATGAACGTGTGTAACCCCAGCTTCTTGCATACTGGTTCTCCATTTCTTTGCAACAAACTGTGGTCCACTGTCAGATAATATCCTGAGAGGAACGCCAAACTCAGGTATATACCTATTAATGATCAGTCGGCTACACGCTAGACCGGTGGCTTTCCTTAGCGGATATAGCTTGACATACTTACTAAAAGCGTCAATAGCCGTACTGTCCTTTAACGATCGGGCCAAATAAATCCACACACAGTAGTTCCCCGGGACTACTTGTGAGAACTGCCGATCTTTCCCCGACTAAATATTTAACTGGATACTTGCTTCTCTGACAGGTGTCACACCTAGCTAAGATCCTTCTAACATCCCTTCCCATTTTACTCCAAATAAAGTTATGTGCAATTTCATAGAAGACTTTGGTAGCACCAAAGTGTCATAGTTCCTTATGAATGAACCAAATAAGTTCCTCCCGTAAACTGGCAGGAACACATATTGCCCACCGATTCTTCCTACATTTTCGTGCAAGAAGCCCATCCTGCATCTTGTACGTGAACCGCCCTACTTTCACATACTCCTCGTCGCTTGCTTCTAATATAGCCAGAGGCTCCCTTAAAGTTACGTCATCACGTTGCTCCACTAACATATTTCCCAGTGTCTGTAACGATGCCCTGTTGCTACTGTCCACACATGCACATAACAAAATACCGTCCTCTGCCTTAACAACAGGATTATCCCTACATAAATTTGTGTCCCTAGAAAGCATATCTGCAAGAATATTATCTTTCCCTTTAATATGTTTTACTGTGAATTCGTATTCCTGAAGTGCAAGAAACCACCTGCTAACTCTGTTAGAACTGAGTTTACATGTCCTCATATATAATAAAGCATGGTGAACTGTATGAATCTCAAATTTACCCCCAACTAAATACATCCTAAATTTTCCTAAACTGAAAACAATTCCTAAAAGCTCTAACTCAGTGATAGTATATCTTTTCTCTGCTGCTGTAACTCCTCGTGATGCTAAAGACACGATGCACAAATTACCCTCTTCATCTCTCTGACACAATACTCCTGCAATTCCTATATGTGACGCATCAGTCATTACCACATATTCCCTATCCTTCAAAGGATACATCAGCACCACAGCTTTCTCAAAGCCTGCCTTCAGCGCTTGAAATGCCAGATCATGCTTGGACTCCCATCTCCAGCGATTACCACTTTTAAGCAAATCTCTAAATGGTTCTACTAACCCTGAGTATTTAAGAACGAACCTGCGAAAAAAATTGCAAATCCCAAGGTATGTTTTCAAGTGTTTTACATTCTGTGGTATTTCTGCATTAAGTATCCTATTAACCCTACTTTCCTCTGGTGTCACACCCCTACTTGACACTTTATGACCTAAAATGTCACTTCTGTCTGACAGAATGACGACTTGGACAGTTTCAGAGTGAACCCTGCCTGATCTAACTTTTGAAATACACTGTCTAAATGACGTAGATGCTCCTCAAAACTGCGTGAACTGATTACCATATCATCGATGTAAATAGTTACAAACTCTCCCGTGTCAACTCCTAATGCGATGTTTAAAGCCCTAATTAAAGCTGCTGAGCTACTTTTTAACCCATACGGTACCCTGCTATACTGATAAAGGTTATATTTATGACTAAAAGCTGTAAATGGTCTATCTTCGTACATAAGTGGCACTTGCCAAAAACTGGAACTCAAATCTACACAAGTGAAATACTTCTTCCCCTCAAATGTTTGCATCAACTCTTCAATGGACATGGACTTCAGTTGATCTGAACTAATTCTACTGTTAACTAAACGAGCGTCTAAACAAATACGAACTGTGCCGTCGGCCTTCGGTACTGTAATTAAAGGATTAACATATTGACTGTTTGAGTACTCTATAATGCCATCTTCAAGCATCTGGTTAATTTGTGCCTCTACTGCACCCTGATAAGCGAAAGGTATAGGATATCTATGTCCTGTGAATACTGATCTATCAATAACGTTCAATGAATGTGTATAGCAATTGGCCATGCCAATGCGATCCTCAAAAACTCTCCTATTATACAATAACACATCATAGAGCAGAACACACTGGTCTCCCTCTATATGCCCTTGAAATGCAGCATCACGTAACGAGTCTTCTAGACTACCGTTCGTAATCAAACTGCCCACAAAAATTTGAGTATCCCGCTCTTCGGCTGGCGATATCTCACTTAAAGAACAAATCACTCCTACAACACTACTCCCCTGAACATTGTCGTTGAACGCTACCTCTACTTCAGAATTATTCCATTTAAATTTCAAACTACCTACATCATAACATAAGTTACCAGACACTCTACTTAGCCCTTCTGAACCCAAAATAACACTGAAAACTAAGTTTGGAATTACAAGACAAATCTGCTTTTCGATATGATTATTAATTTTAATGTCCACTAAAACTTGCTTAGAAATTACTTTAGACCTCTTCCCTACAGCTGTGATAACAAAAGTGCTTTTAATTGGTATCTCCTCAAAATTTACACCAGTTCCTTTCATTTTATCGTAATATGTACTACTTATGCAGCTCTTCATACAACCACTATCAATTAAAACATCGGTGTGCGCCTCGGACACGTTAGGTTTAATAATGGGGCTTTTACTAGCCACCTCCTGGATAATACATTCATCATTTAATTCATGCAACAATTCATTTCTTAAATTTAGGTCGTAGTGTTCCGGTATAATTGTATGGACAGGGCATGCTACTGACTGAGATTCTGACCTTACTTCGCAGCTGGCTGTAGTACTACTAACTACGGCACTGGTCTGGTTGTTCTGGGCTGTGTTGTCATTGTTTGGCTGTATATTACTACCACTAGGCTGTCCTCTTCCTTGACCCCTATCCTGGATGTAATTATTGTCATTATAATTTCTCCCATTGATTTCCCCTGAAATCATTATTTCTCCCTTGATTTCCCCTGAAATCATTGTTTCTCCCTTGATTCCCCCTGAAATCATTATTCCTCCCCTGATATTGATTACCATAGCCATTTCCTCTATTCTGATTTAGCTGATTATTATTATTATTTCTGTTTTGACCGTTGGCCCCTTCGCCACCGTTCCCTTGAACTTCCTGATGCCTGGCTTCATTAGGCCTATTATTATTATTACCCTGGTTCCTATTGAAATTGTCCTCATAACCCCCTCTCCCTAGTGCATCAAATGTGCTTAACAAATTTTCTACTTGTGATATAGTCTTTACATTCTGGATACAAGCAGCCTCCTTAATCCTATAGGGAAAGTGCCTAAGTAGCAACCTCACCACATCACTTTCCTCCTTCAATCCATCCAGATATTTACACACTAATACCTGTCCTAAAAAGTATTCGGTCATGGTGGAGCTTCCTTTAGGGTTATATATACCACACACTACTCCCTCACGATGCTGCGACTGAATAACCTCATTCCAGAACTTTTCACAGAATTTCATTTTAAAATCATTAATATCAGTAAACTTGTCTCTATAGACAGCAAACCGATTCCTCGTTTCCCCCGCAAACACTTGTTCTAAAATTTCAACTACCTGGCACCACTTAATAGTACCATCTTCCAATCTCTCCCCAAATTTATTTTCTATAGAATTCATGAACTCCATTGGGCACCCTTGTCGATTGCTGAACTTACCCAGTTCTACCTCCCTGTGTGTGCTATTCACAAAAACTGGCCTATTCTGACTATTTTCTTGCCTCCTCCTAGCTTTTAATTTTAATTTTAATTCTAATTCTGCGATTTTCTCCTTCGCCTTCCTTTCAATACTGTTTACTGTTAATTTAATGTTTCCTTCTGATTCTTCTACTTTATCATATAGCTTTGCTTGTTTCTCCTCAATCTTGCTAATGCTCTCTCTATTACTCTCTCTTAAATCATTTACTTCTGCAACTATTTGCGAGTGAACTTTCTCAATTCTATCCCCCAGCTGTTCCATAACGTCTTTAGTTGATACTTGAATCTTGTCAATTCCCCCCCCCCCCCCATTTCTTTTTAACCTGCAGTATTTCTAATTTAACTAATTCCTTTAAATTTTCCGCCTGTGTGCTGATTCTACTTTCCAACTCCTCCTGTACTTTTCCTAATTTCCTGTCTACATCTGCAATGATCTCTTTAACCTTCTCTTCCATTACTCCTCTGATTTCTCCTCTAATCTGTTCCATTTTCACACTAATCTCCTTGTTGTTCTTATCTAATTTTGCATTATTCTGTTCTAATTTTTTATTAAAACTTCTGTACTTTCTTTATTTTCCCTACTGTTTTGTTCTAATTTTGCATTATTCTGTTCTAATTTTGCATTATTCTGTTCTAATTTTGCATGTAAAGCTTCTGTACTTTCTTTATTTTCCCTTCTGTTTTGTTCTAATTTTGCATTATTCTGTTCTAATTTTGCATTTAAAGCTTCTGTACTTTCTTTATTTTCCCTAATGTTTTGTTCTAATTTTTTATTTAGAGCTTCTGTACTTTCTTTATTTTCCCTACTGTTTTGTTCTAATTTATTTATATTTTATATTTATAGGGTACAGAAAGTCCCAGTGAGCTGGTAGCTCAAGGGGGGACTGCCCTTTACAAATATGGCTTAGCAACTTATACTAGAATATATTAAGGTGGTAGGATCATTTATTCAGTCTTTATGGGTTAATCTATATTCTTCAACATATAGTTTCAGGAAGTACCTGCGTGCTTCCTTTTTGAATTTGTTTAAGTTTACAATTTGTCTCAGTTTAGGAGGTGAGTTGTTATAAGATGTGCTGGCTGAATAGGAAATACTTTTAATACCATATCTAGTTGTGTTTGTTGACTCCATGTATAACTGGTTTGCTGATCTTGTGTTATGGGTATGAATGTCTTTCCTGCATTGAAGTTCAGTATTAAGATTAATAAGACCTTGTTTATATTTGAACATAAATAAAGCTTCAGAGAATTTGAGCTGGCTTCGTAATGGCAATATGTTTGTCTCCTGAAATACTTGTACAGTTGGTTTCCTAAAATCGTAACCATACGTGATTTTAATTGCTCTTTTTTGGAGAACTTCGAGCTCATTTACTGATTCCTGTGCACATTTACCTCATATTATGTTCATGTACATAAGGTGAGAATGAATAAGAGAGGCATATATGCTCCTTAAATGTTGATTGCTTATTCCATACTCCCTTAATCTTTTTAGAACACCAATTACACTAACAATTTTCTTTTTCACATTTATGACATGTTCATTCCAACTTAAGTTATTGTCCAAAGTTAGGCCTAAATATGTGTATTGTTTCACCCGTTCGATGGGTACATTACCAATTTTAACTATGTTGCAAGTGCTTGGACTGTAAGCTGGTTTGTGAAATAGCATGTATTTTGTTTTTGAACTACTAATGATTAATTTACTTTTTGAAAGCCATGTTGTTAGTATATTTAGATCCTTTTGCATATTCTGCATAATCGTTTGTTCACAGGCGCTCTCGTAAAGTAGAAGTATATCATCTGCAAATAGAAATATCATCATCATCATCATTTATTGAACAATTAATTCCAACGAGCCAGAGGCTCTTACATAGGAATTGTACAATACAAATTTATTGGCGTCTACTACAATTTTATATACATATATACCTTACATACACATTTGCTGCGTGATTAAGTTAATTTTCGGCAATGATACTTGACCTAACACTGTAATTAGCTTACCAAAAGAATATGTACAATGTAAATAACATAATAAAAGTAAAATAATAATTAAAAATTATTTACAAATCACTCTTTCACCGAAAAGCTAAAAAGAAGACCACTGGAAAAAAATATGGATGGAGGAACGTAAGAAGGGGCATAGCGAGTTCATGAGGAGATTTTGGGAGGAGAGGAAGAGGAAAGCTCCATCAACCCGAGTCAACAAGTTCAAGCGCGCTCCCTAAGTGGGCAAAACGAAGAAAAAAGAAGAATTAAATAATAATTAAAATAATAAGTTTATCAATGCAGAGTGAAATGAGACATGATGATTCACTAAATTTGGCTACCTACTTTATTAGGTACCGATTCCAAAGTAGTCTCTTTAATTTAAATTTGAAAGTCGACAGATTGGAAATTGATTTTAAATCGCTTGGAAGATGGTTGTAAGACTGAATGGCTGAGAACTTAAAGCTACAGTTACCAAATTTATACGAGCGGATTTGAAAGTGAGCGAAGTCATCTGCTTGTCGCGTGTTATAAGTATGAATGTCTGAATTTAGGGTGTAGTCACTGTTATGCAGCACATTGTTTTACCAGTAAACTCTAAATAACCTATATCATTAATAAAAATCAGGAACAGCAATGGTCCGAGCACTGTCCCTTGTGGGACTCCGCATTTAACATCAGAAATGGACCCTTTAGTTTTATTAATATTAACATACTGCTTCCTGTTAGACAGGTAGTTTTTAAACCACTCAAAGGCTGTTCCTCTAATTCCTGCATTTGATAGTTTACTTAGCAACAAGGTATGGTTAACAGTGTCAAACGCCTTAGCAAGATCTATAAAAAGTCCTGCTGCTATCTTATTGTTATCTAATGCTTTATGTATAAGTGACACTACGTCAAATGCTACTGAATCAGTGCTATGTTTGGGAAGGAAGCCGTACTGATATTTGAAGAAAAAATTGTTTTTTGTTAGGAAATTCAGGACTTGTTTTTTGATTACTATTTCCAGTACTTTTACAAGTGAGGATAATATACACAACGGTCTGTAATTACTGGGGTTAGATACATCACCTTTTTTAAATATTGGTACCACTCTTGCCAGGGGCGGATTTAGGGGGTATTTCAGGGGGGGGGGGGCGGTTAATGATTTTTAATCAGGTTGCCTATGTTCCGGGGGCTACATCAGAACAATTTGTAGGAGGTCTCCACGAAGGCAGTACCATTTTTAGTAGACCGTCATCATCTCTGCAGATAGCAGTTTCGCTTGTTATTTTAGTTATTACTATTTTAAGCCTATTTTCAATTTTGAAAAAATAGGCTTATGAGATCACCTTTTGTCCGTGTGTGTGTGCGTGTGTGTGTGTGTGTGTGTGTGTGTGTGCGTGTGTGTGTGATTCGTGTGTGTGTCCCCCCCCTAATAAAATCGAAACGGCTGGAGCGATTTCAATGAAACTCGGGAAGTTCATAGCCCTATTCCCGGCGACCTCGACCGTGCCCTTCAAATTTTGTTACGTCTCTCCAATCCAACATGGCGGCTGTGCGAAATATTTCACTAGCATTCAATATCTCCAAAACTATTACCGATATCGCCCTGAAATTGTGTACGGTGATAAAGGGCACTACTAGAAGTTCACCTATGAGACTTTCAAAAACCTGGAGACTACAAAACCAACATGGCGGCCAAGCGAAGTTGAGACATTTAAATAGACTTTTCTCGCGATTTAACTATCTAAATGTAATGAAACTTGGTACAGAAAATGTTTATACACATTGTAATGCACTGGAGTCTAATTTAGTTCAATTGTTTACATAAGCTCAAAATGGCGGCTGTACGAAATATTTCACTGACATTTTATATCTCCGAAACTATTACAGATATCACCCTGCAATTTTTTACGGTGATAGAGGGTACTGATACAGGTATACCTATGCATATTTCATAAACCTGTAAAGTACGAAACGAACATGGCGACCAAGCGAATTTAAAATATTTTAATAGACTTTTCTCGTGATTTAACTCTCTGAGCGCAGTGAAATGTGGTACAGTAATTGATTTTGCAGATTGTAATGCACTGCCATCTAATTTAATTCAATTGCTCAAATAACCTCAAGATGGCGGCTGTGCGAAATTTTAAAATTAAGTTTTAATTTCTTGTGTCGTAATCATGCGATCGAAGTGAAAGTTTGAATAATGAACCTAGGCAATAATTGTCCTTGAATGGTACATAACTCTATGGCCTATACACATAACACTCCTAAATGGTGAGCTCCCGAAATATGTAGACGGTTCTCAATATCTATGAATCTTTTACAGCAACCAAACTGCATTTTTTTATGTTCATGGAGACTATGAACATATGTTCACCTATAGGACTTTCAGGAACCTGGTGAGCACAAATCCAACATGGCGGCGACGCGAAGTATAAATATTTAAATGGACGTTTCTCGCGAATTAACTATCCGAGTGTCGTGAAACGTTGCACGTTAAATGCTTATACAAATGTTGATCCACTGGCATCTAATTTATTTCAATGGTTTGCATTATCACAAGATGGCTGCTGTGCGTAATTTTAAAATCTCGTTTTTACTTCTTGTTGTCTAATCATGCGATTGAAGTTTGAATACCACACGTACACAATAATCTTAATGTAATAGTACAAAGATAAAAATCCAACCTGGCGACCATCTGAAATATTTAGACGGTTCTCAATATCAACGAATCTGTTACAGCAATTAAACTGAAATTTTGTATGTTGATAGAGGCAATTAACATGAGTAGGATATATGAAAATAGGCTGTATAGTTCTTCACGGAACTACTTGTTTTTGTATTTTATCACCACGTACCTTAGTCAATATAAAGTAATAGTTTTGCTAGTAATCGAGACTACTGGAAAGATATGCACCGGTACTTTTATTTCATATTTCATTACGATTTTTTACTGGCACTGATCCTTTTGTTTTTCTTTTAAAAGAAGGTAACGATCCAATAAGCTTCTAAACATCATAAAATGCTTTCAACGAAAAAACTAACCAACGACAAAAACAGGTCTTGGGAATGAACTTTAATCAAAAGCACATCTCATGAAAAAATATTTATTGCCTCACAATTCCCAATGGTCTCACATTAGGCTCCTTCCCTGCCGTAACACTACAACAGAAGTTTTAGCTTTCGGGCTTTCTTGGAAGCAAAACGGTTAATGATTCTATCGTAGTCTAATTTAATGTCTCGATGTACATACATTAAAGTTAGGCCGTTCAGTCTTTCCTCGCCGCATCTTGACCTATTCTCAGTTTTTTCTAACTTCAGAACAGAAAATGATCTTTCCCCGGTCGCAATACTGACAGGAAAATTAATAAGAATATGAATCATTGTTCTGATGGTAGGGAAAACTTGTGGATGGCAAGCTGTGTAGACCTCCACCGCCTTTGAAGGGATTGGGCGTCCAGCTTCGCTCTCTCTTCTCCATTTCGCCGCCCAAAGGGATGTCTCGGCATGCATCTTCGCCCGGAGTTCCGACTGCGATTTTTGAAGTAGAGGAGCGTAGCGCTCGGAAAGGATGCTGATGTCCTCCTCAGTGCAGTGGATTTGACGATCCATGTTCAATCCTGGGTCTACGACGCGGGGAAGAAAAACGTTCAGCTGATATGCGTTTAAGACGTCGTCTGTGAAACGCGTTGAGAGGTCTTCCAAGATCCAGTCAAGAAGAGGACTGTAGATGTTCCTTCTGTAGTACTCTTCGGGCGAGTCAGCCGGCGCGTTAGCCCTGTTCTTTTGCTTCTGGACAAGACGCGGCAGGTCGATAGCGGCGCCTTGCTCACGCGCAAGCTTGCTGGCGTTGTCGAAGACCGACGAAAATTCTTGTTTGACGTTTGACCGCTTTTCTTTGAAGATTTGGATCGTATTCCGAGTGGTTTCGGAGGCGGTTTGGACGTCCAGATTTTCGCTTTGGAACAGACGGCTGAGAGGTTCCGTCCGAGTCAGCACTTCTGCTATGCAGCACAGTGTGACGATGAATTGCCCACTAGTGATGCTGGCCAGCAATTTTTCGGCTTTGTGCGCTGACTGATTTTCATCCCATTGAGAAACGATTCCCAACGCGTTCACAATGTCGTCCAATTGGTCCAGGAACTTCAAAACTGTGTCGTGCCGTTCAACCCAACGCGTATCGCACAGCGCGACAAGCTGGCCTTTGATAGTCTTCTTCAACACAAAATTACGCTTCGAGGACGCTGTGAAGAAATTCGTCACCTCTTCCACAGTTCCAAATGCATTTTTAACTGCTTGCACTTTGGACGATTTCGAAAGCGTCAGATTGAGCTGGTGGTTGTAACAGGGCACCTGAACAGCATGAACTGCAGTCTTCTGCAGCTCTTGTACTGCCCCTACAGCTTCCAATATGTTCACCGAACATCCGTCAGTTCCGATGCCAACACAGCTTTTGGGGTCTAGTTTGAAGTCATCAATCTTCTTGGCAACGATGCCTCCCAGCTTTACCCCAGTCAGTTTTGGTTCAACAGCAGACTCTGCCGCTGCTTGAGGATTCTCATCGTCGTCTTCACTAGGGAAATCACCTTCTTCTTCACTTCCTTGAGTATCTTTCTCTTTCTCTTCCGCCGCAGATTTGCGAGCATCTAGGAAGCCCACAAAATCCTCCCTGATTTCGTTCCTCCAGAGATACCGCAAGAACAAAGTCAGCTGAGAGATGTGCGCTACATCTGTTGTCTCGTCAAATCCAAC
This sequence comes from Meconema thalassinum, assembly GCA_946902985.2. NCBI lineage: Eukaryota > Metazoa > Arthropoda > Insecta > Orthoptera > Tettigoniidae > Meconema > Meconema thalassinum. The sequence goes on along the minus strand of OX336392.1, from coordinate 13,005,632 downwards.
AGAATAAAATCGGGCTTCTTGAACGCGGCTTATGATCTGCTCGCGAATGTTCTCCCCGCACAGCTCAATTAATTCGTTCTGGATCGTTTTACTAGTGAAAAGGCTTCTGGGTCCCGCCGTTGCAAGATGTTTGGCCAGTTTGACGTCTCCAACTTTCATCCGGAACCGAAGCAGAGCCCGGAAATTGCCGTCGTTTTGTGAAGACTCCTCTTGAGCAATTGGGCCGTCATCACGATGACCTCGGTAGGCGATATTTTGTCGGCCTAGAAACTCGATGTTCATCAAGATGAGAGCAAGTCTTGCTCTTTTTTCTTGGATCTTTACCAAGCGGAAGCTATCCATTTGGTTGGGAAGCTGCTCTTGCGGATTTTTTTGCTTGAGCAAAAAGTCTTCAGCACACAAGGCAGCTTCTTCGTGGTACTTCGTCGCCTCATGCTTCTGTAGGTCACCGTCTTTCCCAAGGAGCTTGGCGAACTTCATCAGAGGTTCCTTGACCAGGGTCTTCAACAGAATCGTTCTTCCTTGGCCACCGGTAGACTTCGCAAAAAAAGGGCAGAACAAACAGAAGAGTCCTCTACGTGATGGAGAGAGAACGACCCAGGGAAACTTCTGTAAGTGCTGCAGGTGAAGGTGTCGTTTCTCTTCGCTTCCGCCCTTGGTGTGAACGGAGAAAGGAAAACAATTACTCGCGTTTGGTTGCCAGTGACTCGTCAAAAGGGTAGAAAGTGTTCCGTCATCAGGCCTGTTTTTTCCTGAACCTATATACAAGCCGACGTCGTTTCCAAGATTGTCACAGGCAGCAGCATCTCGACAGGAATCCTTTGACGGATGTGAAATCAGTTGCTCCGTTGGAAGTGAAAGTGAGGGTCCGGGCATAGGTTGTTTGCTCTTGTTATTGCCACCACCATCGCCGACTCCAGCATCTCCGCCGTCACCGAGCCCTCTGCCGTCAGCGACGTTTCCAGCGCGTACGTCGCCGCCGAGCCCGACATTGCCACCAACAATTTCAGCACCACCGTCGACGCCGCAATCACTACCGGTACCCAGTCCAGCTCTGCAACCCTCAGCATCATTACTAGCGCCTCCGTTTTCACAGTCATTTCCTCTGTCATCACCATCACCACGATGATCGGAACTGAAAGCACCCTCAGAGTCAACTTCGGGACGGGACGGGGATGAGTGCTCAGGGATTTGTACCACTTTTTTAGGGGCACCGAAATAATTTCTCAAATCTCCACAGCTGTCGCTTTTCCTTTTCCTTCCCCCACTTTCGCGATTAGCCTGAAAGGAATCAAACAAAAAAGATAAATTACTACTGCTCTAAAGAAATTTATCTTTTGAAAAATTCGCTTGTCAAATGTCAACGTCAATGTCTGTATCGTACAAAGAAAACATTGCACGTAGCCAAGTTAGAACAGAAACCGAACGGTGGGTTAAAATAAAAATGCAGGCAATGCTAAGAAGGCGCTTCTTTGATCACAAAAGTATTTCAGATAGGCCCTCCGCAAAACCCAATCTAGATACTAATCAAGGGACCGAGGCATTTTCGTGTCTAAAGCGGTTTTGCATTTTATTTTTGATCAGTCCGTAAGAGGTATTCCTCTATCTCGCGAATTTTAGTTAGTCTAAGATTTTTAAACCGGAACCTCAACTTTGTCCTTTTTAATTTTTTTTTAATTGCCGATTAAAATTAAACTAGTACTTCACTAGGATAAGTATAAGTATTTCAAGACAAAATAATTGGACTTCTATGAAGGACTTTGGATGATTTTCATTTGAAGTGGGTTACTTGTAACGCGAGGCGAACTATTGTCTTGTGTTTTCAGAAACTCACAGCATCCTCTTTCCGCCAATATCATAATATCCGTGCAGTAAGTTGAGTTTACATTTACGTTGATAGGTTTGTAATGTAATTTAGCGTCGGTCAATTATATTTATTCCGCGTGCCCCATCACATTGTGCTCAGGTTTGTGTGTAGCCTACTTAGGAATAGAGAAACCAAATATAGGTTGCTTCATTTCACTGCTCCACAAGCTGGCACCAGTAACTCCTCATTCTATTAATATTTTACTCGATATTATACCCTAACTCATATCTTATAATGTCAAGCGTCATTGTCGAATACGTTTGTTGTTAACTTCTTCTTCTCCTGACTGTGCGTCTGGAGGTGTTCTGAAATTACCTCATTTCATGTGTTTCATGTGTAATAAATGGAAAGCACTATATTTTCCGTCCTTTCAGACGCACAGGACACACAAAACCTACGAGCGAATAAAATATATAAAAAAACGCGCGAATGCTCACACTTATACATACTTAGTCACTTAATAATTTAAATTTTATACATAAATTCTATTCAATAAGGCGTGAATAACGCACGTTCTGTACATTTATGGTTGCCGATTCTGCACGGGTTAAAATGTAAAATACATTTTGCAACATAGTGAGTTTGAACGATTCTATGTTTAGAGCTTTGGTTTACTCCTTCAGGTGGGAGGGACGATAAAGGGGGGTTTGGGTATTTCCGTCTACAAAAAATCACAACACAGCACACCACGACTACCTCACTTACCATAATGGTTCTAATGCCTTCGAGAATCCGCACAAAAATATCAGCGAACGCACTTGCCAACACTATCGTAAGAACGCGCACCGCGCACTGACTGTTGACTGAGACTGACCACCAAACGCTTGGACACTTCGAAAGCGAAGCTCGGCTCGGCTTGGTTCCAGCGCAGACTTGTCAGTACAGGCGCAGGCTCGACTCGCCACGGATAGGCTATTTTCTTTTCTCTTTTCTTTCCCTTCCTTTTTCTCTTTTTTACCTTTTTTTTCTTTCTTTCTTTTCTCTCCTCTTTCTCCCCTTTTCTCCGCCTTATCTGAAGTCAGGGGGGGGGCGGTCGCCCCCCCCGCCCCCCCCTAAATCCGCCCCTGACTCTTGCTAGTTTACATTTATCTGGTATTACTCCTGTTTGCAGTGACAAGTTAATTATATCAGCAAGCAATGGAGCCAGATGATTGGCACATCTCTTAAGGAGTATGTTATTTATTCCATCATCTGTGTAATTCTTTTTATTCGCAAGGTTTCGAATGATTTGTTTAACTTCCGTCACATTTGTTGGTTTTATGAATAGTGAGTTACAGATCGTCTGGTTCGATTGCAAATTTGCGATCATTGGAGTATCTTTAACCAAGTTTTCTACAACATTTATGAAATACATGTTAAATGCTTTACATATATCTTGGCTAGAGGTGTATTGTATGTTTTCATATTCAATTTCAACAATGTTTCGTGTATTATGAGGTTTGCCAAGTATTTGATTTACTGCCTTCCACATTCCTTTTATCGTATTCCCTTCTCTAATTACATTATTGTAGTATAACTTTTTCAGCTCTCTTTTCATTCTAGTCACATCCCTACTGCATCTTGTGTACTCTTTAATGGTTTCAGTTGAAGGGTTTTTAGTTTTAGTTTTTGCATACAAATTATTTTTTCTTTTTACCGCTTCCAGAAACTCCTGTGTTACCCATGGTTTGTGTGTACCTTTTACCTGTGGTTTTTGCTTAATATTTATACTAGCTGTCCTAAGTCCATCACTAATGAAATCGCATAGCTGATTATATGCTTCGTTGACGTCAGTAGTTAGATTTGGAAATTAATTTTTTGAAAAGAAATTGTTCAGTTTGGCATAACTTATTTTCGTAAATGTTTCTATATTGGAACGATTATTGGATTGCGTACTCACTTCTGGTTGTGATGAAATGTCTAGAATTAAAATATTATGATCACTAAGGTCACACATAACATTATACAAATAGAAATTATCATTATTGGCAAAGTTAGAATGTATATGGTCAATTAAAGTTGAAGAAGTAGGTGTTATTCTTGTTGGCAGTTTTGTATTGCATGGATAAAAACTAAAGCAATTCAGTAAAGACGAATAGGCCCTGTAAATAATGCTGTCTTTTAGAAAATCTACATTATCGTCTCCGATAAGTAGTGTGTTTGATTTGTTAGTATTGCAAAGTAGGTGTTCAAGGTCAAGCATAAATTCGTTTGCATTACTCTCCCTTGGATTATAGTAAAGCCCGTATCACACGACACTCGCTAGCATGGAAGCTGCTACCAGTACGGGTATACACGCTGGTATAGCCACGTCTAGCACCGTGTGATTTCTACCTTCTATGCTAGATTCTGCCTTCTATGACAGCCTTCATGGCAACTCAGTAACTGGTCCGGTACTATTTTCGCTGGAAGATTGTATGGGGGGTTCAGCACCTGAGCCAATCAGAATGCCCTTGCAGAGATCCTAGCGGTTGCATCTCCAAGTAATCTTGGTTAATCGTTTTCTCGAAAGCAACGTATTTCTACACAAGATGTCACGACCTTGGGCAAATGAGGTTATTTCTTCGCTTATTGAAATGTACGTAAGTAATCCATGTCTTTATAACACTAAACTGCCGTTGTATCATAACAAAATTATGCGCCAAGATGCCCTAGAAAAATAGCACAAGAAATCAGGTAGAAATAGTGCTATTCATTGCTACAAAAATTGTTCAGTTATGTCTGTTAATAATTGCAAAACACAATATTATTAAAAGGTAGGATTTTTAGGCTCCTTTGATTTTTTATTTTTGCATGGAATGATAACGGCATTAACAAGAATAAACCGTTTTTTTAGTTTAAAATTTCCTACAAAATGTATATCTATGGATAAAATAGAGAGATTTTTCTAACCCAATACATTACTGTACAACACTTCGTCTTTAAATTTTATTGTTTTATGCCAGATATTTGTAATATCTCCATTAATTGACCTATTTGGAAACTAGTTAAAGAAAGAAGCTGCCTTTAAAGCACAGACGTTTTACCCAATTCACTTTGTTGGTATTATAATGCTACCGATGCTGTATATAATGTGGCAGTTTAAACCGGTCAATATGCACAGAGCTTCTGGTTCTGGTTGTCTGCATATTGCCAATTATTAGTGTAGCGGCACCGAGAATCAATCTCCTACGTTCCTCCATATTTGAACAGATGTTTCTGCTATGGAACCTTCCATGTGCTCAGGTACATTTATTTAACGTGTGATACATTTCAGCCACACAAGGAGGCATGCCGGCGAGCATGGAAGGAAACTTATGCCAGGTGATGGCAGCTGTCGTAGCAGCTTCCATGCTAGCGAGTGTCGTGTGATACGGGCTTAAGCAATAACATTATATCTTCTGTGTTTCTGAAATATTTCGATTTGTAGTATACTGTGATAACTGTTAATGGTGTTAATAACTTTGGTCGCCCATTTTCTAGATATATAAATTGACAGACCTCCTCCAGTACCGATTCGTGTTACATGGTGTGAGTCAAAGCTGGGAATGTTATAATAGTGTGTTTCTTGGTCTGACAACCAATTTTCTGTTATGACTATTAAATCTATTTCTAAAATCTCGTCAATAAGGAGCATAATATCCTCGAACTTATTCCGAATACTTCGTGCATTGATGTAGATACATTTAAATTTTGAATTCAAGATCTGATTTTTAGTCTGTAAATTATTGGCAACACCAGCTATCTGATATGACATCTAGCGGTAAAAATGAGAAACTTACCAAGTAGGGTACATTTGTCACGTGGTGACTGTTTGTATATGGTTTCTTGTATTCGTAAGCAGATCGTGGTAAATTCTTCGTGTCTTTATACATAAGTAATAACTTAAGTACTCGTTGATAGAGTGTAAAATGAGTAAAAGCTTGACCTAATTAAAGCAAGGCGTAATGTACAGCGACTGTCCTCATCGGATGTTAGTGGATGCACAGGAGGAGAAACTGTTTATGTAAATGAACACTTAATTCCTAAAGCTAAAGGCCTTCTCAAAAGAGCAAAGGACCTAAGGCAGAAAGGTTACAAATTTGTTTGGTCAAGGGAAGGGAAAGTCTTTATAAGGAAGGATGAGTTATCCCCAATTACTCACGTAAAAAGTATTGAGGATATTCTCACTTTGGAAACCTTGTAATTCACATCATTTCTATGGAAGTTGTAGAAAAACAGGTAGATAACTTAAAAGAACTAAAAGGAATTACTTACGGATTTAGAATTTTATATTCAAACTGTCAGAGTATCAGGAATAAATGGAGTCAGTTCAACAGCCTTATTATAACCGAAGCAAATTTCCCGGATATTATAGTATTGACTGAAACATGGTTATGTCTCGAAGAGGAGAAATATTTCAATGTAAATGGATATGACGGTTACTTTTGTTCAAGAGTTAATACTAGAGGGGGAGGGATAGCTATTTTCATCAAAAGGCCTCTTAAGGCAAATATAGTGATGCCTATTAATGATACTAAAACACCCTACAATCTATTGCTTGTTGAGGTAATCGGTATTAGTAAGGATTTCCAAATTTTAGCTTGCTACAACCCGAATGTGAAGCAATTCCTGTGTCCCCCGAGCTTTAATAGTCAACCCCTGGCACTATACAACAAATGAGGGTCTAAGGCCGACCAAGCGACCGCTGACCAGCCATGTGGCCTGCAGATATTGGGGTGACGCGTAATCAGCGCATCGGGTCCTCTCGGCCGTTAATCTTGGTTTTCGTGATCGGGGCGCTGCCTCACTCAATTGTCCTCACGAGGCTGAGTGCACCCCGTTCCAACCCTCACGTCAGTTTTAAAATCCGTGACGGAGCCGGAAATCGAACCCGAGGCAGGCGCGCTACCCCAACACCACGGGGCTGGTCCCCGAGCTTTAATACAAGTTAAACTCATCCCTTCGCCTTACCAAGCAGCAAATAATATCTAGAGTCTATGGTACAGTGAGCAAACTCAAATATAGCTTTTAAACGTAACAGCGCCATGACTCGAACTGCTCAAAAACAAATACCAGCAGACAACCAATGCTTGATAATATGCAATTGACACATAAAATCCAGTGGAACACACAAATTTGATCACGTGTATCGCACAGTTATACATATATACAATTAAAAATAACACTGTCGTTATTTTAGGGACCACATTTACTGATTATAACCGAAAAATAAAATGTGTTCCATATCAAACGCGTGTTAATGAGTATTTTTACCCTACTTATCCAGACCGACCGCAGCGCCCCAAGTGTTAGTTTGAGTTGCCAATAGTTTTCTATAGAATCACAATGAATTTCGACAGAGCTTAATGTTTCGTTGTGTTTATAGTCGTCTCCGTCCATTGAATATATATATGCAACTTTTGGTGTGGGATACCTGCAGCACATATTGTCCGTATTTTTTTCTCGAGGTGGGCGATCTTCGCTTCACCGCCGATGAGTGTGCTTGGACCATCTCGAGCTTCCCGAACATAAATCTTGCAGTCTCTTGTCCAGGTTCCAAATATGTTCCCATTCTGCTTCAGGATCCGGCATTTTCTTGCAATATAGTCGTTCCTGGGTGATAGGTGGTCATTTATAAAAATATTGCGTGATGGGAAATTCAGTCCAATGTCCTGGGTTGTTAGAACTCTCTTCTGAATTCTCGCATTCACTATTTCATCCTTCTTCCACCTGTTGGTGAATTTCACCACGATTCGCCCCACGTCTCCGCCTCTCGCCGGCAAACGATGGGCGACATCGATGTCACGGAGTCCCAACTCAACCCCCAATGCCCTGGAAGCTTGGATCACTAGGTCGTACACATTTTCCCTCGGCATTCCTGGAATTCCACTAAATAGCAAATTATTCCTACGTGTGTACTGTTTAAGGTCTTCTGACCCATCTAACGCTTGCTTTGTATCACTGCTGATACTTGCCACCGACTTTTCCAATTCTAGTGTACTTTTTTGTATCTCATTTGTGAGGTTTTTGAAATCTTCAAATTGTTCATTAATGAATTCCGTGACTTGCTTGATTATTTTCAAATCCTTCATGAAAGTGTTCCTTAGTTCATTTACTGATAACTGAATCTTTTCTGTCACCTCCTTCACCAAGTCACATTCACTGAACTTGAGTGGAGGGTGACAATCCTCGCGATTGCATTTCCACACCTTTTGCGGATCACTTTTTACAGACTCGTAGGCTTTCTTTGAAAGTCTTGTGCATTCCTTGTGGAAATTACGCCCACAATCCCCTTCACAACTAACGAATTCTTCGCAATTTTTCACTTTTTTCCCGCACGGAGAACAAACATTACTAGCCATAGCCGCCATCTTAACTGCTAATTTTGCATTCAAGGCATCACTACTAACTTTATTCTGATACTTGAACTCGAGAAGTAACGTTTTTAATTCTGGTTGGCCGCCTACACTCCCTGTTTCAGTATCGGGATTTACCTCCTCTACCCCGGTACTACCATCACTCGACATACTGCTCGTATCTTCACTCTCCATTGAACTCTCTACGTAACCTCATCAGTCTTTCTTTCTCATCCCCCATAATGATATACACTGATAAAGACAAATAACCCCCAAAATACCGGCACAGAAATATGTCTCCTTCTCCTTCCTCAAATGTTCCTGGGTTTTCCGCCCAACGTTGTCGGCGACAATTGTAACGTTTTCGCTTAGCCCACACGTTGCGCGACAATCGAGTGGGCCAAAGGCCAAAATCAAAGAATAATTATATAACGCACGGAGAATGTACTAGGGAGTATCTTAGGCCTGATATATATCCTCTTTGGTCCACACCGGTCCACACTCTGTTATTATATGCTCCTTGAGTTCGTTTTTGGTTGTGTTTATGCTGAGTTGGTAAACATCAAACATTAATGAAAAACTCTTTTAATACGCCTCTTTGTCGGATTTTATTTACTTTTTAAAGTAATTTTTGCAGCAGCATCCTAAACAGAGAGACGACTCTGCGAAGGTTCCACTTTGATCCATTGCACGTATTGTAAGTTTGAGAAACCAGGTGGCAACATTGAAGTCACGTTGAAAAACTAGATTCTTTTGTGTTATCCCTTGTTGATGGTAGTTAATTTTTCCTTTCAGTGTGCATGAACGGGTGCGGGCAATTTTATTTTGTTTATTTTTCCTGTGCTCGAAATGTTGTCACTGGCGAAGATGTCACATTATTCTTGACCTGCTGGCCTATTTCCATTTCTTTAATGGTTGTTTCATCTTACCTAAATTTTAAGTATAGCTTGCAATAAATAGGCATAAGGGGGTATTTATGTCATCTTGGAAGGTTATTGAACTTGAACTGGAGTTGCTAGAGTGGAGTAAGGTATGACTTACAACCTATGTGCTCAGCCGGCGCCCCTTATCACTACACATTGAGAAGGAAAGGAAGGAAGCTTGTAGTTTTTTGTGACCTAATCTCGCGGTCGAGTGCCATGGGATCTCCTTTTTTAATGTGGAATCCGAACCACAGGACATCACTTCGGCACATACCCCTTCCTCTCAAGTTTGGACTGGGGGCGTGGTGGCTCAGCGGCCTAGCTGTATGCCTCTCACCAAGGCGGTCCGGGTTCGATTCCCGGTCAATGCATGTGAGATTTTCAATGTGAAATTCCATGTCCTGTGGTTCGGATTCCACGTAAAAAGGAGGTCCCGTGGCTCATAATCACAAGATTCACGGTCACGTAAAACTACAATCTTCCTTTTTCAAGTTTGGACTAAACTCCGACTCTTTTCGGGTATCCAGATGTCGTCTACTGTACCTAGAATTTCCATTGATAATGATCCTTATTGCGTTGCAAACCATCTCGCATCATATTTTGCGGATATATCTAGTTCCGACCATTATGATCCTGTTTTCCTGGCTTTGAAGCGCGAGGCAGAACGCTCCCACCTCAGTTTTGCCTCCCGCACTTAAGAGGAGTACAACGTGCCCTTCCTGGAGAGTGGAACGCTGGACATTAGAACATGGCTTTCAGTTTTCAATCGCCAAGACCTCTGTTATCCATTTCTGCCAAAAGCGCACTCTCCATTTCAGTCCTGAGCTTTATTTAGGAAGAGTAGCTTTGCCTGTTGTTGCTACGTACCGTTTCCTTGAGCTCCTTTTCAATCAGAAATTCAACGTGAGAGCCACACTTGCGGTGTTTGAAAATTGCCTGTGTGAAGAAACTCAACATGTTGAGGTTTCTTAGCAACATATCGTAGGGGTAAGACTGTTAAAGTTTTATGTTTTTATAGTACAGGTGATATGGGACAATCAGCTGGTTTTCCATTTGCAATGAGTAAAAGAATTTATTGTTGAACAAATTACAATATGCAGTAATGCCAACATGTGTATTGAGTATCAATAAAGATTTTGTTGTTACCAACATAATTATTTCTTAACATCGCCCCGTAAGAACACAATCTTTGTCATAATTCAAACTATGAGAAGTTGTACAAACAATATTTGACTTAAACGACAATATGACTATATATTGGATAACACACTCGTTGATATTTCAACAATAAATTCTTTTACTCATTGCAAATGGCATACCAGCTGATTGTCCCATATCACCTGTACTATAAAAACATAAAACTTTAACAGGTTATGAGCCCAGGTGACTCTAAAATAAAAGTAAACGTGAAAACAGGTGACACTAAAAACATTTAAAAAGTAAAGTAAGTGAAGTGAAGTCCAAAAAAATGGCCACAAGACCCGAGGACGTAGCACATGTCGAGAAACTCAAGGGAGTCGACACATATCCTATGTGGGTGTTTGAATTAAAAATTCTGCTTGCCGCAAAAGAACTGATCAAGATTGTCGACGGGACAGACGTGTTGGTGACCAATCCACCCAGAAATCAAGCTTCAACAGACCAGTGGAAGACTCGAGATGCAAGAGCCCAATACTATATTGTCACATCCATTGACAAACAAGTTAGGCCACATATCCTAACCTGTACAACTTCTAAACAAATGCTTGATACTCTTCGTAACATATACCAGAGAGACTCGAGCCAACAAAAATGTTTGCTGCTACGAGACTTTTACAACTTCCAATTTGATGCGAAGAAGGACATGATGAGCAACATTAGTGATCTCCAAAACATCTCCTTCAAACTGAACTAACTCGACCAGAAAGTTGACGAGATTATGCTAATTACCAGGATCCTGTCCTGCCTGAAGAATATACCCATTTTAGCACAGCATGGGACTCTACTCCAGAGGCGTCCAGGACCATAGAGAACCTGTGTTCGAGGTTACAGATGGAAGAAAACAAGTTGACGCGCACTCCGACAGAAGAGCAAAATGTATCCTTTAAAGCAGAGTTAAAAAACAAACAAGATAGATCATCATCATCATCATCTTGCACGGTTTCCAGCCACTGGCCGGGTCTGTTTGGAACACAAGCCTCTCCAACGTCTTCTGTCTTCCCACCATCTCTCAGCCTCCACCCTTGTCCTGTCTTCTCCTCTCTTCTTCACGCTTTCTTCCACCCCCTTCAGTCACCTGTCTCTCGGTCTTCCCCTCGGTCTCTTTCCTTCCCACTTCGTCTCATGTACTCTCCTGGGTATCCTCTTCTCCTCCATTCGTTTTACATGTCCATACCATCTAAGTCTAGATTTCTCTATACCATCCTGTAATGGTTCCTCCTTCATTAATTCTCTGGTCCTCTCATTTCTTATTCTGTCCATCTTTGTAGCTCCAATACTGCTTCTCAAGAACCTCATCTCACTGGCCTGTATTTTGCTCTTCTCCCTTCCTTTCATAACCCAAGTCTCCGAGGCATACGTCAGGATAGGCACATAGTACGTCCGATATATGATCTTTTTGCTGTTCTGAGGGACATCCATGCTCCATAACATGCTTCTCACACTCCTCCGAAATGCTTCTGCCTGCCTCCCCCGCTCATTTATTTCTCTATCGTTTCTTCCATTATCTTGTATCAGGCTTCCCAGATACTTGAAACTCTCCACTTTCTTCAGCTGTTCCCCACCAATTGTTATTCCCGTTGTGGTTCTTTCCGTCTTCCTTGTTGTGATCACCATCTCACTCTTATTTATGCTAAATTTCATTCCATATCCTTGTATTATTCCTTCCCACACGTCCAACTGTTCCTGTACCTCCTCCTCCTTGTTTCCCCAAATCATCAAATCATCTGCAAACACCATTGCTTTCATCTTTCCTTCCCCAATTACTTGTGCCACTCGGGTCATTATGTCATCCATCACCACAATGAAAAGTAACGGTGACAGTGCACTTCCTTGTTTCAGGCCGTTTCTCTGTTCCAACCAGTCTGATCTCTCTCCTCCCACTTTCACACAGCTCACGCTTCCCTTGTACATCTCCTTTATCCTCTTTATAGTCCATTTCTCTACTCCTCTATCCCTCTATCCTCCAGGGACTTCCATACTTTGTTTCTGCATACACTGTCATATGCTTTCTCAATGTCCAGGAAGGCCATCAGTAGATCTGTTCCATACTCATAGTGCTGTTCTTGTAACTGCCTTACAGCAAAAATCAAATCCACTGTGGACCTTCCTGCTCTGAAGCCATGTTGTTCTTCCCTCACCCCTCCTTCTATCCTTGTCCTAATTCTCTTTTCCAAAACTTTCTCGAAGATCTTTGCACAATGACTCATCAGTGTTATTCCCCGATAGTTTCTGCAATCTGTTCTATTACCTTTCTTGAAGATCGGGACAATGATTCCTTTTTTCCAGTCCTCTGGGGTCTTCCTTTCCTTACATGCTGTCCTCATCACTCGGTACAGCCACTGTATCCCCACCTCTCCTGCTGCTCTCACCATCTCCACACTCAACTCATCCACACCCGGTGCCTTCCCTCCTTTCATCTTGTTCACTGCATCTTCCACTTCTTTCCATGTTAAGTCCTTTTCTGTTTGCAGTTCATCTTCCTCTTCCCTGATTTCTTCCTCCTCACCATCTTTTCCATTTGGGTTCAGAAGTTCTTCAAAATATTCTTTCCACATTTTCTTCAGTTCTTCCCTATTTTCTATCTCTTGTCCCCTTTTGTTCACCATTCTAACATAATCTGTAGGATCCTTCCGCCTCTTATTTTTTACCATCCCATACAGGACCTTTTTTTTACCTTCACTATCCTCCTCCATCATCTTTGTCCACTCTTCCATCCACTTCCTTCTCTCCTCAGCCACCACTCTCTTCGCCTCCTTCTTTCTTTCCTGGTACTCTTCCCTTGTCTCTACCGTCCTATTTTGATACCACCTCCTAAAGGCTCTATTCTTTTCCCTTACTATATCTTTTGTCTTCTCATTCCACCATGGTGTTTCCTTCCACCTCTTCTTACTACTTGTCCTCCCACATACTGCTTCTGCTGCACCTACTAGTGTCTTCCTAAATCTAGCCCATTCCTCTTCCACCCCTCTTTCTTCATCTGTTGGAATTCCTTCCTTTACCATTTTGAGGTACTCGACCCTTCTATCCCCTTCTTTCAGTTTCCATATCCTTATACGTCTTTCCTGGTTCTCAGTCCCTTTCTTCTCCTTACTCCCTCTCAGGTTCATTACAAGCAATCGATGGTCGCTATCCAGGTTCTCCGATGGTATAACCTTGATGTCCGTGATGTTCTTATTTAGTTCTTTCTCATACAGTATATAGTCGACCACCGACTTCCTGGTCAAGTCATCACTGTACCATGTGATTGTGTGGCTCTCTCTTTTCTTAAACCAGGAGTTCCCAACTAGCAGGCTGTTCCTCTGGCAGAAGTCCAACAGTCTCTTTCCTTCCTCATTTCTTCCGCCCCAACCCTCTGGTCCTAGAACACTCTCATAACCTTGTCTTACTCTTCCTACATGGGCATTGAGGTCCCCCATAACAATCATATTTCTTCCTACCAGCTGCTTCTGCAATTCCTCTTCAAACTCCTCCTTCTCTTCAGAGGCGCAGCCTACTTGTGGAGCATACACTTGCACTATTTCTACGGTCTCTCCCTTCAGTGCTACTTTCACTTTCATCATCCTATCACTTATTCTCCTCACTTCTTCTTTTAAACCATCTCGTACTACTACTCCCACTCCATTCCTCTTTCCCTCTTCGTTCCCACTCCAGTACAGTGTATAGCCTTTTCTCAGTACTCTCCTTCCTTCCCCTTTCCACTTTGTTTCTGCCAGTCCCAATAAATCCAACTTCCTTCTTTCCATCATATCCACTATCTCCTCCACCTTCCCCGTCAGCGTTCTTAGGTTTAAAGTTCCAAATCTTAGTCCGTGTGTACAGCCGTGTCGTCGTCTATTAAATCCATCCTGTCCGAGGCTCGTTCCATTTTTGAAAGCATTTGGTTTCATCCACTACTGGCTTGCTGGGCCTATCGTAGCTTCACCAGAGCCCCGTTAGCCGTCACTTTTCAGGGTTCCTGTAGGACCTTCACAGCTACCGTAACGGTCCCGGGGCACACGAAGTCCCCACTGTACTTTGCCCCTACAGGCAATCCCCTACTTTGTGCCGTTGCCCGTCTCCCACGACGTGGACGAGGGGTAGATCTAAATCTAAAAACAAATGTATGAGCAGTAAAAAGTGTAATATATGTAAAAAGACAAACCATGAAACCAAAAATTGTTTTCTCAAAGACAAGCATCAATGCTCAATGTGTAAAAAGTTCAATCAGCTGGTATGCCATTTGCAATGAGTAAAAGAATTTATTGTTGAACAAATTACAATATGCAGTAATGCCAACATGTGTATTGAGTATCAATAAAGATTTTGTTGTTACCAACATAATTATTTCTTAACAAAGACTGTGCGGTGCTCGTGCGCGGCCGCATATAGTGATGTAAAATGTCTAGGCATTTATAAGTCGGGGCAAATGTCCAGGATAAATGCCCGAGCAAATGCCCAAATCCCATAAATGCCTAGGCATTTTGGGCATTTACCTCTTTTAAAAACATATTCATAATGCAACGCTTTTATAAATATTGTTTTAGCCATATATGTATCTACATATATGTATTCTATATATTTATCCATAAAAACAAGAGTTGCGGCCAAAATAGGCTGCGGAAGTTGTTGTAGGATTCACTGAAAGAACTTGAGGCTGAGCTTGTGCTTGGTACTGCAGATTTGTTGTTGAAATCATCCACTTCAATTAGTAAAGGTTCATAAGGGGATTTTCTTTCGAAAAGGTTTTTCAACCTCTGTAATTGTACCTAACTGAAGCACTTTTTTTAAGATCCTGAGGGCACTTAAACACTTCTTTTTGTGCTTTTCCATTTTGTTACAATGTGACTGTTAATAGTCCTTATTACAATATTTACAAGATACTACTTTCCCTTTCAAATTAAAAAAGTTCCAAATAGGTCCTTTTTCCTAAGCATTTTGTAATGATTTAATCTAACACTTAAGAATATAAATAGCCTAAGAAAGAAGTGAGGTTATCTCAGACTCAACCATTCAACAGACCGCTCTACTTCACAACTAACTGGGCTGGACTGCTGGTGGTAGAATGCCTCGCCAATCTCAAGGTTACAACCATCCTATCCCCATTCCAAGATCATAGCACAATGGCTACCCAGGGCCTAGCCCATCCCCCCTCCTCCCAAAGCCACTATTCACACCATAATCAAACTCCTACCTGAAATCCACAGCCTGCTTCCAGTCTTCGACCGGGTCAGGAATGGAATGAATGAAGCCCCTATCTAGCGGCGAGGATATGAACTGTGCCGGCTGGGGCAATGATTACATGAATGACAGATGAAATGATAGTGGAGAGTGTTGCTGGAATGAAATGTTGACAGGGAACACCGGAGTACTCGGAGAAAAACCTGTCTGCCTCCGTTTTGTACAGCACAGATCTCAAATGGAGTGACCGGGATTTGAACCACGGACCCAGCGGTGAGAGGCCTAACTCAGTAATACAATGTTTTGTTCAAACCAGATATACATAATTCCCATTTAGATGTTATTGACAACATTGACACAGGATAATTAAATTATTATTAGCAATATTCAGGCATTACTAGTTTATCCATGAAATTTACCTTTGATTAAGTTAATGGTTTTTATTATGTTTTAGATGCTCTAGTAGTGAAAAGTAAAAAGTTTTCTTAAATGCCCACTGGAACCATGCTTCATCAGAGAATATTATTAATTTTGGATCAAGTACCCCATCATCAACATCCCTTAAAACCCAGTTACAAAAATTTACCCTGCTCTCATTATCACGTTGAAGCAACTCTTGAATAACAGTAATCCTGTATGGTTTCAATTTTAACATTTTTGTAGCTCACCACATGGAGGTAATCGAAATTTGTGTTTGCTGCGAAAGTTTTTTGATCGATTTTGTAGGAGTATGTTGTAATTTTATTAAAACTACAGAACAGGAGGCCAAGCCTTGGTAACTTTCAACAAGGTATATTACTGAAAATATAGTATTTATGATTGACACACCTTTCTCGGAGATGTTGGGAGTTGTTGGGAGTCGTTTCACACTCTCAATTGCCACTGCTACACCGGAAATAGATACTTTTAACGTAAATAAAGCATTATTGGTCGTGTTCATTTGAACAAGGTCATCCATTTTAAAATCACACCGTACACTATGTCATACCCACGTGACACGTTGCCAACATGAAAAATGAAATAAAAGGCAAAACCATTGGCCTGGACAAAGATTATTCATGCGTGACTTCCCCTACTGCGTGACAAAAACCAGGGGTGTTATCAATTAGCTCGGGCCGCGCTATCAATCCTCCATTGGTCTGGATGAAAATATTGGTCTAGTCAAAACCATTAGTACCGAATGCGTGGGGTTGGCATGATGGACTCCTTCACAAACATTCACAAAGGCAGAGAAGCAATTTCAGCTATATGAGTCGTGCTCCTATTAGAGCGGGATGGTGGGTCTATGGCAGCGGACGAGTGAACATCTATTACTATATCGTCTCTAGATACCATTACTACAGTTATTTTGGCCAATTTCATTACTTAAAATTTTTTAAACACTTGTTCTCCTGTTCTGTAGTGCCACCGTAATTTTTCCCCTACCTCGCCTAATTTCTCCTCAGTAAGCACAGACTTTTTTTACTCTTCGTTTTCCAACAAGAATCGAACCTGCAGGCCTACTTCTAAATTTATTTACGAGTCTTCTTACAGTTTCTCTACCTGGAATGGTCGCACCGGGGAATTTTCCTATATACTGCCTTCTAACTTCTCTACAGGAATTTGTCAATACATATGTGTCGTACATGAAAATCTTTTGTGCTAATGTGTATGTAGGTTGAGGCATATTGAAACAATAGGCTTTAACACTTAGCAATAACACGTTATAAAATTTTTAAACACAATAACACTTATATCTTAAAATAGGCTATAAACTAAATAAAGTCAACTTTACTCGGCAAATACTGTGTCCCAACTGTCCCAGCAGGGTGAAGTCCCGCGATTTCATCAATCCAACAGCACTTCTTTCCTTATCTTATGACATTTGATGTCACAGCAGCGCATTGCGATGTGCTCGTCTGACTTTCAGCTCCACGTTCTACCTCGAGCGCTGTGAGTGAAAGACCCTGTAGATTAGATTATGGCAGTGTAGCATATGGTTTGGCATGCAAGTCAGTACGGTACGTGGTAAACTGGATAGCGTCCACCACAGCGATGTTAGGCTGGCGACTGGATCTTTTTGGACAAGCCCAATCGTCAGCTTGCTCGCCGATGCTGGTGTACTTCCTTTACACCTGAGGCACCAACAAGTACTGCTGACCTATGCTGCAACTATAAGACAGATGCCACTTCATCCAAGCTATCCATATCTGTTCCATAATCCGAATCGCTGGCTGTATGGAGCGCTCGTCCGAGCCACTTGGCTGGCAGGGTTATGCTTGGATAACTCACATGGCAGTTCCTCATTCCTCAAGTCTCCTATTTTGTCCGAGTACCTAGCAAGGAACCTCTGTGGAAGGTCTCTTGCCCCGATATCATCCTGGATCTGTATACTGGCCCTAAGTCGGACACTGACTCCTCCGTCTATCAGAGGCTCTTCCAGTCCGTGGTGAGTCGGTATCCCAGATCAGGACTTCTGTTTACGGATGGTTCGAGGATAAACGAGAAAGGAGGCTGTGCATTTGTGGTTGAGGATTGTCGGTTCCTGAGGCCTGAACGTGTACACAGTAGAGCTCTATCCTATCTTAGAAGCTCTACAGTACACATCTGACTATTACCAGCGGTTTCGTATGTTTGGATTCTCTGCACTGCAAGCGATCCATGTGTGTTTCCTGAAGCACCCGACTTGCTAGTCAGTTCTTGTAACGCTGGAACCAGGGTCAACTTTCTGGCTGGGTATTGCAGGAAACGAGCTTGTTGATGAGGCGGCGAAATAGGCAGTTGCACTGCCCTCACTACCGTATAAGGTGCCTGCTAGTGATGTACATCCTATCATGTCGCATTGGGCGCGCCACACCTCTGCCCAACAAACTGAGAGCCAATGAAGGTATGGAAATCTTCCTTCTGATCTAACCGGAAGGAAGCGGTGGTTCTCTGTCGACTCCGCATCGGCCATGGGATTGCAACGCTTTCCCACTTGTTAAAGAGAGAAGCCCACCTTACCAGAGTACACACTCTCTTGGAGTGTTTGGAACTTTCAAACTGCCTATGATCTACGTGATGATGGGCTGTCAGTAGACCTTGTCATTTGGTTCATGAGGGAGAATTGATATATTTTTCTAGTTAATACATTTAAGACTTTTAGTTAAGGTTTAGTCTGTTTTATGTTTTTATTGTGCACGTTTCTATTTCTATGTTTATAGTTGAATATGCCTTATTTGTTTTGTTCCTTTGTAGGGCAAAACTATTTTTTACTTTTTTGTGTTTCTGCATTTTAATATTATAAATGTTATTTTTTGTTTCCTTAATTTTAATGTTTATAAATTTATTTTTAATTTTCAACTTATGTTCCTAAAGATTTAATAACTAGGTATGGATGGGGAGACAGAAAGACAAAAACAATGATCGATCTTATCCTAGTGGAAAAGGATAAATGTAGACAACTGGTAGATGTGACAGCTATGCCAAGAGGAGATTTTGAAGGAGACCATAAAGTGGTGATAGCCAAATTAAGGCTTGGTAAAATCACAAAGCTTGCAGAGAAAAGGGAAAGAAAAATAAAGGTGTGGAAGCTAAAAGAGAGAGAGGCAATGGAAAAGTTCCAAGAAGGCTTGAAAAAGGAAATTCCCAAAGACGAAGCAAAAAGTGTCGAACAGGAATGGTCATGTTTTAGAAATTGTTTTGCGAAGTGTGCAGTAAACACTTGTGGAAGACTATCAGGGAAGAAAAAGGAAAGGGAGACTCCTTGGTGGAACAACAGGGTAAAGGAAGCTGTTAAAGAAAAACAAATGGCATGGAGGAAGTGGATAGGCAGTGAAAATGCAGAGAAATGGCAAAAATATAGAGAAGCAAAGAAGGCATGCCAAAAAATTGTACAAGAAGAAAAAAGGAAAAGTTGGGAAGGTTTCACGGAAACTTTGAAGGAGGATATCCAAGGAAGTAAAAAGGTTCTATATGGATTGGTGAAAAACAGTGTAAAAGGTAGGGAAAACACAAAATTTGAAAAAACTGAAGCAGGACTGATATTGTATCAAAGAGATGATATATTAAAAAGATGGGAAGAATACTTTTCAAAGCTACTAAATGTTAAATACATTGAACTGGAAGATGAAAAAGAACAAGAAGAAACAATGGAAGAAGAAGAACAAGAAAAGGAGATCACTATGCTAGAAATAGAGGAAGCCATACAGAAGATGAAGAGCGGTAAAGCAGCAGGAGAGGATGAGGTGTCCACGGAAATGATAAAAGCAGCGGGACCAATAGGTGTACAGTGGTTGTATAGATTGTTTAGAATAATTTGGAAGAAGAAAGAGATTCCAGAAGAATGGGGAAAGGGATTAATTATCCCGATTTTTAAGAAAGGTGACAAAAAGGAATGCAATAACTACAGAGGGATCACTCTTATCGCTCATGTAGCTAAGATCTTTGAGAGAGTTCTGGAAGGCAGACTGAGGAGGAAGATAGAAGGAGAGATGGAAGAAGAACAGTATGGTTTTAGAAAAGACAGATCAACATTTGACCTAATCTTTGCATTAAGGCAAATGATGGAGAAAAGATGGGAATTTGGAAAAGACATGGTGATGACATTTATTGATAATGAGAAAGCGTACGACAGTGTGCCTCGACAGGTGGTTTGGAATGTATTAAGGAAAAGGAGAGTTAACGGAGCTGATGTCCAAATGTTAAAAGCTATGTACAAATATTGTGTGAGTAGCGTGAAGACCAGTATAGGAGAAACAGAATGGTTTAAAGTGGAAACAGGTCTCCGACAGGGAAGTGTATTGTCCCCCTTTCTATTCATCATAGTCATGGATGAAATTCACAAGAATGTTAAACAGAGATTGGGACAAGAGGCAACAAAGGCCATGCTGTTTGCAGATGATATAGTGATATGGGTCGAGGATGAAAAGGAAGTACAAAAACAACTAGATGTATGGAATCAAGAAATAGAGAAATTTGGGATGAAAGTAAGCACAGAGAAGAGCAAGACAATGGTAATGTCAAGAGGAAGGAAGAAAGGAAGAGGAAAGATAGAATTGAATGGGAAAATTCTAGAAGTGGTTAAAAGTTTCAAGTACTTGGGAAGTGTGATCACAGAAGATGGAAGGATAACTGAGGAAATTGGAAAGAGAATACAACAAGCGAACAGTTTTTACCAGAGCATAAGGGGTATTCTGTGGAACCGAGATGTCCCAAAGAAATGTAAAAATGTATTATATTCAACCTACTACAGACCCATACTAACATATGCAGCTGGAGCGTGGACTACTACAAAAAGAGAGGAGAGTAGAATACAAGCCGCGGAGATGAAATTCCTTAGAGGAATAGAGGGCAAGACCAGAAGAGATAGAGTTAGAAACTAAGAGATTAGAAAAAGGACAGGAATCTTGAAGCTGTAGGACAGGATAGAAACAACAAAGTTAAAGTGGTATGGACATATGATGAGAATGGGAGAGGAGAGAGTACCAAAGAAAACTTTCTGTGAAAAGATGACAGGGAAGAGACCACGAGGAAGGCCCCGAAAGAGATGGGCAGATACAGTGTGGGAGTGTGTAGAGAAGAGAGGAGGAAAACCTGAAGAAGTACTAAAAACAGGAGAGGAGTGGTGGAGAGACAGGAAACGTTGGAGGTCCTTAATTCACAACCCGACCCAGGAAGCTGGAAACGGGAAATGAAGATGATGATGATTTATTAATTAATTAACTAATTTCAAATTGGTTTTTACAATTATTTTCATAATTCCTTGAAAGTTATGTTTACTATTTTAATATTTATATAACTTTTATTATTGTAATTTTATTTCTATGATTTTTATTTCTATGATTTTTATTTCTATATTTATATTTTGTTTTTACACTAAATTGTTAATGTTTTTAGTTTTAAATGTTTTTAAATTTTATCCAGCACAGTACGTCAAGTAGATACGTATATAATATTTGATTTTAAGAAATAGCACTTCGGCATGAAAATTGTCCGAAATTTGGCTGAAAGATTCAACTATGAGCATCTTTGAAAGCATAAACTGTCCTTATGACAGGCGGTTAATATAGAGACCACTGTCCCATAAACCCCTGTGGCTCATGATCTCAAGATTAACGGTCACGTTAAACTACAAGCTTCCTTCCTTTCCTTGTCCCATAAAGGGTTATTGTTTTATCCAAATAAGGGGCTCACTGTCTGTTTGCAGTGGGCTGTTTTTATCTTGATCACTTCCTGCCATATCATTTGATTAGGGGTTGATAACCTTGATGTTAGGCCCCCATCACTACTGAAGATGTGAGATCTTGACAAGGCCAGTGTTAGCGTCATGGACCAGGTGAAATTAATATTTGCTAATATTGTTGTTAGTTTTTCTTAGTTGTGAGACTGTGTGTGATTTTAGGGTTTGAAGTGATGGCACACCAATCAAGAGGCTGGTATAATGGATCTCCTTCAGCTGGAAGGTCTTTTGACATGGAAAAGTGTTATAGAGGACCAGAGTTTCCTATCGACGATGCTGTTCGTGAGTGGTTGAATCACCTCAAATATGTATGGGGAACTTGTAAGTAATCCTTATTCTTACTTTCTTACATTGTTCATGCACTATTAAATGAATAAATATGCATGCAAAAATGCACTCATTATTGGTGAAAATAATATGCAGCATGTTACAAAAAATATGCACTATGAAATCACTATGGCAATTACGATCACTTCGTACACTTTGGTGTTTCTATTTTGAATACCGTATTTACTCGGCTATAAGACCCCCTTTTTTTTCTAATTTTTTAGTTCCGAAATTGAGGGGGGGGGGTACTATAGACGTGTACTTGGCAAAAATCCATTATTTTGGGAAAGGGAGAGGGGGGAAAATAAGCTATTTTATTTTGATGCTACATAGTACGATATATTTAATCTAAATAAACAAAGTTTACATCTTGAATCAGCCCATTATGAGACTGCCATAACCTCACTTTCCCGGCTATACCCCACTATCCCTTGCTTAGCAAAAATCTTAGTATCAAAGAAATAGAATTAAATGGAAATGCAAACTTTATTTTTATTTGAACATAGGGAGGGAGAATGCATCAATTAGGGAATGTAGGATCACTTCTCACTAACTTTTGTAAACACAACTGAGCCCGTATTATTCACATTTCTCACACACAAACGCCGATGGTTATTGCAACTAATGAAATGTGTTTAAAATAAAACTAAGGGGACTGTCGTAAACACAACAAATAATACTAAACAGAAGAATGCTGGCAAGATGAAACCATAACTTTCATTGGAGGATGGCACTTCTACTCGGCCAATAGTGTGGCATCTTCTATTGGATATCGGGTGAAGCCCATTGGCTACACAATTCGATATCCTGCCCAATCGCGTACGCGGTATGCAAAATGACAGTCATATTGTAACAAGAATTTTTTTTTTGTCATAAAAGAGAATGAATTTCAGTTGTAATTATAAATTGTTTTAAGAATTCGTCAATTTCCAAGAATGTTGTATTTTGACTCTCAAAAATTAAGGAGGGGGTACTATAAGCAATTTCCAAGAATTTTTTATTTTGGCTCTCGAAAATTAAGAGGGGGGTCTTATAGCTGAGTAAATACGGTATAAAGAACATATGAACAGACGGACTACACCTTTTGTAAAATATCTCAACTAAGAAACAGTTCTAAATGTTATTTCATGGAACTTCAAGCGGTGTTGACCATTATTATGTTAATTGTTAAGTGTATCTGTTATACAATTTTAATTGCCATTGAATGTTTTAAGATGAAAATAATTTTACAATATATAGACAAAAATAATTGATACTAATTTGCAAAAAAGACTGAAACTTTCTAGGTATTAAAATAATTTCAGTATTATTATGTGATAGACTCTCGGAGTCCAAATTGATATATACAACTTGAAGTACAAATAAGCGAGTATGTACGCCCTTGTCGAGCAGAGATATGCACTTAAACAAGAAAAGGAGAAAAATATGATGCATTGTGCCAAAATAACCAAAATATGCATAAATATGCAAAAATATGATTTTGGATGAACTTGCAGGCCTTAGTCATGAGACTCATCTCACCTTATCCCCATCCTGGTCAATGCATGTGAGATTTTCGAAGTGAAATGCCCTGTCCTGTGGTTCGGAGGTTCCGTGGCTCATGATCACATGATTAACGGTCACGTAAAACTAAAAGCTTTCTTCCTTTCACCTTATCCCTGTTAGATATACCGAGACATTGGGCCCCTGTGTTGTGTGGTGAGCACTGCTCCATATTACTAAGGACTAGGCTGTAATGGCAGCCTTACTAGCCTCCATTGGCACTGCCTTGCAGCATGTACTGGCCAGCGTCTTGGTGAGGGTACTACCACCTCAACCGATGGAGGTACCCGCTCTTATTTATGCCGACAGTCAGTGGTTAGCTGACCCACTGCCCAGTAAACTGAGAGTGATCAAGGGAACTACTCCGGTCACGGAGAGAGTCCGTCATTTTGTGCTGGCTAAGGATAGCTCATACAAGATCCACCCACTCGTATCTGATAAGAAGGGAAGACCCCTCACTTTGTACCTGTGGAGCCGTTTTTCACCGTGGCCCACATTTTTACCGAGTGTGTGGATCTTGCAGACTTACGAAGAAACCTTGGTTTGCAGATGACACTCAAACTTATATTAGCCGATGATGCTGTGGCTGCTGATTGCGTTATCCGCTTTATAAGTGAGAGAGGGTTAGGGCCAGCAATCTAAATTCTCCAGTGTACATCGACTCAACGACTTGTTCGTTTTAAAATGATGAATTTTTGTTTTTCCGTAATTTTAGTTGATATTATAATTATTAGTTTTATTTAATCTTTTGTTTTATTAATTTTTGGTCTTTTCAAATTTAGTTGTCCACCTCTTAATTTTAAATTCAATTCCAAATTTGTATACTTTAATCTGTGTTAAGAGAGGCAGATGACCTTGTAGTTCCGTCCCTTAAAACAACAATAACTAACTCACTGACAAAAATGATTAATGAATGTGGACTATGTTGATCAGCTTCAATCCGAGTACAACATTTCTAAGTTTCTTTAGGAACATAAACCATCCACCTTAACCTATGGTAGGCTTATCTCCTTCTGTTACAAGCATCAGAGATCTTACATTTTAAGGCATCAAAGACAATTGCACAATTGACCTGTGCTTAAAAGGCAAATAAATTTATGCAAACAAGAAACTATATTTTTGAAGGATATATGGTAGTTTTAATTGGTCGATTAGTTGAAGTTGTTAGTCGGACATCAGTCTCATGCTTTGAGATGTAATGAGGCCACATGCTTTGGTTTCTGCTCATGCATCAATGAAAAAAAAAAAAAAGGGATCTTCGTTGAACTATTTTGTATGAGAGAATGTTATTGACTGAATGGGAGTAGAGCAATTTCAGTAATGGCTTATGCACACAAAAAATTCAGTCATGTTAATTATTTCGATCCCCCAAGGGTCGGTGAAGGGTGTCAGCATTATCTCTTGCATGAAACTATCTTACTAAGCACTGATCTAATACAGGGGCCTGTTTCACCAATGTCACCTACTACAGTGAATAGTTCCTAGTAGCTTGTGGCTGCCATTACTCTCAATAGTGCGGTATTTCCTAAACATTTGTGTGATTGGTGTTAAATAGCTAATATCCCACCTTGGCCATTCAGTTTAGTTTTATCATCCTAAATCATATGCATTTCTTGGTATTTATGTAACTAGTAATTTACAAGCTATAATTTTAAATTCCACCTTAAAAGTACGTTTACACTAGTAATAACTTGCTGCTGTGTTTACACCTCAAGCAAGATACTTGCACAAGTTTTCTTGCCAGACTTGCAGCAATAATTTGCAGATACCGATTACATGTGCTTGTTGTGCAAGTCGATTAAAATGACGAGGGTTGGTGAGCCAGGTTAGGAGCATGGTGTGAAAAGGCAAGGAAGTAGAATGGCTACACCTGGCCAGATCTGTGAGAACTAACTGCTGCACAACCAGCACGGGTCCTTGAGAGTGGCACAGGTAATGTATGCAACTAGTGTGCTTGCACCCAGCACTGGCCCACATATTTTAGCCCTACTCTTCCCAAAATCTAGGCACGAAGTTTCCAGGAAGCTGCGCTCGTCTTTTGACGACCGCCGTGCTTTACGCTTATACTGTCGGGGGAAAAAAGCAAGAATACTAGAGTTTAGATGTCAATAAAAACGTTGCCCGTATACTTAAAAACAAACTGCACCAACATTTTTCTTATTTTATTCTGCGTTTTACTATGTGGAGTAAACATTTGTATTGTGTCCTGTAAAAAATGTTCTAGCTGATTGAACAAATAAAAGTGCCATTATTTTTAGCAAGTCTAATGGAGCGCTCCATTACATTAAAAGTATTAATCAGATCGTAATGTAACTTTAATACGCCTTAAAGGAACTTACTGATAAACGTGTATACAGAGTTTTAATCTGATTTGACTTTTAAAATAGTTGTTGTTAATTCTGTAAAACAATTTATTCTCCGTCGAGGGTGGTCATAGCAGTATGAAATATGGCTTGTTATGAGGCTCATAGCAATACAAGGTTAAACAAAATACGTTTTATCTACACGTGATTGGTGATTTTATATGGATTGATATTTAATGGGATCATTGTTTGCGGCGAGGGTAGTACGGTATAGCGAGCAGGCAATGTTGATAAGTTGAGAGTCAATGACAACACGCCAGAGTCGCGAAGAAGAGCTCTTACCTTTACAAGCACCATTGTAATGTTACAGACAACATATCAATTGTAAACTTGCTTTAACTTCACATCAGTAAGAGGTAAGAGCTCTGGCGTGTTCTCATTTGACTCTCAAGGTATAACTTGAACTCGCCACTCACTTAATCTGGCACACACCAAACTCTGGCCCGCTTTTAATTTCCGTCGAGTCGCAGCAAGCGACAACTATCTGTACTGGAAATATCTGTTCCCGTAGGAAACAGGATGTAAAATTGTCCGATTGAACAAATAAAAGTGCCATTATTTTTAGCAAGTCTAATGGAGCGCTCCATTACATTAAATGGACAATCGGACAATTTTACATCCTGTTTCCTACGGGAACAGATATTTCCAATATGGATTAGCTAGGTAAGCTAACATTATTTTTGAAAGGAAGTATTGACTTCCATAGTACATTGGCGCTGCTCGTGGCGACATTTGTGCCTTGCAGCGGCCTTCACAGTATGTACTAGCCACGCGTCTTGGTGAGGTGTACCATAACCAACTGAAGAGCCCATTGGTACACTGGGGCGAAACGCTGGCAACTGGTTTGAGCTAACCGGACCATTGTATCAAATTTCTTTGTGAATTTGTTAACTATCTGTACTGTCTGAAAAATACTCAATTGCGTATGCGCACAGGGAACGCATCACAACTGCATACACGTTAACAATAAGTTCCTTTAAATTAAGACGTATGGAAGTTTCATTACACCTGGCACTTGCCTGAGCATTCTTGTCTGCGTTTCGAGCCTCATCTCGAACGTATTCTGCCTCGAGACAATTTCTTGGGGCGAACTAAACTGCCAGAACAAACGATCACACAAACAGCAAGTAACCAACGTATGCATTTATTACAATAATATGATACTCGACTATACAATATACACAACATGTAACCAACAGAACATGAGCTAGACCAGGTCACATTGTCCACTTAACTCCCAACAGTTTCAATTCTTTTGATTAAATCACCTGTGTTCTTCATGGACCATTTGCTCTTTTCCTCCATTTCTAAACAAATGAGAGCATATGTGAGGTGATGCATCTTCTCTATTACAATATACAGTTGAACGTGGCTAATTCGAACTTCTATAATTCAAAATCTTCTTTAATTTGAATTTTCTCTTCGTCCCTAGCATTTTATATACAATCAATGCTAAAATATCGTGGTTAATTCGAATTATATTTTGGATAATTCAAAGTTTTTAGTGTAGAAAGCCGATCGGAAGCCTAACAATTCGGTCAGTTCCCGAAAAAACTGTTCCGAGTGCAGCCCGAGCAACAAACCACATCGCAGAACTTGGGCGTTTTTGAAGGTAGAAATGACGTAAGTGGTTCTGTTTTCTGTTCCTTAAATTTGTTAGATTCTTTTGTGATGGCTGAGAGACTTAATTGTAGGAAACGGGTAAAAATCTCAAACCATTTTGAAAAACAGGGAGATTGCTGGATTACTACTCTCGTTAAATAGGCGAATAGTACATTTTTGTTTTATTTTTCATTTGAAACTTTTGAGGTTATTCACGATACAGCCATTATATTGTACCATTGTCTGTTAACCTGCTTTGTTGAACGTAAATCATTATGTAAACGTAATACAATATATTTTTTCTACCCTTTTCAAAGAACTTTCTTAAATCAAACTTTTGGATAATTCACATTTTTTTACTGGTCCCTTGAGGTTCGAATTATTCAAGTTCCACTGTACAAAGAAATAAATGTGGGTAGTGTATTCACCTACTTGCCAACTTGCGCTTTTCACTTTGCACAAAATAGGAACGGATTCTATTTGTGCAAGTAACTTGCAAAGCTCAGGACAATCTTATTTACACTGATGCACAAGACTGGCTGCAAGAAATTGCTCATAGCCGGAAGGCAACTTGCCAAGGGATTAAGACTTGCAATTTTGTCCCGCAAGTAAATGGCTGCAATAACGTGCTAGTGTAGCCTGAACGTTGTCTGTGGAGTTGCTGGTAATGTAATGCTCGGGTGAACAAAACTAGTGGAGATAATTGAGGAATATGGAGTAGGGGCAAAATACTTAACACATTTAACTAATTATAATGTGAAACAGGCCCCTAAAGGCCTGAGTGCTAAATCCACCAAAGCCGGTCCCAAGTCCGGTTAAGAAAAAAGAAGGGATGAGGGGCACTTCATCCCAAGTGACACATGGAATCAATTCTGCCCTAAGTTAGCATGAGGTAACTTGTACATTAATGCGTGATCTGACTAGTTTGAAACATCAGCAGGTACTGCAGTTATTTACTTCCCTTAAAGTATTGATGAACTTTTCGATGTAGTGTGCATGTCGGTAGTGTTTACTTTTTTAGAAATGGAAATGAGACTATTATTTCATGAAAATGTAGGCCCTAAAGAATAAATTGCCAGTCCAGCCTATTATGCAGTTTGTAACATGGGTTAATCACCGTGATGATGGTGATTCTTGCTTTCAGATCAGATGGTGGTGATTATTACTTGGTATAATTTTTCTTTTTCTCGAGTGGCCTCCTGAGAGGTTGAGTACTTGGTCTAATGATATGAAAATACTACTGTATTACTATCATACAAGAGAACAAATAGACAAAACAATGAAAGAATAAAGGAGAGAGAAAAGAAATGAGGATTGAGGGACTTGGAAAGAAGACAAGAGGCTCCCAAAAGGGGTAAAATAGACCCAGCTCAGGAATCCCTTGGGGTCACCAACCCTGAGCCCTTGAAGGTGCCTCTACTTAAACTCTTATACAGTGAAGTCCTTCTCTAACAGATCTAAAAACATGAAAAAGTCTTGATAAAAACAGTGTGGAATAGAAGAGATGTGGATAAGTTGAATGGGCAAGGAATGTATTAGTTA
Source organism: Meconema thalassinum (assembly GCA_946902985.2). NCBI lineage: Eukaryota > Metazoa > Arthropoda > Insecta > Orthoptera > Tettigoniidae > Meconema > Meconema thalassinum. The sequence goes on along the minus strand of OX336392.1, from coordinate 12,976,614 downwards.
TTTAGTTTTAATGTACAACATGGCTACAAAGATTTTATTATAATTACATCGTTTATAAGGAATCGGGCTATCATGGTATTTATCTTGTCGGGATGAAACAGAAATGTTGAGCGAGGGATTAAATGAGACCATTCTTCAGAATAACTAGGACTCTTTCGAGGTTATTTTTATCAGACTTCTTTGGCAAATGCAATTATTCAAACTCTACCAGGACCAATATATTCCATAGTGCTCTCACTCTGAGGCCCCGGGTTTGATTCCTGGCTCTACAGGGATTTTAGAAACTGACGTGAGGGCACTCAGCCTCGTGCGGACAATTGAGAAGCTGTCTGACAGTGAGGCAGCGCCGCGATCTCGAAAACCAAGATTAACGGCAGAGGGGACTCGATGCGCGTCACCCCAATATTTGCAGGCTGAATGGCTGAGCAGCGGTCGCTTGGTAGGCCTAGGCCCTTCACGGGCTGTAGTGCCCGGGGTTATTATTATTATAAAGCACGCAAAGAATTGTGTAAATGAATACAATTTTCAGGAAGTCTATTTTAAAAGTACAACTGAATTTTCCTGCCGACTTTTGGCACAGATGACGTAAGCTCTGATAGAAATATTTGACTTTTCAAGCTCAATTTACTTAACCTAGTGTGTTATTGATTTTCAGGGAAGAAGAGTGATACCATAAGACATATGCTTTATGAGTATTTTGAGACTGCACCAAACCCATATATTGCAGCTCTTGATATTATGGCCAACTGTGATGACTTCAGGCAAGCAAAACCCAATTCTTTGGCTTATACTGGTATGTTTTTATTTTTACTCTTATCTAGGATACTTGTATGCACTGATTTCATCGTGTGATTCATTCATTTGAAACGTCAATTTGTTTTCTTTGCAAAGTAAGACCTCTACCTCTTGAATGGTAACCATCAGTTGCTATGTTTGTTTTGATCCTTATTGACCTTATAATGTGCCCGTGTGTGTGTATGTGTGTCCCCCTCTAATAAAATCTAAACGGCTGGAGCGATTTCTATGGAACTTCGTAAGATCATAGTACTATTTCGTCCGACCCCGATCATGGCCTTCAAATTTTATTGCTTCTCCCCTATCCTACATGGCGGCAGTGCAAAATATTTCACCGGCATTCTATATCTCGGAAACTATTACTGATATCACACTGAAATTTTGTACGGTAATAAAGGGCACTACCAGAAGTTCACCTTTGTGACTTTCAAAAACCTGTTAAGCACAAAACAAACATGGCGGCCAAGCGAAGTTGATACATTTAAATAGACTTTTCTCGTGATTTAATAATCCGAGCGCAGTGAAACTTGGTACAGCAAATGTTTATACACATTGTAATACTCTGGAATCTAATATAGTTAAATTGTTTACATAACTTAAAGATGGCAGCTGTGCAAAATTTTAAAATTAAGTTTTTATTTCTTATGTCCTAATCATGGGATCGAAGTGAAAGTTTGAATAATGAGGCTACACAATAATCGCCATCTAATAGTTCATAACTCTATGGCCTACATATATAAAAGTCCAACATGACGAACATCCAAAATATTTAGACGGCCCTCAATATCTACTAATCTATGACAGCAATCAAACTAAAAGTTTGTATGTTGATAGAGGCTATGAACTTAAGTTCATCTATGGAACTTACAATAACCTGGCGAGCACAAATCCAACATGGCAGCAATGCGAAATTCAAATATTTAAATGGACGTTTCTCGCGATTTAACCATCCGAGCGCAGTGAAACTTGGTACGGTAAATGCTTATACAAATTTTAATCCACTGACATCTAAATTATTTCAATTGTTTTCATAACCACAAGATGGTGGCTGTTCGAAATTTTAAAACCTCGTTCTTATTTCTTGTGTCCTAATCATGCGATTGAAGTTTGAAAAATACACCTACACAACGATCTAACTCTAAGACCTACATATATAAAAATCCAACATTGCATCCATCCAAAATATTTAGACTGTTCTCAATATTCACAAATCTATCGCAGCAATCAAACTGAAATTTTGTATGTTGATAGAGACAATTAACATAAGAAGGGTATATGAAAATAGACTGTTTAGTTCTTCACGGAACTACTTGTTTTTTTTTAAATGTTGTTAAATTGACTATTAGGAATGTTCTGTATGGTTATTTTTCCAACATTGGTATTATGAATAAGAGTCACTTCTGTTTTGATCTAGTAAGTACATGAATCTATCCACTGTCTGCACAATACTGTTGTTCCACTCTCTGGGGATGGTTATTCTCTTGGGACAATTTGTATTATTAATAATTTGCTATCCGAGAAAATCTTCTAATTCAACAGATGTTTAGGAATCAATGAAGTTTTTGGCCATCATTAGTTCAGAAACGCACCCGAAGAAGTATCTACGAAACCTTAGCAAGACCAGTACTTTGCTATGGTAGTGAAGCGTGAACTCTTGAGGAAATACGATGAGAGACGAATAACTACCGCCGAAATGAAATATGTGCGACGAACAGCAAGAGTCACTAAGTGGGATCACAAACGAAACACAGAAGTGCTGAATGGTCTCAACAGCAGCCCTGTATTGCAATACATCCATGAAAACCAGAGAAATTGGCTAGGACACCTCAACAGGATGGACAGATGCAGTCGTCAACTACTGTCCCTGTGGGAAGAGATCTCTAGGTCGCCCCAGGAAAAGATAGTGTGAAACTGTAACAGTTCTTCTAGGACTAATACATGAAAGGATGATGATCTCTACTTAGTATAAAACAAAGTCCCCGATTCTTGGATGCCACGGGTAATCTCGAGAAGCACTGGAAGGATTTTGTTGTGGGTTTCACCATTCTGTAAAGGATATCTCGAGGAAGGTTTCTGTAGAAAATAATTTATATATGATCAAAGAAAGCCAAGCAGTAACAATTTCAGTGAAAAAGTCAAAAGAAACCTGACGACAGTGCGCTTTTTAAGCTTACGCTAGGCAAACCGTTAAAAATATCAGTACAGTATGCTATGAGTGTAAGAATTGTTAAGCATGAAAAGTTCTACATAAAGTCCGCGAGAGCATATCTCTATCTTCAATTCATCGCTCACTATAAGTGTTTTTAGATCGGATGAAAGGGGAATTTCTGTTTCATGCGCCTCACCATTCTTAAATTACGTCTGACAAGAATTCATTGCAGGTGCATCTCCATGATAATATCATTAATAGTCCAGTCAGTGATTTTAACCCATCATGCCGAGACATAAAACGGATATAGGTCGTAGTTCATTGACATTGAAAAAAAGAGCTTACCACGTAATGCATTCATAACTGTTTCCGGGGTTGATTGCTTATTAATAATAATTTGTTGTATATTTACGTGGGCTATCCCATTTAATATTTGGAGTTTTTGTTTTAATCTTCAAGTTATAATATGAAACCCTTAGATATAAATAAAGTCTATATAAATGATCATAAAATTTTATTTTATTTATTTATTTATTTATTTATTTACATAGGTCCCAATGAGCCTGAGCTCGTGTTAGGGACAATCAAGTAACATAGTTACAGCATGGCATATATATAATTTTTGTAACATTATTGTTTAATTTAATAGTAACTTATATTAGATTGCTAGTGACTAATTTTACAGAGATAATTCGGTATGATACATTGCATTGCTTAAGGCTATTGTACATGGGCTATTCATTCCTTAATAGGAAGTCTTTTGTTTTCCTCTTAAATGTTTTTATAGAGAAACTTTCCCTTATGCCTAATGGTAGCGAGTTGTATTCTTTTATTATAGAGGACATAATTCCTTTAGTTCCAAATTTAATGGATTGGGAATGGCTGGTGAATATTTGATTTACTCCTCTTGTTGCATAATGATGAATGTCATTTGCATGGGTAAAATGGATGTGTGTGTGTATCAATTTGTTTTCTAATTTGTATACAAATACTGTTGCTGACATAGCTATTTGTTTTTGCAGTGGCATAATTTTAGTTCTTGAGTATAATTCATTTGAGGGTGTGAGCCAAGGAAGTCCAAAGATAGATTTTATAGCACGTTTCTGGAGTATCTCAAGTTCTTTTATCAGCTCCTTCTTACAATATCCCCATATGAAATTCATGTACATTAGATGTGAATGTATCAGAGCAAAGTATATATTTTTCAATTGTTGGCTAGTAAGACAGCTATATCTTAATCTGAAAATAATACCAATTAAAGGGCTGATTTTATGTTTTACATTTTCTACATGATTTTCCCAGGTTAGTGTACTATCTAGTGTGATACCTAAGTATGTTGCCGATTTAACCCTTTCTATTTCTTTGTTGGCTATGTTTACTATGTTTGTGGTCTCAATCTTGTATGATGGTTTATGGAAGAATAAATATTTTGTTTTAGTGATATTGATAACCATTTTGTGTGCTCTCAACCAATCCACCAGCTTATTGAGATCATAATTAATATTTAGCATAATTTCCTGTTCAGATGTTCCCAGATAGAGTATAAAAATATCATCTGCAAATAGTTTAAGCTTGCCTTTCAATTCTAATAATACTATATCATTAATATAGGCCAAGAAAAGAATTGGTCCTAAGACAGAACCTTGAGGTACTCCTGTGTCAATTCTCATTTGAGACCCTTTTACATTATCGATTGCAACATATTGTTTTCTGTTAGTGAGGTAGTTCTTGAACCAATCATGTGCCACTCCTCTGATGCCTGCAAATTCTAGTTTATTAAGGAGAATCTTATGGTTAACCAGATCGAATGCTTTTTGAAGGTCAATTAGTACACCAGCAGCTAGTTTGTTTTCATCTAATGCCTTTTCTACATCAGTTACTACTTCAAATATAGCACTATCAGCTCCTCTATTTGGAATAAACCCATATTGGCAGTTTGCAAAGTAATCATTTTTCATGAAGAAATTCATAAGTCTTCGTTTAACAACGCTTTCTAGAACCTTGCTGATGGCAGATATAATATTAATGGGTCTGTAATTTGATGGGTGGGTTTTGTCCCCTTTTTTGTAGATCGGGACCACCCTAGAGACTTTACAGGCATCGGGGAATATACCAGTCATCAGTGAAAGATTTATTATTTTGACAAGATATGGTGTAAGGCCCTCAAGACACAATTGTAGCATGACATTAGTAGTGTTGTCCTCACTTATATTGTTTTTGTGTTTTAGGGAGTTTATAATTGATTGTATTTCATTAGCATCAGTAGGTAACATAAAGATTGTCTTAGTGCTAGTAGTATTTTTATAGCTTGCAATGTCCGAGGTAGAACCGTTTCCTTGATTTTCCCATATACTGTTAGCAATATTGACATAATATTTATTAATTTCATCACATATATTTTCCTTTTTTTCGACATTTGTGCCATCGACTATAAGTTTGACAATTTCATTTTTCCCCTTCTTTGGCCTATTTAACATCTCATTAACAACACTCCACACTTCCCTCTGATTATTTGCATTTTGAATTTTTTGGTCAAAGTAGTTTCTTTGTAGGTTTCTCTTAAGTTTTGTAACTTGGTTGCTAATAATTTTATATTCTTCTAAAATTTCTGCAGATGGATTTTTAACTTTGGTTTTTGTATATATCTTATCTTTCCTGTGTATTAGTGCTAAAAGATCTTGTGTGATCCAGGGTTTTATTGGTGGGGCACTTGGCTCCTTATTCGTATATTTCATAGTACAGGCTTCTATTCCTTTATTAATAAAATCACAGAATTTATTGTAGTAGTCATTGATGTTAGTTTCATTGCATACAAATTCTTGAGTTATTAAATATTTATTAAGTTTTTTGTAGTTTATTTTATCCTTTTCTATTGGCCTATCATCACATATTGAGTTCCTGTTTATCTTTTTGTTTCTCATTTCACAGATTAGTAAATGGTGATCACTCAAATCATTATCAATATTATAGACATTACATATTTTGTCACAGTCGTTCACCAATACATGATCAATTAGAGTAGAGCTAGTTTGTGTTACACGAGTTGGATATTTTGTATTACATAAGACTAGACCGTATGATTTGACTAGGTTAATATAACCTAGTTCCTTAATTTAAGTATCTTGGAGAAATTATCACACATAACTTAAACGAAAAAGTAACTTGGATAAATAGAACAAATAAAATGAAAAAGACACAATCTCTAACCTGGTCAACATATAATAAACAAGATGTTCAGTAAAGAACATATAGCCTACTTTCTCCTAAATGCATGGGTATTGTTATAACTCTCTGTCCTTTTCAAGGAGTATGATTGAATGTTGGTTGTAGTAGCTTGTTGAAATACAACGTGCTATAGGGATATTAAACATGAATATGAGGTGCCCTTTGCTAGTGCTACCTCTGTACCAAATTTCGTTCCATTCGGTTCCACCGTGTTCGAATTAATAGGGGGAATCAATTTTGACTTAAAGATGGCCGCCATCCGCAAACTATTAGGTGAATGACCTATTAGATTGGTCAAAGGATGCTCCCTCCATAAAGGTATGTAGTTGCAAAATTTGGTAGAGATCGGATGATTAGGTTAATCGTAATTTGATTTAAGCTTTGAACATTCGTGTGGCCGCCATTACGTTTCAGTCAAGATGGCGGAGATATAAAACATGACACTGAGGTGCCCTTTGCTAGTGCTACCTCTGTACCAAATTTCGTTCCATTCGGTTCCACCGTGTTCGAATTAATAGGGGGAATCAATTTTGACATAAAGATGGCCGCCATCCGCAAACTATTAGGCTAATAACCTATTAGATTGGTCAAAGGATGCTCCCTCCATAAAGGTATGTTGTTGCAAAGTTTGGTAGAGATCGGATGATTATGTTAGTCGTAATTTAACTTAAGCTTTGAACATTTGTGTGGCCGCCATTACGTTTCTGTCAATATGGCGGCGATATAAAACATGACACTGAGATGCCCTTTGCTAGTGCTACCTCTGTACCAAATTTCGTTCCATTCGGTTTCACCGTGTTTGAATTAATAGGGGGAATTGATTTTCACACAAAGATGGCCGCCATCCGCAAACTATTAGGCTAATGACCTATTCATTTGGTCAAAGGATGCTTCCTCTATAAGGGTATGTTGTTGCAAAATTTGGTAGAGATCCGATGATTAGGTTAATCGTAATTTGATTTAAGCTTTGAACATTTGTGTGGCCGCCATTACGTTTCCGTCAAGATGGCGGCGATATAAAACATGGCACTGTGGTGCCTTCTGTTAGTACTACCTCTGTACCAAATTTCGTTCCATTCGGTTGCACTGTGTTCGAATTAATACGGGGAATCGGTTTTCACACAAAGATGGCCGCCATCCACAAACTATTACGCTGATGACCTACTGGTTTGGTCAAAGGATGCTCCCCCCATAAAGGTATGTTGTTGCGAAATTTGGTAGAGATTGGATGATTAGGTTAGTCGTAATTTGATTTAAGCTTTGAACATTTGTGTGGCCGCCATTACGTTTCCGTCAAGATGGCGGCGATATAAAACATGACACTGAGGTGTCCTTTGCTGGTGCTACCTTTGTACCAAATTTCGTTCAATTCGCATTCACCGTGTTCGAATTGATAGGGGGGGACAGACATTCAGAGTACACACACTCACACACACACAGACACACAGACACACACAGACTCACACACACACATACACACAGACAGACACACTTTTTTCGCCCTGTGTTGATCTCATAAGTCTGGTTGGTTGGTTGGTTCCTTAGTTTAGGGGCTGCGACAACGCGGTCATGTAGCCCCGTGTACTTTGGGTGTGTGTAGAATCTGTCTGATAACCGGTGTTAATTGTGATGACTGTATTAGTGTGTGTATCTGTTTTTTAATTAAAGTAGGGACTGCAACTTTGAATTTTCAAATAGTTCCTACTTTTGCCGCCAAACGCCACCGTCAACGACTACTAGGCCTAGTTCAGAACTAGCTACTAGACGCCACCGCAGTCGGCTCTTGGCAACGAACGTAGCAACCTAAGAGCGTTGTTTATATTCTTAACCTATCCAATTTAGTTTCACACAGGTTTAATTAGTGGAAAGATCTTTAACATGCCATAAATCTATGACATGGGACCGCCGGCTTTACTTCCCCTCCGAAGGAAGGCATACTGAGGGATTTTTAACGCTCTTAAAAAATCCGACGGCTTCGGCCGGGTTTGAACCCGCTATCTTGGGCATAGAAGTTCAGCATGCTACCAACTACGCCACCGAAGCCGCTGATCTCATAAGTCTACTTTCATTTTTTTTGCAAAAATCGAAAGTAGGCTAAAAAAAATGCCTATCAATAGCTACTAAGATCCAACATTATAAAACTGTAACTCTCCCTGAAGCCATTTATGCTTGTGAAACACTGTTCCAAATTAAAAATGAACAAAGAACTGATCAGCTCCTCAAAACGGAAAGAAGAATCATTAGAACGTGCACCCAAATGAAACTGTCTATTGTGAGTTTGATCCTGTCACCAGCACAATGAAGAAGAAAAAAAATTCATATTTTTTTCATATCTTACGGCTTCCAGAAAACAGAATTGTACGCCAACTAGTGATGAGAAATCGAGGAAAGAAAACTGGAGGAAAATTGATCCAAGAAATCCAACAAGATCTCAAAGCAGTTGGACTCAGGATAACAGATTCAGTTATCATCTTGCACAGTTTCCAGCCACTGGCCGGGACGAGGAGAAAAATAAAATTAACACCATTCTTAAGACACAAATTTTCTGCAGAAATGACACATAGAAAGCCTATGGAGATTTCAGATGAGTTGAGAAAATCCCGATCTGAAAGAATGAAAAAGTACTGGAAAGAGTGCAAGAACCAAGCAGTACTATCTTCAAAGAAGAAGTGATTGTGGAACGACTCAAGTGGTTCAATGTGACCAATCAAGATTAATAATAATAATAATATTTAATTTAATGTGCTTGTAAGCCTCCGTGGCTTAGGCGGCAGCACGCCGGCCTCTCACCGCTGGGCCCGTGGTTCAAATCCCGGTCACTCCATGTGAGATCTGTGCTGGACAAAACGGAGGCAGACAGGTTTTTCTCCGGGTACTCTGGTTTTCCCTGTCAAAATTTCATTCCAGCAACACTCTCCACTATCATTTCATTTCATCTGTCATTCATTTAATCATTGCCCCAGGGGAGTGCGTCAGGCCTCGGCAGCCGGCACAGTTCATATCCTCGCCGCTAGTTGGGGGCTTCATTCATTCCATTCCTGACCCGGTCGGAGACTGGAAGCAGGCTGTGGATTTTCAATTTAATGTGCTTGCGGTGTAGTAATTTTATAGTCCAATTATGAGAATTGGGTAGATTATTTCGTATACTTGTTAGATCAAAATAGAAGTCGACCAAAATATTTATAACACGAATGTTGGAAAAGAGACAGCTTATATGTCCGGACTTGGGTCAAAATCCACCTGTTATTTCAAACATTTGTCACTAGTTTCATTGTAGTCGCTGTTGCTAACTATACTAATAGTTAAATGGTGCGTGCATAGATATCAGGTCAGTGAGCGAGGTTCCAGGTTCATTAGACCAAGAGTGTCTTGGTGTATTCAGAAGGTAAAGCTTAAAGGGTTGAATCATTGCATGCCTGGAATCAGCTCATGTACAGTGACATCCACTTCATATGGTTACTTACCGAAGTTCCAACTACTAGCAGCTTCATCAGGCAGACCCATTTATGTCCAATATACAGGTATTGGTAATTGGTGTTATGCTGAAGAAGCAACCTTGCGTAAGTACAGGGGTGTGTAAATTATTAGACTAGACGGCAGTTTTCCAAAATTCCTTTTATACTTTTCATGGCTTAATGCACTAAAATATGTTTGCAAGGCGGTGAAATTACTTCAAATGTATAACCAAGAGTCTTAATTATATTTTCTTTTAAGTAAAATGAATTTTAAGAATTTCCACTAACATGCTACTGCAAAATGCCTCACGTTTTGTTTTGATTACTTCACTCTACTTTTCGTGGGAATTTAGAGCTGAGGGTTTTAGAGTCTTCTTACTGATGATCCGCTCTTGAGCTATTCGAAGATTCATGAGCTGTGGATTGAAATCACCTGACTTAGAGGGCACATATCAAAGTCAATGAAAATTAGACCACAGACCCAGCTCGGAATCTCCTATTCTAAAAGTTTCCAGACGCAATTCCTTTTGGGAAAATGTGTAATTCCACAGGGGAGGAAACGTTACTAAGTAGGGTTACAAAACATGCCAGCAGTTGGTCAATAAAATGATTTTGAATAAGACTGGTTTAAGTCCTCAATGGTACCTGCAGTGGAAGAGGTGAACTCTCGCACAGGTTTAATAGGGCAAACTATTGTCCATAGTTATGATGGGCAGATTTTGGCCCAACGGAAAAATGAGCGGAGGAGGAGCCAATCACTCTCATGGTCCCAACGGTCATGGAGGCGCTGTAAAGGCGCTCCTCAGTAGTACTTGAGTCTGCGGCATTTCGTTGCAGTCTCTGTGTTCGGTCCTGCAAGTCTCATTCTGTGTGAGCCGCAGGATAAGAGATCATAGTGTGTGGGTCTCGTCTTGGCAAGCTGAGATCCACCCTAAACAAATTCACGCCAGTGGCACTTCTTCCATATGTCACTTATTTTCAAAGTCCAACTGCGATGGGATATGGATGGTGGGGGCAGGTTATGGGTATAACTGGAAGCCCCTAGTTTGGACCTGCACGTTGGCAGCAGATGTGTGATGGTCGTCTTCCGGAGACTCTGTGACTACTCAGGAATTCGGTCCTGCATCTGTGTTTGGACAGGCCTATTTAGGATCACCGCTGCCCACCCCACATGGGGAAGGTCCTAGAAAAGGTGGGCTAAAAATCGGAAGTCACAATCTTGGTCCAGCTGGGCAATCACACTCAGCAGATCACCCCTCATGCGGTCGAAACTCAAAAACAGTAAAGACTCACAAATTGATTATTGGATCATGGAACGTCTGAACTTTGCTTGATATGGACAATAACGTCAGACCTGAGAGAAGGTCAGCTCTTGTAACCCATGAGTTATCAAGACTCAACGTTGACATTGCTGCTCTCAGTGAAACTAGGCTGTCTTCTGAAGGCAAGATTACTGAATCTGGAACAGGATATACCATCTTCTGGAAAGGAAAGGAGGAGGGTGAACGTCGTATTCATGGTGTGGGCTTCGCTGTGAAGACCAAACTGGTCAATTATCACCAACTTACGTCCATTGCAATTAGCAAAAGGCTCATGACTCTCCGCATACTACTCTCAGGAGGTTCCTTTATTACGCTCATCTCTGCCTATGCTCCTACCTTAGATTCTGATGATGAAGTAAAGGCTCAATTCTATGATCAGCTAAGTGAAATCATCTCCAAGGTACCATCTGCAGATACACTCTTACTCCTCGGTGACTTCAATGCCAGAGTTGGGAAAGATCACAGTCTATGGAATCATGTGATGGGCAAACAGGGACTTGGAAAATGTGCTGCAGCAACCTGAACAACTGTGGTTGGCAGTACCTCCTACTTATCATGAATTCAGTGCAGCTCTCACCCAATTGAAACCCAGAAAGGCACCTGGCCCAGATAACATCCCTCTGGAACTAATTCAGGCCGCAGGTCATTCCCTCAAAACAAGGATTTTCACCCTTATCCTCAGAATATGGGAATCAAGAAAGGTACCTGGAGACCTAAAGTATTATCATTATCTTTAAAAAGGGGGTGATCACAGTGTTTGTGGCAACTACCGTGGTATATCACTGCTATCAATTGTGGGGAAGATTCTTGCAAGAATTCTACTTAACCGCCTCAAGGTTATCTCCGAGAAGATTCTCCCAGAGTCACAATACGGATTTAGAGCTTCCAGAAGCACAATTGACTTGATTTTCTGTGTGAGACAGCTACAAGAAAAATGTAGAGAACAACAGAATCCACTCTTCTTAGTTTTTTATGACTTGAACTGGCTCCAACGCTCTTTGCGCTGTACTCGGCTGCAATGCTTTATGATTCACCCACAAACATCCCAGGTGTGGAGGTCAAGTATCGTTTTGATGGAGGGCTTTTCAACCTAACTCGTCTCCGCTCCTTGAGGAAAACTCGGGTCACTAAGGTTACTAACATGTTGTATGCAGATGATGCTGCGTCGCCAACTCTCACTCCAGAAGAGCTGCAAGAGTCAGTTAATTGTTACAAAAGTGCATGTGATCGCTTTGGTCTTACCATAAATGTCAATAAGACTAAAGTCTTGGCAGAACCTTCACCAGGCACACCTCTTCCTCAGTTCAATATCTCCATCTCAAATTTGCCATTAGAGCAGGTAGACCACTTCTCGTACCTGGGCAGTACCATTTCTGTGAGCTGTACCTGTGAGTAGGATGTGGATAAGAGAATTGGTACAGCCCATGCAGCGTATGGACGATTATCACACGGGGTCTTCATGAATAAAGATCTGTCCATGAGTACAAAGCTTATGGTGTACAAAGCAGTAGTCATTTCTACATTGTTGTATGGCTGTGAAACGTGGACCCTTTACCGACGTGATCTCAGGAAGCTTGAGCGTTTCCACCTACAAAAACTTCGATCAATCCTGAGGATTAAATGGGAAGACTGCATCACCAATATTGCTGTTCTTGAAAAGGCTCAAATCAACAGCATAGAATCATCCATAATAGGTCACCAATTTAGATGGATTGGTCATGTCCATCGGATGATTGATGTGAGATTACCTCGTCAAATGCTATATGGTGAGTTATGCTATGGCACCAGACCTCATGGTGGTCCTAAGAGGCACTACAAGGACCAATTTAAGCAGACCCTGAAATTGACAGGTCTTGATCCACAAACCTGGGACATGCTGGCTGAAGACCGCTCAACTTGGCGCCGTACCATCTCGGATACTGTAAAGACGTTTGAAAAGGATCGCCGCACACATGAAGAGGCCAAGCGTCAAGCTAGGAAACTTCCTCCAGCAATACTATGTGACTTGTGTGGACGCTGGTTCTCTTTAGTCACCGTAAACACATCCACAAACTGGACTGAAGGAAGAAGATTTATACTCGGATTCTTTGTTTGATTCTGATAATTTGCACACTTCTGTATATGACTTGTATTGTATTCTATTTGCTCCTCTTCTTATGTTTGTTGAATTCTTATTTCAGTGATGGAAGAGTTTCTGCGATGGATTGGTGACAGACGAATAGAATATGAACACTGCCTTACCGAAGATGTGAAGTTGATTGCCTTTGATCGTATGAATAAACAGCGCAATTTCGCTTTAGTGAGACTGATTTGCAATGTGTACAAAATGCCAGAGGATAGTGAAACATTTCTAGAACCCATTAGGAATCTTTTATGGAATAAACAGTACAAGGAGGTACTTAACTTGAACAATCTTTATTTATCATAAAGTTGAATTATTTATTTGATTTTTGCCACCATCTATTGGTAAAGAAGCATGTATTGTATTTATATGTAACATTGTGGATATGTGGTGTGCCTAATGCTAGTCAATTGCTTGAGAGGCCAAACATTGAAACCCACCAGTGTAGGGGCAGTCTCAGGCACCCGTTGAACTTCTCCCCTGTTGTTCTCATGCAGTAGGTTTGGAAGAAGCTTTCAGCAGCTCAGGTTAAGTGTTTCTTGATCCCTGGCAGCTCGGTTGAATGCCTTTGATTGTATGAATAAAAAGCACAATTTCGCTTTCGTAAGACTGATTTGCAATGTGTATGGATGGTCTTCTCAGTTACCCATGAGGTTTTGTGTGCTCCAAAAATGCACTAAGGTTCCTTAAGCTGCCTTTTGCATTGTGCTCATAGTCTGAACTTAAGTATTTGGAGTAAAACCTGCTGAGATAGATGTGTCAATGGTTCTAAAGCCGTTCTTGAAGATAGACACGATGAAGGTGATTTCCCGGCCAGAGGGATGGTCTTTATCCTCCATGCCACTGGAGTGTCTCCTGTATACTTAAGGTTTTCCACAGAAAACTTGGTGTTTGGAAAACATGAATTTTAAACAATAAAATTCAAATATGGAATCACCCGAAATATCCTAAACATGGAGAAACATATTACAGTAGTTTCCTCAAATGTGGATTGAAATAAATCATTCCAAATATACGAGGGCTGGTTCCGATGGACTGTATAAAAATAACAGATTGACAGACCAAACCGATTTTACTACTGAATGTTTGCTTCTTTTATTAATATGTGTCAACTTAATCGCCAAAACGATTGAAACATTTGTTGTATAGTTACACCAGCATTCCAATGCCCTCGGCAAATAGTTCTGCTGCCACTGAGGTGGGTACGTCTGGAGAGTCTCCTGAAGTGTTTCCTTTTTGGCGAGGTGTTGTCGCCCAACCATTCCTTCAATTCTTGAAAAAGGTGAAAATCATTCACGACCACACTGTGCCAACGATACAATAGACTTTTTCAAAGAATTCAAGTATGAAGTTTTGGACCATCTGCCGTTTAGTCCAAACCAGCACTGAATGATTTTCACATTTTTCGAGAATTGAAGGTGTGTTTGGGCAGCAACGCCTCGCCAAAAAGGAATCACTTCAGGAGACTCTCCAGACGGACCCACCTCAGTGGCAGGAGATTTTTTTTGCCGAGGGCAATCGAAAGCTGGTGTAACGATTCGACAAATGCTTCTATCGTTTTGGCGATTATGTTGACACATAAGAATAAAACAAGCAAACATTTAGTAGTAAAATCAGTTTGGTATGTCAATCTGTTATTTTTATACAGTCCATCGGAACCAGCCCTCGTATATTTGTATACGAATCTTGACCCTAGTTATCACATTGTAAACAGAGACCATCTGAAATGCTGAAAGGCTCATAAAAGCACTGCTGTATGTGTGAAGAAGCCTGGGAAGCAACTTGTTCATGCAGTCTGATCAGATGTATGGACTTGTAAACACCACAGTAGAATGTAAAGAACATCTTCTGTACAATAAAATAATTTGTATAGTTTATTGCATATTAAAAGTGTAATTTTGTTTGTCTTAGGCTTGCCAGATTGCAGCCCTGCTTAATTTGCATGGACATTTCTCTATAGAAGACTTCCTGGTACCGCTTGTGCTCCAAGACAAATTGACTGTGGCAGAGGAGTTTCTGTCCAATAGTCCCAATCACCAATGGGATTTAGTTGTTTTTCTCGACAATCTTTTGGGGAAGAGAAACATCAGAAATGAAGCCGATATAATTATTAGGTAAGTATTGTGTGGATTATTTGTGAACACATTCTGAGTATTATGACAACCCTCTGCCCGTCTTGTCACTCGCCTCTTAGGAGTGAACGATCTCGTGTATGAAATTCAAACTTTTTTCTTCTTAAAAATTCCTCGTGCTGAGCTTGTATGTGTGACCTCAAATGCTGAAAATATCGACTTTGGACTAACAAAAATCTGTATTTGCGAATTACTGAACTATTGTATTGTCCAAGGAACGATTGATTTCCAACGTGGCTCTATACCTTCTTGCACTAAGAATAAGAACAATCTTTTGATTGATGCAGATTTGGATATTGCAATTAAAAACAAATTTTTCATGTCTTTTGTAAGGAGTGTGCTTCTGTATGGATGCGAATTTTGGGCAATCAGAGGTCAGAATTGGAAGCGACTTGAAGTGTTGTAGATGTGTGTCTGGGGGAGAAAGTTACGGGTTAAATGGATTTAAAAGAGGACTAACATCAGCATCCTGCAAGAACTTCAGGGGAAGAGAGAACTGACAGCAACGGCCACATTTTGCGACATAACGCTAATCTCCTGGAAGGAAAAATCACAGGGAAGAAAGGCCGAGGATGACGGAGAAAATATTTCCTTCAAGACATCACACTAACTCTTCATTATGGTTCATACTATCGAGGTGCTGAAGACAGCGGACAATGGTTGCGGAGACAAGTTGATTGATTGCGCTACTAAAAGGAATGTTTTTATCTTTATTTTTTACAGTAAGTTGTGATTGGGTCCACATGGATGTGGTAACAGGAATTAAGATGGAAATGCTCTCCTGGATTTCTGCCTGAGAAACCAATTATCAATCAAAAACACGTGGCTTCATAACAGACCTAGCCACAAATACACAAGATATAGCTGGGATGGTCAATACAAAACTGGTTGGTTCTTAAGTTTAGGGGCTGCTACAAAGCGGTCATGTAGCCCCGTAAAATGTGTGTAGAATCTGTCTGATAACCGGTATTATTGTGATGACTGTATTAGTTTTTTAATTCAAGTAAGGACTCCAGACTTTCGAATTTTTCAAATATTTCCTACTTTTGCTGCCAAACGCCACCGTCAACGACTACTAGTTCAGAACTTAGCTACTAGACGCCACCGCAGTCGGCTCTTGGCAACGAACGTAGGAACCTAAGAGCGTTGTTTACATTCGCAACGTATACAATTTAGCTTCACACAGGTGTAATTAGTGGAAGGTTCTTAAACATGCCATAAATCTATGACATGGGACCGCCGGCTTTATTTCCCCTCTGAAGGAAGACATACTGAGGGATTTTTAACGCTCTTAAAAAGTCCGACGACTTCGGCCGGGTTGAACCCTCGATCTTGGGCATAGAAGCTCAGCATGCCACCGAAGCCGCCCAATACAAAACTCTTATAGACTTCATGACCACAGATATGGAAATGGGAAAAACAATTAGAGATGTAAAAGTAAACCCTGGAGAAGACCTAGATAGTGATCACAAACTTCCAAGTAAGGAAAGAAGTCACAAAAAGGAACTTGACAAATCCGACAAGAGAACTTAATTATTACACATCTACCCAAATCAGAAATACAGGAAGGGGAGGTAGAATGGAGTAGGTTTAGTTGTTGGCCAAACAGGCAACAAAATAAAAGGAAATACCATGGTGGAACAGTGTGATCAAAGAAGCCATCAAGGAGCGACATAAGGCAAAGGAATCCAGAGACAAAGAGAAACAAAAGGGATGAAAGCACAATTAAGGAATTTGACCACACATATAAGGAAGAAAAGGAAAAGGCATGGGACGAATTTGCTAACAAACTAGAATTAGATAGCAGAACCAACAAGAAACTACTGTATAGGGTAATAAGGAACAAGAGAAAGGCCATAGAGAAACCTGATGGGAATATCTGCTGAAAACAAGAAGACATCAGAGAAGAAATGAAACAATACCTCGACCAACTTTATAATGGGAAGAAGAAGAAATATCGCGGGGAGTAATAGTAAAAGGAGAGGAAGAAGCACCGACTAGATGCAGAAGAGTATGAATAAAGGGAAATGGTATCTGTGGGTTGTACAGAGTGTTGAATGCTATCTGGAAGGAAGAGAAAATATCTACAAACTGGACCAATGGAATTATATAGTAGTGAGAACTACAGAGGCATAACACTTCTATCCCATGGGCTAAAAATAATTGAAAAAATAATTGAACGAAGGTTAAGAACAGTCATCGAACAATATGGATTCAGAAACAATTCAACTATCAACCTGGTGTTTGCCACCCGGATGATCATTCCTCAAGACGATGTTAAGTCTGCCAACGAAGAATGGGATGCACTCAAGGAGACTCAAGGTCTGTGGACGGCAGAATCAATTCAGAAGGATAAATGGAAACCCAAGTGAAATAGATGACAAATTGGTTGTTTATCGAGAACAATTGTCACAACCGAAAAACAGAAATGTAAGAAAGATCTTCCAAGGAAATTGGGTCAGGATGGAAGTATTGTATATCATGATCC
Organism: Meconema thalassinum; assembly: GCA_946902985.2. NCBI lineage: Eukaryota > Metazoa > Arthropoda > Insecta > Orthoptera > Tettigoniidae > Meconema > Meconema thalassinum. The sequence goes on along the minus strand of OX336392.1, from coordinate 12,958,926 downwards.
AAAACCAGAGAAGGAATTATGAAACAATCAGAGGAGTTAAAAACAGCGATAGTACAGGAGTTCCGGCGACATTTTGACATATTCATCATTGTCTTAATTTCCCCCTTTCCAGCTGACACTGGGTTGGGGCAAATATGGTTCCTCTCAACTTTGTTCTGTCGTTCCACTATTCCTCTTCCGACATGGTGTTCCAATCCAGGTTCTGTTTTGTAATGCTATTCTTCACCGACGCATTCTTGGTCTTTCTCGTCTTCTCTTCCCTGTCATCCGTCGTTCCAGTGCTCGTCTGGGTAGCCTTACTTCATTCATCCGTTTGACATGTCCAAACCATCTCAATCTGTTTTGCTCTAGTTTGTCATTTAGTTTCCGTACTCCCAGTTCTTCCCATTATATCTTCATTTCTCACTCAATTAAACAGAAATGATGAGACCAATGACAATAATGATCCTTCAGTTACGGAAGCAGTGCTTCTACTACTGAGACATTAACCTGGCTTGATGTGGAAACTGCCGTTAAGAAAATGAAATGTAACAAGTCACCTGGAATTTGTGTGGGGTACAAATTTAATTCTGGTCTAATGGCTGGACACAAAGATCCCGCGCCGATCTCGCAAAATACTTCCACTGAACTCTGTTTTGGGCGAGTTCTTGCCACTCTCAGCCACATGAGGCAGAACTGAGAATAGGCGGGTTTGATCCTCAGCCATCTTGGTTTCCCACTTCTACTCCAAGCACGTGACTTAAGACCATGGCCGTCTTCTTTCTGATCCTCGCCTGAATTACAAATACACACACTAATACAGTCATCACAATAACACTGGTTATCAGACACTCACACCCAAGTACATAGGGCTGAATGACCACGATGTTCAAGTACCTCAAATTAAACACCACCACCAAAGTTAATATCTCCTAAACTAATACAGCAATCAAACTGAAATTTTGTATAGTGAAAGGAAGAAAGCGAGCATGACCTCCGTTTTTATGTGGAATCCGAACCAGAGGACGCGATATTTAACTTCGTAAATCTCACATGCATTGGCCTTGGTGAGAGCCATCACTGTTATGTAAGTACATTAACCCTGAAAGTGTTATAGTATCGCTGCAAAATGAAATTCTCCATCTGCAAGTTGGTTTTTGATCTTCTGAAAAAACATGATGACTTTCTGTGAAAAGTGATATGGTTAGATTTTTTCCCTTTGACTTTTTTATTCTTCATAATTCATCAAAGTTTCTATTATTATATATCATTGTGCTTGTAATGAAATTTGGCACGTTTTGTATATCTTCGAATTTTATTTCAGATAAAGTAGTGCTTGTGACCAACCTCTAAACATTTATAACTTGGAGGGTGGCCATGTGATGTTCAAATGTTTAAAAGACTTCTCTGGCTATCTAATCACCCAAGGGCAATGAAGCACTGACATGAACTTGTAACGTTTCTCCTTCTGTTTCTTCCGTTGGTCACGGTGATTATGCCGACCGTGGTTGGCTTCCAGGTTGCTATGGTGGAATTGCTCTGCACATTACATTTGGTCATAACTTGTCTTGTAATAGTGAATATGAAATATCATCCAAATAATATTTCATTAAGTAGCCACAGCACACCAGGGTGTTAACTATATTCCTGTGTGTCAGCATTATTTCCCCTTGCTGTATTCCTTCACCCCAAAATTAAAAAAGAAAAAGAAGTGGGGCAAGTACGCGAATAATTAGGGTTTTGTGGTTTGATCGTTATTCGAGACCACAGAAATTCGCATTAATTTCGAAAATAAATCGCGTAATTAATATTGAATTTTGCGTTTTATCGCAAAATAGTTGAAAGGTTATTGCGATAATTTAATTTGAAAGGGATTTTAGATGAATAGAATAACACTATATATCAAATGGGTGGTATTCACTCAGAAGGCTTCTAGTTCAACAGAATTACGACACACCAAAAGAAACGTAAATATCAATATCTTTCACTTCCTGAATAAATCCCCTTTTCGGAAGAAAGTACGAGACTCGGTTATCTTACGGAAGATAAGATGAGGGCCCACTGCAGTCCTGGGTATGCACAATGCACACACATTCTATCATCTCGAAAGTGTAACCCATACGTCTCATTTAATAAGCGTAATGAGTTCACATGTTGTTTCTCGACTGAAGCCATGCAAAAACAAGAACAAACTAACATGACCCTAGGCGTTCAGTCGAGCCCATTTAAGCGAATAACTTTAACCCACCCTTAACATAAGAACACTGCTTATAAGAAAATGACCAGGCCCTAAATCATTTACCCATTACACAAATGAATAAAACAACAAACAATAAAACAGCTCACGGCATTAATTCCTCGTGGCTTCTTCATCTTCAACATAATCATCACCTCCAGGTAACGCCCGAAGTCGCTTCTCATGCTCCTAGTCATTTAATTATTCGGTAAAGCACGCGTAGAGAAAAAACACAAGATAATACAAATGCGAATATCAACAAGAGACCCTTAAACGATAACCCCAAAACCAACACGATTCCTCAAAACGTATATCTACGCAAAGGAAAGATCACAAACACAACCAAGCTAACGTAAAATAAGAAACACGATCTCCAATCTAGAGAGGGACATATTAACACTGAAGATTGGTGGACAAAGCATTCCTAACCAAATTTCTTGTTACACCTTTTCCATGCATATTGACACTTAAAATAAACAAGGAACTTAGCTTTCTCCTGAGACGGTCTCGACGACAGCTGCAAATACATAAACCTGTATTCCTTCCAGGATAGAAATGTGTGCGGATACCATCGAAAGGGCGAGACGTAAGAACAATATAAGATAGGGATTTAAACACATATTGGATAGGTATCTTTTGCTTCTCATCATCATGGCTCTCGGCTCCATTCTCATATATAACAAAATCTGACGACGGTATTGTTGATTTTTAGTCTCTTTGATTGAGATCACACTCTCCATAGCGGGCGCGTTTTCCTTTTCCACAAGATCTAAGGTCGGTTTAAATTTTAACCAGCAGATGGCAGTCTTTATAATATCTTGTAACTTGTCGACCCGTTTATAAAAAAGTAACGGGTCACTGACATTCTTGGTGGCCTTGGAGTTAACACCAGCACCCTTCCTGGGTTTTACCCTCCGCCAAGTGTCAGTGTTAATCTCAGTTGCCTTTGGAATGTGTGTTTCTCCATTCCAGCTTTGGCTTGTACAAAGTGTGACTGTCGTCTTCCCCTTTTCCACTGACTTTGGGGAAAACCCCCTCCTCTTTCCCTTTCCTATCTGCCTTTCATGGCTCTCCTTCCTTCCAAGTCCCTCAATCCTCATTCTTCGAGAGTTGAAGGCATTTCTTTTTCTTCTTCTCCTTTATTTGTTTACCATTTCTTCTTCTATTATGTAAGTTTGTAGTTAGTATTAGTTATACCGGTAGTTTTCATTCTTATCTCATCTTTCACTATCACCCAAACCATTAGGGGCCGATAACCTAGATGTTAGGCCCCTTATTATCATCATCATCTTCACGAGTTCAAATGTTTAAGAAGTGCATGGAATATATAAAAAAGTAAAAAATACAAAATGCCAATAAATTTCGCTTTTTTTTTCTTTCTTGACGAAATAGTTATTTTGCTATTAAAATACTTATAGCAAAAATTTGTGATTAAAATATTGCGATTTTAGATACTGTTACCATCCTACTCGCAAAGAAATTGCATTTTCTCTTCAATAAACTATCTATTATCTGTGGTCTCTAGTCATTATGTGCAAGATGTTTTTATTATCTTTGTTTTTCTTCTCTCTCCCAGCAAACTAGAAATTCCTGAGGTGCATATGAGTAAACTGTACTACAAGCCTTTGAGTAAACTCGTAGCAAGACTGACGAAACAATATAAATTCCCGCCTACTGTGTGTCCCAATCTTAACCAGAAGAGAAATGAAGGTGCCCTTCAGTTTCTTATTCACAAGAGGTTTCACGAGAATTCTTTAGGTAAGTTTACTGAACAATAACATAGAATTTACTAATTGACTTTGAGCATGAGGACAGAGTTATTGTCAGGCATAAGGTGGGCATTCAGTCCCTGTCTCATCACGACCTTGCTGTTATGTTGCTCAAAATAATGTGTAGCCCGGCAGACATTTTTCAACTATTGTCCGTCCAGAGTTAAGAGTGTACTACGGGCTCTTATGGGCTTTTACATTTAGCGGACTCCCCCAGAATTGATGACTTCGAAGTCTTTAAAACTGGATTTTCACTATGTTATTTATTAGGTTAATGGCCACGGGTGGAGAGTACATGTTCCTCAGCATTCATTTAATGATATGTAATTCTTACATTCTTGATATGCAACATGATTTTGTAATGTATCTGACAGCAGAGTCTGCGCGCTGGATGGAACAGCACGCACGCTGTTGTACGTGTCTTAGCTCTCCACTGAACGCACGAGTCCAGATCTCTCCAAGATATTTGAAACAGTGTTGGAGTGTAAGGATTGTTTTGTGTAATATAAAAATAATTGTGATTTAGGTATAAGTGGCATTAAATATTTGGCTGATGTTCCGTTTGCGAAACGTAAACCCGGGGAAATTTTAAGGCGCAGAGAACGACAGATAGTTTGTAACGTCTACAATTATATAAAGACCAAGAATCAGGAGAAAAGTGCTGCTGAAAAACCCGTGATGATATATTATTATTATTATTATTATTATTATTATTATTATTATTATTAACTACTCACCTGCAATAATGTGCGTAACAGAACTTTCATGCAGTTAAATTACGCGATTTGTGCCGAATGAGAAGCTTGTAGTTTTGTGTAAAATAAACCGCTATGGCTCATTATGAAATGGATAATGATTGTTTTGAGAAATATTTTAAAGAACAGATTGTTGCAAATTTCCCACATCAGTCTGTAGTATTTGCCATTCATTGTCCAATGTACGTTGTGCCACTGCATTTTTTGTTTACTTTCTTTCATGTATCTATACCGAGCTCGATAGCTGCAGTCGCCAGTATCCAGTATTCGGGAGATAGTGGGTTCAAACCCCACTGTCGGCAGCCGTGAATATGGTTGTCCGTGGTTTCCCATTTTCACACCAGGCAAATGCTGGGGCTGTACCCTAATTAAGGTCACGGCCACTTCTTTCCCACCCCTAGCCATTTCCTTTGCTATCGTCGCCATAAGTCATATCTGTGTCGGTGCGAAGTAAAGCAACTTGTAAAGAAAATCTTTCATCTACGCGTGTAATAATGTGTGAAGTATCATTATGATAAGAACAAAATTACTTGTTATTTCCGGGTACTCTCTTCGCCTCTGCAGATGAAAGTGACTCACTGCGACAGATGATTTGTATCCTGTCACTGACCTAGGCTGACCTTGGAGCAGTGGTGGATCCAGGCCTTGCGGGGCCCTGGGCGATATGATAAGGCGGGGCCCACAACAATAGGAAATAAAAAAATATGAAATCAAATGGAAAGTAGTTTTGTAAAAATAATAAAATAAAGAATAGTTACAATATTTTGAGTATACTACAGTACGTTTTTTTAATAATATGAAAGAAACCTTTAAATCCCCTTGAAGAAGATTATGCAAACAATAAAATATTACTTCGCCACATTTTTCCGGCTGAAGTCTTCTATTATTTCACCGAAATCTAAACTTGTTAAACGGTCAACAGAGGTCATAGCTGCACTGAAAAAAAAAAAAAAAAAAAATACAAATTAGTTTGAATAGTATAATTAATTAATTAAATTTAAAAAAACATGGCGCGGGGCCCCCAGGACTGCGGGGCCCTGGGCGGTCGCCCTCCCGTAGATCCGCCCCTGCCATGGAGAATATATTGCCATATTACGTAGTCTATTAAACTAATTGATCCGTATCTATCGGATGATTCAGATTAACTTTCACGTCATTTCAATTGTTTTGTCATTGCCATACCGTACGTAACTAAAATTCCAATGTAAATAAATAGTAAATCGTCGCAGTATTTATAATCCGTTCTAAGCATTGTTATGTAAATCAATTACTATCCTCGGCTCCCCCACTCCTTTAGGGAATAACTCAGTCTTTATCTTTATTAAAAACTGATCATCCAAATTCTGTTATTCTTACGGGAATTATAGTAAAAGGTTGCAGATTATAATGGCGCGAAGGAACGAAATTCCGTCGGGATGAGGTGCTTGCTGATAGTCAGTCCGGCAGCGGGCTGTACTACTCGTGTGGAGTGCTGTACAATAGCTGCCCTTCTACGGTCGCTAGACGTGGCAACGCTTGTGCCATAAGAGCCCGTAGTACACTCTTAACTCTGGATGGACAATAGAAGTAGATGGACCGGAAAGGAGACAAACACAGGAAATGAGTACGACGGAAGTAATGGAGAAGAAGAAGCGTGCTCAGCTGAAGATAATCAAATGTACTCTACTGTTGTTTGAGTTTTCAGTCTTTTGACTGGTTTGATGCAGCCCTCCATGCCTCCCTGTCCTGAGCTAATCGTGTCATCTCTACATAGCTACCACACCCTACATCCGAGGCAATCTGTTGAACATATTCTAACCTTGGTCTACTCCTACAGTTCTTGTCCTCGACCCTTCCTTCCCTAACTAGGCTTGCTATTCCTGGGTGTCTTAGTATGTGTCCTACCAACCTATCTCTTCTCTTCTCTTCATTAGCAGTCGCCAGAAGCATCTCTTCTCTCCTACTCGTCTTAATACATGTTGGTTTTTTAGTTTTGACACCTTAGTTATAACTGGATTAATAACTCACTTAGATGGTTCCAAGTTTCACAGGCCCTCGATGTAGTCCCCACCGTTGCGTACAACGTGTTCCCAGCGATGCGGAAGTCGTTGGATCCCGTTGGCACTGCCCAATCTATTGATGGTACGAAGAGAGCGCTCGGCAGCCTGCTTAACGTCTTCAATGGTACGGAAGCGCTCCCCGCGCATTGTCATCTTCATCTTCGGGATGAGATCATAGTCGCAGGGACTGATGTCGGGAGAATATGGGGGTTGATAAAGGACCTCCCAGCCCCAGCGATCCAACAATGCTGACACAACGCCTGCTGTGTGTGCCCTAGCATTGTCATGCAGAACGATGGGCGGTGTAACCACGTGGTGGCGCCGTTTCCTTCTCAGAGCTCCTCGGAGATGGTCTTGCAGAAACGAACAATAGTACGCCGCATTAACGGTTTGCCGTCGGGGAACAGTATGGTGAATGATCACACGATCCCAATCATAGGCAAGAATCAACATTACCTTCACATTGGTGGGGGTTGGTCGAACTGTTTGTTTCCGTGGTGCCGCCACTCGTTCGATTGGCGTTTTAACTGTGGCTCATAAGATCTGGCCCAAGTCTCGTCAATGGTTATGATACGCCATAAGAAGGCCTCTCCTTCGCGCTCATAACGCTGCAAGTGCATACGATAAGCATCAGATCGCAGCCATTTGTGCATGTCGGTTAAGTCATGCGGAACCCATTTGGACGCAATCTTCCTCATTTTCAGTAAGTCCTTCAGGATGTGGAGGACAGTTGAATGCGCCAGTCCAGTATCTTGCTCTAATTGACGAATCGTTACGTTCCGATCCAACGCTACTAACGCGGACACCATCTGTACATTGTCATCACTTACTGGTGGGTGACCAGATCGAGGCATGTGCTCCACACTAGTCTTGCGCATAATAGTTCGCGGCTGGGAGCGATCAGTTTAGTTCGCAGCTCCATAGCGAACTATTTCTCTCTTTTAGTTCGTAGCTCCCATCTCGAATTCCCTGTAAGACAGATCGTTCGCTCGCCTTGCTACTGCCACTGCACGCGCTCTTTGTTTGTTATAGCAGTCTGTCACCACTCATTACTCGTCACCAGTGATTGCTCATTCTCATTGCTCTCGTTTCAAGCAATACTGTAGGCTACTGTTAGCATTACCATAGCGTTTAGAAGAGAAAGTGTGCCGACTCCCGAGTTTGCCGTATCTTTAGTATGGGTAGTTGCTGCGCCCGCCGGTAGACTGCGCAGCGGTTGGTTGTGGCTGGCTGGAGACACTTTCTAAGCGCTCGCGAGTTTGAAAACATGGAAATGCTGCCGTGTTTAGTCCTTATTTCTTGGTGTTGAAAAGTGTATGCGATCAAGAAGCGATAGTGAAATAATACATACGTTATGACACTGGTGTGTTTAGTATTTGTAAGCCTTTACACTTATTTCTTTACGTTTGTGCTGTCGAGTGAAGATTCGTCAAACAAAACTGTGTAAGTGAATATGCCGTGTTGTTTTGTTCCCGGGTGCCGATCTGGATACTACAAGTCATCTGCAACAGGTAGGCACTTTTTTAGACCTCCAAAAGCCGAAGATGATTTATTTAAATGGGCTAAGGCCATTCCGAGGAAAGACATTAAATTGTCTAGTAAGTCATATGCAGGCTATGTGACAAACATTGCTCCGATAATTTCCTTATAAAAACGGACACTTTCATTATAGAAGGAAAGACAGTCGAAATGGCGAGAATGAGATGGAGTTTGAAGCCTGGTGCACTCCCACACTATCTAGCCGGTTATATTGTCAAGCAACTAAGGAAAGGGATCAGCTGTGTGAAGTGTGCAACAACCCTTCAAAGTGAAAAGGCCGTCGGACACAACAGCTGCAACTTTCACTAATATAAAGGACTTTGGCACAATAAATGCCATTACTTACCTAACTCAACCGTCTGACAGTGTCTTCAACATTCTTTTACAGGTCGAAGTAGTCGTTGAAATGGAATTATCTTCCCTTTCAAATTTGTGGGTTGATATATTTTATGAGTGTTAGGACAGCATTGATGAGATTGTTTTAGGGCCATGATTTTTTGATGGTGTATGGAACATAAACTGGACCTTATTGGAAAACTCGTTTTTCATTTCATGAAGTGCGCTTTTTCTTTCGTACGAAAGAAATTAGGAAAGAGCAGTCAACTTCTAAGTCTAAGCTATAAGTTATATGGGTGAGTTTGTCATTATACTGTATTATATTATATTTACTTTATTTGTGCAGTAGTGAATGGTCTGTAGCTTTACGATTTTCACACATTCAGTTACATTTTGACCCCCGTCTGAATGTTTTATTTCCTTATTATATGAACCTATGACGCAATCTGATGTTTCATAATTAACACAACGGACGTTAGCGTTGTATATACTCAGTGCGGAGAATTTTATATTTGAATCATCTTGTCTAATACAACGTAGTGTAAGCTGATAACTTTCAGTTACTGAAAAGTAACATTCAACTGCTTGTATTGATACCGTCCTCACTCAGCGCTAGCCGACGCTAGAGCCACCTAGCGGCTGGACCATACAAACTCGACAAGTCGCGTCACTTTCTCTTCTATACGCTATGGCGTTACTATGCTCGCTGCACGTGCAGTTCATCTGTTAGATATTGACATGTTGCGTGTGTAGTAATGAGTTTTACATTTTGATTTCGAAGATTAAAAAAACAGAAATATGAGTATTGAAACATTAGTGAAATTCCTTATTCCTTCCTTATTTCCTTTTATTCCTTGTAGGAACATAGGGTAGCTACAAACTTCTTCCATCTCACTCTATTGTTGGCCATCCTTTTAATTAGGGTCCATGTCTTTCCTTCTGAGAAAACTTCTCTTTCTATTGTTTATAAAGCCAAATGCCGTCTTTTGTTTATCATTAGTGAAATACCGGTACCGTACCTAAAAGAATAACAGTATGGACGATGTGTTCGTAGAAGCATACACTTATTATTCTCTTTTTTTCTCACGTGGGGCCGATAACAACAATTATTATTATCATCATTTTTCGCGTATATCGGCGCGTCACCGTCGGATTCCATTTCCTACTTTTCACTAGGTGATGATAAGACGTATCCCCCCCCCCCCCCCCGCAATTTTCGTTTCATTTCTTGCTTCGTGATATTCATTATTTGGTTGCTCTGAAACCGTTGGGTACATTATCTTTATGGCATAAATGGGAGGAATAGGTTTTTGTCCATAGAAGTTCGCTTTTCTTTGTGAATCATCATCATAATGTTCATTTCTTAAAAACAGGTAAAAAGTAGTTGTATCACCACGCATTGACAAAAATAAATATCAACCAGTTCTTTAAAATGGTAATGTTAATCCAGTTCGCCGATTTTCTAAATAATTGGACATATTTTCAGAAAATCCAAAATGACTAAGTTAAATAAAACTGTGGAATTATCCCCACATCTAAATCAGCTAACTATCAGTAACTTCAATTTATGAACCGCCACTGTATTACATTACAAATATAAGGTAGTTATTACCTATTAGCGTGTTAGCACTTGTAGTGTGTTATACCGTTATTATTATAAACCAACATTGAACATTCACCGCGCCAAAACTTGACAATCTTGCCAATATCAATAGATACACTCAATCAACTGAACTGACTGAACGAAAAAAAGCGTGTGTGATTGTGCAATGAGTGGTGACGTGACGAGCTACGGTGGACCCGCGCTCTCGCGCTGTTACAAGTCGGTCAGTGGAAAAAGATTGAACGAACTAACAAGCGAGGGATCCGGGAACTAGTTCGGTAGTTCGTCCGTGGGACCCGCTCTTCCGAACTAGTTCGTTCGCGAACTACACAAGACTACTCCACACGTTCGCGCCCATCTCGAAAGGCTGCTACCCATCTGGCTACCGTTCTGAACGGTAACGCAGCTGCATCGCACGCTTCCTGCAATCCTCGGTGACACTGTTTAGCACTGCGACCCCTAGCACACTGAATTTTTATCCACGTTCTGTGCTCCTGCTTGGAAAACATTGCGACTGTCTTTCGCAAGCGCTGGTCTCACACTACTCATCTAACAGGAGCGACTGCGCACGATCGGTGGTGAGGACGGGCGAGGTCATGTGCTCTGAGGGAGGGGATGCAGGGCAGCAACCGTCGGTAAAAGTGGCAGCGCCCAACATTGTTGCAACTTGGCACTGAAGCATTGGTGCCAAAACTAAAAAAAACAACCCATGTACCTCTTCATTTGTTACCCTATCTACCCATCTGATCTTCATCATTCTCCTGTAACACCACATTTCAAACGCTTCAATTCTCCTCTTTTCTGCTGCTCAATAGTCCAAGATTCACTTCCATAGAGCACCATGCTCCAGACAAAAGCTTTCAAAAATTACTTCCTAATACCTAAATCTATATTCAATGTCAACAGATTCCTTTTCTTTAGAAATGCTTTCCTTGCCTGAGCGAACCTACTTTTCATATCCTCTTTGTTTCGTCCATCACTGGTTATTTTGCTTCCTAAGTAACAGAAGTCTCCTACTTCCTTTAGCTTTTCACCTGCCAATTTGATGTCCATAGAGGTTTCTGATTTATTTCGGCTGCGTTTTTGTTTTACTCTACTATATCTGCTAAAATAAGTTTCCATGCTTGAACGATAGTGGCTAGTTCTCGCCTTTGTGGTCCAGATTTGATTCCTTAATGTCAGGAAATTGAGTTCTGGTCTGAGGGTTGGAATGGGTTATTCGTGAGCCAAAACTGAGAAGAGATGGGTTTGATTCACACCTCGGCCATCGTACTGCCCTTCCCAATCCTAGTCTCAGTTACAAATACATACTTTATTATTGACACTCCAGGTTTACTGACACAGTGCTGATGCCCAAGCCTCAAAATGCAACAACAGCATTGCCAAGATTACACATTCTGATTTAGCTATTTTGTCCGTACAAGTCATCATTAATGACGTGTATGAATAAGAGAAGCTCCTGTTTATATTTTAATGTTCCATTGCTATCCTAGACTTGGTCAGATTTAAGAAATACAGATAAATAATGGGTCAGATTTAAGAAATACAGATAAATAATGCCAGCTTGGAAATTTCATCACGAGATATTTCTTGTAATGGCTTCAGGGCAAATCATTGCCTAGCAAACAGTTAACAATAGGGTCTACAAACTGTGTATTGCCCGCTTAAGGTATGATTGAGCTTACATTGGCTCAGCAACGATTGTATCTCCAATGGGTTATATCCGTGAATACCAAGCATTTCTTCATGGTGCATGTTAGTTCCTATTATCTTCAAAGGTTTTCTGGTTTAGTGCTAAGCCAAAATGTTCCGATAGGATTTTTTCTTTTTAATAAGTAATTTGGTTTTATTATGATGACTTTGCAAATTAAGATATCATCATCATCTTGTACAGTTTCCAGCCCCAGGCTGGGTCTGTTTGGAACATAAGCCTCGCCACTTATCAGGAACTTCATTTCACCTGCCTGTATTCTGCTTATGTCTCTTTTCTTCATTGTCCACGTTTCTGAAGCATAGGTCAGTATCGGGATATAGTAGCTTCTGTATAACACTTCCTTGCTTTTTTGTGGGACATCTTTATTATGGATTTTTGCAAGAGAAACGGTTTAGTGGTAGGCAACTCCTGGTTCCGGAAGAAGGAAAGCCACAAGGTAACGTGGTACAGCAGTGATTTAACAAGGAAATCTTTGGTAGATTACATGCTGTACGACTGGGAAATTAAGAGAAGTGTCACAGATATAAAGGTAATACCATCAGAGGCCTTAGATAGCGACCACAGAATACTTGTAATGAACCTGGGAGTTGTTAAGGATAGCAAGAGGACAGAGTACCAGGAAAGGAGAATCAAAGTATGGAAACTCAAGGAAAAGGAAGTCGAGGAAGAATTCCAGAAGATAATAAGGGAAAGGATGCCAACAGACGATCCTAAAACAGGGGAAGAGGAATGGAAGCATTTCAAAAACACAATGGTGGAAGCTGCAGTGGCAGTATGTGGAAGAACAAGCAACAGAAAGCGGTGTAAAGAGACACCATGGTGGAATGAGAGAGTAAAAGAAGCTGTGGGAAGGAAGAACAAGGCTTTCAGAGTGTGGTTCCAGGAAAGAACTGATCTGGCAAGGGAATATTATAAGATAAAGAAGAAAGAAGCAAACAAGATTGTCGCAGAGGAGAGGAAGAAGTGGATGGTAAAGTGGACAGAGATGATGGAGGAAGACAGCAGAGGAAATAAGAAAGTACTTTATGGGATGGTCAAAAGTAAGAGAAGAGGTCTGCGAGAGGATGTGGTAATGATGGACAAAAACGGAAATGAGGTACACAACAAAGAGACCCTCAAGACCATGTGGAAAGAGTACTTTGAGGATTTGCTGAATCCAAATGGTCATAGGGAGGAAGACAATGTATTGGAAGATGGAGAAGACAACACAGGAATGGAAAAGGATCTGACTTGGAGAGAACTGGAGATGGCTATAGACAAGATGAAAGGAGGAAGGGCACCGGGTGTGGATGAAGTGAGTGTTGAAATGGTGAAGGCAGCAGGGGAGGTTGGGAAACAGTGGCTGTACCGTGTGATGAGGGTGATATGGAAGGAGAAAAAGACCCCAGAAGATTGGAAGAAAGGATTAATTGTCCCAATATTTAAGAAAGGAAGCAGAAAGGAGTGCAGAAATTACAGGGGAGTCACACTCATACCTCACTGTGCCAAGATATATGAAAAGATATTAGAAAGTAGAATACGAGCCAAAGTGGAGAGAAAATTGAGAGAGGAGCAGTATGGATTCAGACCTGGGAGATCAACAATGGATCTCATATTTTCAGTGAGACAGCTCCAGGAACACCACTACGAATTTGGAGAGGATCTGTTGATGGCCTTTCTGGACATCGAAAAGGCCTATGATAGTGTGTGTAGGGAGAAGGTTTGGAAAGCAATAGAAAACATGGGAGTGGAAAAAGGGACTGTAGGCAGAGTGAAGGAGATGTATTGTGGAAGTGTGAGTTGTGTGAAAGTTGGAGGGGAAAGAACAGACTGGTTCAGACAAATGAGTGGCCTGAAACAGGGTAGTGCGCTGTCACCCCTTGTCTTTATTGTGGTTATGGACGAGGTAATGACACGGATAGCAGGAAAGATAGGAGAAGAAAAGATGAAAGCAATGGTGTTTGCAGATGATCTCATGGTCTGGGGAAACAAGGAGGAGGAAATTCAGGAAGGCTTGGGAAGAAACAGTGGGAGAGTACGGATGGAAGTTCAACATCAGTAAATTTGAGATCCTGTTAACGACCAGGAAAAAGGACAGACCAATGAGTGAGATAACACTTGGAGGTGGACAGCTGATGAAGGTGGAAAGTCTCAAGTACTTGGGAAGTATAGTGGAGGAAAATGGGAGAAATGACAAAGAGATTAGGGAACGTGGCAGACAGGCAGAAGCATTTCTGAGAAGCATTAGGAGCTTAGTGTGGAATAAAGATGTCCCACAAAAAAGCAAGGAAGTTTTATACAGAAGCTACTATATCCCGATACTGACCTATGCTTCAGAAACGTGGACAATGAAGAAAAGAGACATAAGCAGAATACAGGCAGGTGAAATGAAGTTCCTGTGAAGTAGGATCGGAGTAACAAGAATAGACAGGGTGAGGAATGAAAAGGTCAGGGAAATGGTGAAAGAGGAGCCCTTGCAAGGTAGGATTGAGACATCAAGACTGAGGTGGTATGGACACTTAAAGAGAATGGATGAGAAGAGGATTCCCAAGAGGATACATGAGATGCAGATGCAGAAGAAACGACCAAGGGGAAGACCAAGAGATAGATGGCTGAAAGGGGTGGAGGAATGTGTCAAGAAGAGAGGCGAGGACTGGACCAGAGTGACAGCAGAGAGGTGGTGGGAAGAACGGACTAAGTGGCAAGGCTTATGTTCCAAACAGACCCAGCCTGGGGCTGGAAACTGTACAAGATGATGATGATGATGATCTTTGATCAATTCAGATTGCCTAACTAATCTCCATGAAGTACTTGAGCATACTGCTTCTGTGAGCAAAATACTTGTATGCAGTAAAACCTCGCCTAATTTGAAGAAATATTTGCTTCCCGAACTTCTTGTACAGACATCTCAGTTAATTTGGTATGGTTCACCTCACATTCTGACAAGGCCGCTGCACCCACATACCTATTGCTTGCACAACAGTTCTAGGTGGATTCTTGGTTTTATACTTTGATTGAGCTAACTTTAACAACACACTGGCATATTGATTCAGACATTTCCAAAATTTGAATTGATATAACTCCATAGTTTATGCCTTTCCAAGTCCCTGCTTTGCCGCCTTGCAAATGGCCTTTCAGAATTGGGTTTGATTTGCTTTATCTTTTCAGGGTTGTGGAGTAATCTTTTTTGGCTATACAGTGGTTCCTCTGCCAGGTTGTTGTAGCAAACTGTTCTCAGAAACACAATTATGTTTTAACTTTGCAGTAATAAAAATGACAAAAACATTAGTGTCTCTTATTTTCTGTCCCATAAACTTTGGCAAAAAATACCATTAACACTAATAATTTTCTAACCATTTAGAGTGTTTGGTTTTGATTAATTTAATGTGCTGTGCTTTTAGTGTGTTTTAATAAATGTTATTTTAAATTACATCACAGAATCCATTTTTTTCTCTACTAGGTGAAGAAAGTTGGCGAGAGATGGCACGTGAAGCAGTCGGAAATAGTCATCGGTTACAGAGTGATCTCGTTTCAATTGTTGGAAATTACGACCCGAAAGAAGCATATTACTTTGTGAACGAATTCAAGATTCCTCGGAGTAGTTGGCCATATTCTGTTGAAAAGTACGTCAGGTACTCAGAAGCAAGGTAAGATTTGCCTTTTTGTAAGATCTCTTATAGATTTAGGAGGCATGTTTTGAAAAATGTTATAATGTCTTGAGAATTTCAAATTTCAAGGCAGAAGAATCATAATGTCTTATACATTATCCACCAATCCCACCTCTTAATATACAAAGTGTCACCCCGGAGGTTTGTGTTCTATTCCCGGCTCTGCCAATAAATGTAATTCTGGTTTGATGCCTGGAACGGGGTACACTCGGGCACATCAGGCAAGAGGTAGGTTTGATTCCCATCTCAGTCATCTTTGTGGTTTCCCACTTCTACTCCAGGCCACGGCCACCTCCTTGCCAACAAATGCACACACTATTACAGACATCACAATAACACAGGTCATCGGACAAATTCTATATTTTTTAGATCTATACACACACCCAAATACACGACCACGATGTCCAAATCCTTCAAATGAAGAAACAACGAACGCTGTACATTTCTCACTTTCCTAGTAAATTATTCTTTCAAATCTATATTCTGTATACAGTGGGAATAAACACTTCAATTAAGTCTGATATTTGATGTTTGTTATTCCTTCTCTGTTTTGTTTATCATAGACCTGCAGAAGGCAGTCGTTCCCGAGTTCAAGATGATGCAGACGATAATTGGGATGCTGCATCTTTAGAGTACCACACTCTGAGCTTGCCCGAAGATCAGATCATGCTCGTGAATACGGACAGGACTTTCCATCACTTCTTACAAGACATTTCCATGAGTGTACGTAACATGTTTATCCTCTTTATCCATGCTCTCCGAATGGCTGGTTCTTATAGGCTGTTGGCATTAACACTAACCAGACAAGGTTAATGCTATCATTGTACTGTGTGCTCGAGTTCCATGTGATAACTTCACCAGGTGCTTTTCGAACCAGGGATCAGAACTTACTTTCCACATTTCATAAGAAACATGAGATATCAAGAGTCATATAACACAGCCTTCACAATGTACTGTATTGTCTGAGAGTTTGGCTCACTTGTAATTAGACACCCTAATGAATAATCTGTAACCCAGAAAACTGGGAGTTTGAATGACCTTCTGGCTTTCACTCACTTGTGCTTCAGGCAAGCCGTAAAGGTACAAATCAGCTAATTTTGACATTTTTACTTTCTTACACATTAATAGGGACCTGAAAAATCTCATTTACGATAAATGCGAATTTTTAAATTTCGTACAGAAGCCAAGCCTACGTTAATTTTAATGTGTAAAGAAACCATTTTTACGCGTAAATCAAAGTGCGACAAAATGCGAATTGTGACCCAAAATGCGAAAATACCAAATAAGTGCGATTTTATAGCGAAATTACTTTAAATCTGCTAGTGTATTTGCGAATTCGTTTATTAAAAAAAAGAAACTGTTTAGTAGGTGGCCTAACCGCTCGCTAGCGATACCTCATCTCGGACTTGCAGTGTGCTACGCCATCATCATCTTCATTTCCCGTTTCCTGCTTCCTGGGTCGGGTTGTGAATTAAGGACCTCCATCGTTGCCTGTCTCTCCACCACTCCTCTCCTGATTTTAGTACATCTTCGGGTTTTCCTCCCTTCTTTTCTACACACTCCCACACTGTATCTGCCCATCTCTTCCGGGGCCTACCTCGTGGTCTCTTCCCTGTCATCTTTTCACACAAAGTTTTCTTTGGTACTCTCTCCTCTCCCATTCTCATCATATGTCCATACCACTTTAACTTTGTTGTTTCTATCCTGTCCTGCAGCTTCAATATTCCTGTCCTTTCTCTAATCTCTTCATTTCTAACTCTATCTCTTCTGGTCTTGCCCTCTATACCTCTTAGGAATTTCATCTCTGCGGCTTGTATTCTACTCTCCTCTCTTTTTGTAGTAGTCCACGCTCCAGCTGCGTATGTTAGTATGGGTCTGTAGTAGGTTGAATATAATACTTTTTTGCATTTCTTTGGGACATCTCGGTTCCACACAATACCCCTTACACTCTGGTAAAAACTGTTCGCTTGTTGTATTCTCTTTCCAATTTCTTCAGTTATCTTTCCATCTTCTGCGATCACACTTCCCAAACTTTTAACGACTTCTAGAATTTTGCCATTCAATTCTATCTTTCCTCTTCCTTTCTTCCTTCCTCTTGACATTACCATTATCTCGCTCTTCTCTGTGCTTACTTTCATCCCAAATTTCTCTATCTCTTGGTTCCATACATCTGGTTGTTTTTGTACATCCTTTTCATCCTCACCCCATATAACTATATCATCTGCAAACAGCATGGCCTTTGTTGCTTCTTGTCCCAATCTCTGTTTGACATTCTTGTGGATTTCATCCATGTCTATGATGAATAGTAATGGGAACAATACACTTCCCTGTCGGAGACCCGTTTCCACTTTAAACCATTCTGTTTCTCCTATACTGGTCTTCACGCTACTGACACAATTTTTGTACATAGCTTGTAACATTTGGACTTCTGCTCTGATAACTCTTCTTTTTCTTAATACATCCCAAACCACCTGTCTAGGCACACTGTCATATGCTTTCTCAATATCAATAAATGTGCTACGCATATTGGTCAATATAACAATCGATTTCTGTATCGATACGAACTTTCGACTATCTATAACTTATTCAGACAGCTGACGAATGAAACTCGTTTGTGTACTTGGCGCATCGTGGCGACTGGTGGTTTGTCGAACACGTGGACTTCTGTGAAGCTTGACAGATAGAGATGTAGATAGGATTTATTCTGAAATAATTTTTGTGAAAGAGCATGCTAGTGATCTTGTTGAACTTCTCACTCTGCTTGAGGGGTCCCAGTATCCAACCTCACATTTGCTTTATCCCAAACTTGAAAAATTTGATGCTAATTTTGGTTCAATAATTCAAGGCCATTATTCTGAAGCGACAGCTAAACTCACAGCCTTAAAATGTGCTACAAGGAAAGATTTGTTTGTAAAAGTAGCTCAGTCTGCTAGAAGCAAGCTTGCTAGACTAAAGGCAAGTGATCCAAATCGCAAAAACACACGTGGTTTTGAACAATGACATAGAAACCGATATTCAAAAACTTCCGGGATTTACAAACATTCCACGTCATGAAATAAGGAATATTATTGAATCACAGTTAAAAGAAAATGAGGAGTGTGAAGTAGTACGTGCCTTGACTGCTGTTCAATATGAACATGGACATTTTTCCAAGAGTTCTTTAGATCTTTTGTGGACACCTACAAACAACGTGGACAGTGAGAGTGTTTTGTCGCACTGCAATACAGTTGTTACAGACAGAAGGTGTAACTTGAAAGAGTGCAACGCAGAGTTATTTACAATGCTTTCATTTTAACATTAAATTGTATCTCGAGTGTCGCCAATAAAGTCATGTAGTCCGTAAGAATCCGGAAAAATTAGATGCTAATTTTCCAAAAATAGATGCTAAATAGGGAAAAAATAAATGCTAATTTCAAGGAAAATAGATGCTAGATTTTCAGGTCCCTACACATTAATAATATATGATTCATTCTGATTAATTTGTAATGTGTTTAATTTTTATTATAAAAGTCCAGTTATAAGTGTCGTGGAGGACAACCCTGGGTAGTTGTCTTAGTGGATTTTCAGAAGGCATACGACTCGGTGGACAGAGAGAGTCTTTTCTCCACCTTGCGAGAATTTGGCCTTGATGAAAAAAACCCTTAAACTAGTCCAGGCCACCTTGACAAACACAACATCTAAAGTCAAGTTCGGAGGTGAACTATCCGAGAGCTTCCCCATCAAGACGGGAGTTAGACAGGGCGATGGACTCTCCTGCATCCTCTTCAATTGCATCCTGGAGAAGATCATAAGGGAATGGATGGTGCGACTAACACCAAGGACTGGTCTGCACCTTGGATACAAGAAAGATAACCTTCATGTGTCATGCCTGGCCTTTGCCGACGACCTCGCCATACTGTCCAACAGTATTGAGGAAGCTACTCACCACCTACTGAGTTTTCACGATGTAGCGGTTCGGGCCGGTCTGAAGATCAACATTGGGAAGACTGAATTCATGACTAACATCAAGGAAGCCCCGTCCACAATTCCACTTGAGAGAGTCTTCATCCGAAAAGTCCCTGCGGTCAAGTACCTAGGAAAGTGGATCTCGGCAAACCAGAGTGAGAATCTGGCCATAGATACCAGGTGCACCAAGTTCGAGAGGGCCTACCACTCCTGCCACAGCATCTACGCATCGAAGTTCCTCTCCAAAAACCTAAAACTCAGACACTACAATTCAGTAGTAAAACCATCTGTTCTGTACGCCTCAGAATGCCTCGTGATGGCCAGGAAAGGCCCACTCAGGAAACTTGAACTCAAGGAGAGGAAGATCCTGCGGAGGATACTAGGACCTATACGGGAAGAGGGAGGCACCTACAGAATTCGGCACCTACAGCCATCAAGAAGACATTGTGACTTGTATAAGAAAAAGGTGCTTGGCCTTCTTGATCCGCATGATCCCTTGCCGGCTCACTAGTAAGATCTTCACAGTGGCAGGAAGAGGGAAGGCCTCAAGGTCAAGTGGATCTCTACGGTCAGGACGGATTTAGACCACCTAGGGATCGCACTTAATTCCATACAGGACCGCCAACAATTCCGGCAAGCCATCCAACAGGGAGTTTTTCCTGTATCACTGAAAGCTAGGAAGAACACTGGTGTCAGCAGACCACCATGAACGGAGGAAAGAAAGCTGACTCATAGTCAGAAGATGAAAGAGTACTGGAAGAAGAGAAAAGACAAAGCGACGAGGAGATACGAGCCCCGTGGTCCTCAGTAGGCCCAAACGAAGAAGAAGAAGAAAAGTCCAATATTTACTATTTTTAATTTCTGTAATCCTAATTTTTCTGTAAAAATCTTGCAAGGTTTTATCAACAGCATATCTCACAAACTATTTGGTCTAGAAGGCTGTGATATTTCAAAGGGAATCATCAGTTGGCTATTCTGTCGAGAAGAGTGTCAGCGGTTGATGGTCCCCCGACATCCGTGTCTAACAGGCACAATACACTTATATAGTTGCTACTACTGCAACTAAATACTTTCACCCAAACCTTTAGACATAGATTTAATAGCCTAAGTGTAATGGATCTGATGATGATCGCTTGACGAAACTGGCCATCCAAGTGTATTTATTAATTAATCTCATATATTTGTTTTTTCATGATTAGGGAATAACCCATCACAATTTTTAAAAAATATTAACATACAGTCAGGGGCGTGTATACAGTTTTTTACGGGGGGAGGGGTTGACTATCCTGGAAAATTGTGAGCATTCTCAGGGGATTGTCACCGCAAAATACTGAGAAATATCAACCAATATCTTAGAGCATATAACTTTGTGTATTTATTTTAGATGAGAATTCTAAGTTTATACAGCCTACAATTAGTGGCAGTACATAAACACAACACACAAATAAAATGTTATACTTAATGAATTCTCTATTATGGCCCATGGAGTATGAATGGCAAATATCTAAATGTTTTTTCAGGGAGGGGGTTAGAGCCCCCACAGCTCTCCCTGCATACAGTATTAGTTATATTGAATTCTGTTTTGAGTGATACTGCTAGTTGTAATATTTGTAGGGGGAAAGTGAAACTGTGTAAAAAGGCTTCAAAACAAAATGGCCTTACTTTAACATCAATTTTCTCAAAATTACATTTTCAATATAAAAGCCCCGTTTTCTCAGGAACTACTGCTGGTATCTCCATAATTATTTTGCCATATAATGTGTATTGCACACGGATACTGTGGATCCTCGAGGAGTCAATTTGTTCAAGTAGATAGTTAAAAACAAAATCTCCAAATATTTAATGAAAAAATTGAGGTTCAATGAAAAATATATTTAAACAAGAAGTTCCATGACGAACTTAAGAGCCTACTTTTCTTAAAATTTAAGAATCCTGCCAATGATTAATCTATATTATGGATCTATCTAGAATAATGACGAAATTAAGTTGCTAATATCGAAATTTCTAATTAGTTCGAAATACTGTATACCTGGCATAATTTAGCCTAATAGAGAACTACAGTTGGCAGCCCTGGTGACTGAATATATTCTTAGTTCCATCTCTGAAGGTACAGAAAACAAAATGTATTTGAAGTCCAATGGATAGCATGGAGGTTACATGCAGTTAAACATTGGATCTAACAGCGTGCGTAAAATCATGTTGGCAACAGTGACATACATATGTAGGTCAGAAATAATCTGAAATAATATGATCTATTGTTGTGTCAATTTTGAATGAAATCCATTAGTTAGTATAGAAGTTACATGCATTTTAAAATTGGACCTATCAGCAGGCTTAAAATCATGTTGGCAGGACCGACGTATATTAGTTACTCCAAATTCATCTAGAATGCCGGGTACTATACGAGTGCAAAGTTTAGAGCTATTGGCTTGCATACTTTCTGATATATTGATATTAGGGTAACAAAAATAGAGACAGTATTTATTAACAGTTGGCAGCACTGGTTACTCTTAAGAATCGGTATAGTCGTATCTGTTATGGTACACATAGCACACACAAAATTTGGTTGAAATCCAAATGATACTGGAGAAGTTAGGCTACATGTATTTAAATTTGGACCTCTCAGTAGACTTAGAATCATGTTGGTAGCACTGACGTATATAAGTTACTCCAAATTAATATAGAAAGTCAGGTACTATACGTGTGCATAGTTTAAGGCTGTCGGCTTGCATACTTTCTGATATATGGGTTATTTGGATTTTAAAAATTGAGAGCATTTATTAATAGTTGGCAGCCCTGGTGGCTGTTAAGAATACGCTCAGTAATATCTGTTTATGTACACATAGCACATACGAAATGTGGTTGAAATCCAATGGATAGTGTAGAAGTTATATGCATTTAAAATTTGGACCTATCAGCAGGCTTATAATCATTTTGGCAACACTGCCATGTATGGCCTACTGGAAATTTAACTGCAATATTACTATCTATACATGTGCCAATTTTGAAATAGCTCCCATTCATACCTTCCAAGATATCCAACATGGAGCTGAAATTTCAATTGCGATTTTTCAGCAGTTGGTAGCACTGACATCATTTTCAAATACTGACGTGAGATATTCAGGTATAGATCTTTGCTCCTACCAAATTTTGTTTCGATTGCTGCAGACAGACAGACAGAAGGACAGACAGACAGACACACATTTGCCCGATCTCATAAGTCTACTTTTTCCTCATTTTTGCAAAATGTGAAAAGTTTCCATATGGATGAGGATCAGTGCACTGAGCAGGAACCAATAAACAGTCTGTAAAAAAACATTAAAAAATCATTTATCTAATAGTTGCTGAGAAAATGGGTCATTTATATTGTCATTTTAACACTGGCAATATGGGGCTTAACGACTCCCCTTCATAATAACAATACCATGGCGCCATTGGGGTAATGGAAATCACACTCCAGGAGTATGGTACTCCTCACAAAACAACAGCATAGGCAAAGATTGCACAAAGCATGAAATACTTTCAGTATGGTGTCGAATAAATCGTCAAGGTTGCAATAATTTGGCTACGCCTCTTTTAGATCTCATTATCCACTATACATACCTGCCAACTCTCCCGATTTAGGCGGGAGACTCCCGATTTCAGACCATTTCTCCCGCCCTCCCGCTTAACGTATTAAATCTCCCGATTTTTCAAAAACCCCACGCGTAATTTCGGATTTAATGTGTCGTCTATCGAACGGATCGACTTGACGTGTTTTGAAGTTATATCTCGATACCGCAGTTTCGCTCTGTATCGATAATCGACAACTGCGAACTAACTCCCGCGTCGCGTCCTGCTGTTATAAAAAGTTGGCTTCGAATAAGTCTTCGTTTAAAATCGGCGAAGGTTAATTCAGCGCTTGTTCCTAGATGTGTTTCATAATGACCAGTGGGTGAGAGGTAGTTGTACGCTGCGGAATATTGTATTTGTTTCACACGTGAAATTATATGATTTGTGTTTAACTTAGTTTGATGTTGTTGGCGTTAATATGCCGGTAGGTTATTGTGATTTTTCGATCTGAGTGATTGCGTCGGTTCCTCTGTAATATGGCGAAGAGATATGATGTGACATTTAAAAGTGTGTACAAAGATAACATTCACAGGGTGTCGACCGGTAACGGAAGTAACGAATTTTACAAATGAGTAACGAAAAAGTAACGAATTTTACATACGGGTAACGAAAATTTTCCGAAGGGGATTGAATCATTTAAACTCGCGCCTCTAGGCTCAGAGATTGCCCTAAGATATATTTCCCCGTGCCCGACCTCGAGGAAATGCATACTGAGGATACCCTGAGTGGTATACATCGTTCAGCGTATATTTTCGACATCAAGATTACTTTTTAGTTTTGTGTGAAATATTTATGTGTTATATTAGGAAGCCTGACTTTTCGCGAGACGTTTATTCGCGAAAACTTCTGAAATTATTCAGAAACCTCGCATTTATTTAAAGACTTGTCAAATTGAAGTCCAGAAATAACGCTAAATAATTTAATGTCGCGATCTTGCGAAATGTTACCGTTTTGAAAAAGATTCGAAATACGTAGGCTGTAACTTATTTTAAAAATATGTCTCGTAAATTTGCGACATCCAGTATGGTTAATTCGAAATTCCGTTATATGTCGATTTTTCCTTCGAATTTTGGTTCCATCGGATATATTATAATCTAACCGGTTATTTCGAAAACTTGTATAATTCGTGATTCGCATTTGAAAGAAAACGTGTCCCCTAGTCGTATTATTCGTGCAATCTTCTCCAAATAATTCTTAATATTTGATACCTACTTCGAACATTCATACTCAAGACGGCCGGATGACCGCACGACTTGCCTGCGGGAATCTCGTCAAATGGACCGAGATCGACGTCAGTAGCGTAAAATCATAAAACCCGTCCCCTATCGTGAACTTGTGACCACGAGGTCTGCGGGAATCCCGTCAAAGATGATTGGGCACCAATCTCGAAACATTCCAAAACCTACTCGCTACTTTTCCCATGACTGTATACTTACAAGCGTACGGGGAGCGAGAAGTGCATCTACCCACTTTGAAATGACAGCCTAAGTAGCGTCGCGATACTAATTTCTCCTCGTGATCTACCCTGAACTGATGAGCTCCCAACCACAACATAGGGACAGCGGGAATCACGGCGCCGGCCATACAACTTGTCCATAACTACTCGTGAATTTTAACCATGCCCAACCCTGAGCTTGCATCCACCATTCTGTCAGGACGAATAGACAATCGTTCAACGGCCGGTTGCGGCGCGGTATGCATAATATCACGAGGACAACTTGAATCTCGTAAAACGGCCGAGAGCGGCAGCGATTGCGATACATCGCGATATTTCTCCACATTCAATGACGAGGACAACTGTATTCTTGTCAAACGGACAGCAAGTGGCGCCGATTGCATAATAATGCTATATTTCCTCGCGCCCGACCTCAAGGACAATGGAAATCTCGTCGAACGACTAAAAGTGACACCGATTATTAAATCGCGATATTTATCAGTGTTCTATCGCGAAAACAACAGGAATCTCGACAAACGGGTGAGACCAGCGCCGATCGTGTAACATCTCGAAAGTTCGCCGTACTTGACTGTGAAGACAGAATTCGGTTACAATCACGTAACGTCCCATAAATTTCTTCGTGATCTACCGCGGGGACAAAGGAAATCTCGCCACGGTCAAGAGCAGAGCAACCTCTTGGCAATTATAAAAACGCCTTGTGCACAAGACGACATATTAGCTGAAACAACTCATTTGATAATAAATATCTAGTTTTTTTTTTTTTTTTTTTTTTTTTTTGTAACTCCCTAAGTGAATTGTATTTACCGCTTTAAACACAGTTCATTGCTGTCTTTCTCCACCGCATGATGAGCCCATTTGCTTGCAGACCGCAGATGTATCTTGAATTCAAAGGTAACTAAAATTAACTAAAAGTTAACTAAAAGGTAGCTAAAAAGTAACTAATTTTTACTTCATCCTTACAGTAGACACCATGATTCCACATATAACGAGTCAAGAAGAGGCGCAACATTTGCATTTTGTAGTGTCTGTAGGTGTGATTTCAGTATCTCGCATAGTGGAAAGGGGGACATTTCATTTTCCAAAATTAAGTTTTTTGTAAATAAATTTCCTAGCATGTTAACAGACACTCAAGACAATTTTAATGAGGAAATGGATGCTTTACATTCCCAATTCTGTAACTTCCAACTTGACATCTATTGAAGAAGAAGAGAGAATTGATGTGAAGTGGGCAC
The DNA here is from genome assembly GCA_946902985.2 of Meconema thalassinum. Classification (NCBI taxonomy): domain Eukaryota; kingdom Metazoa; phylum Arthropoda; class Insecta; order Orthoptera; family Tettigoniidae; genus Meconema; species Meconema thalassinum. Next base: position 12,933,064 of record OX336392.1, on the reverse strand, counting down.
TGGTAGGCCAAATGATATGTAGTGGTGGGGTACTCAAGTTATGCTTTCCATTCTGACCATTCCGCATAGTAATGCAGAGTGTGAGAGGATGTTCAGGTCATCTCTCTCTGACAAGACTTTGGACAAACTTATAACTCGGAAGTCGATTCAGAAAGGGAAGTGTTTTGAGCAAGAATATAGCAAGACCTTTTTGAAGAGGGCAAAATCAGCCTCAGTCACCTACAACTACGACCAATAATATGATCTTCGATACGTCAGTAGTTTTGTATGCCTGAGTGTGGTCGAAAGAAAGGCATGCTTGTTTGATAGACTAGTGAGAATTTAAAATTACTCAGTCTTAAGTACATTTGTAAACTGGGATGTCATATCATGTTAGTCATGTACAGTTTAATAAATAGTGTAACTAATATACTTATATATTTGCTGCAATGTCTTAGCCTGTGTATGTATTATGTTGCATCCCCCCTCGCCGCCGCCCCCCCCCCCCCCGGCGCCGCGTCGAATCTCCCGATTTTTCACTTTGAGAGGTTGGCAGGTATGACTATATGAGACAAGTGGTATTGGAACTCGAGTTAATTTTTTATTTAAATTTAAGATTTGAATAGTGAATCCACAACTTATTTGCCGCTGACCCTCGAATCTGCTTTCTGTGGGTTGCAAGCCACATGGGAATTGCGGGAAATGAGTTAGCAGATCAAGCTGCAAAAGAGGCGGTATCACTACCACCTCCACCAATGGAGGTACCCGCTAGAGATATTCGCTCTCAGTTACGCCAACAAGTTCTGGCATTTTGGGAGAGTCAGTGGCTAGCTGACCCACTGCCCAGTAAACTGAGAGTGATTAAGGGAACAACTCGCGTGTGGCGGAGCACTTTCCGGTCACGGAGAGAGTCCGTCATTTTGTGTAGGCTAAGGATAGGTCGTACAAGATCCACCCACATGTATCTGATGAGAAGGGAAGACCCCCCACTTTGTACCTGTGGAGCCGTTTTCACCGTGGCCCACATTTTAACCGAGTGTGTGGATCTTGCTGACTTACGAAGAAACCTTGGTTTGCAGATGACACTCAAACTTATATTAGCCGATGACGCGGTGGCTGCTGATCGCGTTATCCGCTTTATAAGTGAGAGTGGGTTAGGGCCAGCAATCTAAACTAAAAATTACCGTAAATATTGACTTAAAGAGTTGCTCTTTAGGGGCAGATGACCTCGTAGTTACGCCCCTTAAAACAATAACTAACTAACTAGACTTGTTCTTTTTTGAAATTCTGATTTTTGTTTTTCCATAATTTTGTTTATTGTTATAATTATTAGTTTTTTTATTATTATTATTTTTAGGTCTTTTTTAATATTTTTGGCTTCTACCTCAAAATTTAACTATGTATTCAAAATTTGTATGATTTAATCTGTGTTACGAGTGGCAGATGACATCATAGTTCCACCCCTAACTAAGATTTGATGGCTCCTCAGTTTAGGGGCTGCGACAACGCGGTCATGTAGCCCCATGTACTTTGGGTGTGTGTAGAATCTGTCTGATAACCGGTGTTAATTGTGATGGCTGTATTAGTGAAACTAAGATTTGAATTTTTCTGTTTTTTTTATTTTTATTGTGATCTCAATAGCTTTAGTAGAGCCTATTATGATAATTAAGGGGCAGATGTTAAAATGTCACTGTAAAGTAATGCCTGCTAGTGCGGAAATTCCTTCTAATGGTTTGGAGAGAGAGAGAAAAATACATTTTTTTATTTTTATTACATTGCATTCTTGGCTGATTTTTGTCAGTTTATGTCAATTTTCTATGTATGGTTGTCTACCAACTAAGAGATGTGATGGTACAGTGGTCAAGCTGCTTGCCTCTCACCAATGGGTTCAATTCCTGGTCAATGCATGTGAAATTTTCGAACTGAAATATCAGATCCTATGGTTCGAATTCCGCGTAAAAATGGAGATCCCATGGCTCTAGGTCGTGAGATTAATGGCCGCATAAAACCACAGGCTTTGCTTTCTTGAGGTGGATTGTTTTAAAGGCTGCCGAGTTAGAGATGCAATGACAGAAACCAGCCAAGGAAGTAGTTGTGGCCTATTAGGAGGGGTATCACCCCCAGCATATACCTGGAGATGGAAATTGGAAAACCATGGTAAATCATTTCATGGATGATAGCCTGACCCCATAATCTTGCTACATAGTCACTACTTGTACCCTTTAAGAATTGCACACTAACTGTATGTACGACCTTCATGTTCCACCCCATAATCAACTTCCAAGGGACTGATGACCCAGAGATGTTCAGCCTTCTTCCTCCTTGTTTTGCAACTTTCTGTAATATCACTAGGGGCCTTATTTTTTGGTGAAATAAAAGTGTTGATTTCGATGTTAAAACTGACACTATTTCGGTGGGTATTTTTGCTAAATAAATTGTCATAATGATCGATGTTTCTTGAAGCCTCCGTGGCTCAGGCAGCAGCACGCCGGCCTCTCACCGCTGGGCCCGTGGTTCAAATCCCGGTCACTCCATGTGAGATTTGTGCTGGACAAAACGGAGGCAGACAGGTTTTTCTCCGGGTACTCCGGTTTTCCCTGTCAAATTTCATTCCAGCAACACTCTCCACTATCATTTCATTTCATCTGTCATTCATTTAATCATTGCCCCAGAGGAGTGTGTCAGGCCTCGGCAGCCGGCACAGTTCATATCCTCGCCGCTAGATGGGGGCTTCATTCATTCCATTCCTGACCCGGTCGGAGACTGGAAGCAGGCTGTGGATTTTCATTTTCATCGATGTTTCTTCTGAAATCTTCGTTTTAGTATGGGGTAAATCTAACAAAGTATGTGTGATAAGGGGGATTTGCGATGTGTAGAGTATCGCTGAATGTTATCATGTTCATTTCCTTCTTTCTTCTTCTGAATCCCTGCAGTGTCTTTTTGTTCCCACTGAATACGAATGTTGGAGTATTTACACTTTAGAATCTTCCTAGCAGCGTCAAATACATGCAATCCCTCACTGTTGTATTTCTCGGCTCTCGAGAAAACTGTTGTGACTTTAGTTTTCAGCATTTTTATATTTAAATGCTCGATGTTTGCCGATAAAGTCTTATTAGTCATGAACTCGCACTGCTGTATCTATGACCACAACGCCATTTGATGTAATCGATAGCCTTAGAGATCGCGGAACTGAATACACATACTTCCGGCTTTGCGTGCTTTTGTGTCGAGAATATGCAGCACTATCAATCAAATGAGAAGGAAACCACAACAGTCAATTCCTCAGAAGCATTTAAACGTGTATTGGAGAGCTTTTTCGATAATATTTAGCATTTTTCGTACCAAGTAAAGTATATTTTGTGATTATTTGTGCAATTTGCAAAATAAATCAGATTTTGTGATACTTTGCGAGTTCATTTTGCTAAAATATGCTACTTTAAGTACCTAGGAGGCAGGAAAGAAGTACCTCTATTACCAAAAAATATGGCCCTTAAATATCACATATAAACGAAAATCGCTTGTATCTTTTTCTGCTCCGCGTGTGATTTCACTGTGTCCCTTTCTCCTCTTTCAATATAATGTAATGAGACTCTTCTAACACACAAAGATCAGGATGTTACTAAGTTCTTGTGGAATCTTATGTTTGCAGGACATACATATGGTGGGAATTGATTCTGAGTGGAAGCCCTACTTTGGTACACAGAAAAACGAACTGGCTCTCTTTCAGATAGCCACAAAGTACAGAGTCTATATCTTAGATGTAATGATCTTAGGAAGCACTCATCAAGAGCTTTGGAAACAGCTTGGAAGTGAACTCTTCGGAAATGGAAGAATCATGAAGATAGGTGAGTGAGAGGGTAGGTACTGTACTTTGGATGTAATCACATTGGCTAGTCAAAACGCAGTAAAACCTGCCTGCGCTTCATACACCAGAAACCTGGACAAATGGAAACAAAAAATTTGGAATGGAGGTATTTCTTATGTAAAATGATGCAGTAAACCGGAAAACTACTGTCCGTCCACCAGTTCATGGTCTTAGGGGGCTGAAGGGGAGAGGAGAGGCATTCCAGCTGCGTTGATTGAGTGGACGTGCCGCTGCAGGTATTGCCAACTCGGCACCGCTCACTGCTACTTTCGTTTAGTTTCAATTGTGAAATCATACGGGTCAGTAGTAGGTTGGCACTATTGCCGTTCATGCAGAGGCTAGCTGTCTCCAGCTGACTTATTGCATTCCTGCCATGGTTCTTAAGCTGGTGGACGGACAGTACCTAACGCGGAAATGAAAAGAAATTCCGTAACTGTAGGCGTAAATAACCTGACCGACACGGATTATCTCATCCATAATACAAAGCTATGTACAGTACTAGATTTTGAGCGCGACTGTACTTGCACCAAAGCTCTAGGAAACATTAACGACTGAAGACATTCAAAGTGCAGCTGATATCGCTGCCGAAAACAGCAGGTGCGAAGTCGTGGAATAAGTGGATGACGACGATGATGAAGGCAACGAAAGGGAGCTAAAACACACACTTTTGGAGAAGCACTTTCTGTTGTGAGCGACCTTCAGGAATTTGCAGCTTCCAAGAATGTTCCACAACTCCTGGAGTTAATGCAGGATGCAAAGGAGATCATACAACGTTCTCTTGTAAAGAAGTCGCGACGATGCACTTTGAAAGACATGTGGAAACATAGAAATGAGCAGACAAACTTAAATTTTTGTACGTAGGCTGAAAAGGCAGTGTAATATATGCGAACCTATTTCCTTGTAGTGTATTTTGTCTTATTAAAACTCAACCTTTTGTAAAACGGAAACGTGTGAAAACGGAAAAATAAATCTTGAACGATTGCGTTCCACTTTAGGCAGGTTTTACTTCTCAGTTAATTACCAGATGATAGTTTTTTCATTTGGTTGGCATCTCCCATAGTCGCCGATCTTCACATCAACACGTACATGAAACACCAAAACTGAAGTAGACTGCTTTTATACATTGGCATCTATTCTGCTCATCTGTATTGATTGTGTTATTGCAGCATCAGGTTGGCAGTACAATCCCAATCAACAAATGTTTAAAGTTACATGATATTCAATCTCAGCAATGTTTCTAGGTTTATGTCATGTCTTGTGTGGGCTTTCGCTTAGGAACACCACACAAGACCCGGCATGAACCTAGAAAATTTGCTGAGTTTCAATTCACCTGCCGTGAAAGCCAATATACCATCTCTAGTCCCCTTCTGATCTGTCAAAGACTTGTCTCGAAGAGGATGCATGTTGTACTGTAACTCCTTACATTCGGGATTCCTCTCCATTTTGTTTTTTTATGTTAACGTTCCTTTACTTAACTCTTGATGTGGCTTTCAAAATATCCGACACAGCAAACCAGTGTTACTGGGTGGATAGTACAGGTGCGCCCCGGTAATCGCAGCAAACTAGGGCGTCATTTGGCTGGCCAGGTGCGGACCTCGCAATTCCCCCCTCCGCTGACTCCCATCGTTAGTTCACACGTGTTTTGTCATTCATATGGACGTGTATCTGCAAAGCTTAGACGTTAGTGAGTATTGTGATTACTGTGATTGTTGGTCATGCCTAGACACCAATTCACATTGTGCGAACGTGTGTATAGTAAAACTTTTTTTATACATTTCACACTTAACGTTTTCTACACTTATACGTTTCTTTTCCTGGGCCCGGCAAAATCCCTATACTTTCCATGTTAATTTATCTCCGATATATGTTTTACATTTATTCGTGTTTCACGCTTATACGATCATATTTTAAGTCCCTTGCAATATAAAGCATAATTTATATGTTGCATGTTGCGTATGTTTCAATCGAACATTTGGTACAGACTGTACTTCCGTCACATCGCTCAGTGGAAGGAATGCACTGCGCGCTATTTATGTTACGATGACCTTGAGCGACACACGCTTATCAGCGTGTTGCGTTATAATTAGTAGCGAGCTCTATTTGGGTTAGCCAAGATGTTGATCTCTCAAAATACAGGAAGCAGCCATAGAACACAGTTCGAAAGCGTCTGAAGCTTATGTTAAGATCAGCGGTAGAAAGCGTAATTGTGTTACGATCGCCGATATATTAAAAAAATTCTAATTTCCTCTTTTATAATTTTTATTTGTGTTTTTTTTTTTTAATTTTTTTAATTTTTTTTAGGACTTATCGTCAAACCATTAAATATAAGCGATTGATTCTGTGTTATAATAATCTTGCGTCTTCAGACAAATTAATATCCATAAATTAATTTACACTACGGTATTTTATTAATGACTAGAAAATGGCGGTGAATGTTGATGTTGAAAACCTTTACCTCTCTGCCGAAAGTAATTTAAATTTAATTTGTAATGCCTTAAATGCGGACAAACGCAAAAGTAAAAACTGGGGTGACTTACTTTCTTCCATCGATGCCATTAAACAGACACTGGACACCTTCAAAGGAGTGCTGACGAAAAGTAAACAAGACTCGTCAACTCAGGTTTATTACTCGGATGCGGTTCAGCAACCTACACTACCACCACCACTACAACTACAGCAACGACAACAACAACAACCCGTAAGTTTCACAAATCATGTTGTTATGATTTCACCTAAAGACTCAACCGTAGTAAAAGATTCTGAGCAGACACTGAAATTGCTGCAATCTACAACCAGTACAAGGGCACTGCAGGTCGGGGTAAATCGGGTTAAAAAGATAAGAAATAAAGGCTTAGTTGTAGAACTTAGGAACGAAAAAGAAGTAGTAACCCTCACCTGAAAGCTAGTATTCCACGTAAGAAGAATCCGCACATTATAATTCATAATTTAGAGGTTAACTTGACTCGGAATGAACTCGTTGATTGTATCGTACAGCAGAATGCTGTAGTTAAGGAAGTAATCACTGATGTTTGTGAAGATTTAAAGACGTGTTTCATGTGACGGTCTAGAGATGGCAGCACACAATTTGCTGTAATCGAAGTCAGTCCTATTATCTTCCGAGCCATACACAGCTGCGAGAAGCTCTATGTAGGTTACACCAGATGTAAGTTCTGTGAATATGTCTCGATTATTCGTTGTTTTTAAGTGTCATGGATATGGGCATTTCTCCTCTAACTGTGAAAAGCAGCAGTGCTGCTCACAGTGCTCAGATAATCATGATATCAACATATGCCCAAGAAGCAAGACCGAGTGCGTAAACTGTAAATTTCAAAATCATAGAAACGTTATAAAAAACCTGCCTGAAACTGTAGATTATCATCATCCAGCTACATCATTAGACTGTCCGATATACAAGAAAATATTTAATATCGTTAAATCGGAAATTAATTATGGCTGAATTGTTCGTTTACCAACTAAATTTACATAAATCTTTGGTTCCAACTCAAGAACTGCTTTTAAATTTTCACCATAATGAGAGTACAGTTCTCTGTTTGCAAGAACCCAATATCCGAAATAATAACGTTATTGGCTTCGGACTAGACTTTCATATTTATACTTCAAGCAATATTACGCCTGAAGAGCGAATTCGTGCGGCTATAGTTACAAAATCTAAGACCATCATCCGTTTAGGGCGATACTGTTCTGCTGACAGAGTTGTTGTATGCACAACTTCTAACTGCAGGGAAGTTTATGTATGTAATGTGTATTTCGACTCCAAGCAGGACATTAATGTGGATTTAAGTTTTTTGGAGCGTGTGTGTGAAGACCTACGAAGGAAACCTCTCCTCCTCATATCATCATCATCATCTTGCACAGTTTCCAGCCACTGGCCGGGTCTGTTTGGAACACAAGCCTCTCCAACTTCTTCTGTCTTCCCACCATCTCTCAGCCTCCACCCTTGTCCAGTCTTCTCCTCTCTTCTTCACGCTTTCTTCCACCCCCTTCAGCCACCTGTCTCTTGGTCTCCCTCTCGGTCTCTTTCCTTTCCACTTCGTCTCGTGTATCCTCCTGGGTATCCTCTTCTCCTCCATTCGCTTTACATGTCCATACCATCTAAGTCTAAATTTCTCTATACCATCCTGTAATGGTCCCTCCTTCATTAATTCTCTGGTCCTCTCATTTCTTATTCTGTCCATCTTTGTAGCTCCAATACTGCTTCTCAAGAACCTCATCTCACTGGCCTGTATTTTGCTCTTCTCCCTTCCTTTCATAACCCAGGTCTCCGAGGCATACGTCAGGATAGGGACATAGTACGTCCGATATATGATCTTTTTGCTGTTCTGAGGGACATCCTTGCTCCATAACATGCTTCTCACACTCCTCCGGAATGCTTCTGCCTGTCTCCCCCGCTCATTTATTTCTCTATCGTTTCTTCCATTATCTTGTATCAGGCTTCCCAGATACTTGAAACTCTCCACTTTCTTCAGCTGTTCCCCACCAATTGTTATTCCCGTTGTGGTTCTTTCCTTCTTCCTTGTTGTGATCACCATCTCACTCTTATTTATGCTAAATTTCATCCCATATCCTTGTATTATTCCTTCCCACACGTCCAACTGTTCCTGTACCTCCTCCTCCTTGTTTCCCCAAATCATGAAATCATCTGCAAACACCATTGCTTTCATCTTTCCTTCCCCAATTACTTGTGCCACTCGGGTCATTATGTCATCCATCACCACAATGAAAAGTAACGGTGACAGTGCACTTCCTTGTTTCGGGCCGTTTCTCTGTTCCAACCAGTCTGATGTCCCTCCTCCCACTTTCACACAGCTCACGCTTCCCTTGTACATCTCCTTTATCCTCCTTATAGTCCATTTTTCTACTTCTCTATCCTCCTGGGACTTCCATACTTTGTTTCTGCATACACTGTCATATGCTTTCTCAATGTCCAGGAAGGCCATCAGTAGATCTGTTCCATACTCATAGTGCTGTTCTTGTAACTGCCTTACACCAAAAATCAAATCCACTTTGGACCTTCCTGCTCTGAAGCCATGCTGTTCTTCCCTCATCCCTCCTATCCTTGTCCTAATTCTCTTTTCCAAAACTTTCTCGAAGATCTGTGCACAATGACTCATCAGTGTTATTCCCCGATAGTTTCTGCAATCTGTTCTACTACCTTTCTTGAAGATCAGGACAATTATTCCTTTTTTCCAGTCCTCTGGGGTCTTCCTATCCTTCCATGCTGTCCTCATCACTCGGTACAACCATTGTATCCCCACCTCTCCTGCTGCTCTCACCATCTCCACACTCAACTCATCCACACCCGGCGCCTTCCCTCCTTTCATCTTCTTCACTGCATCTTCCACTTCTTTCCATGTTAAGTCCTTTTCAGTTTGCAGTTCATCTTCCTCTTCCCCGATTTCTTCCTCCTCGCCGTGGTTTCCAGGAAGTCGGTGGTCGACTATATACTGTATGAGAAAGAACTAAATAAGAACATCACGGACATCGAGGCTATACCATCGGAGAACCTGGATAGCGACCATCGATTGCTGGTAATGAACCTGAGAGGGAGTAAGGAGAAGAAAGGGACTGAGAACCAGGAAAGACGTATAAGGATATGGAAACTGAAAGAAGGGGATAGAAGGGTCGAGTACCTCAAAATGGTAAAGGAAGGAATTCCAACAGATGAAGAAAGAGGGGGTGGAAGAGGAATGGGCTAGATTTAAGAAGACACTAGTAGGTGCAGCAGAAGCAGTATGTGGGAGGACAAGTAGTAAGAAGAGGTGGAAGGAAACACCATGGTAGAATGAGAAGACAAAAGATATAGTAAGGGAAAAGAATAGAGCCTTTAGGAGGTGGTATCAAAATAGGACGGTAGAGACAAGGGAAGAGTACCAGGAAAGAAAGAAGGAGGCGAAGAGAGTAGTGGCTGAGGAGAGAAGAAAGTGGATGGAAGAGTGGACAAAGATGATGAAGGAGGATAGTGAAGGTACAAAAAAGGTCCTGTATGGGATGGTAAAAAATAAGAGGCGGAAGGATCCTACGGATTATGTTAGAATGGTGAACAAAAGGGGACAAGAGATAGAAAATAGGGAAGAACTGAAGAAAATGTGGAAAGAATATTTTGAAGAACTTCTGAACCCGAATGGAAAAGATGGTGAGGAGGAAGAAATCGGGGAAGAGGAAGATGAACTGCAAACAGAAAAGGACTTAACATGGAAAGAAGTGGAAGATGCAGTGAACAAAATGAAAGGAGGGAAGGCTCCGGGTGTGGATGAGTTGAGTGTGGAGATGGTGAGAGCAGCAGGAGAGGTGGGGATACAATGGTTGTACCGAGGATAGGAAGACCCCAGAGGACTGGAAAAAAGGAATAATTGTCCTGATCTTCAAGAAAGGTAGTAGAACAGATTGCAGAAACTATCGGGGAATAACACTGATGAGTCATTGTGCAAAGATCTTCGAGAAAGTTTTGGAAAAGAGAATTAGGACAAGGATAGAAGGAGGGATGAGGGAAGAACAACATGGCTTCAGAGCAGGAAGGTCCACAGTGGATTTGATTTTTGCTGTAAGGCAGTTACAAGAACAGCACTATGAGTATGGAACAGATCTACTGATGGCCTTCCTGGACATTGAGAAAGCATATGACAGTGTATGCAGAAACAAAGTATGGAAGTCCCTGGAGGATAGAGGAGTAGAGAAATGGACTATAAAGAGGATAAAGGAGATGTACAAGGGAAGCGTGAGCTGTGTGAAAGTGGGAGGAGAGACATCAGACTGGTTGGAACAGAGAAACGGCCTGAAACAAGGAAGTGCACTGTCACCGTTACTTTTCATTGTGGTGATGGATGACATAATGACCCAAGTGGCACAAGTAATTGGGGAAGGAAAGATGAAAGCAATGGTGTTTGCAGATGATTTGATGATTTAGGGAAACAAGGAGGAGGAGGTACAGGAACAGTTGGACGTGTGGGAAGGAATAATACAAGGATATGGGATGAAATTTAGCATAAATAAGAGTGAGATGGTGATCACAACAAGGAAGAAGGAAAGAACCACAACGCGAATAACAATGGGTGGGGAACAGCTGAAGAAAGTGGAGAGTTTCAAGTATCTGGGAAGCCTGATACAAGATAATGGAAGAAACGATAGAGAAATAAATGAGCGGGGGAGACAGACAGAAGCATTCCGGAGGAGTGTGAGAAGCATGATATGGAGCAAGGATATCCCTCAGAACAGCAAAAAGATCATATATCGGACGTACTATGTCCCTATCCTGACGTATGCCTCGGAGACCTGGGTTATGGAAGGAAGAGAGAAGAGCAAAATACAGGCCAGTGAGATGAGGTTCTTGAGAAGCAGTATTGGAGCTACAAAGAGGGACAGAATAAGAAATGAGAGGACCAGAGTATTAATGAAGGAGGAACCATTACAGGATGGTATAGGGAAATCTAGGCTTAGATGGTATGGACATGTAAAACGAATGGAGGAGAAGAGGATACCCAGGAGGATACACGAGACGAAGTGGGAAGGAAAGAGACCGAGAGGAAGACCGAGAGACCGGTGGCTGAAGGGGGTGGAAGAAAGCATGAATAAGAGAGGAGAAGACTGGACAAGGGTGGAGGCTGAGAGATGGAGGGAAGACAGAAGAAGTTGGAGAGGCTTGTGTTCCAAACAGACCCGGCCAGTGGCTGGAAACTGTGCAAGATGATGATGATGATGATGATGATGATGATGCTGAAATATTTGCAGCTCTCTCCCAGTTGTTCAATTTTCCAGGCAGAACTTTGGGCCTTAAAGCGCGTAATAGAATGGGTTAAAGCTACCAAAAAAAAAAAAAAAAAAGTGAGGATTTTCAGTGATTCACAATTGCATTGCATTCTATAAATGTCAAATATAATTCTAACCCAATAGCTGTGTACATCAGGGCAACAGCTCAGGAGTGCTCACATATATGTACGTCATGGATAAGGGGACACACTGGATTGGCTGGTAGTGAAAGAGCAGACCAATTAGCAAAATCAGCGGCTATGACACATCTTGAAATAACATATAGTAAGTCTCCAATATGTTACGTTAAAAGGCAGATAAGGAATTACATACTACACGAATGGAATATCGCATGGACATGTAGCCTGAAAGGATCTGTAACAAGAGAAATATTCTTCCCGGAAGTACAAAATCGACTGTTATCAAAATTATTAGTGCCAAACTTTGTCCTCACACAATTTTTAACTGGTCATGGAAAATTCAAGTCTTATTTTGAATATTTTAAAATAGCAACAGACGACTATTCATGTTTTTGAGGATTGCCTCAATCGGTGTATCACCTTATATTTGAGTGTCCTGTTTTTGAAAAGGAAAGATACTATTTACAATGCCACCTTAATAGCTGTAACCTGGAACTTTCAAAACCACTGTACCATATTTTCAAGAGGCAGTGCTGTTTAGGACAATTTCTCACTTTCATCAACAATTTTTTTTGTAAACTATGTTAGTAATATTTGTATTTGCTTTGTTTTTAATCTACAACCCTAATGTACCTCTGGTAAAATAGGGTTCCTGCATTTTTTGGATATTTAGTAATAATAATAATAATAATAATAATGACTATGACGAAGAGCCGCAGCATAATAGAGTGGATTTTAATGATGCTGTCAATGCTCTATGGACTATCAAACATTTTGTGACGCGCCATAACGTTTCTGAGGATTCGATGTGAAATGCCATGTCCTGTGGTTCGGATTCCACGTAAAAAGGAGGTCCCGTGGCTCATGATCTCGAGATTAACGGTCACGTTAAACTAGAAGCTTCCTTTTTTTCCGTTTCTGAGGAAATAATGGCCGAATTATATTGGTTTGAAAATACTGTTGACTTCGTAAAGTGACTCAGTTATGTTTGTTTTGTTGTTGTTTCTTTATCTGGGTGCATTTCTCTTGTAGTTCACACATATTGCCAATTACAGTTGAACAATTGTATTATTATTTCTTGTCGTTCACTTCTTAACTATAACACATATTGTCACATACATTTTGCAGTTTTTATTTACCGACTTTCATTTGAGTGTTTTTCACACTTATACGTTGTTTTCCTTTGGTCTCGTGGCAAATGTATAAATGAAGTTTTAATGTATATCCATAATTCGTATATGAAAAGCAGAAAATCTTGTTCTGAAACAAGACGAAAATTTCGAATCAAGTTTCCAGGAAGACCTGTGCCTAATGCCAGTACAATTAGGAGGCTCGCTAAACGATTCAAGGAAACAGGCTCCGTAAGGAATAATAAAAAGTTAAGACAACTTTGTGTTCTTACAGAACAAAAATTAGGTGAGATTGTTGTCCATTCTTTCATCAGAAGAGTCTGGCTGCGTGGCTAAGGGGTAACGTTCTCGCTTTCTGAGCCCAAGGTTGCAGGTTCGAAACCTGGCGCAGTCAGCTGGCATTTGAGGGTGCGCAAATGCAAGGGAGCCGTGTCAGTAGATTTACTGGCACGTTGAAGATCCCCTTCGGGGCAAAATTCTGGCACCCCGGCGTCTCTAAAAGCCAGTGTAGTTAAAAGGGACGTAAAACCAATAACATTATTATTATTATTTCATCAGAAGATGTCAGTTGTGTGTTACAAGAGAGGGAGGACATTTTCAGCATCGACTATGAGCACTGTAAGTACACATTATTGAACTTGTTTGGTAAAAGTGTAAAAATGCGCGCCAACCACCGACCGAATCATGTACGCGACCAGCGCCAGTCAAAGCCGGCTTCGCTTGCCGTGTTTACTGGGGCGCACACTGTACTTTCTCTTCTACATCATGGGTGTCACAATTTAACTGATTGCGGGCCTCTTTAGTAAGAATAACTGTTAAAGGGAAGTAATCATTATACGGTACATTATTTACTGACTCTTTGAAAGTAATGAAAAAAGAAAAAAAAAAGATAATTTCTGTGAATGACAGAATAAAAACGCTTACATAATGCAGTTCAGCATTCTATTTAACACTATTTGCACTCGTGTAAAAAGGGATTCAAATAGTGTGAATGAAAAATAACTTTTAAAAGGAGAATCTTTTATAACTCAGCAATTTTTCTAGGTTTGTGCCATGCCTTGTGTGGGGTTTCGTCTAGGACACCAAGCTGGCTCATCAGCGGGTTCTTGGTGTCCTTGCCCGGGCCCCCATAGGAGTAGCGAACTGCGCTACCTCGCTTTCTATGAATCACACCTGCGCCACTTGACTGCGAAAACTAAAGGCTCAAGCAGCCATAACCTCCCTATGAAGGCTTCCAAAAAGATGGTATATTGGCTTTCACGGCCGGTGAATTAAAACTCAGCAATTCTTCTAGGTTTGTGCCGTGTCTTGTGTGGGGTTTCGCCTAGGACATCGAGCTGGCTCATCAGCGGTATCCCCGCATGGACCTTTATGTTGATGAGCCAGTATCTACTGTACACTGACAGAAAAATAACCCTCAGCATCTTTATCTTTGTCAGTTTCCTCATCATTGTATGACTTCACTAATTGGTTCAAAACATTGCAGTATTCAAATTTCACCAAGATTTTGCAAATGCAAATTAAACTCATTTTGTTAATTCATGCATTTAAAATATTAATCATAATTTTAAAACTATGACTTATGCTGTAGCCTCACTCGAGGCTTGGTCATCATGGCCATATGAATGAGGGGGGGGGGGAGAATTGTATGATAGCCTGTGTTGTTGGGGGTGTCTGTAGTAGGGAGAGGGGAGAGAGAGAGAGAGTGTGTGTGTGCGTATCAATATCAGTGATGGACTGGGTACCTGATGGGTCTACCTGTTCTCACACTTACTTCCTTCTTTAATATAATCCTTCCGATGGTCCAGCCCTCTGCAGCTACCACCTACCCTGCACTTTTTTTTAGAGTAATTAAGACATCACCCGACACTCCTTAACTTATCGTAATTCACATTATTTATAACCTCACAAGTTTGGCTGTGAAGAGTTTTGGCACGATTGCTCAGCACACTAACACGAGTCCACTACTGTATTTAATTTATTGGTCAACAGAGGACTCGTGCATTGCACCAGCCTGAGGCTCACAGACTGAATCGCTGGAGTAAAGCATACTCGGTGCTTGCCACGGTTAACGTGTCGGATTACCAACCACAAGCTTGCAGGTTCGCCCCTGGCCGTAGTAAGTGATTTTTGAAAGGCGACAAAAATCACGACATGGATGTCATACGTTGTTGGCATGTTAAAGAACCCATTTGAATTCAGTAGGCCGTGTTCAATGGCAAAATTAATATCGGGATTTTCCGCCAACACAAAGTTCCTCCATTCTCTACTAGAAAGCGCTGTAGTGTCAAGGAGCTTAGATATCTAACCTACTTTGACTTTCATAGCGTTCCAAGGAACGACTAAATTCGAGATGCAAGCTGCCCTCTGGGTTTCAATTAACAAAGCTTGCACCCGAGGCCATACGATATTATTATTATTATTATTATTATTAGCATATTTGCCTGAAACCACGGATAGCTGAGGTGGGAATCACTGGCTGCGTGATAACGTTCTCGCCTGCTGTGCCCAAGGTTGCAGGATTGAATCCTGGCGCAGTCACTTGGCATTTGAGGGTGCGCAAATCTACTGATTTACTGGCACGTTAAGGATCCCGTTTGGGTCAAAATTCTGGGATCCAAACATCTCTAAAGGTTGCAGTTGTAAAAGAATCATTAAACCAATAACATTATTTATTATCTTCTCAGTTTTGCCTCACGAGGCTGTGTGAAGCCCATTCCAGATTCTGGACCTCAGGGTGACAGCAAATAGTCTTGGCTCAAATATTTTCTGTCATTTTGCTGATAAAATGGTTTTTAAGTTACAATGTTAGCCGGCAGGGTGTCTACGACCCGGGAAAACCGGGAATTCTCAGGGAATTATGAATTTCTGGAATAATCAGGGAAAAATCAGGGAATTTCTTTGTTAATCAGGGATTTTTCTCCATTTGTGTATATCCCGTAAAAGTGGAAGCAATACTTTCGAATTTCGCGGGAAGTGATCGCTCGTTACTGATGACCAGGGTGTCTACCGGTAACGAAAGTAACGAATTTTACAAACGGGTGACGAAAGTGACGCAAAAGCAACGAATTTTACAAACGGGTAACGAAAATTTTCTGTAGGCGGGTTGAATCATTTAAACTCGCGTCGCTAGGCTCAGAGATTGCGATGGAGCGAGTTTCACGCAAGCGGCGCGGATTGCCTGAGCTAGAGGAAATGCATACTGTGGATACCTTGTGTGGTATAGGCTACTTCAATTCAACGTATATTTTCGGCATCAAGAATACTTTCTAGTTTTGTGTGAAATATTTTTCTGTGTTATTTTCTCGAGACGTTTATTCGCGAAAACTTCCGAAACTAAACAGAAACCTCTCATTTCAGTTATTGACCTCTAAATTTTGAGTCAAATTGAAGTCCAAAAATAACGTGAAATAATTTAATGTTGCTATCTTGCGAAATGTTACCGTTTCGAAACAAAAAATACTAAATAACTTCGAAATACATAATAACCTACCGGTATTTTAAAAATCTGTCTCGTAAATTTGCGACATCCGGTATGGTTAATTCGAAATTCAGTTATATGTCGATTTTTCCTTCGAACTTTGGTTCCATCGGATATATAATCTAACTGGTTATTTCGATAACTTGTATAATTCGTGATTCGCATTCGAAAGAGAATGTGCCCTCTTGTCGTATTATTCGTGCAATCCTCTCAGAATAATTCGTAATATTCGATACTGTACCTACTTCGAACGTTCATCCTCCAAAATCACATCCTCAAGACGACTGGCTGACCTCATGACTTGCCTGCGCGAATCTCGTCAAACGGACCGAGATCGACGTCAGTTGCGTAAAAATGTTAAATCCCGTCCCCTATCGTGAACTTGTGACCACGAGGACTGCGGGAATCCTGTCAAAGGTGATTGGGCACCCATCGCGAAACATTCCGAAACCTACTCGCCACTTTTACCATGACCGTATACTTAAAAGCATATGGGGAGCGGGAAGTGCATCAACCCACTTAGAAATGACTGCCTACGCTGCATCGCGATACTAATTTTCCCTCGTGATCCACCCTGAACTTATGAACTCCCAACCATAGCATAGGGACAGCGGGAATCACGACGCCGACCATACAACATGTCCATTACTACTCGTGAATTTTAACCATGCCCAATCTTGAGCTTGCCTCCACCATTCTGTCAGGGCAGATAGGCAGACAATCGTTGAACGGCTGGATGCAGCGCCGATTGCATAATATCGCGAGGACAACGTGAATCTCGTAAAACGGCCGAGAGCGGCAGGGATTGCGTTACATCGCGATATTTCTCCGCCTTCAATGACTAGGACAACTGGATTCTTGTCAAACGGACAGCAAGTGGCGCCGATTGCGTAATTATGCTATATTTTCTCGTGCCCGACCTCAAGGACAATGGAAATCTCGTCGAATGACCAAAAGTGACACCGTTTATCTAAATCGCGATTTTTCTCCGTGTTCTATCGTGAGAATTGCGGGAATCTCGTCAAACGGCTGAGACCAGCGCCGATTGTGTAACATCTCGATATTTCTCCGTACTTGACTGTAAAGTCAGAATTCGGTGACGATCACGTAACGTCGCATACAATTCTTCGTGATCTACCGCGGGGACAAAGGAAATCTCGCCAAACGGTAAAGAGCAGAGCAACCTCTTGATATTAAAACAACGTATTGTGCACAAGACGACATATTAGCTGAAACAACTAATTTGATAATTAATATCTAGTATTTTTAATTATTTATTTTATTTACAGCTTTAAACACAGTTCATTGTTGTTTATCTTCACCATGCAGACCACAGACGTATCTTGAATTAGGTAACTAAAATTGACTAAACGGTAACTAAAAAGTAACTAATTTTTACTTCATCCTTACAGTAGACACCCTGATGACAGTGCTCAGCCAATGAGCAGTGCCTTCTCAAGGTCAACTGAACGTATGATGTGGCAACTTTTCCGTTCGCTTTCTGCGCAGGAGCCAACTACGCCATTTTATTGGGCCTTGAGCATTTTGTTCGTTGCGATCAGTATTGCCAATTTAGCGATTTTGTCGGTAGATGTAGCAACTTTGGCGACAAAATATTTTAAATTTAGTATTGTTTATAAATATACTCTGTGAGCTGCCTGAATAGGATTGACATTTCAGCGGAAATTCCACGTCAGTCATCACCGCTCTGCCTCTTGACCAATCCATGTTCGCATAGTTGATGCCATAATACCCTGGGTTGCAATATTACCGCCCACGTGCCTCAGTGCCTGGTCAGCTTTATCTCTGGCTTGTACAGTTTGGCAATCTCGTTCTCAGACCACATGGCGAGACGAGACCTGTCAATCCTATTCTGGCAGCTCACAGAGTATAATATACTAGCTTCGCCTGGTAACAGTTATGAATGCATTACGTGACAAGCACTTTTTTGTTTCGATGTCAATGAACTACGACCTAGGCCTATATCCGTTCTACGTCTCTGCATGATGGGTTGAAATCACTGATTGGACTATTAATTATATTATCATGGAGATAGCATGTACAACGAATTCTTGTCAGCCGTAATTTAAGAATGGCGAGGTGCATGAAACTCAAATCCCCCTCCCGTCCAATCTAAAAACACTTATAGTGGGCGATGTATTGAAGATAGATATATGCTCTCGCGGACTCTTTTGTAGAACTTTCCATGCTGAACAATTCTTACACTCATAGTATATTGATATTTTTAACGGTTTGCCCAGTGTAAGCTTCAAAAGCGCAGATAGGTATTTTGTCTCGATAGTGCTTTCAGTACAGGAAGTGAGGTGTTACCGTGTGTATTGTCATGTCAAGTGTTAGCGCGCCCGGGCAACATGTGTTAGACCTGGGTTGACAATACTCTTTGCGCGGCTTTTCCATCCCGGTATTCTTTGATTATTGTCTGCTGTAGTTCTACTGTTAATGCTTTAGTGTGCTGTTTGAAGTTTACGAAAAATATAACATTTGTGCCATTGTGTGCTAAATCTATAGTGAAAACTTATGGTGTGCAATAATTTCCAGGGTGTTCTTGTGCTGCTGTTGATATATGATTTAGCCCCTAAAATACGTAGTCGTTCAAACACGTGGTTGTGCTACCCCCTATTATATCGTGTGCTATTCGATCTGTGTCTACTCTTGTGCATCGAGGCAAATAACCTCTCGCTCTGCTTAAAAATATTTCATTTGGGATACCTTGTACTTTATACTGTAGTGATCAAAAGGTTTAAGCACTTGTGCTGTTGTCTAGCTCATGATCACTCTGAGGTTGTTAATGTGATATCTTCACCTTGTAGATGCTGCCAGTTATGTTCACGATTGGCCCGGGAATGATAACGTGGGCTCTGGTTAACCACTGGAACGGGAACAAGGAAAATGTTTGATGTTTATGTAATATGATGGATATGCCTAGTGCCCTTAAATATATATTTATTGCTCCTACGTTCCTTGGCTAGGCTAGAACTTATGTCGTATTTTGTTTTTAATTACGCCCAGGAAATGTGTTTGCAACACCTTTCAAACTCGGCCTTGTATTATCAAACAGACTAGGTTAAATTATTTTAGACTGATAATGGTGTGTTCTGGCCTGTCGAAACATCATTCATAAAGATTTACTTCATTTAAATGTATTTATAAATTACTAAATTGACGAAATTAATATTATATAAACAGTATTTCATACCAATTGTAACATATGGACTGGAAACACTGGTATCGAATAAATGGCAAAATAGTAAGATACAAGCAGTAGAAATGAAATTTTTTAAGAACTTCGGCTAAAAAGATAAGAAGGGATAGAATTCAAAATATTGAAATCAGAGAAGAGTTAAATATGGAACCGTCAAATCAGAAGATACAGAAAGCAAGGTTACGTTGGTTCGGACATGTAAAAAAAATGGGTAAAAAAAGAGTAGCAAAAAGGGAATTAAAAACAGAAGTCAAGGGAAAGAGACCAGATGGAAGACCGAGAAGAAGGTGGTTGGACCAAATTTTGAAGGACATTGGAGAAGCTGGGTTGGATGTGGCAGAAGTGATGGAACAGGAAAAATGGAGGGACCGAAAGGAGTGGAGGAGGCTTGTAAACCACACCCGGGTGGCAGGAGTGGGACTTGGATGATGATTACATCTGTCATGACGAGGTGGACCTAATTCAGAGTGAAAACTTGGAATATGCCTCCCTTCGTCCCTTGGATATGTGTAAATTACTGTATAGGCTTATATTCAGACTTATGCTACCGAATATCATATCTGCGACGTAGATTAGTGATTTCAATGGTAATGAAAGGTTGTACAAATTAAATATTGGTCTAAGATGATCCCACTCATATGGTGACACCTTGATGTGTGTATTCAACCTTCGTTTGTCCCTTTTATTGGAGGCATTTACTGTAGTGAAAGCAGCATGACTTAATAGACCTTGCTTATTTTACTGGACAACAAGTTCACTTATTGAAATAAATTTATTTTCACAACTGTTTCCCTTGTGCCGCCATTGCTCACATCTGTTTGGATCCTGGAATTTCCGAGAACAGAAAACATAAAACTTTATTCTATTTTCCTTTTGCTTTCCTGGATTACATTTTGCTTCCTGTTCCTGGAGAGTGCTTAAAACCAACCAAAAATGGCGAGCATTTTATCAAACTTCCCGTTCCCGGGCGAATGCTTAGCATTCTTTACTCAGGGAATTCTCTCATTAATTCTGGAAAAATCAGGGAATAATCAGGGAATTCTTTTAAGATGAGTTGGTAGACACCCTGTAGCGGTTTCGGTGGCGTAGTTGGTAGTATGCGAAGGTCGCGGGTTCAAACCCAGCCGTAGTCGTCGGATTTTTGATAAGCGTTAAAATTCCCTCAGTATGCCTTACTTTGAAGGGGAAGTAAAGCCGGCGGGCCCATGTCAAAGATTTATGGCATATAAAAGAACTTTCCACTAACTACACTTGTGTGAAGCTAAATTATAGGTTAGAGTTGACTAACGCTCTTACTGTAGGTTCTAACGTTCGTCACCAGGAGCCAACTGCAGTGGCATCTAGTAACCAACTTCAGAACTAGTTGTCGCTGATGATGGTGTTTGGTAGCAAAAGTAGGAACTACTTGTAAATTGAATTGTCTGCAGTCCTTACTTGAATAATAAGAATAAAAAAAAAAAGCAGATAGCACAGACTAATACAGCCATCACAATTAACACATGTTGTCACAGCCTCTAAACTGAGGAACCAACCTGTTACAATGCTGACTTAAGTTCTAACTTTTGAACCTTCCCTGATGTTCACAGGCTTTGGACTGCACTCTGACTTGGTCATGATGAAACATTCTCTTCCTTATCTTGGAACTGTTCTTCAGGGAACAGCCAGCTGCTTGGATCTGTTATTACTGTGGAAAAGACTGGCCAGGGATTACTCATTTGTATTTCCTTATTCTGGTAAGCAAGTTGTACAGAAACTCCATAACATCTTGTGGTGCTGGTCTTACTGTGTATGTTAGGTTTTTCCATCTTGGTTTTCGACAACTATTTGTAAATTATATCACATGCTGTAAGGCAGTTACAAGAACAGCACTATGAGTATGGAACAGATCTACTGATGGCCTTCCTGGACATTGAGAAAGCATATGACAGTGTATGCAGAAACAAAGTATGGAAGTCCCTGGAGGATAGAGGAGTAGAGAAATGGACTATAAAGAGGATAAAGGAGATGTACAAGGGAAGCGTGAGCTGTGTGAAAGTGGGAGGAGAGAGATCGGACTGGTTGGAACAGAGAAACGGCCTGAAACAAGGAAGTGCACTGTCACCGTTACTTTTCATTGTGGTGATGGATGACATAATGACCCAAGTCATCATCATCTTCATTTCCCGTTTCCAGCTTCCTGGGTCGGGTTGTGAATTAAGGACCTCCAACGTTTCCTGTCTCTCCACCACTCCTCTCCTGTTTTTAGTACTTCTTCAGGTTTTCCTCCTCTTTTCTCTATACACTCCCACACTGTATCTGCCCATCTCTTTCGGGGCCTTCCTCGTGGTCTCTTCCCTGTCATCTTTTCACAGAAAGTTTTCTTTGGTACTCTCTCCTCTCCCATTCTCATCATATGTCCATACCACTTTAACTTTGTTGTTTCTATCCTGTCCTGCAGCTTCAAGATTCCTGTCCTTTTTCTAATCTCTTCATTTCTAACTCTATCTCTTCTGGTCTTGCCCTCTATACCTCTTAGGAATTTCATCTCCGCGGCTTGTATTCTACTTTCCTCTCTTTTTGTAGTAGTCCACGCTCCAGCTGCATATGTTAGTATGGGTCTGTAGTAGGTTGAATATAATACATTTTTACATTTCTTTGGGACATCTCGGTTCCACAGAATACCCCTTATGCTCTGGTAAAAACTGTTCGCTTGTTGTATTCTCTTTCCAATTTCCTCAGTTATCTTTCCATCTTCTGTGATCACACTTCCCAAGTACTTGAAACTTTTAACCACTTCTAGAATTTTCCCATTCAATTCTATCTTTCCTCTTCCTTTCTTCCTTCCTCTTGACATTACCATTGTCTTGCTCTTCTCTGTGCTTACTTTCATCCCAAATTTCTCTATTTCTTGATTCCATACATCTAGTTGTTTTTGTACTTCCTTTTCATCCTCGCCCCATATCACTATATCATCTGCAAACAGCATGGCCTTTGTTGCCTCTTGTCCCAATCTCTGTTTAACATTCTTGTGGATTTCATCCATGACTATGATGAATAGAAAGGGGGACAATACACTTCCCTGTCGGAGACCTGTTTCCACTTTAAACCATTCTGCTTCTCCTATAATGGTCTTCACGCTACTCACACAATATTTGTACATAGCTTTTAACATTTGGACATCAGCTCCGTTAACTCTCCTTTTCCTTAATACATTCCAAACCACCTGTCGAGGCTCACTGTCGTACGCTTTCTCAATATCAATAAATGTCATCACCATGTCTTTTCCAAATTCCCATCTTTTCTCCATCATTTGCCTTAATGCAAAGATTAGGTCAAATGTTGATCTGTCTTTCCTAAAACCATACTGTTCTTCTTCCATCTCTCCTTCTATCTTCCTCCTCAGTCTGCCTTCCAAAACTCTCTCAAAGATCTTAGCTACATGAGCGATAAGAGTGATCCCTCTGTAGTTATTGCATTCCTTTTTGTCACCTTTCTTAAAAATCGGGATAATTAATCCCTTTCCCCATTCTTCTGAAATCTCTTTCTTCTTCCAAATTATTCAAAATAATCTATACAACCACTGTACACCTATTGGTCCCGCTGGGTTTTATCATTTCCGCGGACACCTCATCCTCTCCTGCTGCTTTACCGCTCTTCATCTTCTGTATGGCTTCCTCTATTTCTAGCATAGTGATCTCCTTTTCTTGTTCTTCTTCTTCTTCCATTGTTTCTTCTTGTTCATTTTCATCTTCCAGTTCAATGTATTTAACATTTAGTAGCTTTGAAAAGTATTCTTCCCACCTTTTTAATATATCATCTCTTTGGTGCAATATCTGTCCTGCTTCAGTTTTTACAAATTTTGTGTTTTCCCTACCTTTTACACTGTTTTTCACCAATCCATATAGTACCTTTTTACTTCCTTGGATATCCTCCTTCAAAGTTTCCGTGAAACCTTCCCAACTTTTCCTTTTTTCTTCTTGTACAATTTTTTGGCATGCCTTCTTTGCTTCTCTATATTTTTGCCATTTCTCTGCATTTTTACTGCCTATCTACTTCCTCCATGCCATTTGTTTTTCTTTAACAGCTTCCTTTACCCTGTTGTTCCACCAAGGAGTCTCCCTTTCCGTTTTCTTCTCTGATAGTCTTCCACAAGTGTTTACTGCACACTTCGCAAAACCATTCCTAAAACATGCCCATTCCTGTTCTACACTTTTTGCTTCTTCTTTGGGAATTTCCTTTTTCAAGTCTTCTTGGAACTTTTCCATTGCCTCTCTCTCTCTTTTAGCTTCCACACCTTTATTTTTCTTTCCCTTTTCTCCGCAAGCTTTGTGATTTTCCCAAGCCTTAATTTGGCTATCACCACTTTATGGTCTCCTTCAAAATCTCCTCTTGGCATAGCTGTCACATCTACCAGTTGTCTACGTTTATCCTTTTCCACTAGGATAAGATCGATCATTGTTTTTGTCTTTCTGTCTCCCCATCCATACCTAGTTATTTTTTGGGTGTTCTTTTTCCTAAACCATGTATTTCCAACAATTAATCCATTCCTTCTACAGAAATCTATTAACATTTCTCCTTCTTCATCCTGATTTCCATAGCTAAATGGGCCAATTATCTCTTCTTTTCCCTGCCTATCTGTTCCCACATGTGCATTCATATCCCCCATTATTATAACCTCTTTGTCTTCAATACACTTTTCCAGTTCTTCTAAGAAATCCTCTAAACATTCATCTACCTTCCCTGTCTGGGGTGCGTAAATCTGTATAAAATCCTTTGTTCTACTCTCAAGTCCTAGTCTAATTTTCATCATTCTGTCATTAATTTGGTCTTCTTTTTCAACATACTGCACTAAGTCTTCTCTCAATATTATTGCAACACCATTCATTGCCTTATTTCCTCCACTCCAATATATTCTATATCCCTTCCCTTTCTTGACTTCTTTCTCACCTTTTCCCTTCCATTTCGCTTCACTGACTCCCATCATTGCTATTTCCTTCTTTTCCATGTAGTCCACCAATTCTTCTGTCTTGCCATTTAAGCTCATCACGTTTATGAAGGCAATGTTTGTGGTGTCTGGTAGCCTACTTCTCACAGTTCCCCCAGACCCCTGGGAACTGCGCGTCGCCTGCAGGGGACGCCCTAGCACTTTCCGAGGCCTCAATTCACACTCACTCATTTTATAGGCTATTAGTACGATGAGTTCGCCACACTCCAAGTGGCACAAGTAATTGGGGAAGGAAAGATGAAAGAAATGGTGTTTGCAGATGATTTGATGATTTGGGGAAACAAGGAGGAGGAGGTACAGGAACAGTTGGACGTGTGGGAAGGAATAATACAAGGATATGGGATGAAATTTAGCATAAATAAGAGTGAGATGGTGATCACAACAAGGAAGAAGGAAAGAACAATTGGTGGGGAACAGCTGAAGAAAGTGGAGAGTTTCAAGTATCTGGGAAGCCTGATACAAGATATGGAAGAAACGATAGAGACATAAATGAGCGGGGGAGGCAGGCAGAAGCATTCCGGAGGAGTGTGAGAAGCATGTTATGGAGCAAGGATGTCCCTCAGAACAGCAAAAAGATCATATATCGGACGTACTATGTGCCTATCCTGACGTATGCCTCGGAGACCTGGCTTATGAAAGGAAGGGAGAAGAGCAAAATACAGGCCAGTGAGATGAGGTTCTTGAGAAGCAATATTGGAGCTACAAAGAGGGACAGAATAAGAAATGAGAGGACCAGAGAATTAATGAAGGAGGAACCATTACAGGATGGTATAGAGAAATCTAGACTTAGATGGTATGGACATGTAAAACGAATGGAGGAGAAGAGGATACACGAGACGAAGTGGGAAGGAAAGAGACCGAGAGACAGGTGGCTGAAGGGGGTGGAAGAAAGCGTGAAGAAGAGAGGAGAAGACTGGACAAGGGTGGAGGCTGAGAGATGGTGGGAAGACGGAAGACAGAAGAGGCTTGTGTTCCAAACAGACCCGGCCAGTGGCTGGAAACTGTGCAAGATGATGATGATCACATGCAATTTTTATTATTCTACTATATTTTTATTAGTCTTTATTATTACTATAATATTCAGCCAATTGGCTATACAACACGAAAACCGCAAACTGTCTCATCGTATAAACTTGGGTTGGATACAAGAGTTCAGCTGGCCTAGACACACAGATTGTACTGAATCCACTAGTAATATGTACCTGTACGGGTCAAATGCTCACTTTTAGAACAAGTGTGAGGAAACTTGTGCTCCATGAGCCGCTCTACTGTGTGTCTATTTCAAACATATAATAGTAGTTACTTATTTGCAGAAAATACTGTCTCATCTGGTGAGAGTTTGACCCATTTGGTGGAGCTATGCCTGGGTCGACAATTAGACAAGTCGGACCAATTCTCTAATTGGGAGAGGAGACCTTTGCGTCCAAGCCAGATCACCTATGCAGGTAATTCACCAGTGTTTATTGTAGTATGGATAACAATTTATTGAACTCATATTTTGATTTCCATTTGAAAATTTTGAGTGCTCATTTGTGTACCCATAGATCTTTAATTCCTTTCTTGCTTTTTGGCTGTTTCGACCATTTTGTGGTAAAATAGTAGGTAGCTGCATGACACCATAAATCACATTGTAAGGCTTTTATTCCCTGGGTAGTTATTTATGACAGGCGGTGGTAGAACCAGCCTTTATTGTGATGTTATTATGTTTCGTTCATTTTACTTGTGTGGGTGTTTGGACAAATAACTTATCTGGCATTTTTGAAATCAAAATATTGTGCCGCTTCTCATGAATCCAGATTTAATATTGCACTCTGTAGGTTTGTATGGAAACATACGGTAATTGTGGTGTGTGGGTTTGTATTGGGCCCAGGTTGTATCTCTGAGCGACTGACTATTTCAATTTGAAGAGAGCGTGGTTGATGGAGAGCACGGACGCCCATTCATGGAACTTCACTGATGTCCAAAATGCAAAGAGGTCGAATTACCAAACCATCGCGGGAATATTGGAATAATATTTTGAGCATTTTAGAGGAAAATTTCCGAGTGATACGACAAGGGATGATGGATTTATGAGCAGTTTTGTATATGTATGCGGAGATGCGAGTTGCAGTGGCTAGCGCAGCGTGAAGAAAGAGGGGTATAAAGCCGGGCACAGCAGACATGCAGTTGTCTTGTATCCGATCTTGAATCGTGTTCCTGTCTCGTCTGAGTAGCAAACAAGCTGTTTCCCCCTCCCCCAATGTAATGGCCAACGCGGGAAGTCAACAACCCACCAAGGGTATTCTGGTAATAGTGGACAATGTATAAGGGTTTGTTGGCCAAAGCATTAGATAAAGATGTAATGATAAAAGGGTTGACTTTACAAAGGTCGCATGACAATTTAGCAAATATGTGGAGGACCAGACAATATTATTGTCACCAAATAAGGAGGTCCAGGAAGGCATAAAGGACACAACACCACCAATAACTAATAATAAGATATATTATCAAATAGGTGGCACATAAAACAAATACTCAAAGGTGGCACATAAACATATGAGAAACACTGGCACAAATTTACACAATTGAAGAAACACTCGTATGGAGTTAACACACGTTAAGTCTTGAGCCTAAAACACATATATTGTCTTGAACGTAGCTGCAGATCAGTACATCATAGAACGGCATGCAATACACGGCGGTTCCAAAGAATGATATAGTTTAAATATGCAACACAAGTGGAGTTGCAACAAATAATGAAAAAAACAGGTCGCATGGAACGAGAATGTGTCGTCGAACCAGGACTGACTTACAGTGATGCGCCGATACCATAAGCCCAAAAAATGAATTGTTAATAAAACAAACTATGTGTGAAACGCAGGAAGTCAAGGTAGTTGCTGTCATACAAATACCGGGATATGCCAATCGCACGGCATTGTCACAATAGTAAAGCAGTTTAGCCTAGCGTCAATCTCCATTTAGTGATGGTGCCTGGCCTTGTAACACATGCTTCCAGACAAACGATGAATTACTTATCACACGAAGCAACATCATTATTCATACGCGTGAAGACAAATTGTTAGGCAGTAGATGAAGATGGAAGTAAACACATTACAACAAACTATCCGACGCCGCGGATTGAAGAATTCGTCGACATGGCGCGTAGCAACATCAAGCATGGTTTGATGAGACCGAAAATCACCGTAATGTCACTGCCCTAACAAAATATGAATCATGTGCATAGGACATGATTACTAAGCACGGTTACTATGAAGATAGCACCAATTATAGAAATGATTAGCTGGATATTCGTCGATAAATCACAACCAGCGTTGAAGCACAACATTCCGTCATGGCTGCAGACTTAGAGAACGAAGAAGAAACACGTGATTGGTCGCTACAAACAGCAAGGAGGCCTCTGATAGGCTGAAAGCAGCCAATCACAGTAGAGAGTTCAAAGACAAGTCAAAGAGAATAAAGAAGAATCAATGTCGCCAACTTAGAACACCAAAATACCTTCTAAGCAAAAATATCCTACTGGAAACACGGCAGTGGGAATACAACATGTAATCAAAACAAATGAATCATGACAACTAACCAACATAAACAAAACAAACTTGACAATGAATAAATGCAATGAAGACAAATAATAAATATATGTACAACCACACAGAGTGGAAACAAATAGGGAAACACAAAACTGGTTTGCCAAGACAGTGGCCGAACCATATTGCCCGCACAGAAACAACAGGCAGGTTGTTTATGAAAATACAAGAGGGTTTAGTTCTGCGGCAACAAGGGAGACACCTTGACGATGGGACGTTTCAAAAGTCCAGAGGAGGTGTGTAGAGAGACCACACGAGCTAGGCCGTCCTTACCACAGTGAACCTCAAGAATGCGTCCAAGTCGCCAGTAAGTAGGATAAACATTGTCGTCCATAATAAGCACAAGCGTGCCAACCTTGAGGTTAGGAGACACACTGTTCCACTTGTGACGTTGTTGAAGGGAGAGTAAATGATCTGTGGACCATTTACGCCACAATGAAGTCATAATCTGTTGAAGTAATTGCCATCTAGATAACCTATTGATGGGCACTTCAGAAGCGTCAGGAATGGGCAAGGCATTCAAAGGTCTTCCAACAAGAAAGTGACCTGGCGAGAGATAGCACAAGTCAGTAGGATCCTCAGTCATAGGCGAAATGGGTCTAGAATTTAGAATGGCTTCAATTTGCACCACGAGAGTGGTCAATTCTTCATACGTAAGTACTTGAGCCTTCATGATTCTTATTAAATGAGATTTCAAAGATTTGATGTTTGCCTCCCAAATTCCACCAAAATGCGGAGAACTAGGAGGAATGAAGTGCCACTGAATTAGTAGCGATGAGGTAGAATCTTGAACAACAGATTGAAAATCTGCAGAGGAGAGCAACGAACCAAGATCAGCAAGGTCAGACTGTGCGCCTTGAAAGTTGGTACCATTGTCGGAATACACTTGAGCGGGAACGCCCCTTCTACTGCAGAAGCGAGTAAAGGCTACAACGAAAGCATGACTGGAGAGGGAAGTGACGACTTCAGTGTGCACAGCCTTCGTAACCATACAAACGAACATTGCGATGTAGGCCTTAGTCGAGACCCTTGACCTGGGGCCACCGTACCTGATAGTGAATGGACCACAGTAATCAACACCAACGTGATTAAAGGGAAAGGTTTGATAGAGGCGAACAGCTGGGAGTTGACCCATTAACTGTTCAGAAGGACGTGCAGCGTAGCGCACGCAAGTAACACAAGAGCGAGATAGGCTACGAACAAGTTTTCGTAGTGAAGGTATCCAGAAGCGTTGTCGGATAGTCGCAATCACAACCTGGACCCCGCCATGAAGCAACTTTAAATGGGTATGTCTGACCAGGACTTTAGTGAAATGATGGTCATTGGGCAAAAGTATCTGGTGTTTTGTATCAAATGGAAGGTCGGCCAATTCCAAACGGCCTCCCACACGAATAGTGCCATCAGAGTGAAGCAAAGGGTGCAAATTGCTGATGGTGGAAGTGGATGGCACTTGCTCATTCTTCATTAGAGCAGCAAGTTCAGTAGAGTAGCACTGAGCTTGAATCATTTTCACACATGTAAGTAGTGCAACATCAATTTCAATGGCAGTGAGTGGACCACTGATCCTAGTGGTATTTCTACAATTAGAGAAAAACCTAATACAGTAGGCTATGACCCTCAACAATCTTGTGTAGGAAGAAAAATTGTTTAAAAATTCAATGTCAACAGGTTTAGATACATTTGCGCACGAAATTCTACACTCAGGCAATTCGGACACAGGAGTGTCAAAGATATCTGAAGTACTGGAGCTTGTAAAGGCCTTCAACCATGCTGGACCATACCACCATAGCTGATTATTTTTCAATTCTGAGGGCATACAGCCTCGGGAAATTATGTCGGCTGGATTGTCACGGGAAGAGACATGTTTCCAGGCGCAGTGACCAGTAAGCCTTTGTATTTCAGCAACTCTATTGGCTACAAAGGTTTTCCATTTTGAGGGGGGCGAAGCCAACCAAGACAAAACAATAGTGGAATCTGTCCAACAATAGACGGATTCAATGAGCAAGTTCAAAGCGGGTTGCACCTTTGCAAGTAATTTGGAAAGCAAAAGTGCACCACATAACTCAAGTCTGGGCAAAGACAACTGTTTAAGAGGAGCAACCTTCGACTTAGCGCATACACGAGCAACAGTGACGATGTCGTTGGTATCAATTGACAATAAATAGAGACAAGCTCCATAGGCCTGCTGACTGCTGTCGCAGAAGCCATGAAGTTGCATAGATTTGATTTCTGAAGCAGGCTTAATCAAACGTGGAGTAGAAATCTCAGAAATCGCAGGTAAATTGCTATAAATATTCAGCCGAGCTTGCGTGATTTCCATTGGAAGGGGGTCATCCCAACCGAGTTTGTGAATCCACAAATCTTGGAAGAGAATCTTACAAGCAACCACAATAGGTGACACTAAACCCAAAGGGTCAAAGATAGAGGCAACAATGGACAAAAATGAACGCTTAGTAAAAGTAATTGAAGTG
Source organism: Meconema thalassinum (assembly GCA_946902985.2). Classification (NCBI taxonomy): domain Eukaryota; kingdom Metazoa; phylum Arthropoda; class Insecta; order Orthoptera; family Tettigoniidae; genus Meconema; species Meconema thalassinum. The sequence continues at coordinate 12,902,443 of OX336392.1, read as the reverse complement.
TCACAGTTCACGATAGGTGACTGAATCCGCAACAAGTCATCGATAGGTTGCCAATAAAGTCCTAGCGTTCTGGCGACTGTTTCTTCACCATCGCCGAAACTACGGAGTTGTTGTTTCTCTTGATGATCAAGAGGAATGTTATCTATTAGAGTCATGGAGTTTGAACTCCACTTACACAGTTCAAAACCACCTAATCTCAAAAGAAGGGTCAATTCATCATACAGAATGAGTGCGTCATGCTCGGAATCACATCCCGAGATACAATCATCAACATAGAAGTCGTTTAAAACAATCTGAGTGGCAGCTGGAAAAGCTGTGCCATCAGTGAGGGCGAGCTCCTTTAGCACACGAGTGGCTAAGAAGGAAGCTGGGGCAGTACCATATGTAACAGTGTTTAATTGATATTCTACTATTGGGTCTGAAGGAGAGCCTCTCCAAAATATTCTCTGTAAGTCACGATCTTTGTGATCTACAAGAATCTGTTTGTACATTTTACTCAGATCAGCTGCAAACGCTATCAAGTGAGTACGGAACCGAAGCAAAATAGAGAATAAATCCTGCTGAATTACAGGGCCCACCAACAAAGTATCATTAAGGGAGCACCCAGACGTAGTAGCCATCGAAGCATCAAATACCACTCTGAGCTTTGTAGAAGTACTGTGCGGCTTGAAAACAGGATGATGGGGAATGTAGTAAACCTCACCATCAATTGGGTGGGGGGCGACTTGCATATGGTTTAAGGCTAGATATTCATGCATGAATTCAGTGTATTCTAACCTTAACTCAGGGTTACGAGCCAAACGTCTTTCGAGAGAGTGAAAACGATTTAGTGTAGCGTAGCGAGAGGCACCTAGAGGCTCCGAGTCTACCTTGCGAGGGAGTCTAACCACAAATCTACCATCGTCTTTGCGAGTGGTAGTAGCAACAAAGTGTTCTTCACATATGGATTCGTCAACAGACAACACTGGGGTTTCAACTTCTTCAACGTTCCAAAACACTTCCAGCTGTTGTTCTACATGAGGGCGTGAGAGTGTAAGTGCTGATACCACGTGCGATGGTTGCGAGGTGCTTGCACTGGGCAGCCTCCCAGAAAACACCCAACCCACAGAGGTATTTTGAATGATGGGCAAATCACCAACTGGTATGATTTTACCAGGACATAACAGGTCAAAGAAATATTCTGCACCAAGAACAAGATCAATAGATTTAGTGCAATTGAAATCAGGATCAGCTAAATCAATATGTGATGGAATGTTCCATTCAGAGGTGTCGAAACCAGCAGCGGGTAGCTCAAGTGCAATATTGGGAACCACGAGACATTCAAGCTTAGCAGACCAATTAGTAGCACAGGCAAAAACGTTCACATCAGCAACAACAGTAGCAGTGCTTTGATTTTGACCAACACCGCGAATGTGTACCTTCATAGGTTTGGTGTGGAGTCTTAATTTCTTAATTAAGTGTGACGAAATTAAGTTACAATCTGATGCAGAGTCAAGTAGTGCAGTGACAGGTACACGTAAGCCATTGCCAGCTAATATATTCAACTTGGCAGTGGGTAATAGCGTCCTTGAAAATTGATTGTCACGAGCGACGTTACTGCAACTAGTGTTTACCACGTTAGCATGAGCTTGAGAAGCATCATTACTAGTGCCACTGGAGGGCTCATAGTGAAGAAGAGTATGGTGTTTTCGGGAACAAGTGTTACAAGAGTACTTCGAACATTGATGATTAGGCCCGAAATTACGCAAACAATTATAACATAATTTTCGAGACCTGACAAAATCCCATTTGGCTGTGGACGAAAGTTTAATAAAGGTACCACATTTCGACAATTGGTGATCAATGCTCCTACAATATGTACAACGAAATTTGGTAGTAGTTAACATGGGTTTCTGAGGCGAATGACCTTCAGTTTTAAGTTTGGTTACAGCAGTATGTAATGCAGGCTTGGACCCATTCCTTTCAGTTATTTCCAGTACCTTGCATTTTTTCTCTAAGAAGCTAACCAAGTCCTGGAGAGTGGGAATTCTCCCAGAATCAACATGATTCTCCCATTCACGGATGCTATCATTATCTAGTAGCTCCAATATAAAATGTGACAATAACAAGTCTTGAAGGGGAACCCCGTTAAAGTCCAAAGCTTCTAACGCATTGACATGAGAAACAAAGTGGTCGATGATGGCACGCAAGGACACTGAATCATTACCGTATGCAGGGGACTTGAAAAGCTTGGTGACATGGTTATGCGCTATGTGCCTAATGTTATTGTATCGAGTTGTCAGCAAGTTCCATGCAACCATAAAGTTATCATCTGACACAGTAATGTTCTTTAGGAGGAGCTTGGCCTCCCCACTAAGACTAGAATTAAGGTAGTAGAACTTAACAATATCAGAAAGAGCATGGTTATCAATTACTATGGCCTTGAAGCTATCTCTGAAATTCAGCCAGTCTGTGAAGTCGCCATTGAACTGCAGAATTTGAATTTCAGGCAACTTTATATGCGCTGCAGCTACGTTAGCATTAGGAAATTGTGCACTCTGCAAATTATTCAAAGGGTTATCACTGTCTGTAGTGTTGGATTTTTTGAAATTGTCACAATGTAGTTTAATTTTAACCATCAACTCAAAATACTTATCTTCGAAGTCACAACGTTCGGCTATTTCTTTGTCGATATTGTCTGTAATATCCTCTAAAGCGACTTGCGCTTCGTTAAATTGTTTATAAATTTCCTCGCATTTGTGTTTGCGTAACACTAACATTTGATATTGTTCTTCTGTAATGTCCTGAAAGTTGCTAATTACTTTTTCTTGTGAGGTAAGCATGCCCTTAGCGACTGCACGCTTCCTAACTAAAAGTCGTTTTTGGGCATCCTCCATAATGACTTTAGGATTGCCCGCCTAGATGTAATTACCAGAGTTTCACACCTAACTAACACAACCAACTTAACTAACACAAAAAATAAACACTGAGACAATGGTCTCGATTAAGTTGTAAACAAACATCTGAACATAGAATACTGTATTGTGTCCTTGGGAAGTTAATGGGAACGTATACAATGTTAAATTTATGGCCTTCCTGGTGAAATAGCAAGAAACAAGGGCCCAACATGGCCAACAATGCTTAATAATTCAAAATAGTAAACAGCTCAATATCCGGCCCGGAGAGGACCAAATAATGTATTGGCCAACGCGGGAAGTCAACAACCCACCAAGGGTATTCTGGTAATAGTGGACAATGTATAAGGGTTTGTTGGCCAAAGCATTAGATAAAGATGTAATGATAAAAGGGTTGACTTTACAAAGGTCGCATGACAATTTAGCAAACATGTGGAGGACCAGACAATATTATTGTCACCAAATAAGGAGGTCCAGGAAGACATAAAGGACACAACACCACCAATAACTAATAATAAGATATATTATCAAATAGGTGGCACATAAAACAAATACTCAAAGGTGGCACATAAACATATGAGAAACACTGGCACAAATTTACACAATTGAAGAAACACTCGTATGGAGTTAACACACGTTAAGTCTTGAGCCTAAAACACATATATTGTCTTGAACGTAGCTGCAGATCAGTACATCATAGAACGGCATGCAATACACGGCGGTTCCAAAGAATGATATAGTTTAAATATGCAACACAAGTGGAGTTGCAACAAATAATGAAAAAAACAGGTCGCATGGAACGAGAATGTGTCGTCGAACCAGGACTGACTTACAGTGATGCGCCGATACCATAAGCCCAAAAAATGAATTGTTAATAAAACAAACTATGTGTGAAACGCAGGAAGTCAAGGTAGTTGCTGTCATACAAATACCGGGATATGCCAATCGCACGGCATTGTCACATTAGTAAAGCAGTTTAGCCTAGCGTCAATCTCCATTTAGTGATGGTGCCTGGCCTTGTAACACATGCTTCCAGACAAACGATGAATTACTTATCACACGAAGCAACATCATTATTCATACGTGTGAAGACAAATTGTTAGGCAGTAGATGAAGATGGAAGTAAACACATTACAACAAACTATCCGACGCCGCGGATTGAAGAATTCGTCGACATGGCGCGTAGCAACATCAAGCATGGTTTGATGAGACCGAAAATCACCGTAATGTCACTGCCCTAACAAAATATGAATCATGTGCATAGGACATGATTACTAAGCACGGTTACTATGAAGATAGCACCAATTATAGAAATGATTAGCTGGATATTCGTCGATAAATCACAACCAGCGTTGAAGCACAACATTCCGTCATGGCTGCAGACTTAGAGAACGAAGAAGAAACACGTGATTGGTCGCTACAAACAGCAAGGAGGCCTCTGATAGGCTGAAAGCAGCCAATCACAGTAGAGAGTTCAAAGACAAGTCAAAGAGAATAAAGAAGAATCAATGTCGCCAACTTAGAACACCAAAATACCTTCTAAGCAAAAATATCCTACTGGAAACACGGCAGTGGGAATACAACATGTAATCAAAACAAATGAATCATGACAACTAACCAACATAAACAAAACAAACTTGACAATGAATAAATGCAATGAAGACAAATAATAAATATATGTACAACCACACAGAGTGGAAACAAATAGGGAAACACAAAACTGGTTTGCCAAGACAGTGGCCGAACCACCCAAGCAAGGGGCTAAACTTAACCTAACCTGAAATAACAACATTGATACGGCTGGCACATTCACTCATACAGTACACTTATAAAATAGAACTGAAATATGGAAAGCCCAACAAGTAGAAAAACACCCCCCTCCCCCCGAATGTAACCAAATACCAAAAATCAGCAAGAAGAAGACATCCCACGCGACTGAGCCCAAGAATAATTGAAACTGGCAGCAGGGGTCGATGGCCACCTTCACATCATCCCACCAGTCATCACAGAAAATCCTGCACGAAATACAATAAAAGGCCTATCTCAAATATTTCACTTAACACACATTCTAGGAAGTTATCGCCTCGCCAAGTACTTATACAAGAAAGAGCACGAAGCTCCTACGTCTCAACACTTAGGTCTAAAGGTACGATTTGGATCCTCGCCGCCAAGGCTGCGCTGCCCGCCGAGGTTCAGTAGGCTGTTTACATTGAGGGCATTTAATAGAGGTACGATCATCATGTGTAGTGCCGCAACCAAAACGGGAATGAGAAGAATATTGGAGGAAGAAGACGACGGTGACAAGTTGATTCTAGCCCTATTGGTGCGAAAAAGAAAAAGGAAAGCCACTAAAGAGATCTACAAAACCCGAGAGAGCGAGAGGTGTTTTAAAATATTGATCAAAAGTCATCTGAAAGGGGACGGAGATCTTTTTAGACAATACCTCAGGCTCAACTATGACCAATTTGAGATGGTTTTGAGGTTGGTTTCCGAGGATTTGATGCCTCTCCAATCCATACTTAATTTAGCCAAAGGACATATTTCCGTTACATAAAATTGGTCTAAAATTAAATGGAATGTCATTTAAATGTTCTTTAGATGCCGTATTATTTGAATAATTTACTTTTTCGGCCTTAAAAAAGGCAAAAGATACAATTATTTTCCAATAATTGGTATGGGCAAATTAGTGACAAATCGAGACATCTAGCGGACTTTTATGAAACGCCATTTTGGATAGCAGTTCCGGGCTTTGTATAATTTCGTTGCCAACGGTGAGGCGCCGCACAGGCAGCGGCGGCGGAGTTCGAAATGTATCCCGTCTAAATACATGTGGAGCAGTAGTGAGCTTCCGCCGCCGTGGCAGCGCACCACCTTGGCGGCGAGGATCCAAATCGTACCTTTTCACTGACCTCTCAATAAATTAACGCATCACCAAATGACTATCACTAGGGATAGGAATTTTTCGGTCGTTTCAGAGTGAAGAAAGTGGTATTTTAAAGTGGCAAATTCGGTACTTTCAAAATGATAAATTTTAGGCGGGATTAATTAATACCATGCATAACATAACACATTTCAGTCATCCTTCAAAGTATACTTCAGTGAAGAGATCCAAATTCTCTTGTGACATTTGACCTCATATCACTTAACATGATAGTGTAAGCTGAAAAACAAAAGTTCACAGATAGCGTTTTAACAGGGTATCAAAATGGTTTTCAACACAGATTCTGAGAACTTTGGAAATACAAATGTCATTCCTTGCAAAACTCCAACAATGTCTGTCTTGGTCCTGTCATGCATCTGCTTCTTGATTAAAGTTTGCAGTTCTTTGTATCCTCCTAACACCTCACTTTCTTCCAGTGTTCCACAGAACGGCAACTTCTTAATTTTCTTTGCAAGTCCTCATTGATGTTCATTGGCACTATTTCTGCTGGATCAAACGCACACATTTGCAAATCTTCTTCCCAGGTGTTTTATCCCTTGGTTGGGGGTGGGAAAAACACGTTAGTGTAAATGTGCCAATTTAGAGAACTGCTTCCGAAATGAGAGTAGTGCCCCGTGATTGGGAGAGACTACTGGTGTAGTGTGTTGGTGTAAATGCTTAAGCTATTGGGGGCGTTCCTGCAGAATGCAATTATCTGCCAGGGGATGAATGTCTAGTGCCGGCTGCTAAACTAGCTCGCCAGCTGGGAAGGATGAGCTATTAAATGAATGTGCAGCGTCAGTGATTTAGTGCTCTGCAGTCGAATCGTGTGCTCGAGTGCAATGGAATCTGACAATGCAGTTATTGGCTTCTACGGTCACGGGCAATTGTGACGAAGGTCAGGTGGGATATGAGGATGTGAAGTGGAGTGTAATTAGTAACAGGCGTGTAGTTTACTGACCATGTATTTATTGGTCAGTAGATGTAGTTTGATATCCCTCTTGGGAAGTTTAGACAAATATGAAATACAATTTGTAATGTGTACAAGTTTAGGGTAGGTGTTTACAAGAATTAAAGGAGTCTGAGCACAAACTGGTTCTCACCTGGCGAAAAGCTGGAACGGACGTCGGGCAGGGCCGCTGGCGAAGAACAGAGTAGAACAGATATTTCCTCCTGTCCAGGTTCCACTCTTATACGTTTCGGCGCTGCTTGGTCAGCATTGCGTCAATGTAGCTGCCCCAGATAGTTGTTAGTGTAAATGTTTGTGTGTGTTTTGCAAGCCGTTGGCCAACCTCCTAGGCTTAGGTGGTCGTCGCTTGGTGTGTCGAGATATGTTCTGGAATTATAATGTTTCCAGTTGGGGTGGTTTTGGTAGAAGATGGAGGGGTGGCTCTCAGGGGGTACTGCCCCCCCCCCCCCCCCCCCCCCCCGGGCTGTACACAGGGTCAACGGATATCAAGCTGATTAATTTTCTAAGAGCATGGGACCCAGCGTTTACTAAAACTGAATGTATTTTCCCTCTTTTTACCACATTTCCACAACCCTCCAACAGCTCCTTAATATTGATACCGTAATTTCCAGAAAGAGCAAGTTTTAGGGCTTGCTGAATTCTCCGTAGATGTGATAAGTCTGATAAGACTGGCCTTCTAATAAAGGGATGAGTTCAGTGATGTCTGCACCGAATTCTTTGAATATCAAGTATTTTGTGATATGCAACATTGTTCAGAAAATCATCACCAGAGTTATCAGTCCCTACTACTTCATTCATAAATTGCACAATATCTTTCAAGTACTCTGACAGGCACACTACAGAATGAAACCAAGAAGACCACCTGGTTAAGACTGGTTCAGGAAGTGGCACATTTTTATATGGATACTTGCCAACTAGATATTCATGTCTGAAAGGCGCACTATATGACGCCACGCGTCGAGTAGGTACTAGGATGAAGGGGCAGATGACCTCGCTGTTCTGGTCCTTAAAACCTCAATAACTAAGTAACTTATCAGGATGACCGCCCAGATTGATAAAGATCACTGTATGCAGAAAGCGAGGCCCGCTATCTACCGTTAAGTTTCCGATCATTCCGTGTTTGTTGGATGCTCTCCATGCAGTCAAGATTACCGCTACTACACTCGCACGAAAACAAGCATTTGTCGACTTCTGTGATGACGATATTTCAAACGGGGAAGGTAGTTTCATTACGATGACATTAGGGCAAAACCTGGATGAATATCAAGATGCAGAAGAAAGTGAGATTCAGTAGTTAGACTTCGATAAAGACGATCATGGTTTCAGAGATGAATGCGAGGAGGATATTGTGCGGAATTTGATTGTCAGTGAGGTAAACTGAGATCCAGTACATATCGAGTGAAGGCTGATGCAACGGAAATCCCGAAAGTTCCCACAGCCAAGTTAGTGTGTCTATAGTTACACTTCTCTTTTACATAGAAAATCGAGATAAATTTTCGTTCTCATGTATTGATTTTCTTCAGAATTGTACAATCTAAAATTAGAAAAAAAAACAACAACTAAGAAACAAAAAGTGAGAGTCAATTTTCTTAGTTTTTAATATTGGTATAGTCAACATAGTGTGTCTTACAATACTATGTTAGTTTTCCTGTTGCTAGGCTTAAAAACATTACTGTGGATAATTTGCAGTTTTCAATAATTCGCGGAAATTGTGCATTAATTGCCGCGAATTATCGGAAGTGCAGTGTAAAGAACAAAAAAAGGCTAAAATTCACATTTTTTTTTTCGGAGTTCAAAAACTTTTTTTTTCGACATTTTTAGGGTTATTAAAACACATTACCACCTGTGCATTACTTCATTTAATAATTCACGAAATTTGCCATCGCGAATTTGTCCTATCCCTACCCGGGTCAGGGAATGGAATGAGTGAAGCCCCCATCTAGCGTCGAGGACATGAACTATGCCGGCTGCCTAAGCCTGTCGCCCTCCCCTGGGGCAATGATTAAATGAATGACAAATGAAATTATAGTGGAGAGTGTTGCTGGGATTAAATTTGTGACAGGAAAAACCAGAGTACCTGGAGAAATACCTGTCACACATACTATAACAAAAATCCCCCCCAGAAGGTTAATAAACAACCTAGATTTCAACAATCCTGACCAACTATTTGTTTAGGCCATGGAAGATCCAAACAAATACACCGCCAGCACAATAACAATTACACTCGAACACAACCAACCTCACTCCGACCAATTAAATACCACAAAACCCAAAATTAACAAACCCCCATCAAAACCAATTTTACCCATCTTAGACCATTAAATATAATTAGCTTAATTAATGGGTTTCTTGAAGGCATTGTCATCAATGGCACAATCATCAACAGTTTACACAGTTCTGTTTGCCGGAAGCATTGAAGATCTCAAAACATTACAATATTGCGTGCACGTAGTTAGCAATAATTATGGCTTGAGAATGAACATTAGGAAAACAAAATTCATGGTTGTCAGCAAGGAAGCTATTGATACGACATTATTGGTTGCTGGTGCACACATATTATTATACATATCTGGGGTGCTACCAGAATGACAAATGGGAATGTAGCCAGGAAATAAAGCTTGCATTGAGCAGGCCAGGAGTGTCTTTATTAGAATGAAGAATCTGCTGTGTCAAAGAGGTTTTAGTCTGAGACGGAGAATCCGAGTCCTCAGGTGTTACGTAATTCCCGTTTTAATGTATGGTCGTGAGGGATGGGCGTTAACTAAAGAGTTTGAAATGTGGATGTATCGTCAGATGCTTCGTATACCATGGACCGATAAGGTGAGAATCTCTACAATATCAAGGAACAGAAACTAGAATATTTTGGTCATATGACTCGTAACTCCAAGTATCGCCTCCATCAGCTCATCATAGAAGGGACAACGCAGACCAGGGAGGAGGAGGATCTCCTGGCTCAAACATTTGCGAGAATGGTTTGACCTTGACTCAGCATCTCTGTTTCAAACAGCAACATCAAAGGAAAGGATAGCAGTTGTGATCGCCAATCTCCGTCGCACAGAGAAGAGTGAGTGTGCACAGGGTCGAAGTAAACAAGGACTACCTTCTTTAAAAACATCAGGGACAACTTCCCAATTTAAATTCAAACAGATTACTACATGAAAACCAAGATTAGCTAACCTTAAACAATAAATATAACATAACCTCCAAATAAAACATTCCTTCCATCGACCACGTGGGCACGCCATTCAATCTTTACCCCATTATTAATTTAACTTTGCACACCAGAGAATAATAAAATAGCAAATAAATTAGTCTTTCTTTTATCACAGTTCAGATAATCCGAGCCTCCCCATATTTTATTCACACGCTAAGTTTTCTTTCGTAATGATTCGCAGCCTTTTCAACAGCCGTGCATGATTGCACCACTCAAATCCCCTCAGGCCCTCCACTATAAAGTTTGGTAGACCGAAAGTGTTGCCATCAGCAAGTTATAAAGTTTTTGTACTTACGTTGGTATCTTGGCAATGGAACAATAATTTGCTGTAGGGACAACAGTGCTGTAATTTTTGCTGAGTTAGTAGTTCTCATGTAATTTTGCAGTCCAGCCTTCATGAGGCAAGGCTAACACGTGTGTTACAGGCTGCCACAAAATTTCATGCACCTAGTAATTGCACAATATTGTGTGATTGTAGATTTTCACATTTTAGTTCCAAATAGTTCATTTTGGGTATGGGAAGGTTTCATATCCTGAATATGCCGTGGTTGGTTGCTCTGACAGCCACTTTTCTGCTGTAAAGAAAATCTGCATGGGGAATATCTCACAACCAACTCTTTTATAAAAGCTTTTAAAAACTTTTAGAGAAGTGCTCAATGTCCAAATTACTAGAGTTCTCCATTTTCTTTACATGAGAAAAGTAGTTGGTAGAGCAGCTGGTAGACATTCCGCAATTCTCAGATCTTTCACAGAACTACAGGACTTAAGCACACATCTTGCAGGCTGACTGACATATTACACCAGGTTTTTCACATTACAGAAGGGGAAAAATGTGAACGAGGTTGTTGCGAAGTTGTAATAAAATCATGTCTTGTTTAAATCCTATTTCTCTTGATGTATAATGGTTTCCTTGCTACAATGCGGGGATATTACTAACTGTAAACATTTAGTGTCTGAAAAGTATTTGCCCAAAATGTGCCGATACAATAAGAAAGTTGTGATGTTTACAGCATTGGATGCCTACTGCCTCCTAGAAGTATACGATGTAATTCAGGAGTGTTCGTATTCGCAAGAAATTCCCTTTGATGAGGTGGTTCAAGAAGTTATGTCCACAAATAAGTCACCTAAAAAGAATACAAAGTACCCGAGGAAAGGTGCGAAATCAGAGGTTAGTGTTTTTATCAAGCATCAGACTTTGTGAGTGGCTATGTTATGATGGTGTGCCAGTTTGTATGTTACATATCACTATTTCGGCAGAAACGATCCTCTATGTAAAGTAATCTGCTCACACTCATTAGAGGAAAGTGACCAAAGTCGGACCCCCATTTTGCTTTTTACCTGTATTGTTATTAATTTCATCTTTTTGTAATTTGAATTTTAGCTAGATAAGTTCTTTGATATGTTTTATAACATTGTATCTGGTTCAGATTAACTTATAACGGCCCAGTTTTTCCTATGAAATGTTTTCATTAAAAGTAACAAAAAATGAAGTCTTGGAAAAAGTATGCCAATGTCGGACCCCTCTTAAGAATGAATGTAAAATCACATAAAACCACTAGTAAAGTAATGAAGAACGTGAAAATACTTTATTTTTACATTATATAATGTCTTGTTAGGAACGTAACTTATTGTTATGACCACAAAATCCAGAAACCGACCACTTTGAGAGTTTCCCATTTTCTCACGCAAGGACTGATATTTTTTTGGGTCATCTGAAACAGTATTTTGAATGGCTTAAATAAAACCCAAGAAATTTTAATTTGAATTTCAGGAGGCCAACTCAGAGTTATTAGGGGTCCGACTTAGGATTTTTAGGGATCCGACTTAGGAAAGCTGCGGGGATCCTACTTAGGACATCTTGTACTTGATATTTTCGAGGCTATTAAAAAGAAATGAATAGGTATTTTGACAAGCAAATACAGCATTTATCAAGTGGATCGCTTACTAAAGACAGTACTGTAAACACAATGTGACTTACCCTCTTTGAAATATAAAGCAATCACTATTCCATGAGCATGTGTAAAAACTTCCACTCGCATGAAAACCAGTAATGGTGGAACTGACGGGATACTCCCCACAGTCCAGTGCTGCCACTTCCACAACATAACATTTCCTTTCATATCTTCACATCCATTATTGTGCCACCATGCGGCAGCACTGTCCAAGCAAAATAATGCAGGGGTCCGGCTTTGGTCACTTTCCTCTACTCGACAACGGACATTAATCTGAGATGGTGTGTGTCTGTGTATTACTCAATCACGCAAGAACCACTGGTCCGATTTACATGAAATTTTACATGGAAGTAGCTGCTTTACCTGGTTAACATATAGGCTACTTAAGATTTCGATACTTTGCACCATTAAATATGGCAACCATTTTAGTGATGTCACTACACCGTTTGGTTTCAAACTTTCATAATACCATTTCAATTAAAAAGAGAATGCTAAGAAATAGCAAACTTTTGATGCCATATACGAGGATTAAAATTTAATTTTCTCTCCGTAAAGTTCTTATCACTTTTCGTGGATCTCCAACGGTTAGCAAGTAAAACCTAAATTTGTGCTATGAAATACAGTCAACGCCGAGCGGTGTAGTTGGACAAAATGTTCCATCCTTGCTCTCCCTCCACGCAACACCTCGCCTATTCCCTGTTTTAACTGCCACCTTCACATTTCAATTTATATATAACCAGTAGCGAAGCACGGGTACTTCAGCTAGTTCTAAATAAAATCATTCACATAGGTAGTTGTCCACAATGGTCGAGGGGTGGAGTTCGCCTTATGATGATAGAGGAGAATGTTATCAGGAACACAGTTGCTCCTGTCTGAAACCATCAATAAATAATATGTTCCGATATTGCAGCGGGCTACAGTGTCTACAGATCTGGCAAGGTCATCATCATCTACAGTTCCAGCCCCTGGCTGGGTCTGCTTGGAACATAAGCCTCTCCATCTTCCCTTCACCTTTCACCCACAATCCACCATCTCGTAACCTTCCTCTTGGTCTCTCGCCTAACATGTCCGTACCAACTCATACTTGACTTCTCTATGCTCTCTTGTAAGGGATTCTCTCTCTCTCTCATTTCTTACTCTATCCCTTCTTGTTATTCCCAATCTGCTTCTCATTTCGCAAGCCTGGATCCTGCTCACCTGTCTCTTCTTCACAACCCACGTTTCTGATGTGTAGCTTAGTGTTGGGACATACCAGACCTCTCACTGATCTCCTTGTCATTTCTACCACTTACTTCTATTACACTCCCTAGATACTTGAAACTATGCACCTTCTTTAGTACTCCACCTTGTATCATTATATCTGTTGTTACTCTTCACTTATCTCTCGTTGTCACCATCGTTTCACACTTCTTTGCATTAAATTTCAAACCATAGTGTTTTACTGTCTCAACCTTTCTTTTACCTCTGCCTCTCCTTTGCCCCATATCATTAACTCTCCTATTTGTGCTGCAACTTCTACCATTACAGAGCTCACACTTCCTTTATTCTAGCCACAGTTTGATTTTTAACTCCCTTTTTCCGTAGGGTTTACCACACCTTTCCTCTATCCAAGCTATCGTATGCCTTCTCTATGTCCAGAAACACCAAGGTAACTGGGGTAAAAAGTATGTAAAGTTTTGTCTATTGAGTCCTCATGTTTCAGGAGCCATTGGTAGCTGGTCCAAGTCCGTTTCCTGAGCCCATTTCCCCGAGTCAGCTCAGAGTGGTTTGTGATATTACAGTAGAAGGACTTGGAAAACATCTAAGGATATGTGGAGTTGACACCCTGTTTCTCAATCATAACGAGCACCACGATAAGTGTGTTAGGTTGGCAAACCAACAAGGCAGGATGATCATCACCCGAGGACGAACCGTATGGAGAAAGGTATGTGGCAACGCAACACTTGGATTTATTAATTACAGTAAAACTCTGTTAAGAAGTTTTTCAAGGGACCATTAAAAAAAAAATCTTAACAGGGAAACTTCTTAAAAGGGTAGTGGCCTGAAATGCATGTGAAACGCACACATTTTTGTTGTTTGTGAAGGATCCTATAATATACTGTACATAGGCCTATATAAAAGCCAAAAAAAGAGAAGCCCCAATATTAAAATCTGACTATCAGACCAGAGATTAAGAGAAATTAATTTGGCATAATCCTCACAATTCACATTAATAGAATTAATTTCAATAACTGTTTGAGCACACACCATATATTCCAGCAAACTACAATTATAGACACATTTTAGAATGTAAATAAACAACAACTAAGACTGAATTGAAAACACTTTTTTGTCCCTTTTTTCTCCCTTCAAAACCGAAGATTTATCCGGAACAACCTGATAAAAAAGTCCGAATTCGTCAACATTAAAAACGTCACAATGTTTGTAATTACTGATTTTTGCCGGCAGCAGTGTTTCCTTCCACGCTTCCGTTTCCTCTGTACTTACACTCGCAGCTTCACCACTAATAGTCTTGTAAACTATGCCAGCCCGATTTTTAAAGCGATCCAGCGACCGATTCGACACAGTAAAAGGTACTTGTAATTGACACGCGATTTCTTCGGCTTTCTCCTTCACGATAAACCCGCTCAAAGGAATGTTTAAACTTCGCTGCTGTTTAAACCACGCGAGCAGAGCTTGTTCAACGTCTTGGTATTTCGCGCTTTAAATCTTCTTGCAGCTTGCCGAAGTATTCCCGGCAGAAGCCAAGATCCCTTCTTTCTTTGCTATGATGCCGTTCAAAGTAGACGGCGGCATTCCGAGCTCCTTCGCAAGAGCAACACGTGAAAGAGTAGACGACTCTAATGTCCACTTTATCTTTAATAGAAAGTGCCTTTCTTTTCATGCCTTTCATCTGAGAACCATTCATTTTCACAATGATTTGAAAACTTTATTTCACTGACAACACAATTCTCGTAATCTCAATAATGTTATGCTACGTCTGGCAATGCTTGGCTAACAAGTTAGATCACACAGAACAGCGATAAAAGCCACGAACAAAGAATATAGGTGGCCACAAATGAAAGCATGATGCTGTATATTGTAGTCGGTCTTGGGCGGGTGTCGTCATAGCGTGACGTCATTCAGCCTTGAAATGCTCGCCTGGTCAGTGACCCGCGAACACTCGCAACGGCTGTATTCTTTCATTCGGAACACCGGATGTATCTTCCGCGGAGGTTGGCGAGTTTTGATTCTAAGTCAGTTGTCTCTCAGTGAACGTCTTATGCTATAAGGGAATACAAAATCTGAACTATTTAACCGGGAAAACCTCTTATGCACAAACACTATATACGGGAAAATTATACACGTATCTTATGGGACGAATCACGGGACCGAGAATATCGGACGTCTTAAGCGGAAAAACATTTTATGCGGGAACTTCTTAACCGAGTTTTACTGTATTCTCATAATTTATCATTACAGAATTAATCCATTCCTTTGGGTACTGACACAAGAACTGAACACTTAAAAATGGGTATTTCCACCCCTAGCACGAATCATCTCTGTGCCATACTTGCGATGATTTGTGAAATGCTTTCCTGTGGGATGCGTTCCCATTCCTCAAGCAGCATCACCCGAAGTTACTGGAGAGTCTCAGGAGCATGTTGCTGGACATTTCTGGCCAACATATCCGAAACATGTTCAATTGGATTGAGGTCAGGACTCCTAGCTGGCCAGTCCAGTGCGTGGATTCCAACCACATGCAGGTACTGCTAGACACATCGGGCAGTGTGTGCTCGTGTGTTGTTGTGCATCAGGCGAAATTCATCCCCGACAAATGGAGCAAATGGTACAACGTGGTTTTCAAGGACTTCCATGATGTACCGGTCAGCTGTGAGAGTCCCATTCTCAGTTAGGTAAAGTTCAGTCCTGGCATCCATACTGACCCCAGCTCAGGCCATGACAGAACCCCCGTCGAATGCAGTCCTGGAGGAAAAAGTTACAGGAGAAAACCTTCCTCCAACCCTCCTCCACACTCTTCCTGGCGATCTGAGACCGAATCTCTTCTCGTCTGTGAAGAGAATGGCTTGCCATTGCTGATGGAGGCGAGCAAAGTGATGTTGAGGTTCCAATCTGGGGCCGGTAGCAGGTCTTCTGGAGAAGATTTCTACACCTCTTTAATCTTCTCCTTACTGTCCTCTCACTGACATTCACACCTGTCGCCTGCTGAAGCCGATTTCTTGCTTCTACAGCTGTGGTGTGTCGGTTCCTCAGAATTTGGAGTCGCAGATACTGGTCGTCTCTGTCTGATGTTGCCCTTCTGCGGCCTGATCCACGCCTCCTGGAGTATGTTCCAAGTTCACTATACCGTTGGTATGCCATTTGGATGGTCGAAACAGGCGATCTGAGACCGTATCTCTTCTCGTCTGTGAAGAGAATGGCTTGCCATTGCTGACGGAGGCGAACAAAGTGATGTTGAGGTTCCAATCTGGGGCCGGTAGCAGGTCTTCTGGAGAAGATTTCTACACCTCTTTAATCTTCTCCTTACTGTCCTCTCACTGACATTCACACCTGTCGCCTGCTGAAGCCGATTTCTTGCTTCTACAGCTGTGGTGTGTCGGTTCCTCAGAATTTGGAGTCGCAGATACTGGTCGTCTCTGTCAGATGTTGCCCTTCTGCGGCCTGATCCACGCCTCCTGGAGTATGTTCTAAGTTCACTATACCGTTGGTATGCCATTTGGATGGTCGAAACATTGACATTCAACTGTCTTGCTACGTATCGCATGCTTCTTCCATCTTCAATCAAGGCTACAGCTCTTGCAGCTTCTTCTCGTGTAAGAACCATGTTTTCTTTGCGAGTTGAACTTAAAAACTGATGAGAAATCATTTGAAGAATACATTTTATCAAACAAAGCAAATTTGGTTTGTAGGGATGAGACTTATCACCCAAGCACTTTAAGTTTATTGCAGGAAATGAACTAATGGAAATGGAGACGTACCGTTTGCCTGGGGTAGATAGCGAACTGGGGTGTCATAAATCAAACTTTATATCAATAATTTTAAGGAAATG
Source organism: Meconema thalassinum (assembly GCA_946902985.2). Taxonomy (NCBI): domain Eukaryota; kingdom Metazoa; phylum Arthropoda; class Insecta; order Orthoptera; family Tettigoniidae; genus Meconema; species Meconema thalassinum. Next base: position 12,885,443 of record OX336392.1, on the reverse strand, counting down.
GATGGGAAACAAACACTCTGAACAGAGAATGGTCTGATAATAGTATAAAGTGACATAATTGAGACAGTATGGAGCTAATACGTAAGTTTTAATTTTAAAAATCAAGTGTTGCGTATTTTTTGCCGGTGAGTGTATATCAAGTTCAAATCCCATAACCCGAGTGAGAATAAAACCTAGGACCCTATCAACATACTCTATAATGGTGGTTTGATTCCATAGGATGTTAAGTTGGATAGCTTAGAAATATTTTTTCCTTTACAGAAATTGATCTTTTGTTGGTATTATTGCATTCATCACCATTTATGGTGTTCTGTTCGACAGCTGTTCCCAGGTCGTCTGATATCTTCCACTTCTATAGTTACTGGTAATCTTTTCCATTCTCGTGCTGTACCTTCAGGAAACTGAACACGCTGAAGTTTTTTAGCGGCACTATGTCGGGGTCTGACCTTGCGACGGTTTTACTGAGTCCTGTTCCGGTTCTGCGGCATACGGTTCAGCAAACTCGGCAACCTTAAAAAGCAGGACAGTTACAGCCACAGTCAGTTGGCATTTGAGGGTGCTGTCAGTAGATTTACTGGCATGTTAAAGATCACCTTTGAGGTAAAATTCCGGCACCCCGGTGTCTCTTATAGCCACATTTGTTAAAAGTTACATCAAATCAAAAACATTAGGTCTTCACTGCAGGACTTGTCATCTATGCACTACAGGATGCATGATCGCTGTCTTGTATGTACTGACTCTTATGAGTTCATGTTCCCTGCAACACTAGAATCACCTCCTTGTGGCTGCCAAGCCCCATGGGAATTTGCAGGAAATACGTTAGTGGATTAATCTGCAAAAGAGGTGGTCATCATCATCATCTTGCACAGTTTCCAGCCACTGGCCGGGTCTGTTTGGAACACAAGCCTCTCCAACGTCTTCTGTCTTCCCACCATCTCTCAGCCTCCACCCTTGTCCAGTCTTCTCCTCTCTTCTTCACGCTTTCTTCCACCCCGTTCAGCCACCCGTCTCTTGGTCTCCCTCTCGGTCTTTATCCTTCCCACTTCGTCTCGTGTACCCTCCTGGGTATCCTCTTCTCCTCCATTCGTTTTACATGTCCACACCATCTAAGTCTAGATTTCTCTATACCATCCTGTAATGGTTCCTCCTTCATTAATTCTCTGGTCCTCTCATTTCTTATTCTGTCCATCTTTGTAGCTCCAAATAATGCTTCTCAAAAACCTCTTCTCACTGCTCTTCTCCCTTCCTTTCATAACCCAAGTCTCCGAGGCATACGTCAGGATAGGGACATAGTACGTCCGATATATGATCATTTTGCTGTTCTGAGGGACATCCTTGCTCCATAACATGCATCTCACACTCCTCCGAAATGCTTCTGCCGCCTCCCCCGCTCATTTATTTCTCTATCGTTTCTTCCATTATCTTGTATCAGGCTTCCCAGATACTTGAAACTCTCCACTTTCTTCAGCTCTTCCCCACCAATTGTTATTCCCGTTGTGGTTGTTTCCTTCTTCCTTGTTGCGATCACCATCTCACTCTTATTTATGCTAAATTTCATCCCATATCCTTGTATTATTCCTTCCCACACGTCCAACTGCTCCTGTACCTCCTCCTCCTCCTTGACACGAAGGGGTCTGTAATTTTGTGCAGATTGAGGATAGGTTATGCAAGGTCCACCCATCGTACCTGATGAGAAGGGAAGATGCCCCACTTTGTACATCTGCAAAGAAAGCTTGGTCATGGTGACCGCTGATCGAGTGACTTGGGGCCAGCAATCTAAATTAACAAGTTTTATTGACTCAAAGAATTTGTTCTTTCTTGATTTGAAATTATTCTTGTATTCAGTATATTTTCTATTTTGAGGTGTCTACCTCAAAAGTTTTAACTAATCAAAATTTGTATTATGAAGTGTGTTACATGGATCAGATGACCTTGCTATTCTGCCCCTTAAACAATTATCATCATGATGTGCCAATCTACTGCTGGGGAAAACATGGAATACTCAGGGAATTATCAGGGTATTTTAATGACACTCAGGGAATTTTAATTTTACAAGGTCCAACCTTGAATAATTGGAAATTAAGCATTTAAATTTTGATGGGGGAAAGGTATATTCTGGTGATTATGGTTGTAGATGTATGTTCGTACTGACGTTAAATCAGTAAGCTCTCATTTCTTGCAAGATCATCATCATCCTGAACAGTTTCCAGCCACTGGCTGGGTCTGTTTGGAACATAAGCCTCTCCATCGTCTTCTGTCTTCCCACCATCTCTCCGTCACCACCTTGGTCAAGTGTTCTCCTTTCTTTTGCATGCAATCCTTCACACCCTTCAGCCATTTATCTCTTGGTCTTTTTCCCTCTATTATCATCTCGTGTATCTTCCTGGGTATCCTCCTCCCATGCCCATACCATTTAAGCCTTGATTCCTCTATCCTATCCTGTAATGCTCCCTCCTTGACTAATTCTCTGATCTTCTCATTTCTTAACCTGTCCACCTTTGTCACTCCAATACTGTTTCTCAAGAATTTCATCTCACTAGCCTGTATTCTGCTTCCTTTCATAACCCAGGTCTCTGAGGCATCATCAGGATTGGAACGTAGTACGTCCTATATATACCCCTTTTGCTGTTTTGAGGGACATACATCCTTACTCCATACCAGGCTCCTAGCACTTTTCCTGAATAATTCTGCTTGCCTCCCCAGCTCATTTATTTCTCTGTCGTTTCTTCCATTTTCTTGTCTCATGCTTCCCAGATACTTGAAAGATAGAGCACACAATTTACTTGTGTGGACTGTGTAAAATGTGTAACTGTATGATTTTTGAGAGCATTTCTATTGACGAGCTACTTTCAATACTCTCGAGTACAATCGTTTTTCTGGATGAAAAATTTATAAATTGGCAAAATAAATATATATATATATTTGTCTTTTCAACTTTGTCATTCTACGCTTTATTGTTCAAGCACTTTTTGAAATGCTCTTTAAGTACAAACTCTGTTTTATATATTTAATATGGCCGCAGCTGTTACTCAGGGAATTTTCTGATTTATCCTCGAAAAATCAGGGAATGGTCAGGGAATTTTGTTAGTTGGTTTTGGTAGACATCCTGACTAATGAATTAGGTTTTGATGAAGATAAATACGGTATTGCGTGTTTGTTTGTAAGTCAATATGTGTGTTCCAGCTGTGTAAACACGTGCCTCCAGGCCATTGCTATGCAGTTGTATCCGATCAATTGGATGAGCAGCTGAGGGAAGTGCTGCAGTATTTCAACGTTGTCTTATCCAAGGAGGATGTGTTCAGCAGATGTAAGGTAATATGCTGACTGTGTACAGTAAAACCTACCTGAAGCGGAACGAAGGGCTGAGGGTTTATACACTACAAAGAAATACTCTATTATCACATAGATTTACAATGAAATATTTTGAGTTTTTCCCACTTTAAACAACACAATTCTTTAGCCGGACATTTGTTTTTCTCGTGTTCAATAACTTTAATTTTCTCCTCCAGTGTAAGAGTCATTGTCACTGAATGCAGTGCGCTGTACAAAGAACACCTTTAAAATACTCCAGTTCACTGTTTCTTCTACTCTCATTTGTCAGAAGGAAGCTGTGTGCATCACGAGAGGGTTGGAGGAAGTAATGGTACAATCCACTCACTTACTGATGTAAAATGTAGCATACCAAGCATGCAAGTACAGTCACGCTCATAGCTTTGTATTATGGATAAGATAACTTGCCACGGTGGGTGTCGGTCTACCAACCCCAAGATTGCAGGTTCGCTCCTGGCCGTGGTAAGTGATTTTTGAAAGGTGGCAAAAATACGATACGCATGTCATACGATGTCGTCATGTCAAAGAACCCATTTGAATTCAGTAGGCCGAGTTCATAATGGCAAAATTAATCTCGGGAGTTTCCACCAACACAAAGTTCCTCATTTCTCTACTAGAAAGCGCTATAGTGTTCAAGGAGCTTAGATATCTAACCTTGACTTTCATAGTGCTTCAAGGAACAACGAAATTCGACATGCAAGCTACCCTCTGGGTGTCAAATAACAAAGCTTGCACCCGGCACCCGAGGCCATACGATATTATTATTATTATATATGGATAAGATGTTCCGTCTTAGGTTATTTACGTCTACAGTTCCGGAATTTCTTTCCATTTCCACGTTAGGCAGTTTTCCGGTTTACAGTGTCATTTTTCATAGGAAATACCTCCGTTTTGAATTTTTTCCTGTTTGTCCAGGTTTCCGGTATATACAGGGTCCGGTTTAGGCAGGTTTTACTGTACATTAACTTTCACGGCCAAGGAAGTAAAACTCAGCAATTTTTCTAGGTTCATGCCATGTCTTGGGCGGGATTTCGTCTATATTGGTGTTCCTAGGCGAAACCCTAGAAAAAGTGCTGAGTTTTGAAATGTTTCCCAAGCCTACAACTTGAACTGTTAGTCCCTCTAATCATAAAGAATGATGGTGGTAAAGTGTAGGCTTTGCTCGCAAGCATTGAACTTGTACACAACTAGTGGCAGGAATTTATAGATCATAGATGAGAGTCCCATTTTTGCCTGGTTCTTCTAAGATGAAAGTATCAGAAAATAAATTGCATATTTAATCGCATATCTGCCACAATTTTTATGTCAATTTTAAGGTCTATCATGCAAACATTTTTTATTGTAGGATTGTTAAGTCATTGTGGATCTGTATTGACGAACAATTACATGAAATAATATATCGAATAAATTGAGATTTTCCGCCTAGTCAATGCTTGGTCTCTTCTTCTTCTTGGCATTGTCCCTCTGGTGCAGGGTCCACTGTTCTGATCTTGGCTCGCCATTTTGCACGATCTTGGGTATCTTGTGGTCTTAAGTAGAGATTTTTCAGATAAGCATTTATCGTGTCATGCCGACTGCTTTGGTCGTCCACGTGGACGTTGTCCGTTAATTTCAAAGTAGGACGCTAAATAGGTAATTGTTCCAGGTGCGACACGTTGGACGTGACCATAGCATTGGAGCCGCTTTTCCCGTGTCTTCTCAGTGATCGGTGTGACGCCCATTTGCTGGCCAACGGTTTTGTTTTTGACATGATGCATGCATGTGATGCCCATCAACAAACGTAGCATACGCATTTCCATACTGTGTAATTGGCGCTCCATAGCTTTGTCAGATCGTCGACACCGCATAAAGCAACATGCAGTAAATGTTAGACTTCAGATTGAGTACCATCCTACTGTCGCAGAGCACGAGCACGCCTGTGACTTCCCTCCATCTCAACCATGCTACGTTTTCACCTCTTATCCCACCATCAAACTCCAGGCGAGATCCTAAATACCTAAAGCTTCTGGTCTTCATTATTGTCTCTCCATCAACTTGGATGGAGCCAATGGTGGGGATGGTTTCCAGATATTAAGTTTTATTTTTATTTAGTCTAATGCCCGTTGCTCACGGTAAAATGTTTCTTAAAATTTATTTTTAACTAATTTTATAAAAATTTGACTAAAGCAAGCTATGTTGTTCACGGTAAAATTATTTTTTTAAATCCGTGGATGTATCAGGATCGCCATTTACCGATAAACTTCTGAACCAAGAATCAGCTGTTCAACACACATTGGTTTGAGAGTATGGCTACAACAAACAAAGCAAAAATTGTAAAAATGGCTGCTTTAGCTACAATTATATGTTGTACAGTGGTAGAAAGGAAGAAAAGAAATGCTAGGAAGTCCTGGACTCGGGAATGGATAAAAAGAAGAGAAGAGTTGAGGAATACTGTCCTTGGTCGAAAATGAGTTGAGGTTAGAAGATCAGAATTCATACAGAAATTTTCTAAGAATGGAGGAAAGCAGTTTTAAAAAACTCCTAGATTTTGTTGGTCCCAAAATTATTCGACAGGACACTAACATGAGGCGAGCCATTTCTCCTGAATTGAGACTGCAAGTGAGTTCGAAGCCCGTTTATCTTCGCCTTCACGTCAGCCTGGCTTGTGTTCGGTCGAATTTGTGAAACATATTCGGCGATTGAGATTTCTGCCTCCCTTCTTGCATTTCTATTATGGTATATGGGCTTTTTAACCTCATACAAACACTGATATTTCTGGTACTCGTCCAGTAAAACACTAACAGCTTCCTTAGTCTAGCCGGAGCCTGCCATTTTCAAAGTGTTTGTTTACAAGCGAGCTTCACAATTTTCTCACCTCGTGGTGCCAGCATCATCTTCATGTCAGCTTCCATGATTGGTTCGTTTTGTAAAATTAATTTTACAGAATAGAACATGTCCTATTTTATGGAAAGTTTTATCAAAGTTTTATAAAACTTGAATTTGACCGTGAGCAACAGAAATTTTATAAAATTAAATTATTGTACAATAAATTGAAGGAAAATTTTACCGTGAGCAACGGGCATAAGACCATATTGCGAGAGACGATGGTTCCAATCTTCAAGTTGACGCTGCAGGCCTCTTCTGGTGATATCAGCAAGTGCGACATCATCTCCATATAAGAGAGTCCAAGGCAAGGGGGACACTCTGCGCAGTAGGATTCATGTATAACATCTTGATCCCTTGGTACCCCATGGTCATGAAGTGCATACTTGTAGTGTAGGCGTAATATGACAATTTCTTTGATATATTATTTCATGTAAACATTTTTTAGGCAAAATAGTTATTTGTATTATGGATGTGATGTGACCAAACATTATAATGAGTGTAGATACAAGAAAAACACAACCGTGGTACCGTAAATGTGAATTTGACTTTTTACTCTGTTTTTCTTCTACCATTTGACGATGTATACCTACTACAGTAGAACCTCGTTAACACGTTCCTCATTAGTACGTTTTATCGCATATCACGTCATAATTTTCAAGTCCTGATTCTTATCTGATAACAATAATGTAAAAGTACCTCATTTATCACGTCGCACATTTTGCCGCGCATCGCTTAGTACGATTGCATTTTCGTCAGCCCTGAAAGCATTCTTTGTCCACCCCCAGTGGAATGTGAGACAGACCGCTCTGAGATAATATTCTTTGCCAACAAGCGGGCGAGGGTTGCGACTTAACAGGTATAGGCGACTCTTAAAAGTAAGACAGTAGCACGCGCCGCGCATGCATCGCATAGTACGATCACATTTTCGTCAGCCCTGAAAGCATTCTTTGTCCACCCCCAGTGGAATGTGAGACCGACCGCTCTGAGATAACATTCCTTGCCAACAAGCGGGCGAGGGTTGCGACTTAACAGGTATAGGCGACTATTAAAAGTAAGTCAGAAGCACGCGCCGTGCATCGCGTAGTACGATCGCAGTTTCGTCAGCCCTGAAAGCATTCTTTGTCCACCCCTAGTGGAATATGAGACCGACCGCTCTGAGATAACATTCCTTGCCAACAAGCGGGCGAGGGTTGGGACATAACAGGTATAGGCGACTCTTAAAAGTAAGTCAGAAGCACGCGCCGCGCATTGCATAGTACGATCGCATTGTTGTCAGCCCTGAAAGCATTCTTTGTCCACCCCTAGTGGAATGTGAGACCGACCGCTCTGAGATAACATTCCTTGCCAACAAGCGGGCGTGGGTTGCGACTTAACAGGTATAGGCGACTCTTAAAAGTAACACAGTAGCACCGCGGCACTTCTGATTAACGCGTTTTTTACATTTCCCTTACTGATACAAATTAATGAGGTTTAATTATTATTTTCCATTAGTACGTTTTCCCGCTTTTGACGTTCAAATTTTTCAGTCCCTTGAAAAATGTACTAACGAGGTTTCACTGTATTTGTAAAACTGAATATGCAACAAAGTGCGTTTTTTTGTGCAATTTTTCATTAATGCTTTGAAGCGATATATGCCCCATTTTTACAGAAATATTGAAAATGTGTCGAGCTATCAGATGCGCGTTCTGCAAGGTGGTGAAAATATTATATTACGATGATGTCATTTATATTTTACTGATGTGTATACGAAAAATAAATAAATAACTAATTTTACAGCCTTGAAACACGCACAATACCCAAGAGAGAAGAAAGCCGTCTGCAAGGTATGGAAATGAAGTTTCTTCATAGTACGGCAAGGAAGACAAGAAGTTATAAATTAAGGAATGAAATAACGAACGCAGGCTGAAATAGAAGAACCCTTATGCAAAACAATTGGCAGATCAAGGATGAAATGGTTTGGACATGTTATGAGAATGGAGAATTGGAGATTGTCGAGAAAGTGGTGGGGATAGAATCTACTTGAAGACCAAGACGAAATGTGGACATTTGAAACCTGTACAAATTGTCTTTGCTGCTTTTCAGTTGGTCAACACGAATTGGGCGGGGTACAAAATTATAAATAATAATAGGTAATTAATAAAATAATAAATAAATTTCCACATTTCTAATGCCAGTCAGGCAAACTGCGAAGACAAAAGATTCGAATCACTGAGAATAAAAATCATGAACTTAGACAAAACAAGAAATGTTTAGAAGTAAACTTAACACCGAATTACGTTCCTATTAAGACTAACCCGAAAACTCAATCAGAGACAAAACACACGCATATGCACCATTACTCACGCAATTCACAAAACCTTGCAACAGATACAAACCTAACGTATAACGGGATTCCAACCAAGAATCGAACATTATACTACAGTATACTCTTCTAACGATGTGCTATTGAACCACAGTAGTGAATTTACAACAGTGATCAGGTTCAATGCCACTTGAGGGGCGAAACGCGTAATCCTAAATTGCCCATTTAAGTGTGACTAGCATTACCCGTCGCAGCTTCGCCCGCAAATATTCTAGTTGTAACGAGTACACTTAGCAAAATCTCAATCATGAATGCTATGACTGATTTATCCTTGGTATGAATAATCAGACTTTATCAATTCAGCTACTGGTGCAGTGGTTAGGGGTTGTCATTCCTTCATAGGTATATCAGAGCGAAGTTAGTTTTCTGGGAATATCACAGACACTGTTAATTTAAGGGCCTTTAAATGTGGTTTTCGGAGACCCTTTATAGTCGGGTGAAAAAGACCTTTCGTACCACACTCACACGTGAAAATTGCGTGAACAAATTCTAGAGTGCCCCTTGACCCCCTTAAGCGCATTATACTGTAGGTATTGATGAATTTTGCAGCTTAATTTGGTTCAGTGATAACCTTATAACCGTCTGGAAACTTTCACAGTAATGTAATAATTGGAATTGCATTGCGTCTTACAGATTCTGTTACCATGGTTACCGTGTTGCATTCTTTCATTGTAAATATAGCCTTCCTTCGGAGGGGAAGTAAAGCCGGCGGTCCCATGTCATAGATTTATGGCATGTTAAAGATCCTTTCACAGACTAAACTTGTGTAAAGCAAAATTTGTTAGGTTAGATTTCGTCAGAACGCTCTATCAAAGTTCCAACGTTCACCACTAGGTATCATTGATATCTGGTGGCGAAAGTTGGAACTACTTGAAATTGAACGGAACTTGTAGCTCGCCCTTTAGGGTGTCCGCTGGAAGCAGCTACAGACTCAGGCGAGCCGAACATGTCCTCGGACACTCCCGGCACTAAAAGCCATACGATAAATAAATAAATAAATAAATAAATTGTAAATATACATGTTTTGAGGTATTTATTTAATTGTGAGGCATTTAAAGAGTAAGTGAGTGCGTTTCGCTGAACCTGTAGGTACCCCATATGTGTAGGTTGGTGTTAATGGGACCTTATTTTCGGTACAAAACTGGAATGGGACCTTAGCAGAATAATATAGGGAGGGATAACTAACTACCGTATATACCCGAATGTAAGACGAGGTTTTTTCCCACTTTTTGTGTTATAAAAACTAGGGGTCGTCTTATATTCAGGGTATTAAAAAAAATTTTTTTTTCAAGGTTTTAAAAAATTGTTATTATTTGCAAAGTAGTATGTGGTCTTGGCATCTTGTAACTCGCAACGAATCAATGCGTTAATGAAGATTAAAATATGGTTTATTATGTTTAATTACCATGCATATACGAATGTGAGCAATGGTACTGGTGAGATGGAAGTGACACAACCTGACGACTCTATAACAGAAGATGATATAACAATGCTGGAGGTGGAATTAGCAGTACAGAAAATGAAGATGGGAAAAGCAACAGGGGTGGATGAAGTCAGTTTAGAAATGATAAAGGCTGCTGGACCTGTTGGTATGCAATGGCTGTATCGACTGCTAAAGTGTGTGTGGAAATGGAAATGTGTACCAGAAGACTGGAAGAAAGGGCTAATAATACCAGTGTTTAAGAAGGGGGACAAGAAGGTGTGTGATAACTATAGAGGGATCACCCTCATATCACAGATAGTAAAAATACTGGAAAGGATATTAGAAAGAAGAATGAGAAGAAAGGTGGAAGGAGAGTTGCAAGAGGAACAGTATGGCTTCAGGAGTGGAAGATCCACAGTGGTCCCAATCTTTAGCTTGAGGCAGGTGATGGAAAAGAACTGGGAATATGGAGAGGATTTGATCATGACTTTCATAGATCTAGAAAAGGCATATGATAGTGTCCCCAGAGAGAAGGTATGGGAAACCATGGTTAAGAAGAGACTGGGAAGAGAAATGTTGGAAATGGTGCAAGCAATGTACAACAACTGTGTTAGCAGGGTACTGACCCCAGTTGGAAAGACAGATTGGTTTACGAACAAGACTGGACTAAGACAGGGGAGTGTGCTGTCACCTCTCTTGTTCATAATGGTGATGGATGAAATAGTAAAGGAAACAAAGGAAGCATATGAACATAAAGAAATGAAGTTACTGTTATTTGCAGATGATATTGTGGTCTGGGGAAGGAACACCGAAGAAGTGCAAAAACAACTAGATGCACTGAACGAAAATATTCAGAAGTATGGCCTGAAAATCAGTATAGAGAAAAGCAAGACCATGGTGATGACAAGAGGGGAAAGACAAGGAAAGGGCACTGTGAAAATTGGAAGTCAGAGTTTGGAAATTGTGGACAAGTTCAAATACCTAGGAAGTGAATTGATGCAAACTGGTAGGTTGGACATGGAGATTGGCAGGAGGGTACAGCAGAGCAATGCATTCTATCAAAGTGTAAGAAAACTTGTTTGGGATAAGGAAGTACCAAGGAAAAGCAAGGAGGTAATGTATAAAGTGTATTATGTACCCATATTAACTTATGCAGCTGAGACTTGGACCCTGACAAGCAGGCAAGAGAGTAGAATCCAAGCCAGTGAAATGAAATTCCTAAGAAGTATGATAGGAAAGACAAGGAAAGACAGAGTGAGGAATGAAGATGTTAGGAAGGAAGTTGGGATGGGAAAACTAAATGAGAGAATTGAGAAGAATAAACTAAGGTGGTTTGGACATGTAAAGAGGATGGAGGAAAATAGAATACCAAGACAGATGCTGGAGGCGAAGTGCAAGGGTAAGAGACCAAGAGGAAGACCTAGAACAAGGTGGATGGATTCAGTGAAGAACGGCGTAAGAAAAAGAAATCTGGACTGGGACAAGATCGTGGAAGAAGAATGGTGGAAGGAAAGAGGAAAGTGGAGAAGTGCCATAAATACCCCGACCCGGCAGGAGCTGGATAAGGGGAAATGATGATGATGATGATACGAACAGCGTACATTTTGAGGTTAGGATTTACGCATACACGTCATTTCAAGCGGATAAATTATATGTTCGAAAGCATACAGAAATATGTTTTAAAACAATCTTTACAAGAACAACCAGTCAGTTTTACGAGCAGTAATTTTGTGATCAACGTATCTTAATTTAATAACGTCTCCCATTCTTGAACAAAGAAATTATAGAGTATGTCTTGGAAAAGCGGGCAGAGGGATTTCCGATAACACGAGATGTTATAAAAATGAAAGCATGACCTTAAGTGCAAGTTATGAGTTAGCGAGTATTTTTTTGAAAAAATCTGTAAGAGGCAGTTGATAACTAGGCCTCGTCTTATATTCGGGGTCGTCTTACATTCGGGTATATACGGTAATACAGGTAATGTTTCCAGGAGTGTGTTTCCATATTTATAATTTTGTATTGGGCACAATCGTGTTGACCGACTGAAAAGCAGCAAAGACGACCAAGAAGAAGGTAATAAAAGAAGACATTGGGAGGAAGGTCAAAGACAATGTATTTCTGGATAGACAAAAGTGGAAGTGGTCCATATATTGTACCCGGTTTGCTGGATCAATAAACTGATTATGATGATGAATTCGTATTTTCAAACTATCAAACGAATCGATTAGTTGCACTCTGTTTCAAAGATAGCTACAATGCATGCCTTATGAAGTTTACTGTGCTGCAGCTGTTAGTGGAATGACAATAATGGCAGGCTGCTCTGGACTCTGTAGACGAGCAGGTTCAAACTTTTCCCTGGTTTCCCCATTTGCAAGGCCACAGTGGTTCCTGCTAACTCCCTTCTTCTCTCTATAATTCGTCTTATGAGGTTGGCGTCAGTAAGTGCATCTGACTGTAAAAACCACCCAGCAAATAGAAATTCATCGCACCTCATCCTCAACTCTATTGAAATAATAATAATAAGGGGTAGACATATCGATTGTATGGAAGTTTAGTAAATGTATGAGGGCCATTCAAAAAGATAGGCATGGACTTGCAATTAATTTCCTAGTGCCTGAAATAATTGACATGAATTATACACTTAGTTAAACATGTCTCACACATGGGGGTCTAAATTGGACGACTAGATCCCGCTCACTCAGGCTTATATAACACTTGTGTGCAACAGTATTTACAATTTATTAAGCCACACAAGTTCTTGAGTTCCATTAGTCTGTTACACTAATATAAGCCTGGCATTCTTTGTTAGTACTTTCTCTACGTGTGAAATCCTTTTGAATCATCAACTTTTATTGCAGCGAGCTTTTGAAGTGATTGCATTTTAGAATGTTTTCTTCTTCTTGTTTCGTATAGGTAGAGGTGTTAGTTTTTGTTAATTAGCGATAAAACGAAAAGTCATATTTAGAGGTTAGGATGTTTATTTTTACGTATTTACATGTTTCGTGCTGCCCAGGAGTGAAATTAAATCGCGAAATAACGCAAATTTTGTGAATAACACCACAAATACCACATTCTGCGGAATAAAACCATTTTTTATATTTCCTTCCCCACACCACTCCGAACATTCTTGTCCACAAGCCGATAATCAAATTTGGTTGGTGTTCAATTCGAGAATGATCGATTGTATAGTTTCGCGAGGGGTAATACTACGATATACGTCATATTACGATATACAGTGAAACCTTGTTAACACGTTCCTCATTAGTACGTTTTTTAGCATATCACGTCGTAATTTTCAAGTCCCGATTCTTATCTGATGAAAATAACATAAAAGTACCTCATTTATCATGTTGCAAATTTTGCGCGCATCACTTAGTACGATCGCATTTTTGTCAGCCCTAAGAGCATTCTTTGTTCGCCCCTAGTGGATAGTGGGCCCGGCCTCGGTGAGACAACATTCCTTGCCAGCACGCGGGTGAGGGTTGGAACATAACTGGTATAGTCGTCTCACTTTCCTGCTTAACTAACGGCGACTCAAACGTAAGTAGCACGCACCGACAATAAGCATTGTTCGCTAGTGACCAATAGCTGACGGTTGTTGACCAAATGTGGTGAATATTCTATTCGATTACGTTTTTAAAAGCCATCGAAAGGAATTGATATAATTTTCATTAAATAGTCCCTAATTGTTCCTTTACTCGAAATCGCGATAATAAATGCACCCGAGCCCGTCTGCGGTACGCCTGCAGTGATTGGTCAGCTTCTCAAGGTTGCTGCGTGACTGGCCAATAAAAGAGCGTCTTCTCGCGGATGTTTGGGAGTAGGCCTACACCGTTCTGACGGGCGCTGAGTTTCAAGCAAGCTGGTCCACGCGTAGTCTAGCCACATCTACGGGACGATACACTGCCAAATGTACGTCCGGCTTGCCGTTAAAAAATCGCTTTGTCATTTCGTTCCGATAACTCAGAATTGGAAAAATATGATGGATTTACTGTTCGATTAAGTTTTTAAAAGCCAGCGAAAGGGATTTATATATTTTTCATTTACTATTCCTTACAGGTCATCGATGTCAGGGAAATTTTCTGCAAGATCAGGGAACTTTTTAATTTAAAAAAATTAAATAATACATGCTGGAGCGTGAATCTATTTGCCTTCAGCGCGATGCTCCTTCGCTTTGCGGTAGTCCTGCTGCTCTCGATACATCGTCTCGTCGTTTGTCCCCACTACACTCTTTCCTCCACTTTCCCCTCGCCCAAGTCGGTCGCGTTTTGTCGAGAATCGCGCTTGTTCGGGGCCAAAGCCTCTACTCCACATGCACCATCTCGATCGCATCCCCTTTCATCTCGTCCGTGTTCGGCTCGCCGAAGTTTCGCTTTGTGTAGCTTCGGCATAGCACCTATGCTTGATCTACTAATACAGAGATGATAGTCGAAAATCAGCTCGAAAGTTCTCTCATAGGCCTAAGACAAGTAGTGTACGATGGTGTTCAATCCTAGGGAGAGCTAGGTAAAGTGACTGTCACCAAAGAAATGCTCGTTAAGGTGAGGCATGCTTGTTCAGAATAAGCAAATGCGCCTAAGGAGAGGGCAGCCGAAAAGAAAAGAAAACGAGGCCAAAGAAAAACAGAAGAGAGCGATTGTAGACAAGGTAAAGGAGTTGAAAACCAAAAGAGTCAAATTGATGTTAGAAAAAGAAGCCGAACTAAATGATGTTGAAGAACGTTTAAAAGTGCTAAACAGCGGGTACTTGTAGAGAATTATTCAAATTGATGAATGCAACGAAAGTTTTAACCCTTCCCGAGCGGACGTTTTTATGGCTCTGAGCGGATTATTTTTTTAAAAATTCAGAACATGTAGATTGTATTTTTCATGCACTAAATTTAATTAGAACTCACATATATTTCGTATACCTGTTGATAATTCAAGTTTGAGTAGCATCTGAAGGTTGTAAAGTTAATTAATTATAGTTATTAATTAATTAATAATTATTATTTTATTAATAATTCAGTGTGGAAACACTTCAAACCATCACTCAAATCCAAAGCAGACACTATATCTTCATCATTCCATAGCCATTTCCGTGAAATTATGCTCACATCACCAAATAAACACTATAAAAGTACACTCACTTTACCAACTACGTAATACGACACGTGCGTTCCATGTGCGTTCATCTGAAGCAACACCTGTCTGCGGGTATTTGTGAAGTCAAAGAGTCTCTAGGGGTGACGTAATTGACTATCAAACATGCGTCTGCATAGTGGTGCCATCTCCTGGGTTTAGCATTAACTATTTTGGCTGAAAACGGTGCCAGATTTAAATGTAGGAATTTTCCGGATATATCCGTTTTCCGCTCTCGGCTGAAAAGTACGCTCCGGATATATCCGTATTTCGCTCGGGAAAGGTTAAAGCTAGTGTGTTAGCTTTTCCAAATGTGATCGTACTTACTTTCGCTATGAATGTAGCAAAAAGGTATATACTCCGAGCCAAATGCGTGCATTTCCTGTTTTAGTCCCTCGATTTCTTTACCAGTATCAGTCACTAAATTTTGTGTTTTCGATGTTTATATTCTTTCTCAGTATTGTTTAAGTATTTTTAGTGTTAGTCATCATCATCATCTTCCTTCCAAGTATTGGGCCAAATGTCCCGTTACGGTCTTGCACTTTCCCTCCATCTCTTCATCGGACGTCCTATCGATCTATTTCCCCGTGGCTAGTAGCGAAGGATCTCCTTTGGAAATCTTCCAGGTTCCATCCTTTGGACATGATGCTTCCAGTTCTCTTGGTAGTCACAAATGTATGCAGTTATTGGTTTCACTTTTAGTTCCTTCAGCACATCCTCGTTTCTCTTATGATCCCATTTAGTATAGCCTGCTGTTCGGCGCATAAAGGTCATTTCGCGTGCTGTGAGTCTGGAGATGTCCTGAGATCTTATTGTCCATGCCTCGCTGCCATAGCATAGGGTTGGTCTGGCTAATGTGTTATACAAACGCAAGCGTGTATGCCTTTGGACAAGAGATGGCTTCATGACGTGATTTATGATTCCTGTTGTTCTGGTATAATTAGTTATTTTTGCAGTTATGTCTCGTTCTTCTTGAAAAGATAAATGATATCCTAAATACTTGAATTCGTTAACTCTAAAATTTTACCATCCAGACAAATTTTACTGGGGATAGGGTCCTTACCCTTAAAGGCCATTACTTTAGTCTTTTCAGTAGAAATGCACATGCTGAATTTTGATGCCACTTTCTGGAGGTTGAAAACTGACCACTGCAGATCATCTTCAGATGCTGCTACCAATGCAACATCATCAGCAAATAGTCATCATCATCATCATCATCATCATCATTTCCCCTTATCCAGCTTCTGCCGGGTCGGGGTATTTATGGCACTTCTCCACTTTCCTCTTTCCTTCCACCATTCTTCCTCCACGATCTTGTCCCAGTCCAGATTTCTTTTTCTCACGCTGTTCTTCACTGAATCAATCCACCTTGTTCTAGGTCTTCCCCTTGCTCTCTTACCCTTGCACTTCGCCTCCAGCATCTGTCTTGGTATTCTATTTTCCTCCATCCTCTTTACATGTCCAAACCACCTTAGTTTATTCTTCTCAATTCTCTCATTTAGTTTTCCCATCCCAACTTCCTTCCTAACATCTTCATTCCTCACTCTGTCTTTCCTTGTCTTACGTATCATACTTCTTAGGAATTTCATTTCACTGGCTTGGATTCTACTCTCTTGCCTGCTCGTCAGGGTCCAAGTCTCAGCTGCATACGTTAATATGGGTACATAGTACATTTTATACATTACCTCCTTGCTTTTCCCTGGTACTTCCTTATCCCAAACAAGTTTTCTTACACTTTGATAGAATGCATTGCTCTGCTGTACCCTCCTGCCAATCTCCATGTCCAACCTACCAGTTTGCATCAATTCACTTCCTAGGTATTTGAACGTGTCCACAATTTCCAAATAGTATAGCATCTAAACTTTTTAGAATCCTGCTGATAGGTATTGAACCATGTCTTTCACACCTCCATTCCTTTATTATAACATTCATGTAGATTATGAATAGCAATGGAGAGAGTCCACAGCCTTGTCCTACCCCTCTGCTGATTGGCTTCCACTCGGATTTATGATTACTTAACCTTACTGAAATAAGAGTACCACTATACATGTTGGAAATGTTATCAATTAACTGTTGGGGGACACCATCTCTGGCCAATATGTCAATAAGTCTGTTTCTGTCAACAAAATCAAAGGCTTTCTTAAAATCAACAAATGATATGTGTGTTTCCAAATTGAACTCCCTGCGTTTTTCGATCAAAATTTTTAAGGTGAAGTAGGCATCTGCACATGTGCAATTATAGCAATTCTTTCTAGTGTACGTCAGGCGTTCGTTAAAGCTTTTAAGTTTCAAACCATTCTTTTTGTTCTTCAATTTTGATCAGTATCAGTTGATAAGGTATCAACGAATCCGTGGCATACCAGTCTTAGTGTCAACTAGATCGCGTATGGATTTTGTAATCCATTGATGTCAGTCATGGTGCAGTTGTAAGACGTAAAAGATTACAAAGTGTTAAATGTCTTTCTGTGTTGTCTGCGAGTCCGTGCAATACTTGTTTGCTTCCTAGACAATGAAAAGGGCTTTTGCAGTCAATCTACCGTATTTCCTCGCATAATCGTCGCCACCGCGTAATCGTCGCACCCCACTTTTCAAGCACTAAAATAGGTTTATAAAATTTCATCGCATAATCGTCGCATAGCATGTTCGTATTTGTGCGCCAGTCAGTTGCACATGCTGCCGCGACTTTGTCAGACGAAAAATATCTCGTCCTTATGCTTGCGGGCAATGAACTGTGACGCGAACGGCCAACGCACATTCCGCGAACTTATAGATCTAATCTGGCGTGATCTTGTCAGCAAAAAGTAATCTCGTCTTTGTGCCTGCCGGCTATGAACTGTGACGCGAGCGGCCAGCGCACATTCCGCGAGATTATAGGCCTAATCTGACGTGATCTTGTCAGCAGAAAGTACTCTCGACTTTATGTCTGCGGGCTATGAACTGTGACGCGAACGGCCAGCACACATTCCGCGAGCGTATAGGCCTAATCTGGCGTGATCTTGTCAGGAGAAAGTACTATCGTATTTATGCCCGCGGGCTATGAACCGCGACGCGAACGGCCAGCGCACATTCCGCGAGCTTATAGGCCTAATCTGGCGTGATCTTGACAGCAGGAAGTAATTCGTCTTTATGCCTGCGGGCTATGAACTGTGACGCGAACGGCCAGCGCACTTTCCGCGAGCGTATAGGCCTAACCTGGCGTGATCTTGTCAGGAGAAAGTAATCTCGTCTTTATGCCTGCGGGCTATGAACCACGACGCGAATGGGCAGCTTCGTCAGCACATTCCGTGAGCTTTAACCTGTCGTGACCTTGTTAGAAGAAAGAAGCCTGTCTCTGACTGCAGGCTATGACTCACGCTACTAGAATGACTGGCCCGTGCAGCAAATAATGATACAGTATATTCTTTGAACTTAAATATTCTTCACATAATCGTCGCACCCTGCTTTTTTCCACGAATTTTTGGAAAAAAAAAGTGCGACGATTATGCGAGGAAATACGGTATGTAAAAAAGTCCGATAGCTTTTGAGTCCAATTAAATGGTTTCGTTGTGCCATTCTTTGATTACCTATTTTTAATTTCTTTCTTACCTTAGCAATAATTTTGAAAGAATCCGTGCCATGTACGTTACTTACCCTTCTTAATATTTGACTATAAGGCCATAGTTTTTAAGTCATTAGTTATAACAATTGCAATAACTTTTTGAATGTAAGATGTTTCATTGTGAACTGAGTGTATTGACAAAGAAAGAAGTTAACAATTAAGTTCCTAGAATCCATTTTTTTAAATTTATTTGTGGTGTTATTTTTTTTAGCATAACCGATTATTTTATTTAAAAAGTCAGATGAAGCCAGTTTTTTTCATGCCTTCTGATGTGCTCACGGCATCGAAACTGGGCTAATTCTTAAAATTAGTTTTTTGTTAAAATTCCTTCTTTAAGCCTTTTCTTTTCAATCTCTGAAAAGAAACTCTTTTTCTGTATGAGATAGCTTACATATCTCGTGTAATACAGCAGCTGGAAAAAAAAGTTAGCATGGACGTGTTTTTAAAGAAAAATAAGAAAACTAATCACCGTATGTCACGCGATTCGAAGATGTAAATCAGTAACTATCGTTCGATCAATTCGATGGGTTCTATTTTTAAAATACGTTCATACGGTGATCAGAATAAAGTATTGGTGGTCAGGGAAAAGTCAGGGAAAATGGGATCTTAAGTCGGGGAAAAGTCAGGGAAAATGCGAATCTTGGTCTTGTAACAACCCTGTTATTCCTTTAACTCAACTCACGATAATAAATGCGCTTGAGCCCACCTGCGGTTCGCCTTTAGTGATTGGTCAGTTTCTCAAGGTTGCTGCCTGACTGGCCAATAACAGAGTGTGAGGGACATTTGGACTACCGTAGTGCTAATCAGTGCTGTGTTTTGCCATGTTTTGAGATTTGCTCGATATCGCGTGATGGCGGAAGTTTTTTTTTTATATAAAAAAAAATTCTTCTGTAGATGCGCGAGCATGTCTAACCTAAAAAAAAACATCGGTTATATCCAATTGATCACGCCAAAAATACGGCACTTCTTTTCCACAGAATATCAAGAAAAACATGTATTTAAGACGAAATCAATAAGCAAAAAAAATATTTCCACTCGTACTACAGTATTTGAATTGAGTACGGTACCGATATAGTAGGCTACATTTTTCTCTTGTTTTCATTGCTCTCGTTTCTCTGTGCTATGTAAACTTGTTCTGTGATACAATAATTCTGTGGGTTCTTTAATTGTATATTCGATAGCACGTACTTCCGATTAACACGTTTTTTACTTTTCCCTTACTGAAACAATTTAATGAGGTTTAATTGTCATTTTTCGGTAGTACGTTTTCCCGCTTTATACGTTCAAATTTTTCAGTCCCTTGAAAAACGTACTAACGAGGTTCCACTGTACTGTCGATATTCTCGTTACTCGTTGGATAGTAGCGCTGTTATCTCGCGGCGTGAATAGTTTGGCCGACTACCTCCAAAAGGTTATGTGATAGTTGTTCATATTGTGAACTACGTTTGCCTCCTGTTACATCGGTAGTGAGTGTAATTCATAGTAGAGAATTCTATATAATTTAAGAAAAAGTGCGCAAATTGTGCGTTATCATCAAAGCTAGTGTGTTATTTGCGTGCATCAGTTGGCAACCACGTGTTCGCCGTAGTAGTTCCGAACTTAGCAGTACAGGAAGATGAGACGCGACACGAATTCAGAAATAAATTTTGCGTGCGGTTACGACTTTATACTGGCGTGTGACTACAGTCAACCGTGTGATAACAGTGTTTGTTACTGGGCATCACTCAGTTGAGTTTAAAAATGCTGAAGGTAGCAGTTTCTGCCACGGACAGACTTAAAGAATGTAAGAATGCAGGATTTATAATTTCTTGTGGCATTCTTATGTGCAAATATTGTGATTGTCGGTTAGCTTATCGCAGGAAAGATGCATTAGACAGACATTGCAAATCGGAGAAGCATTCAAAACGCCGAGAAAATTCGCGTCTTGAAGTTAGTGTTCCTAGAGTGGCCACTTTGAAAGAAACATTATCAAATGCTAGTCGTGTGAAGGATATGAAAGAAGGGTTTATTTTGGACACTACTACTGCGTTTGTGAAAGCTAATATGCCAGTAGAGAAACTAACAGTCCTGCTATCCGTACTTAGTTTAATAAGTACGTTCGCTATCCTAATCGCATATTTCACTTCATCCATGGTGATTATGTGTCCAACAACTGAAGGAATTTGGGGTCAGGAAGGATGATTATCATCATTAAAAAGCCCTTGTATATAGTTCTCCGAAACCTGTAATTTTTCTTCAACTTCAAATACCGCGTTACCTTGACTATCAACTAAGTTGACTGTGTTTCTTTTCCTGTGTCTACCTGAGACTTTCTTGATTTTCTTATGGACCTGGAAAATATGATATTTACTATTAAGTTCTTCAATTTCTTTGCACCTATCTGACATCCAAGCTTCCTTGGCTTGTCTGATCTTATTCTTTATCAATCTATGAATCAACCAATATTCTTCATTATCTCTTTCTTTGACTTCTCTTTGTCTGTTCATTAGATTCAATATTTCATCCGTCATCCATGCCTTCCTTTTTTATGTTGTCTCTTATTCCTAAGAAAATGATCTCCAACTCTCTTCAATGAAGTTCTAAAATTGTCCCAAAGTTCCAAGGGCTGCATGTCTTAAGATCAGTGGCAAGAGCAGCAGCCACCTGTGACCTTGTATTCATTTCCCGAAGGGCATCAGTATCATATTTCTTTTGTGTTGTTTTTATCGGAATCTTGTTAAGCCGACACAGATTTCGCTAATGAAAGGATTGTGGTCAGAAGGAACATCTGCTCCTGGATAGGTTTTTGCAAAAATCATGCTGTTTCTAAATCTGTTTTTAATTGGAATGAAATCAATTTGATTTCTTATTATGTTGTCTGGACAATCAGCAGGTGCTTTCCATGTATAAAGTCTCCTGGCAGGAAACTTAAACCAAGTATTAGCAATGACAAAGTCCTCCTCTCTACAAAACTGCACTAAACAATCCCCTCTGTTTCTTTGTCCGAGACCCCACTGGCCCACAATGTGTTCTTCAGAACCTTTCCCAACCTTTGCATTAAAATCTCCCATAACAAGGGTTACATCATGTTCGTTGGTGTCTTTGAGGACGATCTGAATTTGGGCATAGAATTCCTCAACATCTTCATCGCTTTTGTCACTAGTAGGGGCATACACTTGAATGAGATTAATGTGGAAAGGTTTACCATTCTACTGGAGAATGGTATACAACTGATAACAGCAGACTGCAAACTTTCGTCAACTATGAAACCCACTCCATGCAAATCATTATTACCACTGTAATATACCATGCAATCCTCCACATAACATAACAATCTCATCTGACTTATCCCCATTATGGACACATTCATCATCTCATGAATTGTATTATGAATCTTTCCTGCTTCAAACATACTCCGTACATTCCACGTTCCTATCTTCTTCGCACCCTCTGACCAATTAAGGTCTGCCCTGGACTAAGGGCCAATGTAATTGGTTTTTCAGCTATGAAGATTATCCTGGGGAAAAATAATTGAGGAGGTTTCCCGTTGCCTTCCTCAATGCCAATATGGCAAATTTTCAGCCGTCCTTAACATAGGAAACGGACGCTGTTGTAACCGCCTCACTGAGGTACAGACGTTACGTTAAATATCTGCTCCCCGACAGAAGAACTCAAATACCCGAGCACTGGGTACCCAACAACACTGTTCCGAAAATCCATTTTCTCCACTGTAGTTGCCGTTGAGGACTTCACTCATAACTCTGAGCTTGGGCACTCCAAATTTATGACCCCTGGAGAGAGGGTGTCCCCCAGGAGCTGGGCTGCCCGTTGGTCCGCGGGTTCATTTCCGAGATGTCTGAACCAGCCCACACTACAGTGGGTCCCCTATCCCCCACCTAGGGACGCGCCCTTTAGGGGTTGACAGGCTCCCCCGAGGGAGCATTTTTAAATGCACTTATTTACAAACCTTATCGCTTTCCAAATTTTAACATGTTATCCCCCGAAAAAATAATAAAATACACAAAACACCAACTTTTGAATTTTAAATCAACAACAAATCTTCAAAAAAAGTAAAAACACTTTCTAACACCTCTACGTATAGGCCATCTACGGACCACGACATTCAACTGTTACATTTGGAGTGGGCTTTGATGTTTGCCCAGTAGTTACGCATCCTGTGGCTGTGTTGTTCCCTCCTCTCCTGTGTCCAGAGGGCACCTGTTTTCTTTCTTGGAGGTTTGTCCTGGAACTCAATTGGTGAAGCATCTTCCTGAGAGATGTTTGGTCTTTTAAGTCTCTTTCTGTCCCTCCAAGTTCTTGCAGATCTTTGCTCACTTCCCACAACCATGGTGACTTGGTCTTCCGCTTTTGCCAGTAACCGAGGAGCTGGTTGGTCACCCTGGTAGGATGCATCCTATAGACGTGTCCATAAAATGCTAGACGTCGTTTCCTAGCAACATCCGTGATACTTTCACAGTACGTGTCGAGCTCTTGATTAGGTCGCCTTCTGTATTCATTACCTTCCTAACAGGCCCCAATATCTTCCTAATTATCTTAATTATCTTTCTCTCTTGTACTTCGAGTTTGTCCGTGAGTCCCTTCCAGTTTTTTTTTTTTTTTCCTTTTTCGTGTGACCTCCTGAGAGGCCGAGTGCATGTCTTTCTAATCGACGCCCGTGGGCGACCTGCGCGTCGGGATGAGAGATGGAATGGATGAAGATGAATGAAACTGGGCAAGGATGTGGAAGGAGGCGGCCGTGGCCTGTTAGAAGGTACCGTCCCAGCATTTGCCTGGTGTTGAAAATGGGAAACCACGGAAAACCATTTCAAGGACGGACGACGGTGGGGCTCGAACCCACGCGTCTACCGAGTCAGCAGAGAGCTTGGCCCCATGACCTAACGCTGCGCTTTTAGCGAGCGTAGCCACTTCTGTCGGTTCCCTTCCAGTTGAATACTAGACATTCTGAAGCATATAAGGCCAGGACGTGTAACTGTCTGGTAGTGTCTCATTTTAGTCTATCGGGAGAGTCACTTCTTATTATGTGTGTTCCTGGTTAGTTGATAAGCCATTTCTAACTTGTTAACTCGAGTTAATCATGCCCTTACTTCCGAGAGATTCGGTTCCAGCCACTCTCCTAGGTACTTATCTGTCAGTTTTCTTGATCTCTCCCTGATCCAAATGCAGTGTACAAGGAGATTCACTGCAGAATGTTTTGTTATTGACTGTTTTCAAATTTATTATTTACTTGATGAGCTTTTGTAGTTGGTTAGATTTTGTATACTTAGCTGATTTGCGGCCGTTCCTGTACTAGTGTCCACTTCACTTCCCATGTGGACTGGTTGCTAGTGCTATCTGATTCTGTACCTTGCACTACGCTGGATGATACTAACTCCATCTGTTGCATCGTGCAACAACTTCCCTCACTACATGTGGAGCAGGCTGCGAGTCCTAACTTATAGTGGAGTATGGCATTGTTTCTATTATGGAACTATCTCTATAGTTTTTCATTCTTAAATAGAATCATCCATATATCGAGCTGCCGAATTTTGAATGTTATTAGAACTCTATAATACTGGCCTTGGTTTATTGAGAATATGGTACAAAGTACATGCTTCCCTCCTTTGAAGTGAAATGCCATGTCCTGTGGTTCGAATTCCACATGAAAAGGCGGTCCCATGGCTCATGATCGCATGATTAACGGTCACGTAAAACTACAAGCGTCCTTTTTCATTCGTTATATTGCTCCTTGTTTGTTGTTTTGGAAGGCTGCCTAATAAAGTACGTTCGTTTAAGTTGCTTGGGTTGTTTACCTTAGTTACGTGGATCAAGTTCCGTACCTTTTGTTTCATAGTGCACGATTTTTATGTCTGTTTCTATATTAGTGAGAGTATGTCTGATGTCAGGGTGTCGACCAGTAATGAAAGTAACGAAAATATAGCTAATTTTACAAACAGGTAATGAAAGTAGCTAATTTTTATGTCTGGATAGTTGGAGGTAACGAAAATTCCCTGAGGTTGGTTTAAATCATTTAAACTCGTGCCGCTAGGCTCACAGATTGTGATGAAGCGAGTTTCACGCTAGCGGCGCCGACTGCATAATAAAGCTATATTTTCCCATACCCAACCTCAAGGAAATGCATACTGAGGATACCTTGAGTATTATACATCGGTTCAACGTATATTTTCGGCATAAACAAGAGAGTTTAGTTTTGTGTGAAATATTGTTCTCTGCTATTAGGCCCCTTGTCCATGTCAAGAACTTCCGCTGTTCGCCGTTTCGGCGCATTGGTCGGAACGGTAGTGACACATTATTTCATATGAGAGCTTGTCCACGAGCCATCACGGGCTATCTACCGTCACAGCCATCGGGTGCAGTGCCGGCTTCCCACTGTAGAGACGGCAGCTGGACGGTACAGGGCTTCCAGCGACTCACTATTATTCACTATTTTCAAGACAGCCTCACTTTTCTCACTATTTGATAAAATTACTCACTATTCTCACTTTTTTTTTCAAAACTGGTCACATTCTGCGTTAAAAATGGTCTCGTGCACAATCAGATTGTTAGAAATGACCCAAAATATACCCATGAATGGGCAGTTCGTTTTTCTGTCACCGCTGCCGGCAGCGAGCCAGGTGGCCAGAAAGCATAAAAAGCTTCCATGGTGCAATACCACAGCCAGAGCCGTGCAGCGATCAACCAAAAAATCACAAACAATACTCAGAGATATTATTAACATAGGTTAACATAGATTGACATTTTTGGGGGGCTAATTTGTTTTTCAGATACACATTCTTAAAAATTTTGTCTATTTCAATACAGTTTTGTCACATTTTTGGGGGGCTATGGTTTGTTTTGGGGAGCTTAGGCACCCAAGACCCTCCCCCCTAATTGCACCTACAGATATCAACAAAAGTTAAAATTATGAACTAGATATAGGCCTAAGGCCAAAAATGCGAATAATGCTATGAATTTACTCACTATTTACTCACTTTTTCATACAAAAACTCACCTTTTTTGCTTTTTTTTTTTTTAAATAAAACACTCACTATTTCACTATTTTTGGACGAGTGAGTGGATGGAAGCCCTGCGTTTGTACACTGAGACATGTAGTGACGTGCCTGCTTGTCCTCGAGCCGGCTAATCCACCGTTCTTAGACAGTGAGTGTTTGGAGAACATACAGTGAGCGTGCAGTGAGTGCAGAACTCGGCATTGATATAGAATTCCTGATTACGCTGGTCCAGGAACGAGTTACGAATGAATGTTGTTCTTTGACTGGTTTGATACAGCTCTCCATGCCTCCCTGTCCTGAGCTAATCGTTTCATCTCTGCATAGCTGCGTGGCTCAGCTGTAACGCTCTCGCCTTCTGTTCCCAAGGTTGCAGGATCGAATCCTGGCACAACTGCGAGGGAGCCATGTCAGATTTACTGGCTCGTTTAAGGTCCCCTTCGGGGCAAAATTCCGGCACCCCGGCGTCTCTAAAAGCCGCAGTAGTTAAAAGGGACGTAAAACCAATAACATTATTACATCTACATAGCTACCACAATCTGTTTAACATATCCTAACCTTGGTCTACCCCTACAGTTCTTATCTTCAACATTTCCTTCCATAACTAACTGTGGTATTCCTGAGTGTCTTAGTATGTATCCTACTAACCTATCTGTTCTCCTCATTAGCAGTCACCAGAAACATCTCTCCTCTCCCACTCGTCTTAATACCTCTTCGTTTGTAACCCTATCTACTCATCTGATCTTCATCATTCTCCTGTAACACCACATTTCAAACGCTTCAATTCTCCTCTTTTCTGCTGCTCCAACAGTCCAAGTTTCACTTCCATAGAGCACCACACTCATGACTAAGGCCTTGAAAAATTACTTCCTAATACCTAAACGAATAGGACAATATAATTGATCATTAAAGCAGAATCATGTTGTTCTTTAGAGACTTGCAATTCGAAGTGCTGCAACTGATTAGGAATCCGCTCAACTGTCCTCACAATAGTATAATCACTATAATGCATCACGTGGACACCAAACTGTCGTCGTATCAAAAACGACAAGCCTCGAGCAGTACCAGTGTTGTGTCTCCATTTCTGTCTGTCCCAGTTCATTCCACTGCGTCCAATGTTTTGGACATTTTGGAATCATCTAATGCAGTGTTTCCCAAACTTGCTTCTGTGTGTACCACTTTAAGAAATGAGAAACTCACGTACCACCTAATGTATAGTAACTATAAGCCCACCACAAATATTATTAATAAAAGAACTCTTAATAATTAAACATAAAAACCAAAGTTCAATGTGAAGGGTGAGCTTGAGGAATGTCTGATTTCAGATTGCTGACTCTCAAACGAAGATCGTTTTCCCCTGTAAGGAGCCTATTCCGGCATTTATTCTTGAGATAAACAAGTGAAGAAAATGCAGTCTCACACAAGTACGAAGTAGTGAAATGCAGTAAAACTCGAACTGCTTTGTCAGCTATGTCTGCATAGTCTGCACGCCTCTCAACCCAAAAGTTCACAAGAGCCATTTTTGAAAAAGTTTGCCTTACTCTGAATCACAATTCAATTCATAAAACTGCTCCTTGAAGTCCTCCGGCAACGTATCGATGTTTATATACTTTTATATTTCTTTATTTTTATATGTTTCGTACCGTATCTTATATTATTTGTCGCAACATCACTGCGTCGCGTACCACAGTTTGGGAAACGCTGATCTAATGCATTCTAAAACTGCATTTAAAGGCAGTAATATGTTTAATTTTAGTTTGATATTGGACATTTAGATGGATGACGAGTATTTTCATATCCATTTGTGACTGTTGCCTTGTTGTTTTGTCGAGGAGTGTTGCGGTCTTCATGTTTCTTTTGACATTCTGAAATAATAAAAATGTTTAGGGTTGCCTTCTCTCAATTTTTTGATCAATGTATTAAATGCACCAAATTTCCATCGATATTGCATTAATAGATGAACCCAGTACCTTCTGTGTCGTCGTCACTTTTTACGAAGATAATATAACGTGTTAAGAAGGTTGCATACCATAATATCCATAGAGCACAGAGTCAAGACTCAACCTGACTGAATGTGTGCTGTTTCTGTGGACAAGACTACCCGGTTTGTCTGCCGAAAGGCGAAAGTACTGTTCTGGCGGAAAATCTTGTCGTGGACAAGAAGCCCTAGGGAGCCTGACTTTTCGTGAGATGTTTATTCGAGAGAATCTTCCGAAACTCAACAGAAACCTCTCATTTCTGTTACTGACCTCTAAATTTGGAGACCATCTCAAACTGTAGTCTAGAAATAATGCGAAATAATTTTACTTCGCAATCTTGCGAAATGATACCGCTTCGAAAAAAAAACTTGAAATAACATCGAAATACATATATTTTAAAAATCTATTTGTCTCGTAAGTTTGCGACATCCAGTATGGTTAGAGATACGGGAAAATCTCAATTGCGATCAATGCGATTTTTACTTTTTTCTGGATTTTCAACTATTTGGTAACTAATATGACTATGTATACCCAGAATTTCTGAAACTGAATGTGCGACAAAGTGCGATAACTAGGGGTTCTTGCGAATTATTCCCATAAATGCGATAAATGCGAAAAATATTAAATATAATGTTTATTACATTTTCACGCCGTAACTTTGAAGTTTGCGAGTTGCTAGCATTGGAAATTTCGGCTAAATAATCGATATTTACGAGTAATAATAATCGATATGTACGAACATCGATTATTGTCAAGAAAACAATCGAATAGGGAAAAAATCAATTTGAAAATGGCTGCTGTATTGCCGCATAATATCCACTGTTTTACGCCAATAAAACAATGTTTTGGGAGAAATTATTTTGTAGTTTCAACTGGTTGTGCTAGTAAAAGGAATATTCCAATCGTTTGTATAGATACTTTTTTAAAAATTAGAGTAATAAGGTTATGCTTATACCGGTATTGGTTTATGTCGCGCCGGCCCTCATTTCTAGTATTTGATCATTATAATTAAACTGTAAAGTACATATCGTATTTTTTAATAGAGAATGTTTGTTAGGCGTTCTCCTCGCTTTGGGGAATGTTGTATAATATGATGAAAGTATTCTCTACAATGTGAGAGTTATAGGTTATGTTACATGTCATCCGGCGATTTAGTCTTGAATTTAGATAGGCTACTGTTGAACAGATTGTCAGTCAAGAGTCACAAAAAGGTATACCAGTAATTGCATGTTTGCATATTCTGTTTAACTTAAGAAAACCTTTGAGACTGATCCTTGCAGTAGACATGAAAGGTGCACAACAAAGTACACAGGATTGTCAACATTTGTTTATACAAGTTGCATTGGCAGCAGTGTTAAGTCTCCTGTTGTGTGTGGTTCTTTTTTTAATAAGGGAGTGTTAGAAGTACTAAAATCCCAATATCAGTATTAAAGAAATGTAGAAACTTGACACTCGGCCTATACATTTTTCAGAAATGTGAGATCTCGGAAAATAAAGGCACCAGCCTGGCTACTTGGCAAGATTGAGCTCAAGTGCTGTCGGTTGGTTGTATGACATGAGACGAGGGCACCTGAGTTATGCTAAAATGATCCAAAGGTCATTATGCAATCAACAATATCAGGTGTTGTGCAGCAACTCAAATTACCCTGAGCTGGTGGTGTTATCAGTACGGTGCTAACGCCACAAGCGAGATGGAGAAAACTTCGAGGGCCGGCGGAGAGTTGTATTAGTTCACTGATACCAAGGTGCCGATTGTTAGAATAAGCGAGCTGTGGTCAGGCAACAATGCTCGTCTATGAAGTTTACAGTGTGGCAGATGGAATAACGACAATACCGGGCTGTCCTGAACTCAGTGGACGAATTGGTTCAAATTCTGTGAGATGTCTATGAAATCCTTCTGTGTGGTTTCCCTACTAACTCCTTGCCAAGTCCCATTGATATCTTTTAATAACTTGTCTTGGATTCAAGGAGTGGCATTTGACCATTAAACCACCTGGCAAATAGAAATCCAATGCACCTCTTCCATGGCCCTCATTGAAAAGGGAATAAAGAGGGAGTAAACGTACATTTCATTATTTAGTTTATTATCGTTTGTATGGTACTTACCTGAAGTTAAGTAAATGTATGATTCACATTATATTAAATGCTTATGCCGGTGATCAGAAACACCCATATCCAATCCTGTGCATGTTTGAATTAGTTTCCATGCATGTTAATTTTGAATTTATTTTTATCGACCTGGTGACAAACTTTTAAATGCTCCAAAATGCTATTTTTCAAAATGAAAATGCTACAAAATCAATTTCAAAATGCTATTTTCTCGTATCTTTATGGTTAATTCGAAATTCCGTTATGTTGATTTTTCCTACGAACTTTGGTTCCATCGGATATAACTTATAATCTAACCGGTTATCTCGAAAACGTGTATAATCTGTGATTCGAATTCATAAGAAAATGTGCCCTCTTGTGGTATTATTTGTGCAATCATATCAGAATAATTCGTAATATTCGATACCTACTTCGAACGTTGATCCCCCAAACTCACATCCTCAAGACGGCCGGATGACCGCACGACTTGCCTGCGGAAATCTCGTCAAACAGACCGAGAGCGACGCCGGTTGCGTAAAATCATAAAACCTGTGCCCGATCGCGAATTTGTGACCACGAGGACTGCGGGAATCCTCTCAAAGGGCGTTGGGCGCCCATCACAAAACCTATCGAAACCTACTCGCCACTTTTCCCATGACCCGTGTACTTCAAAGTGTACGGGGAGCGAGACTTACATCATCATCATCAGTCTTCTACTCCAGTTGCCCGGGTGTAGTTTACGAGCGCCCTCCACTTGCTTCTGTCCATGTACCATTCTTCATTCAGGATTCTATCCCAGCTAACTCCCCTACATACATCAATCCACTTATATTGACATTGACTACGTAGCATCGTGATACTAATTTCTCCTCGTGATCCACTGCGACTCCCAACCACAGCATAGAGACAGCGGCCCCACTTACGAGCGGTGCCGACCATACAACATGTCCATAACTGCTCGTGAATTTTAATCATGCCCAACCTGGAACATGCCTCCGCCATTCTGCTAGGACAGACAGATGGTTGAAAGGCCAGGTTCGGTGCCGATAGCATAATATCGCGTTCTCAGTATGACTGCGAGGACGTGAATCTCTTAAAACGGCCGAGAGCGGCAGCGATTGAATAACATCGCGATATTTCTCCGCATTCGATGACAAGGACATCTGTATTCCTGTCAAACGGACAGCAAGCGGCTCCGATTGCGTGATAAAGCTATATTTTCCAGTGCTCGACCTGATTGAAATCTCGACAAATGACTAAAATGGACACAGATTATCTAAATCGCGATTTTTCTCCGTGTTCTACTGTCAAAACTATGTCAATCTCGTCCGACGGCTGAGTGTAGCGTCGATCGTGTAACATCTCGATATTTCTCCATCCTTGACTGCGAAGACAGAATTTGGTGATGATCACGTAATGTCGCATATATTTCTTCAGGCTCTACTGCGGGGACAAAGGAAATCTCACCAAACGGCCAAGAGCAAAACAACCTCTTGGTAATAGTAACAACTTTTTTTTTAACACAAGATGGCATATTAGGTGAAACAACTCATTTGGTATTAAAATATATTTTTTATTTATTTAATTTTTATATTACCACAAATTAATTTTGTTTGCCGCTTTAAACACAGTTCATTGATGTTTTTTTCACTGCGTGATGAGCTTCTATGCTTGCAGACGCATCTTGAATTAATAGGTAACTAAAACTAACTAAAAGGTAACTAAAAGAAAGCTAATTTTTACTTCATCCTTACAGTAGACACCCTGGATGTGGTACATGTGTTCTTTATAACGCATGCCCATTCTCCTGTCGGTCTGTCCTACGTAGTATGCTCGACTCCCTGTTTCCTGGTATGTTAATGAATATACCCCTGATTTTGAGTATGGGTCCTGCTTATTTTAAGTTACTGTAATGCAAGTGTTTATCAATTGTGTTATGAATGCTATTTTTTGCTTGTATTTTGAAAAGAATAGTAATTTTGTATGTGTTAGCATTTACAAAATTAGATCATGGCGGCTCCGTGGTGTTGGGGTAGCGCGCCTGCCTCTCACCCGGAGGCCCCGGGTTCGACCTCCGGCTCCGTCAGGGATTTTAAAACTGACGTGAGGGTTGGAACGGGGTGCACTCAGCCTCGTGAGGACAATTGAGTAGCTGTCTGACAGTGAGACAGCGCCTCGATCACGAATACCAAGATTAACGGCCGAGGGGACCCAACGCGCTGATCACGCGTCACCCCAATATCTGCAGGCCAAATGACTGGGCAGCGGTCGCTTGGTCGTCCTTAGCCCGTCATGGGCTGGATAGTGCCAGGGGTTGTTGTTGTTTTTTTGTTGAACTTGTTCTCATTATTTGGTGACATTTGATTTGCTTTTCCTCAGGTGCCTATGCACAATTTGATCTATCTCTCTAGGGTAGAAATTATTTTCTTTAGCTACTTGTTTTGTTGTTTTAATTCTTCTTTGTTGTATTTTTCTTTCGTCGTAGATATACTTAAGGCCCTTTGTAGCATTGAGTTGAAACCCACTAGTTTATGTGTGTTTGGAGTAATTATCAATAGTGTGGGCTTGCGGAAGTTC
The DNA here is from genome assembly GCA_946902985.2 of Meconema thalassinum. NCBI lineage: Eukaryota > Metazoa > Arthropoda > Insecta > Orthoptera > Tettigoniidae > Meconema > Meconema thalassinum. The sequence continues at coordinate 12,853,115 of OX336392.1, read as the reverse complement.
GAATTATGTCAAATTGCTGTTATAATTTATAGTTATATCGGGGCAATTTATATTCCACTTTGTTTAAGATTCCTTGGCCCCCCATTAGTGTGAGAAGTGTTTTAGTATATACAGTAAGTTATTTCATTCATTCATGGTCTCAATCCGTAGATTGGTCGGCAGCAATCCTTCCCTGTCGCCAGTCAGTCTCTTCATGTCTCTGTATGAATGTTATGATCTGTTTGATGTATTGCAGTCTCGGTCGCCCTCTTCCCCTCTTGCCCTGAATTATGCCATCCAACACAGTTACTATCAAGTTATTGTGGCGATAGACATGTCCTATCAGTTGGTCTCGTTGTTTCCATATTGTTAATGGTTTTGAGCACTTCGTCATTCGTCACTCTTGCAGTCCATGGAATTTTTCCCATCTGTCGCCAACACCACATTTCAAAAGCTTCAAGTCTTCTTTTATCAGCACATACCATTGTCCAAGCTTCTGAGCCATACAAGGCTACAGTCCACACATAACATATTATAAATTTAATCCTGGTCTCAATAGATATATTCTTTAAAGTCAAAGGGATTTTTTGCTGTTAAATGCAATTTTGGCTTGGGCAATTCTAGCTTGAATATAAGTTGAACTTTTTCCAGTGGAAGTAATTTTACTCCCTAGATAGGTGAAAGTGTTAACTTGCTAAGTGAATAGCTCTCTGGCGCATACCATTAAATTCCGTCTTTTGTATTTATTTGAGGCACTAGAAAATTAATTGGGCGCACTCGTGTTGACTGACTTCTACCCTAGGCTGATCTTGTATATGCTCCTTGTTTCAGTTGTGCAATGGAAATGAGTTTACTAAAGTGTCCCAAGCCACCATGAAGAAACTAGCAGCTGCAGCTGAAAGGATGGCATGTCGTTTCTCTGTGGATGAAGAAGACTCCAAGTGGGAAGGTGAAGGATTTTCTAGTGAAAGTGATGCTTGTTCAGACGAAGGTTTAGCATGTCCAAGTGTTCGTTGTGATGAGCAGCTGTCTCCGGAAATAATCGACGGTGTCGATGTTAACAAGTGCCTTACGAAGAAAGGTGTCCTAATTCAGGTGACTGGAATTCCTCCACAACGCCTCGAAGAACTCTCCGAGTTTAATGTATGTGAAACATGTGGAAAGTGCTATTGGGACGGCACTCACTTGCATAGGTACATGAACTCGACGTTACGCAATCTCTTGTAAATCTCTCCAGTATTATTTTGCTACAAATATAAAACTTGATGAGCATTTACTATTTAGAATTATCACACATGTATATGTGGTTGTTATCTTGACCTGTGAATATATGTACCCGTGCTGTACATTGTTTACCAACAATAAATGGAGGCAGTATGTGAAGAATGGAGCACTGTATAAGTTTTATATGCGTCTTTTGTAGGTAATGACTTGGATGCCTCATTATTAAATTGGTTTTCACTGTTTTTAAGTTGTAATTTTTGGTGCCAGTTTAGTGAGCCTTCACTGTCATATTTTTCTACATGTGTATTTGTTTTATTGGCATATGTTTTGAACTTCAGCTGTTCCATTCTTCAGAGAATACCTGCAATTATAAATGGTTTCATTTCTTGTAAGGCTGTTATTACACTATCAAAGAAGTTTGTCAAAGAAATTTTATAATAGTACATTATGCAACGAGCCTATAATGGCTATAATTAAGACACGAGTATTTTTTATAAAACGAGAGTATGCGAGTTTTATAATTTCCATACGAGTGTCTTAATTACCATTATAGGCGAGTTGCATACGACTGTTTATGTTCGACGATAATTATAACTTTATAATATGTTTTAACATAAATATTCATAAATATCTGTTGAGAGTCAGCTACTGGAATTTTGTGATCGCAGAGCGAGCGTTGGGTGTTATATCTCTGCCTTTCAAGAGCTTTGAACGACCGACGCATGCGCTCTGTGTGTTTGCAATGCCATATGCAAACCATATGTTTACATCTGCCGTCCCTCAGTAATATTGTCACCGGTGTCAGTTGAAGACAATGCGCTGTGTAGAAATTAGTGTTGGTGATTTTAAGGTACAGTGCTATTCCTTGTCTCATATTCGCCAGTTTATTTACGCGAACATATGGACGGTGGGTATTCCATGTCGGTAATTTATTATAGTTCGATGTTGTGTTTATGTCCGTCATGTTGGATTTTGAGCGCATGCGCGAAGTTATCGTTACCTAATTGGTCAATGAACGAGCTCTGATTGGCTGGAGAAACTGTATCATAATGGAAAACAGTGTTATAATGACCATCATTATGATACAGTTATCTGACACATAATAGTGAGGGTCGAACATAAAATATTTTATAAAACTGAACTTTTATAAAAGTTCTACAAAGCAATAATCACACCTTTTTATCATAGTAGAGCAAACTGGATGAAGGACTGTTCCTTATTCACTTGACTGTATTGCAGTAGTGGCAATACCGGTACCGGTAAGTAAAAGAAACGGGTTAAACAATGGGCCGGGCCACCCATGTGACAAGAAATATATTTATACGAGTAAAATCTTGGTGTTACATTAATACAGTGGAATCTCGTTAGTACGTTTTTCAAAGGACTGAAATATTCGGACGTCAAATGCGGGAAAATGTACTACCGAAAAACGCCATACTGTATTTACAACGTATGAGAAAGAACGCGGTGTAGATGTGCACGATAAATCGCCGACCTTAGTAAGTGATTACATGCACTGCTAATCACAACATAAACATAGGTTATTAGTAACTTACACAGGGAATGAATAAGAAAAATTAATTACTGTGGCTCTACACTAAAGTATAGTACCGTATTTACTCGGCTATAGGACTCCCTCGCCTGTATTACCCCCCTTAATTTCCGAGAGCCAAAATACAAAATTCTTGGAAATCGCTTAAAGTACCCCTCCTTAATTATTGCAAGTCCTGTCCGTCATTGTCCAGCAACGAGCGCGGCGCGAGCAGCTCCATGCCGATGGGATTCAGCCGGCGGTTCGTCACGCAAAACAATCACAGGGAAAGTGTGATATCTTTTCTGAGGTGGTTGGCAATAATCATGGAATATACTTGTCTTTGTATACCAGATGTTGGATCATTGTTGGCTGCTTGGGCCATACCATTCAATCGTACACGAGCTCTGTTGCTAACAAAGCGTGACCTTGTTTAAAGAAACAAGTCTCTGTCTTGCGTCCTGTGCCTACAGCCTATATGACTCGCGCCACGCGACAGATGGCGTGCCGGCCGACATACGCACGCTGCCGCATTTACGTAAGGTTGATACGCTAGTATTTCAAAACAAAGAACGTGTTATAGGTAAAAATTATAGCGCGATTTTGTATTCAGCCTGCATGTTCTACTGGTGTGAGAGAGACACGTCGGCTATCTTCTGTGTTGCGTCATATCTCAAGCCACTTCCACACCATCAAAACACACTAATCGTCTACACTGTCAATAACTATCTGAGAATAGGAAGCAATATCGCATCATCTTTTCAAGATGCCGAATTTTATAATAAAATAAGAATAAAATCCGGTTCCCTAACAAATAGTACGATGAAAATTTGATCGTCGTAAGCGAGAATAGAAAACGTATTAAGGGGATACATCAACATGTAATTAGTAGGAATGGGGCTGGGACTTGAGAAAATCGTCACGTTAAACGGGAAAACTTGGTAACCGAGAACGTGCTAACGAGATTCCACTGTACATTCATATTTAATTATTAATAATTATGATGAAATGAATGTTGGTGACGTTCGAAACAACCACTGCCCGAGCAAAGAAAATTGAAACATTCAAAGTAAAAAAAGTACGCATTAGGTGGGACTCGATCCCAGGTCCCCTCGGACCAGAGTCGAGGTCTCTACTCATTCCGCTAACTAGACACTGTCATGTCATCGTTGATTAGATGCATTAGCTACCGGTAAAGATAAAGTGCTTATTTACACTCGCTTGTAATAAAACAAGTGAAATTAACTAATTATAATACACATAGAATACACTACTATTCACGGCTTATTTCAGCCTATTTAACTATTGTCCTGAAATGTGCGCCCTTCATGTGCAGTGTTTATAGCCTCGGCTATTTTTACCAACACTTTCTATCTGGTATTTATGTTTTACATTGTATACCATTCATTATGTAACATATTATGAAACATTTCTTGCGTTTCAACACTCTGATTTGAGCATCCTTATGGTAATATTCCTGCTATTATGATCCACCATTTTGGATTGAATCTTTTATCAAAGATAGCATGGTGCTCATACATTTTATAAAAGAAATCTTATAAAACCAGCTTTTATAAAAGATTTCCCCATTACACTGTCATATCTTTTATAAAAGATCTTTTATCAAACATGTTTGACAAATTTCTTTGATAGTGTAATATCGGCCTAATACGAGATAGGAAAAAGTCATTCAATGGGCATTTATAAAGGTGAAATTGAGTGGATGAATCAAATATCGACTCAAATGTTACCACTGAACTAGGATTTCCCATCTCCCAATGTAACATAAAGCTAAGGTGATGTCAGTAGGGAAGAAGCTTAAAAGGATCGAATGCCAGCTAGGAGAAACCAAATTGGATCAGCTGGGTTCCATTACGTTATGACCTGGGGACATTTATTGGCTTGAGAGTTGCACATTGCTGCTGTTGTGAGCATAGTGCAACACTTGGTCCAAGGCTTATGATGGCTCACACTGGTTGCCCTCAGGCAGTGCTCCACAGCACGGAGATTGGTCTTGCACTCCACTGGAGCATGCTGTAGGCCACCTGGTCCTATAATAACAATATCGTATGGACTCGGGTGCCGGGTGCAAGCTTTGTTATTTGCAGATGATGTGGGGATTTGGGGAAAGGGAGAAAAGGAAGTACAAAAGAGACTGGAATGAAAATCTGAAGGAGTTTGGGATGGTAATTAGTAAAGAGAAAACTGTAGTCATGTACTGTGGAAAAGAGAAAAAGAAAAGTCAAGATGGGATACGGTTAGAGAATGTAGAACAGTTTACATATCTAGGTAGCACTATAAATGGAAGTAAGTAAAGGTCAGAGAACTCTTATGGGATGACAAAGTACCCAAGAGAATGAAATTAACCCTTCACGAGCGTCCGGCGCCTACTTTTCAGCCGCGAGCGGGAAACGGATATAAGTTACTGTATCCGGAAATTTCGAAAATTTAAATCATCATCATCATTAATGTATGTCTACCCCTTATTATTCCCGTTTTTCCTACTGGGTCGGGGATGAGGTGCGATGGAAGTCTTTGTGGCGGACGATTTTTACGGCCGGATGCCCTTCCTGACACCAACCTCATGAGAGGAGTTAATGAGAGATGAAATGAATGATGGTGAATGAAACTGGGCAAGGATGTGGAAGGAAGCGGCCGTGGCCAGTCAGAAGGTACCGTCCCAGCATTTGCCTGGAGTTGAAAATGGGAAACCACGGAAAACCATTTCAAGGACGGCCGACGGTGGGGCTCGAACCCACGCGTCTACCGAGTCAGCAGAGAGCTTGGCCCCATGACCTAACGCAGTGCTTTAGCGAGCACAGCCACTACTGTCGGTTCATCATCATCATTAATAATAATATTAATTACGTAACTTTACAACCTTCAGATGCTACTCAAACTTCAAGTATCAAAAGGTAAGCGAAATATATTATCTAAGTTCTAATTAAATTTAATGCATGAAAAATATAATCTACATATTTTGAAATTTTGAAAAAAAGAATCCGCTCAGAGCCATAAAAGCATCTGCTTGGGAAGGGTTCACACTATATAAACAGTATTTCATACCAATTGTAACATATGGACTGGAAACACTGGTAACAAATAGTAAGATACAAGCAGTAGAAATGAAATTTTTAAGAACTTCGTTAAAAAGACAAGAAGGAATAGAATTAAAAATATTAGAATCAGACAAGAGTTAAATATTCAACCGTAAAATCAGAAGATACAGAAAGCAAGGTTACGTTGGTTCGGACATGTAAAAAGAATGGGTAAGGAAAGAGTAGCAAGAAGGGAATTAGAAAGAGAAGTCAAAGGAAAGAGACCAGTTGGAAGACCGAGAACAAGGTGGTTGGACTAATTTTGAAGGACATCGGAGAAGCTGGATTGGATATGGCAGAAGTGATAGAACAGGAAAATTGGAAGGACAGAAAGGAGTGGAGGAGGCTTGTAAACCACACCCGGGTGACTGGAGTGGGACTTCGATGATGAATGTGGCTGAGGAAGGACTAAATAATGGTCTGAAACATGTACCACGAATAAGCGTCTAATAACGCACTTATAAAGTATTGATTTGGCGGAAAGTTGTGCATTACATCACAGACTATAATGTTTTACTTGTCGGAGTGAGAAAAATCATTCTTTTCTTTATCAGCTTAAACTAAATTTGAGTGAGTCCACATATTTTTTCTTGCAGAGTCAGGGTCCCTTTTGGACAGTTTTTTTTTTCTTGTTCTTACCTTACATTTCTAATGTTGGATTGGCTCTGAAGTGTTTTCTCTAAGAACTGTTTCAGCGATTCCACTTCTGTTTTTCCTGCACTGCAAATTGTTGTGTCCGCGAAGATTGCAACTCATCATCTTCACCGTGATTGGCTGTCTCCTCCTCCAACCAATCGCCTTCGAGCTTTGTGATGTCATCTATGCAGCGAACTGTTTATAAGGAGAGACTTTTGGCTATACTGCAAGCTTCGTCGTACTCTACGCATCACGATGTGCTTACTCGGCACGGTCAAAATCTACAACCAAGATCGCACATATGGATCTTCAACTCGACGACAGGTCGAATATGGTTAGTCATGGTTCGTTGCGAACTTCAAACTTCGTCGTAACTGAAGTGCAAGTCAGCATTCAGTTTTTTCGTCAGTTGGACTTGCTCCACGGGTTAAACCATCAGTATGGTGTTGGAACTTAGAGCTCTTTTGCAAATCAACTGGGCTAACCAGTCAAAACTTTTAACAAGATCTTTTAAGCCTCTGCTTTGATGAAATTTTAGCTGCTAAAGGCTCACGTTTTATTCTCCTGGTGAGAATCATGTGCTACGTAATTGTGTGGTGCATGTTCAACCTACTTCAACCAAGATAAGTAAATTATTTCTAGACCTTTTCAACATCAAACTTTATAACCTAAAACTTGGTTATCATTTTTTCTTCTGGGCTTATTATTGGCCGTTCAAATGTCTTTAACCCTTTCGTTTTCAAAGTAACGATCTATTGGTATCCACGGGTCGTATGAAAACTGACACTTATTTGTTCATTATTTATGCACCAGATAGCAGCATTTTTGTACGGAATAAGAAGAGTACAGTTTTATCTCACGTTATATTCCGCGGGAACTGCTGGCTATCCATATTTATCGATATTTTTAGAGTCTGAAACATGTGCTCACTGGAGTTCTGTGTCTTGTTTACATCGGCAAACTTGCGTTCATTTCTCTCTGTTTTCGTTCGTGATTATATAAATTAAGCTGTATCGTAGACAATATATTTAGTTTACTTGTTAGTTCATTATTTAAATAGTTTTCTTAGATCATTAGGTGCTTAGTGATAGTGAAGTGATAGATATCGTGTGCAACATGGCGAAGCAAGTTCAATTAGGTGACGATGATATCAGTGAATATCTTGACAATTATTCAAGTAATGATGTTTCTCTGTCCAAATCGTAAAGTGTAGATGATGATAATAACCCAGCACCTCAAGGCAGTGATGATAGTGTGGATAGCGATAAGTCATCATCATCATGATTTTCCATCTCCAGTTTCCCGGGTGAGACAAAGAAGCGCTCTCCATTTTGCCCGATCTTGGTACACCATTTGTTCTTGGACATCGCCCCAGTTAAAACCATTCTTCTCCACCTCTGATCGAACTGTCTCTATCCATCGTCTCCTTGGTCTTCCTCTTGGTCTCTTCCCTCTGACATCCAGGTTGAAGTACTTCTTAACCGTTCTGGAGCTATCCTTCCTCATTACATGGCCATACCACTGCAGTCTGCGTTTCCCCCAGCTAGTTGGTAACAGGGACCCTGATGCCAGCTGTTGTTCTGTGTACCTCATTTCTGATCTTGTCTCTCCTGGTACTTTGGTTCATAGTCCTAATAAATCTCATTTCTGTGGCTTGAATTCTACTGTAATCCTTACTTAGCAATGTTCATGTTTCCATACCATAAGTAAGGATTGGAACAAAGTAGGTGTGATGCAACGTTGCCTTTGCTGCCAAGGGTATTTTTTTGTCCCAAAGTAAGGGCCCAACTTGGTTATAGAAATGTGATGCTTTCTGTGTCCTATTTAGAATTTCTTGTTTGAAGGTGTTATCCTTGGAGACCATACTTCCATGATACTGGAATTGAGAAACAGATTCTAGTTTTGCTCCCTCCAAATATATGTTTGAACTTTTCCTCTTTCTGCTAATGGTCATTTCAACAGTCATGGCCTTGCTGATCTTCAGGCTAAATTCTTTAAATTTGTTGTTCCAAGCAGTCAGTTTCTCCTGTACTTCCACTTCTGTTTCTCCCCATAAGCCTACGTCATCTGCAAATACCAAAGCTCGTGATTCATTTGCAGTTTCCTTATCATCATCATCATCTTGTACAGTTTCCAGCCCCAGGCTGGGTCTGTTTGGAACATAAGCCTCGCCACTTAGTCCTTTCTTCCCACCACCTCTCCGCTGTCACTCTACTCCAGTCCTTGCCTCTCTTCTTGACACTTTCCTCCTCTCCTTTCAGCCATCTATCTCTTGGTCTTCCCCTTGGTCGTTTCTTCTGCATCTGCATCTCATGTATCCTCTTGGGAATCTTCTTCTCTTCCATACCACCTCAGTCTTGATGTCTCAATCCTACCCTGCAAGGGCTCCTCTTTCACTATTTCCCTGACCTTGGATTTAAAAATGCTGTCCATAACAGTGACAAGGCACTTCCTTGCTGGACTCCCCTTTTTGTCTGAAACCATTCAGAACGACCATTTCCTATTTGGACACAACTATAACAACTCCGATATAACATCCTTATTTTGTCAACCAGGTAGTAGGGCACTTTTAAGTCTTCAAGAAATTTCCAGATCTTATCACGGGGAACACTATCATAGGCCTTTTCATTGTCCAAAAGCACCATCACAAGATCCTTTCCACTTTCCCAATATTTCTCAGCCAAAATGAGATCAACAGTGCTTTGACCATCCCTGAAACCATGCTGTTCTTCTTCTAATAAGGGTTCAACTATCTTCCTCAATCTGTTTTCTAAGATATTTTCCAACAACTTCTGAGTATGCGATAGCAGAGTAATGCCCCTGTAGTTTCCACACATCTTGCGGTTTCCCTTTTTGAACAGTGGGATGATGATTCCTCCCTGGAATACTATTCTCCTTCCAGATGACTGACAGTACTCTGAAAATCCATCGTAGGCCAGGAGTTCCAGTGGCCTTTATCATATCTGAGGTTAATTCGTCGAACCCTGGAGACTTTCCATTTCGCATATTCTTCAGTGCCATATCTACTTCCAGCCATGTTAAAGGTTGTTGGTCCTCATGAATTTTTTCAACTGTGCCATCACTAACATTACTGTTGTCAACATCACCATCCAGCAGCATGTCGAAATGCTTCCTCATTTCCTTTCTAACTTCAAAGTTTAACAACTTTCCATCATCAGTTTCCAGAGCAACAATATTAGTATGCTCACACCTTTTATTGTTGACCACCCTATACATTAGTTTTTTATTGCCTTGGCCATCCTCCTTTAACCTGGTGGTAAAATCAACCCAGCATTTATCCTTCTCTTCCTGGATCAGTCTTTTAACTGCCAGCTTCTTATTCCGATATTCCTGAGACAGATGCTCAATTGCAGTGTTATTGATATTGCTGTCTTGCCCTATCATTCCACCATGGTGTTTCCTTCTCTGAGTAGCACTTGTTTTACCACAGATTTCAACAGGCTGTGTAACAAAAGTGTCTTGGAAGAGCTTCCATTCTTCCTCCACCCCAAGTTTTTCTGTTTTGGGTATCTTACTCATGATCCTTTCTTGATACTCCTGTTTATTTTCCGAGTCTCTCAACAGCCAAGTCTTAATCTTTGGCATTTTTTGTGAGTTTGACTGTTGGTACACACACATTCTTCAGCTCTGCAATGAGCAGTCTATGACCACTGTCAAGGCATTCATTTGGAATAACTTGAACATTAGTTACAGACTGGTTAGCTTGTTGGTCTGTTGTTATATAATCAATCGCAGTTTTAAGCTGTCCATTCCAACTATATCGAGTAATTGTGTGACTCTCGCTCTTCTGATACCAAGTATTCTGGATAACTAAGTTGTTTCGCACACACAGGTCTATCAGGCATTCTCCCTCAGAGTTCCGGTTTCCATATCCATGAGGTCCAATAATGTTCTCACACTCCTGACTCTCCTTTCCCACTTGGGCATTAAATCACCCATAATGATGACATTGTCCTCTGCTATTAAATCCTCTAGGTCGTCTAGGAACTGTTCTTTCTCCTCTGTAGTACACCCTGTTTGTGGTGCATCCAATAGTAGCCTATATATTGTCAACACTTGATTCTATCATTCACATACCTAGTATCTGAATGTATGTCTATATCTCTATGTAGTAGGAGTGCAACTCTATTTCTGGCCTCTGCATGATCACCACACCAGTGTAACACATCATCATTCCTGAGGGTTTTCTTGCCAGAACCTTTCCACTTGGTCTCACTTAAACATAATATCCTTAGTTTCCTCCTATCCATTAGGTCAACAAGTTCTTCACATTTACCATTGAGGGTGAGGATATTGATAGTCCCAATTCTCATTTTTTGTTTCTTCGGTTTCTGTGTTTTCAGGCATCTACGATAAACTTCGGGCTTTTGACCGTCGTACCGTCGTGAGGTACCTGAAGAATTGTCATGTCTGGCGTTTTCATTTTTGCATCCGAGGCTTGTTTTGGTTTTGAAAGCACGATTTGATCCACCGCTGGCCAGCGTCACATTTCAGGGTTCCTGTAGGGCCTTCTCAGCTACCGTACCAGTCCCCACTGTACTTCACCCCTACTTTGTGCCGTTGCCCGTCTCCCACAACGTGGACGAGGAGTTGGCTTTATGGGAGACAGCAAAAATGGCTGACATTTTTCAGCGTTACATCACTTTAAACATTTTAATCTATCCTTGGATCTAATGCACATACAATCTTGATATTTGCCATGACGAAAATGAAATGAAAATCCACAGCCTGCTTCCAGTCTCTGACTGGGTCAGGAATGGAATGAATGAAGCCCCCATCTAGCGGCGAGGATATGAAGTGTGCCGGCTGCCGAGGCCTGTCGCACTCTTCTGGGGCAATGATTAAATGGATGACAAATGAAATGATAGTGGAGAGTGTTGCTGGAATGAAATTGTGACAGGGAAAACCAGAGAACCCGGAGAAAAACCTGTCTGCCTGCGTTTTGTCCAGCACAGATCTTGTGGAGTGACCGGGAATTGACCCACGGACCCAGCGGTGAGAGGCCGACGTGCTGCCGCCTAAACCACGGAGGCTCTGATATTTGCCATGATAGTAAACAATAATACAGCCTTTCTACTGACATGAATAACAAACTTGGGCTGTGAATGCCATTTCCTAGAATTACTTCCAAACTTTCAAAATCTGAAACTTGTAACTTGGTTTCCACATTTCTTATTTTTTAAACATTAAACCCATTTGGTTTAGGGACATGGCTTACTTGGAGTGATGATAAGTGATGTATCATGTTGATATCTTCATTGGTGTGCCTTCCATGTAAGCATACTGCAGTGGGGTAATACGGCCGACAGCCATCAGCTGAGAGCTTGAAAGCTTTTAAGTCAATTTCCAACATTTAATGGGACTTTCTCCCAGCTTGTTGAATGGGATTTGCTCCCCCGTAACTTGCTGTTTATTAACATTTAATGGGACTTTATCCCAGCTTGTCGAATGGGATTTGCTCCCCCGTTACTTGCAATTTGTTACCAACATTTAATGGGACTTTCTCCCAGCTTGTTTAATGGGACTTTCTCGTAACTTGTTTTACGAGATTTTTCTCTCTATCGTGTATTCAAAACCATTACTGGTCAAACTCTTTGTTAAACTTTTCTATTGAGCGAATGCTCACATGTTATGAAGGCTGTTGCCTGTTTGTTCTTCTCTGCTAATAAATTTAATAAATAAAAGCAACTTGTTTGCATAACCTTTTTTCCACCTTATTTCCCTTTAATCTTCAAACTTACTCAACCTGGGGCTTACCTTCGGGTTCACCTGATACATACCGCATGTTTAACAGAAGTGGCTGATGCTAGACTGATGCAGGGTGTTTGTTTCCACGTGTTCGAACTTGGCCTGGAAGAGCTTCGTATGGCGGTTTATTGAAACTCGTCATTCCAGGGCCAAGGCTGGATATAAGTTTCACTCCCTTAGACTGGAGCTGTGTGCCAGCCGCTCCCTTAGCCTGCAGGCACAAGATTACACGAGGTTCGCTAAATGATTCAAGGAAACAGGCTCCGTAAATATAAAACACTTGACAGACAACGTTGTGTTCTTACAGAACAAAGATTAGAAGATACTGGCAAAAGTTTGGAACATACCCCTGAAAAATCATTAAAACGTTTAGCACAAGAAACGGGCGTATCCTCAACTTCCGCAAGAAATGCAACTAAAGTATTGAAACTGAAGCCATATAAACTCCCAGTTGTGCTCTCGTTAAATGAACCAGATCACAATAATAGGTTGCGATTTTGTAACAGGGTGTTAGAAAACGTCAACTCAGGGGAATTAGATCCTGGATTAATTTATTTTAGTGATGAAGCGTGGTTTTATTTACATAGCCATGATACTTCACAAAATTACCGTTACTACAGTGACAAGAAGCCACACAATGTTCTTGAAAAACCCCTACATGATGAGAAGATTGGGGTGTGGTGTGTGATTAACAGACACCGCATTACTGGGCCATTTTTCCACGAGGGTACAATAAACGGTGAGCTGTATATCAGTGAAATTCTTAACCCCTTCTGCGACGAACTTACTTATGCTGAGGGTCTCACCAATTATTTTCAGCAGGATTCCATCACTCCTCAAACAGCCGAAATGTAAATGACGGAATTGCGGCGTATTTTTGGTGCTCCTGAACGTATCGTAAGTAAGAATTTGTGGCCTCCACGAAGCCTGGATTTGACAATATGTGACTTTTATTTGCGGGTAGGGTGTATAGAAAAAATCCACATTCGATTGATGAACTTAAACAGTACATAAGATATGAAATCGAAGCCATCACTGCTGCAGAACTTAAGAATCTTGTCCCTTCTTTCATCAAAGATGTCAGGTGTGTGTCTCAAGAGAGGGAGGACATTTTCAGCATCGGCTATGAGCTCTGTAAGTACACATTATTGAACATTATTGGTAAAAGTGTGCGCCAACCACCGACAACCGTGTACGCGTGCCCACGATTTGCGCCAGTCACAGCCGGCTTAGATTGCAGTGTTTATCGGGGCCTGTATTTGAAAATTATGGTGCGAGGAAATACGGTATTCCCTGCTGTTGATGGCCTCACCTAGTGACCACATGTTTAGGTAGTGCAGTGAAAGGTATCTTGTTGGCGTACACTGCAGGGTCCAATGTTCAAGGTGGGTTCCATGTTGTGATCTATGGTAGTTAGTTCTGAGTGAAACTCTATAATGCCATAAAGTAAACCATTTTGGTCTATTAATATTTAAAGTACCTCATCAATACTGTTTTGTTCATGCAATTGAACAATAGCACTTATATAGCCGTGGTCGTTACGGCATGGCTGCTGGCAGTCACTCACATCTGGGAGGCGAGGAGGTTCGAATCCCCCCGCCGGCAACCTTGAAGATGGTCTACTGTGGTTTCCCATCTTCCTTCCAGGGAAATGCCGGGGTTGGTTCCTAACTATAGGCCACAGCCGCTACCTTCCAACTCCTCGTCCTTACAATCAAACTTTCCTCCCCAGACAACACTCCACACACGACGGTACTTGTAACTCACCCCATGGGTATACACTTAGAAGAAGCTACAAACTCTGGCGAGCCGAACATGTCCTCTGACATTCCCGGCACTAAAAGCCATACGCTTAAGAACAAAAAACACTTATATATTAAAAATAGTTAAAATATTCCAACATGGTTACCCCAAATAAAGAAATAGAAAATTTTCACAAATAGAAAATTATTGGTGAAAGGAAAAAAAAGAACCATTGATTTTGATTCAAATCTCATAAGTAGGGACTGGATTTTGTGAAAATGCATATTTTGAGTTTTTCTTGGCATATTCTGAACATAACAGCATATACTGTTGAATTGAGTATAATTTAAAACATCCTGAACAAATAGGTTTTGCCCGAGTGTTGGCAACACTGGCACATATGGACTTCTGAAAATTTATCTGAAATGTTGTTACCTATGTGTGCAAATTTTGGAATGGTTCGCATGCATAACTTTTGAGTTATCCAACATAGAGCTCAAATTTCAATTGCGATTTTTCAGCAGTTGGTAGCACTGACGTCAATTTAAAATATGGCCGTTAGATATTCAGGTATAGATCTTTACACTTACCAAATTTGGTTTTGATAACTGCAGCCGTTTAGGAGTTGATAGTGGGGGACTCACAGACAGAAGGACAGACAAACATTTTCCCAGCGGCTTCGGTGGCGTAGTCGGTAGCATGCTGAGCTTCTATGCCCAAGATAGCGGGTTCAAACCCGGCTGAAGCCGTCGGATTTTTTAAGAGCGTTAAAAGTCCCTCAGTATGCCTTCTTTCGGAGGGGAAGTAAAGCCGGCGGTCCCATGACATGTTAAAGAACCTTCCACTAATTACACCTGTGTGAAGCTAAATTGGATAGGTTAAGAATGTAAACAACGCTCTTAGGTTTCTACGTTCGTTGCCAAGAGCCGACTGCGGTGGCGTCTAGTAGCTAAGTTCTGAACTTGGCCTAGTAGTCGTTGACGGTGGCGCTTGGCGGCAAAAGTAGGAACTATTTGAAAAATTCTAAGTTGCACTCTGTACTTAAATTAAAGAACAGATAACACACACTAATACAGTCATCAAAATTAACACGGGTTATCAGACAGATTCAACACACACCCAAAGTACACGGGGCTATATGACCGCGTTGTCGCAGCCCCTAAACTTAACCAACCAAACATTTTTCCGGATCGATCTCATAAGTCTACTTTTCCCTCATTTTTGCAAAATGAGAAAAGTTTGAACACTGGGTTCGTGAAAAACAAAGAAGGTGAAATATTGACAAAACCAGAAGAGATAAAGGACAGATGGAAGGAATATTCCAGCGAGCTGTTGAAGGTGAGACGCCAGGCATGCGGAGAAGTTACACAAACAGACAAAACGCTGGAGGAAAAAATAGAAGAAAAAGCAGACATTACTATGGCAGAAGTGGAATGGGCAGTTATGAAGATGAAGATGGGGAAAGCTGTGGGAATCGACGAAGTAATAGAAATGATCAAGGCGGCAGGACCAGTGGGACTGCAGTGGACGTACAGACTTCTCAGGAATGTGTGGAGAGAGAAGAAAGTACCTGAAGCCTGGAAAAAGGGAATAATACTGCCAATATTCAAGAAAGAAGAAAGGAAGGTGTGTGGTAATCACCGAGGAATCACCATCATCTCGCGCATGTTGCCAAAGTAATGGAAAGAATCCTAGAAAAAAGAATTAGAGTCAAGGTAGAAAGCCAAATAGAGGAGGAGCAGTTTGGATTTAGAGGGGGCAGGTCAACAGTGGAACCAATTTTCATTCTGAGACAGAACATTGAAAAGAGTTGGGAATATGGGAAGGATATGGTAATGACTTTTATTGATCTAGAAAAGGCCTATGATAGCATCCCTAGAACAAAAGTTTGGGAAAGCTTAACAAATAGGGGGATAGGCAAGGAACTGAGAGACATAATAAATGGAATGTGCATGGAGTGCAACAGTAGTGTGAAGACTAGAGTCGGGACATCGGAATGGTTTAAAGTTGACACTGGACTAAAGCAAGGAAGTGTGTTGTCACCATTATTGTTCTTAATGGTGATGGATGACATCATGAAGGCAGCAAAGTAGGAGATAAGGAATTGGAAGTGGTGAATCACTTCAAATACTTGGGAAGTGAACTGACTGAAGATGGAAGACTAGATTTGGAAATTAGCAGAAGAATACAACTCGGGAGTGCTTTGTACCAACAGGTACGGGGACTAGTATGGAACAAGCGTATACCAATTAAGGCTAAAGAAGTTATGTACAAAGCATATTATGTTCTTATAATTAGAGCCCTGCGCGGATAGATGAAACTTTATCCGCATCCACGCGACTTTTATCCACACGTTTGTTATCCGAATCTACTGGCATTACAATAATATTTTCAATGTGTTGCTTATCTTTTAGACATTTGAGCTGAAAATCGAACCCTTAGGCTATGTACTGCATGTCATGTGCTATGTTTAAAATTAATGTTATACAGCCAGAATTGCAACCCTTTCAGTTTGGAGTGTTAATTGTGCTTAATGACATCATTTGAATGGGATTAGCGTAAATCATCATCTTACATTTGTCATGAAAAAAAAAACATAACGGAAAAATATGATATTACATTATTTAAATGACTCATGGTGGTTCCGTATTGATATGTTAGAATAGTTATTAACAAGAAATGAACATCTGCCTGAATCAATACCATACAGATAAAATTAATTATTGAACTTGTTTACAGTACATGTTTCGGGGATTAATTATATTTTATCCCCTTCATCAGCTGTTGAAAAAACAAAAAACTAAGCGAAGCACAGTAATAATATACGTGTTTAAAACCTAATATGGTGCACCATAAAATTTAGGGTATAAGAATAGAATAAAATGAAGAGAAACAGATACGGTATGTCATAAACATCCGGGTCCTAGTAAGGGAGAGGGGGGAATTGTGCGCACCATTACCCTACTCTGCTTTTAAAACGTAACTCACGGAATACCGGTAAACTAATCTATTATATTGAAAAACAAATACATGCAAAACCACTGTAAACACTGGCATTTAAAACTACATTTAATTTTAAATAATTGAATCACAACTGGAGGCTTACCTTCTCGTTTGCTGGCTACAGTAAATAACATGCAACGTGTAAAGTTCCTTCATCCAAGCCTCACGGTTATCACATAGCAACTGGCATCATGCTGACTGTCCCTATCTGATAGGTACGATGACAGGGAACTGAGTTGCTAGTTCTACTACCAACTCGAAAAGCATACGTGCGCACGATTACCCAACTTTTCCCATGATATTCAACAAGTTCGGATTGTATTCTAAAAGGTATCCGCAAATTTACTCCAAACATTATCCACAAAGTCATGCAAAGTATATCCGCATGGCGGAAAATGTTGCGGATATCCGCATCCGTGCAAGGCTTTACCTATAATGTCATATGCATCAGAAACTTGGACAATGACTAAGAGGGATGAGAGCAGAGTGCAAGCAGCTGAGATGAGATTCCTGAGAAGTATGGTCCAGAAAACGAGGAGAGACAGAGTGAGAAATGAAGATATACGGAAAGAACTGGGAGTACAGAAACTAAATGACAAACTGGAGCAAAACAGATTGAGATGGTTTGGACATGTCAAACGGATGAATGAAGAAAGGCTACCAAGACGAGCACTGGAACGACGGATGACAGGGAAGAGAGGACGAGGAAGACAAAGAATGCGTTGGATGGACTCTGTGAAGTATAGCATTGGAAAACGGAACCTGGATTGGAACACCGTGTCGGAAGAGGAATGGTGGAACGACAGAACAAAGTGGAGAGGAACCATATTTGCCCCCACCCAGTGTCAGCTGGAAAAGGGGAAAAGATGATGATGATGAGAAAATTAGGCTAAAAAACTCATTTTTCCCCACCCCTTTCATTAATGGTTGGTGCTATCAAAAAACTTTACTTACATTAACCTTTTGGCCCTTATCTGCCGAATAGTATGAACTTTGAATGGATTCAATATTTTACTTATTAAGAGAGTTATAGCGATACTTCTCTTTTCCGAAATAAGGCCCCCTCCCATTTTCACCCCCCTCGGTCCGATGTTGCCCATTAACAAACTCGACTGAGATAGGCATATATATTCTGTAGTAGTATTCACTATCATCTATAAAACAAATAAACCCACCAGGCGGAGCCGGGCACTACTGCTAGTATTATCATCATCATCATTTCCCCTTATCCAGCTCCTGCCGGGTCGGGGTATTTATGGCACTTCTCCACTTTCCTCTTTCCTTCCACCATTCTTCTTCCACGATCTTGTCCCAGTCCAGATTTCTTTTTCTTACGCTGTTCTTCACTGAATCAATCCACCTTGTTCTAGGTCTTCCTCTTGCTCTCTTACCCTTGCACTTCGCCTCCAGCATCTGTCTTGGTATTCTATTTTCCTCCATCCTCTTTACATGTCCAAACCACCTTAGTTTATTCTTCTCAATTCTCTCATTTAGTTTTCCCATCCCAACTTCCTTCCTAACATCTTCATTCCTCACTCTGTCTTTCCTTGTCTTTCCTATCATACTTCTTAGGAATTTCATTTCACTGGCTTGGATTCTACTCTCTTGCCTGCTTGTCAGGGTCCAAGTCTCAGCTGCATAAGTTAATATGGGAACATAGTACATTTTATACATTCCCTCCTTGCTTTTCCTTGGTACTTCCTTATCCCAAACAAGTTTTCTTACACTTTGATAGAATGCATTGCTCTGCTGTACCCTCCTGCCAATCTCCATGTCCAACCTACCAGTTTGCATCAATTCACTTCCTAGGTATTTGAAGGTGTCCACAATTTCCAAACTCTGACTTCCAATTTTCACAGTGCCCTTTCCTTGGCTTTCCCCTCTTGTCATCACCATGGTCTTGCTTTTCTCTATACTGATTTTCAGGCCGTACTTCTGAATATTTTCAGTGCATCTAGTTGTTTTTGCAGTTCTTCGGTGTTCCTTCCCCAGACCACAATATCATCTGCAAGTAACAGTAACTTCATTTCTTTATGTCCATATGCTTCCTTTGTTTCCTTTACTATTTCATCCATCACCATTATGAACAAGAGAGGTGACAGCACACTCCCCTGTCTTAGTCCAGTCTTGTTCGTAAACCAATCTGTCTTTCCAACTGGGGTCAGTATCCTGCTAACACAGTTGTTGTACATTGCTTGCACCATTTCCAACATTTCTCTTCCCAGTCTCTTCTTAACCATGGTTTCCCATACCTTCTCTCTGGGGACACTATCATATGCCTTTTCTAGATCTATGAAAGTCATGATCAAATCCTCTCCATATTCCCAGTTCTTTTCCATCACCTGCCTCAAGCTAAAGATTGGGTCCACTGTGGATCTTCCACTCCTGAAGCCATACTGTTCCTCTTGCAACTCTCCTTCCACCTTTCTTCTCATTCTTCTTTCTAATATCCTTTCCAGTATTTTTACTATCTGTGGTATGAGGGTGATCCCTCTATAGTTATCACACACTTTCTTGTCCCCCTTCTTAAACACTGGTATTATTAGCCCTTTCTCCCAGTCTTCTGGTACACATTTCCGTTTCCACACACACTTGAGCAGTCGATACAACCATTGCATACCAACAGGTCCAGCAGCCTTGATCATTTCTACACTGATTTCGTCCACCCCTGTTGCTTTTCCCATCTTCATTTTCTGTACTGCTAATTCCACCTCCAGCATTGTTATATCATCTTCTGTTATAGAGTCGTCAGGTTGTGTCACTTCCATCTCACCAGTACAATTGCTCACATTCAATAGCTTATAGAAATACTCCTTCCATCGTCCCTTTATCTCTTCTGGGTGTGTTAACAACTCTCCATCTTCCTTTTTCACCAGCTTTGTGGTAACTCTTTCTTTCCTCTTACTTCTTAGAAGCCCATACAGCATCCTTTTACTGCCACTTACATATGTTTCCATTCTTCGTGTAAATTCTTCCCAACTTTTCTTCTTTTCTTCTCCTACCACTTTCTTACACCTCCGTTTGCTGTCGTGATACTTCCTTTTGCTTTCTTCTGTTTGATCTCGGTTCCATTCTTTCCATGCAGACTTCTTTTCTTTCACTGCTTTCCTCACTTCCTCATTCCACCACGGTGTCTCCTTCTCTTTCACTCTTGTTGACGTCCTACCACAAGCACTCTCTGCTGCACCAACAAATGCCTTTTTAAAGTGGGACCATTCCTCTTCTATGTTTTCCACTTCAGTAACTGGGATTTGTTGCTTCAATCTCTCCTGAAAATCTTCCTGTACAGTTTTGTCTTTCAATTTCCATACTTTTATTTTACTTTCTCTTATCTCCTTTAGGTTTTCCAATTTTTCCCATCTAAATTTTGCCACCACAGCTCTTTGGTCCCCATCAAATGCTTCTCCTGGTAAAGCTGTCACATCTATCAGCTTTCTGCGATTAGTCCTTTCCACCAGAAAGTAGTCAATTACTGATTTTGTTCTTCTATCGCCCCAATCATATCTCGTAATTTTCCTGCTGTTTTTCTTCCGAAACCATGAATTACCCACTATCAGTCCATTCCTTTCACCGAAGTTTACAAGTTCCTCTCCTTCCCGGTTCTTTTTCCCATATCCATATGGTCCAATGACTTCTTCCTTTCCTTGTCTCTTGTTTCCGACTTGTGCATTCATGTCTCCCATGATCACCACTTCTACATCTGAAATTACTCTTTCTACATCCTCCAGGAATACTTCAATATCTTCTTCTCTGTTTCCAGTCTGTGGTGCATACACTTGTATGAAGTCCATCACGTCATTTTTCATCTTCATTCTAATTTTCATTACTCTGTCACTCACACACTCGACCACTTCAACATATTCCTCCAGTTGTTTCGAGGTTATCAGTCCCACGCCATTTTTTGCCTCTTGGCCACCACTCCAGTATAATGTATATCCTTTCCTCAATTTCTTCCTTCCTTTACCTTTCCATTTCACTTCACTCAGTCCCATCAATCCAACATTCTCCCTCTCCATGAAGTCTACCACTTCCTCCACCTTGCCGGTCAGGGTCATGACATTCATGATTCCCACTCTCATTTCGGTTACTGGTCGCCCATTTCTCAGTTCCCCCAGTACCAAATGAACTGCGCGTCGCCTGCAGGGTACGCCCTAACCTTCTCCGAATCATTTGAAGTGCCATTTCCATTTTAGGCTATTATCACGATGGGGTCGCCACTCCCAAAGGCTAGTATTAATTGATGCAAAATTGCGGTGGTTATCGTGTCCACAAGAAAGTGACATAGATATGTATCTTGTATAATAATAAAAATGGGGTCTGTAACCTTTCTGTCATTTGGGGTCTATTTCTATACTGGTGGTCACATTGTTCTTATGCAAGGTTTCGACACTGATGTCTGACTATCTAATGGTCTGTTACTTCTTATCAATAAATGATGAAAATGGTCCGGTTAGCTCAAACAATGCCAGCGTTTCGCCCCAGTGTGCCGTTGGGCTCGTCAGTTGGTACAAACACACCTACCAATACGCGTGGCTAGCACATACTGAGAAGGCCATGCAAGACACAAAATACATGTAGTATTGACGTCACGAGCATGCCAATGTGCTACGGGAGTCCACCATTTTTAACATTTATTGATAATTCATCCGCTCAAATGGAAACTACATCATATTCCCTTCGGGAATATTCAAAACCTTATACTGTTACTTCTTCACGCAAAATTTTATCTCCCACAGAGGCCGGTGGAAATCTGAATGTGATTTCGTGAGCCAGCACTGCCATGGAAACCTCTGCTGGCTCTTCCCTCATCAATTTGACATTTCCTTATAATTCCAAAATCATTTTGCTCATTCCTTGGTGTAACGGTGGGTCATAGCAAAAATTCTTTCAGACAAAAGTTTTAGGTAATTATTAGGGAAGTATTGCCCAGTTCATACGGTTTTGATATTGTGCCTATTAGGAGAGATGTGATTTTTAGCCTATTTTCATTTTATGAAAAAATAGGCTTATAAGATCACCTTTTGTCCGTGTGTCTGTCCGTGTTTGTGATTCATGTGCGTGTCCCTCCCTAATAAATTCTAAACGGCTGGAGCGATTTCAATGAAACTCGGTAAGGTCATAGCACCATTTCGGCCGACCCCGACCTTCAAATTTTATTATGTCTCACCAATCCAAAATGGCGTCTGTGCGAAATATTTCACCAGCATTAATTATCTACGAAACTATTACTGATATCACCCTGAAATTTTGTACGGTGCTCACGGGAACTACTAGAAGTTCACCTATCATACTTTTGTAAACCTGATAACTACAAAACCAACATGGCAGCCAAGCGAAGTTGCGACTTTAAAATAGATGTTTCTTGCGATTTAACCCACCAAACGCAATGAAACTTGGTACAGAAAATGTTTATACACATTGTAATGCACTGGCATCTAATTTAGTTCAATTGTTTACATGACCTCAAGATGGCGGCTGTGCGAAATTTTAAAATTAAGTTTTTGTTTCTTGTGTCGTTATCATGCGATCGAAGTGAAAGTTTGAATAATGAAGCTACGCAATAATTTTTCTTTATGGTACATAACTATATGGCCTATACATACAACAATCCAAAATGGCGACCATCCGAAATATTTAGACAGTTCTCGGTATCTACGAATCATTTACAGCAATCAAACTGATTTTTTTAAATGTTTATAGAGGCTATGAACATAAGTTCATCCATAGGACTTTAAATAACCTGGTGAGCGCAAATCCAACATGGCGGCGACGTGAAGTATAAATATTTAAGTGGATGTTTCTCGCGATTTAACCATCCGAGTGCAGTGGAACTTTGTACAGTAAATGCAAATGTTAATCCACTAGCATCTAGTTTATTTCAATTGTTTTCATACCCACAAGATGGCAGCTGTGCGAAATTTTAAAATCTCGTTTTTACTTCATGTGTCATAATCATGCGATTGACGTTTGAATACCACACGTACACAATTATCTTCATGTAATAGTACATAAATAAAAATCCAACATGCCGACCATCTGAAATATTTAGACGGTTCTCAATATCTACGAATCTATTACAACCTTCAAACTTAAATTTTGTATGTTGATAGAGGCAATTGACATGAGTAGGATATATGAAAATAGGCTGAATAGTTCTTCACGGAACTACTTGTTGTTTCCCTAAAAACCCACTTTTCCCCACCCCTTTGGTCAATGGTCAATGCTATCAAAAAACTTTACTTACAATATTTCGGCCTTTTAAATGGATTCGACATTTCACATATTAAGAGAGTTATAGCGATATTTCACTTTATCGAAAAAGGCCCCACATTCTAACCCCCTTCGACCGATTTTGCCCATTAACAAAGTCGACCCAGATTTTAAAGGGATATTATGTATAAAGTTGAAAGTGATTGGTGCAAAATTGCAGTAGTTATCGTGTCTCTACTTAGTATAAAACTAAGTCCCCGATTCTTGGATGTTACGGGTAAACTCGAGAACCACTGGATGGATTTATATGCAGTTTTCACTATTCTGTAAAGTATATCTCGAGGATGATTTCTGTAGAAAATTACTTATTTATGATCAGTAACGATTTCAGTGAAAAAGTCGGAAAAAAACCTCACTTTGTAAGCTTACGCTGGGCAAACCGTTCAAAATATCTAAATACTATTAGTGTAAGAATTGTTTAGCATGAAATGTTCTACAAAAAAGTCCGCGAGAGCATAAATGTCTATCTTCAATACATCGCCCACTATAAGTGTTTTTACGTTTTAATTTCTTCCAACCATGTCCATTCAACTACTGAGGCGACAGTTTACGAGCTAGCTTAGGGCAAGTCTATCATCCCAGTTACAGCCTAGCTAGCAGGCGAACCTATTGCCCCAGATACAGCCAGCAGCAAACTGTTGAGTTAAGACTTCTGAGAAGGGTGGTTGTGTTTGGAGTTTCCCTGGAAGTGCAACTCGGGTTTTCTTCATTTCGCCTGTGAAACACAGTCAAGTTAAGATTGGACGGAAGGGGGATTTGAGTTTCATTCACCTCGCCATTCCCTGGAAGTGCAACTCACATTTCACCTGTGAACTTTTCATTCAGCAAAATTCACAGTCATTTAAGATTGGACGGAAGGGGAATTATATTATATTAAATTATACTGATTGGCGTAAAACCTCTACTTAGTATAAAACAAAGTCCCCGATTCTTGGATATCACAGGTAATCTTGAGAACCACTGAATGGATTTGGATGCAGTTTTCACCATTTTGTAAAGGATATCTCGAGGAAGGTTTCTGTAGAAAATAATTTATTTATGACCAAAGGAAGTCAAGCACTAACGATTTCAGTGAAAAGGTCGAAAAAAAAACTGGCGTCTGTGCACTTTTTAAGCTTACACTGGGTCACCAATTGAAGGTTAGAACTTACCTTTTCACAGAAGATGCTGGAAAATGTTCATCTTCAGCTGACAGACAGTAACGTTGGAAGTTACATCGTTACATTATATAGCTACTCCTGTTCCCCCCTGCGTGATTGCAGTAATTAATCGAAGCCCATTTGATGTTTAATTGTGGGGTAATTTAAAATATTAAGTGTACAGATCAATTACCCGTACTCTAGTGGAGCCCCCGTGGCTCATGATCGCGAGATTAACAGTCACGTTAAACCACAAGCTTCGAGCTTTTTTTTTCGAGTGGAGCTGAAGAACAATATATGGAAGCAGATATCCTCACAACAGAAGGGAATTACGTGTAAACGCTAATTTATTTACACGGTACAACGCTTGTCTATCAGCTGAAGCAAAACACTCTCAGCATCTTCTGTGAAAAGGTAAGTTCTTTAATCATGATTTGCTGGTGAATTTGCCATTAACTAATGTACTTTGTTACGGTTTCCACCTGCGCTCCATCGTCGGCCCGAGCTTGGTTGGCTGGCGGACTATGCGTGCGCCCAGCAGTCAGTCGCCAGCCCCGTACCAGCAAAAGAATCTCCCTGTGTATATATATATATATATACGGTACATAAATTATATATAAACTTTTGAACTGACGGTGGTTTTGGGGTCTGGGGGATGTGAAACGCGAGATACGTCGAAATTTTCCGGAAGTCGAAACATGGTGCCCATTGCAATAGTTAGCTTTCTAATGAAATCTACCTAAAAGCTAGTGGCTGAAGAAGGGAGCAGTTGACGCCCCGAAACATGTCCCATCTCAAAATGTGAGTGCAGCTGATGACATATTCATGTACGCTATTGATAGACGGGAACTTTTCTCACAATAATAGCCTAGTGTGTATAGTTGTACATAGTTCATACATCTTCCGCCAGCAAGGATTTGTCAAACTGGTAATTACTAAATTTGGTGTTGCTATAAGCTCTATACCCAAACAGAATTATTCAGTGGCACAAACTAGTGGGTCAATTTCACCGAACAAAAAAGGAAAATGTGAACGATGCCACCTGATGCATGTTTTTATCCCCCAGAAGAAGCAATTAGGGTATAGGGGAGTGAATCAGCATATTTCTAATGTTTGTCCAACTGGAAGCAAAGCCTGCAAATATGTAAAGAAATGCCTTCTAATAAGACAAGTACGCGTGTGCACAGTACAATGGAACGCTGGAAGGGTTCAATATGTGCACCAAGTGAAGAACGGAGTACACTTGTAACAGACCATAAAATGATTTGGGGGTATCTCACACATGAAACTTGTCGACGGGATGATGAGATCTGACCAGTCATCCAAATACTGGAAAGTAGAGTTGTTGGTGAGCTGCAAAAGAGGTTTCCAGATGGTGACAGAATTCTTCAGTAAGATTTGGCTCCTTGCCATACTTCAAAGAAAGTAAAGAAATTCTCCAGTGAGAACAACATTAGTGTCATGTGGTCAGGGAACTCTCCTGACATCAATACTTTAGGAAGGAGACTCTGAAAACTTGACTGCTCCACAAAAATACACATGATAGGACGATGTGGTTTGAGTACTTCCATGTTGAAAAGCAGATTTACCATAATCAAGTCCTCTTTACATTGTGAATGCGTCACCTTCTAGAAGGATATCTTTTAAAAATAAGATCCTTTTAGCCTATTTTCATTTATGAAAAAATAGGCTTATGAGATCACCTTTTGTCCATGTGTGTCCCCCTAATAACTTCTAATCGGCTGGAGCGATTTCAATGAAACTCGGTAAGTTCATGGCACTATTCCGGGCGACCCCGACCGTGCCCTTCAAATTTTGTTACGTCTCACCAATCCGCATTCAATATCTCCGAAACTATTACCGATATCACCCTGGAATATTTTACGGCAATAAAAGGAACTACTAGAAGTTCATCTATGTGACTTTTAAAAAATTCGTAACTACAAAACCAACATGGTGGCCAAGCGAAGTTGCGACTTTTACATAGACGTTTTTTGCGATTTAACCAACCAAACGCAAGAAAACTTGCTACAGTATATGTTTATACATATTGTAATGCATCGACATCTAACTTCGTCCAATTGTTTACATAACCTCAAGATGGCGGCTGTGCGAAATATTTCACCGGCATTCTATATCTCTGAAACGATTACCGGTATCACCCTGAAATTTTGTACGGAGATAAAGACCACTACTGGAAGTTCATCTATGAGACTTTCAAAAACCGGTTAACTACAAAATGAATATGGCGGCTAAGCGAAGTTGAAAATATTAAATAGGCCTATACCTTTCTCGCGAGTTAATGATCCAAACGCAATGAAACTTGGTACAGGAAATTTTTATACACATTGTAATGCACTGGTATCTAATTTAGTTCAACTGTTTACATAACCTCAACATGGCAGCTGAGCAAAATTTTAAAATCTCGTTTTTACTTCTTGTGTCCTAATCATGCGATTGAAGTTTGAATACTACACGTACACAATAATCTTCATGTAACAGTACATAGCTCTAAGGCCTACATATATAAAAATCCAACATGGCAACCATCCGCAATATTTAGTCGGTTTCTCAGTATCTACGAATCTATTACAGCAAACAAACTGAAATTTTGTATGTTGATAGAGGCAATTAACATAAGTAGGATATATGAAAATAGGCTGTATAGTTCTTTACGGAACTACTTGTTATATTGAGCACCGGTATTTTGGTTAAAAGTTACGCACAAACATAATGCTAATATAGGGGAGAGGGGGGAACATTTCAACAAATTTTAGTTGAGAAATTTTCACAATCAAATACTATTTAAAAAAATTGAATTTCTAACCAATCTTAAAACAAGGCAAAAGGTCAAATTTTACATTTGTAATGGAGTATGCACTCGGTTGAAATGTACCCCTTCCAGGGGGCACTTGACAACAGAGAGTGGGGTACATTTCAACAAGATGAATAAAAATGCTTTCGTTTTTACATTTAAACAAAATGAACAATTTTTTATATTTACAAATATAATCTGCAAAAAGGAAAGGTCAACACATTCAATGGCCAGTTGGAACTTCACATGATTTTGTCTTTGAGGAAAAATCAATTGAAAATGCCAAGTTCCCCCACTTATGCTCGGTTGAGGAAGTTTCATTTTGATGTCACTGCTTTCAATGCAACTAATGTCATCCTTTTCAGGAAAATAAAATTTCCAGTTATCTTCCTTCTTCCTCATGAACTTCACCTTATAGTTTATGTCTTCTATCTCTTCAACAAACAACACTTTATTCTTCTTACCAGCAAATTCTACAAGAACAAAGTCATTAATTTGTACAACTAAACTATCATCACTTTCAAAGCTCTGCTAAATCTT
This sequence comes from Meconema thalassinum, assembly GCA_946902985.2. Taxonomy (NCBI): domain Eukaryota; kingdom Metazoa; phylum Arthropoda; class Insecta; order Orthoptera; family Tettigoniidae; genus Meconema; species Meconema thalassinum. The sequence continues at coordinate 12,825,368 of OX336392.1, read as the reverse complement.
CACCCTCAGATTCATCATCTACGCATTCACTTTCAGAAGATTCGTCGCCTGGAGGTTTTAGACTTGTTTTGACTGATTTTCTAAACTAATTTTTCTTTCTTCGCCAATTGTTGGAGGGTTTCTTCTTGAATTCGATTTTTTCTCTAGTGTTCCAGTCAATACCTTTCATTTCCCTTTCTTTCTGCCGACCCTTTTAGTTCCCACTGATACTTTTGGGTAAGGCCTAACATCTTCGGGTGATACATTTTCTCCTGGTCTACCCCTTTCATCCTGGCTCTGTTTCGTTGGTGTGCAGGTCATTGCTTGTGCCTGGGAGATTCTCTGCTACAGCGTTTGCTGCTGAAGAATCAACAGGAAGGCAAGCTTGCTGTATGTCTGATGGTTTACATTAGTAACAGAGGATACTTCGAAGTCTTCATCAGTGAAAATCAGATGAGAAAACGGCCAGATACCAATTGCTTTGAAGACTGCAGTGATGTTTCTGATTGTAAATATGAAGTGTATGCCATGTTTGCTAATGCAGCTACGTTTTGAATGCTGTTGTTTTGCCAGGGTTCGATACCAGAGTCATTCTGAGCTACTCTCAACTTAGATTGGAATGGTTCCAATATTCCAACCTCTAAAGGCTGGAGACGGTGAGAGTAATGAGGTGGAAGTGTTAGGAGAACAATACCATTCTCCTTAGCAAACAGCACAGCATCGAGTGTGCTATGACATTCGTGGTTGTCCATTACCAAAAGAATTTTACTGTCCTTAGAACAACTTGTATGCATCCTTATATGTTCTAGAACATCCATCCACTTTTGGGGATGTTAACTAAATCCCAACTTCCTGCTGGTGCTCCAAACAACATTGTGTCGTGGAACTTCGCCCTCGGGAAAATAAATACTGGAGGGACTGTATTTCCCACAGCACTGATAATCATACACATCGTAACCATGGTTCCTCGCTCACCAGAGACAACCTGACCCACTTGTCGAGCTCCTAGCTTGGCAACCACATTTGGAGCTTTGATATGCCTGTTTCGTCTAGGTTATATATTCGGTCCGGTGTAAAATCATCTGACCGAATGGCACATTCATAATTGTCGAAAAACTCTGAAACATTTGTTTGGTTGAAAGCTGTAGCTCTTGACAAGCTAGTGTTTTGTTAAGGTAAGCTGCGGGTGTCGTATCATAGAACTTTTAACCCAGTCAACTCCAGCAGTTTCTTTTCATCCCAACTACTTGGAATGTTGGAGCCAAGGCGCTTGGCGTAATCATACGCAAGCTGTCGAACTTGTCTGGAAGTTAGAAGGAGGAGTTTTAATTTATTATTAGTGTATTTACTGTATATACAGAAATATATAATTTATTGGGTGAACAAATCTCGCTTACCTTATTCAACGTTGATTGGTGGAAATTCAATATTGAAGAAAAAAGTTCACTTTTACTTTGCAGAACACAAAATTTACTTCACCGTATTACAAAGCACTACAGTGCAATTTCCTCCTTTTCACACCACACTCAACAGCACGTGGGCATTCAATTATTCTCCCTTTCTTAAACAACATCTTTTTCTCTTACAATCAAACACAATGTTAACAGTATGTTTTATTCCTTTGTTTTTCTTAGATGCAACTATCATATAGTTTTCTCAGTTTACTTCATCCATCTAGATGCCACCAAATAATATCACGTAAGTTCTAATTATGTAAGCCAAATCATGGCATAATTCATAATTTTTTAAACGGTCTTTCTTTTTCCTGCATTTTCTCTTAAGTTTTCCATCTAAAATTTTTAATTTCTTTCAACAGAAGGACATAACCATTTCATTCCAATGTTGACTGGGGGTGGTGCCATGTTCACGCAAATAAGACAACAGTCCGACTAAACCCGCCCAATTCATTAAAATGAATTGGTACACATGAAACATTCAGGAAATGGTTCCAACAGAGGACAGACAGAACAAGAGAAGAGTACCAAGAGCGGAAGAAAGAAGCAATAGAAGTAAAGGTGGGAAGGGAGAGAACGGAATGGTTTCAACTGGAGATTGGTCTGCAGCAAGGAAGTGCCCTCACACCCCTGTTATTTATAGTGGTGATGAATGAAATCTACAAAAAGTGCTAAATAGCATTGGGGAAAGGAAAATGAAGGCAATGTTGTTTGTTGATGACCTTCTGGTATGGGGAGAGGATGAGGAAGAAGTACAAGAGCAATTGGATGAGTGAGAGAAGGTAGTGTTATCATATGGGATGAAGTTCTCAGCAGAAAAGAGTGAAGTGGTCATCACAACGAGGAGGAAGAACAGACTGGATATGGGCATAACACTTGGAGGATAGCAGTTGCAGAAAGTAGAATGCTTCTGTGAGTTTGCATTCACAAATTCTCATAGTGTGTTTCTTTTGTTTTTGTATTTCTCATAGTGTTCTTCTTTTGTTTTTGTATACCGTACAAGTCAAATGTACTTATTTTAATATAACCGTCTGTTTCCGGTTATGACCAATGGATGTCGATGTTTGTTTCTTCTCCCATCAATTTGGAGTTTAGAACTGTATTTAGTAAACCTCTTTTTACTAATTATTTTATGACAGGTTATGAGCCCAGTTAAACGCTTATTGCTGTTAATGTGTGGACTTTGTGATGGGAGAATGTCGGTCGTTAAAGGGTGTTGATATGTGCGGCGCACATGTGGACAGTTAAGTGTGCATCCAAGATAGTTTTTGGTGAATTTTGTGGACGATTTTTCTATTGTGAGGACTATTTGTACGCTTTATTTTAAGTATACATACTAACATGGATTCAGCTACGGGAAGCAGCGAGCGAGTAGTTGCAATAGTGAGGTTACAGGACGACAATTGGGAAGCGTGGAGCACCCGAACAAAGGCATTGCTTCAAACAAGGCGTCTGTGGGACGCGGTTCAAGGTTTCCCACGAAAGACCGATACAGGAGAGATAGAAGATACACCCGTTGAAGAGTACTCCGAGGCCCAACTGGGCAAAGATCAAGACGCGAAAAACTTGCTCATAGGTTTGGTCACCGACCCTTTCCTAGGTGATATCAAAGAAGCGGAGATAGCTAAGGAAGCATGGCAGAATCTTCTGACTTCATGTTGCGATACCGGAGTCCTTCAAATTGTGACGATGTTAGAAGAATTGTGTCTTTTTAAGAAAACTAGTGACATTAGCATGCGTACATTTGTTGATAAAGTGCTTACTTGGTGTGCACGGTTGGACGATGTAGGTATAAAATTTACGGATAAGGCCAAAGCTGCTTTTATTCTCAGAGGACTGGAAAAGCGGGAGTACGAAAATTTGATACGTTCATTGGAAAGCAATTAAGAAAACTTGAGTGTAAAGGTAGTGAGAGCCAAATTATTGTTGGAGGAGAGAAAGAACAAGTTGGACAAACTAAAGATGGAGCGAGAACAGGAGACTTATGCAAGGCTGAAGAAGGAAGAATCTGAGGGTGAAAGCGTGAAGGCAATGGTGGCAGCCATGCGCTTAAATTCCAAGGGGGTCATCAACAGCAGCAAAAGTGTCAACAAGCCAACAGGTAGTGGTGGATTCATGTGCTACAAGTGCCAAGAACAGGGGCATATTGCGAAGTTCTGTGATTTAGTTCATGAAGCAAGAAAGAAAGGTTCAGTTTTGTGTTTTAATTGTTCCAAGATAGGTCATACTTCCCGGAATTGTAGTAATGGACGCAAGGAAAGTGTTAAGGTTAAGAATCGTGAGGTTATTGCCACGGTAAAGGACGATGAGGCGGCAAACGAGTGTGTTCAGGTTAATGCTAGTAGTGTTAAGGTAAAGGCTTATGTGACAACTGAAAGCAAGGATGATGCATCTGATTGTGTATGCAGGTGGTATGTAGATTCAGGAGCCACTGAGCACCTGACACCTTATAAGGATATTCTGTATGATTACACCCCAAAGGTTTCTGGTAGTGTAGACACAGCTGATGGATCCGTAGTTAGTGTATGTGGTATGGGAAGTGTGCTTATGAAGCTATCTGACAAGTGTGGAGGTTCTTTTCTGAAACTGAAAAGAGTGTTGTATGTCCCAGGTCTTCAAGACAATTTAATATCTGTAGGTCAATTTGACAGGAAAGGTGCAGTCGTAACCATTAAAGATAGCAAAGTTGTATTGTCAGATCATGAGGGTATATTCCTTACGGGTGAGGCCGTTGGAAATATGTATAAGGTAAATTGTGATTATTTTATGGTAGAACAAGGGAAAGAATTTGCTTGTAATGACGAGGTGGAGGTTGTGTATGCTAAGAGCAACAAAGCTGTAACTAGCGGAATATGGCATCAGCGTTTTGGCCATGCTCTGAACATTCCAGATCGTGATTTTATACCCAAAGAAAAGAATCTTGATTGTGATACTTGTAAACAAGGTAAAATGAAAAGACTTAAATTTAATGAAAGAGATCATGTATCTCAGAAGCCAATAGATGTTGTGTTCTCTGATGTATGCCAGCTAGAGCACCCATCGATTGGAGGTAGCCAATATTTTATTACATTTACTGATGATTGTACCAGATTCTCATATGTAAGGTTCCTTAAGCATAAGAGTGATGCATTTAATGAGTTTCTCAAGGTTAAGGCTCTAATGGAGACAGCACAAGGGACCACGTTGAAATCTTTCCATTCAGACAACGGTGGAGAGTATTTAAGTACAGAGTTTTGTAACTATCTTGAAAAGGAAGGTATTGTTCGTAGGTTAACAATGGCTTACTCTCCCCAACAGAATGGTGTTGCTGAACGCCTCAACCAGCAACTTCTCACCACTAGTAGGTGCATGCTCATTCAGTCAGGCATGCCAGTTCAATTTTGGGGGGAAGCCATCCGCACAGCCTGCTATATAAAGAATAGGTGTGTGTCATCAACTGTAAAGAACATCCCATTTGAACTGTGGACGAGTAGAAAGTTGTCAGACCAGGAATTGCTTATGTTAAAATCATTTGGTTGTAAAGTTTGGATCCATAAACGTAATGTGGAAAAGTTAGTGCCAAGGGCAAATGTTGGTGCAATGCTAGGGTACCCCGATGACTCGAGGGGCTACCGTGTATGGGACATCGAAAAGAAATGTGTCATTAAATCCAGGAATGTAGAATTTGTTGAAGATGTATTTCCGTTTTCTGTAAAAGCCGAGGAAAAACCTGTAACTCAGATAGATTGTGAACCTAGAACAGTTGGAGAAGTGTTTGTCGAGCAGAAAGATTGTGGAGGTGACGTGTTTGAACACGAAGTAGTCGAATCAGGAAATGAAAATTCTGTAACAAGTGATAGTGATGCCTCTTTGTCAGATTCTGATGTCGTAATAGACTCTCCATTACAGCCTGAACACACAGTATTACGCAGGTCGAGTAGAGAGAGAAAACGTCCCAGTAAGTGTGTGTGTTGTAATGAAGTCAAGGTCAAATGTCGCATTGTCATGTTGAGGTCAGAATATAACGATCCGGTGTCTTTTCAAGAAGCCACCTCACGAGATGACAGAGATAAATGGTTTGAAGCAATGAACCAAGAGATTGCCCTCTTGGAAAAACATAATGTGTGGACACTTGCAGAAGATTCAGGTGGCAAGACTGTCATAGGCACCAAATGGGTGTATAAAACTAAACGAAACCAAGAAGGTGAAGTACTTAGGTATAGAGCACGTTTAGTAGCTCAAGGTTTCAGTCAGATAAAGGGTACAGCTTTCCTTGAATCCTACAGTCCTGTGGTAAAAAGGAAAACTATTAGGACCCTTATAGCCATAGGAGTAGAACGTGAATGGGATAAATGTCACTTGGACATTGTATCGGCATACCTTAATAGCAAAATTAAGGAAACTGTATTTGTAAATCAACCAGAAGGTTTTCGCAGTGTAGAATACCCAGAATATGTGCTAAAACTCAACAAGAGTATTGGCAGTTTATGTCAAGCTGGTAAAGATTGGCACAATTGTATCACTGCACAACTTGTCAAGCTTGGCTTAAATCAAAGCGAATGTGATCCATGTCTGTATTTTAGCCCAGATCATGACCCGTATGTTGCCCTTTGCTACCATACAAGGAATGATATGCAAATGTTTGTTGTTAGTGTAAGGCTAGTTATGTTTTTTTTTTTTGTTTTAAGTTTTTTTTTGCAATTTGTGAATGGGGGGAAGTGTGAGTTTGCATTCACAAATTCTCATAGTGTGTTTCTTTTGTTTTTGTATTTCTCATAGTGTTCTTCTTTTGTTTTTGTATACCGTACAAGTCAAATGTACTTTTTTTAATATAACCGTCTGTTTCCGATTATGACCAATGGATGTCGATGTTTGTTTCTTCTCCCATCAATTTGGAGTTTAGAACTGTATTTAGTAAACCTCTTTTTACTAATTATTTTATGACAGCTTCAAGTACTTGGGAAGCATAATTGAAGAAAAGGGAGGCAATAGGATGGAAATAAATGAAAGGGGAAGGTGCGCAGATGGATTTTTCAACAGTGTTAGGGGGATGATATGGAATAAAGATGTACCACAAAAATGTAAAGGAATCATCTACAAGACCTACTTTGTGCCAATTTTGACGTATGGTTCAGAAACATGGGTGATGAAGGAAAAGGACGAGAGTAAAATACGAGCAGTGGAGATGAAGTTCCAGAGGAGTAGGGTAGGAGTGACAAGAATGGACAGAGTAAGGAATGAGAGAGTCAGAGAGATGGTAAGAGAGGAACCATTGCAAAATAGAATAGAGCGATCTAGGCTACAATGGTATGGACATGTGAGGTGTACGGTGTGCGAGAGGAGAGGATACCGAAGATGATGTTTGGAATGGAAATTAAGGGAAGGAGGCCAAGGGACAGATGGACAAAAGGAGTTAAGAAGAGTGTGGAGGAAAGAGGAGTGTGCTGGGACACAGTGAAAGATGAGAGATGGTGGATGGACAGGAAACGATGGAGAGGCTTATGTTCCAAGTAGACCCGACCAGCTCAAGATGATGATGATGATGGTGATGATTATGGTACACACAGATCTAACAAGTCCATTAACAAGAACGTCTTTGGAACAAGCACTGAAACTAATGAAAAAATAACTAACTTTCAATATTCCCTGGAAAATATTTTAACTTTCTCTATACACAAGAAGTGTTTTTCAAAGTGTTGACAACAGTCACCCCACACAAATTATGTGCATTGCACCCTATTTTAATGAAAATGAATATTCACAATGCATGTTTTTAATTGGGCAAAATTATTATTACAATAGTAATTTTAAGAGTCGAATAATCAGAACAAAATGGAATGGACCAACAACCAGGTCCAACCTGTACCATGTATTTTAATTTTTGTTCTTCAACATCAATATTATAGTACATTATGCAACGAGCCTATAATGGCAATAATTAAGACACGAGTAACAAGTGTCTTAATTACCATTATAGGCGAGTTGCATACGACCGTTTATGTTCGATGATAATTATTATAACTATTTTATGTTCGAACATAAATATTCATAAATATCTGTCGAGATTTCGCCAGTGTTATGTACTGAACAGAGCGCATGAGACGCAGAGAATGCCTTGTATTTGACCATGGCCTCCTCGATTACCCTTCTATGACTCTAGGCCAGGCAGTGAAATTTAAATTAGAAGGCCGTGGAACTCAGCGCATCTTATTATCTAATTGGTCAAACAACTGTTTCTTGAGAAGCAGTTGTTTGGTGGGAGAAACTGTTTCATAATGAAAAATAGTGTTATAATGAGCCTCATTATAGTACAGTTTTCTGACATATAATAGTCAGGGTCGAACATAAAACATTTTATAGTAGCATGTGGATAATAACCTAATCTATTTTGGATTTTTTAGCAATATGCAATGTAACGTGTGTTTAGGGCATGGAAAGTTTTTCCTAATGTTTTTGTCGAGCAGGCTGATGAAGGGGGAGTGTAAGAGCCCCCGAAACATGTACCTGTGAGTACCAATTTCTAATTAAATTGCATTGAAAAGGCGGAAATTTTAATATTTCACTCAATATATTGCGTCAATACGGACCACGATGAGCGGCAATATGAAGCTATTGTTGGCTGACCAGTTAACCAATCAAACTACAGCACCAGAGGTGGGAAATTCCCCTACTCCACAGAAATACTTACAAGCTGCACACTTCACTATACAAAAACCTCCCTAGGTTAGTTGTTTTTTATATAGTGAAATGTGTGTTTTATTTCAAGTGTTAGAGTGGAAAACACATAATGGCTTCTAAGTTTTCTATGAAGAATTTACAGGAGCACACTCATAAATTCAATAATCACACAGCAGCTGATGTCAAAGATTTATAACAATTGCATATTACAGTAATACACAACTTAGTCTGAATCTGTTTCATCAGAAGAATGTTTACTTTGTTTACTTTTCTTATGAGAATGTTTTTTCTTCTTTTTACTTTTCTTATGCTTCTTTTTCTTCTTGACTTCGTCTTCACTGTCACTGTCCTCGTCGGATCCACTCCGCGACCTATCCTTCTTCTTCTTGTCTTTCTTCACTTTACTTTTCTTGGCTTTCTTTGCTTTCTTCAACTTCTTCTTCAGTTCTTTCTCTCGTAGTTCTGTGAGTGGTGTGAGGTAATTCTCCTCACTGTCGCTGCTAGTACTACTCACATCGAGCACAATCTCTTTATTTGGATCGATTTTAATAAAGTTCCGACACTGATAAGTGAGATGACCAGCATAACCACATTTCTTGCATGCCGGAGAGATGGTTTCCTTCCCTTGAGGAATGAGTCGAGCTAGAATCTCTGGATCCATGGTGATGGCAACCTGGAACAGGGGCATGGCATTACTGACAGATGCGGAGAACAATGAAATGCAGTTAGGAAAGAGAGAGAGAAAGAGAGTCCATCCTAAAGTCAATGGGAAAAGGAAAAGCGGATCCACCTCAGGAATAGCATACCCCACAGTTGCCGATTCCAGAGCAGAGAATCTTTGAGGGACTTGATGATGAAAATGAAAATCCACAGCCTGCGTCCTGTCGACCGACCGGGTCAGGGATGAAATGAATGAAGCCCCCATCTAGCGGCGAGGATATGAACTGTGCCGGCTGCCGAAGCCTGTCGCACTCCCCTGGGGCAATGATTAAATGAATGACAGATGAAATGATAGTGGAGTGTTGCTGGAATTAAATTTGTGACAGGAAAAACCGGAGTACCCGGAGAAAAACCTGTCTGCCTCCACTTTGTCCAGCACAAATCTCACATGGAGTGACCGGGATTTGAACCACAGACCCAGCGGTGAGAGGCCGGCGTGCTGCTGCCTAAGCCACGGAGGCTCCCTGTTGATGATGATGATAACTGTTGTTTTAAGGTGCCTATGATCTAGGTTATCGGCCCCTAATGGTCTGGGTGGTAGCAAAAATGACAATGAAATGGAAACCAGAACGAAAATTAAGTGAGACGGAAAATACTTACAAAAAGGAACCCAGATTGAAACGACTCACAAAATGTAGAGCGGTAGTACTTACAAAAGGGAATTTAGAACGAAAATACTCACAAAAGGAATGGATTGAAAAATACGCACAAAATGCAGTTTAGGTTCAAAATACGTACAGAATGCAAATGAGATTGGAAATACGTACAAAATGCAATTGAGGTTCAAAATACTCACAATATACAATGGAAATTGAAAATACACAATGCAATTTAGATTGAAAAACTCCCATTTGAGATCCAAAATACTCACAAAGTGCAATTGAAATTCAAAATGCTTACAGAATGCAATTGAAATTGAAAATGCTTACAAAATGTAATTTAGATTCAAAATACCCACAAAATGCAATTGAGAATCAAAATACTTGCAAAAAGCAGTTTAGGTTGGAAATACTCACAAAAGTCCCATCCCCTATATTGAAAGACTTACTGAAAAGCAATTTAGATTGCCAATCTTTACAAAATACAATTAAGGTTGAAAACACTTGCAAAATGCAATTTAGATCGAATAAAATTACTAAATGCAACGTACATCGCAAATATCAACAAAATGGAGTGTAGATGCAAAAAATAAAAAAAATCGCTAAAGGGAATTTAGATACATGGGGAGCCAATTAACAAAAACAGTGTGGGATTAGAGAAAAGGAAATATAATGAAAAGAAAACAAGAGGTCTGACCCCTTGAAGAAGGAGGGATCAGGAAAGATGAGACAAGGGCCAATTAAGGCGGGAAAGTGAAAGACTCCCTAGGCCTCGGATACCCTAATACCGTCGGGGTCGGAAAAGAACAAGAGTTGACCAAGGGAGGTCGACAGGAAAGAAGACAGAGAGGAGCCCGGCACCAGTAAGTGGAAGCAATGCCAGACTCGGCTGGGGTCCCGTGGTTGCCAACCCACGTCCCCTGGGGGCCTTTGAGGGTGCAGACCACTCGGTGGTATCCACGGTGTGCTACACATGGCACCCCTTTGGGGCCTCTTACAGCAGACAGGGGTCACCATAAAGAAAAAGAAGAGGAAACAAGGACCAATTAAGGCAGCAAAAGAAAAGATACCACAGGCCTCCGATACCATCGGGTTAGAGGAAAGCATAAGTTGACCAAGGGAGGTTTACAGCGAGTATGAAAGAAAGCAGTGGGGGCAATGCTCAGCTGGGGTCCCATGTAACACAAGTTATGAACCCCCGGGGACTGAGAGCTGACTAGGTGTCAAACGGAATTGTGTAACCTGCTAGTCTGGTGCAAGTCTTTGCCATTCCAGTACAGAGCAGTACTTCGAAACAGAATTACATTTCTTGGCAAAGTTGGGAATCGAAGTTGTCACATCACAATTGATGTTAATAATACAGAACTGATTATGGATGGTGGAAGGAGGACACAGAAGAAAGGCATAATCTTTGATTTTCACTGCAGAGGAAGCTCAACACAGGACTGCAATTTGATCATGATAATTTTACCAATTGCTAAATGGTGTCTTCATAGACTAAACCAATTATGGCTCTCCTGAAAACAGCAACCTTACATTTGGTTCTGACAAAAAGAAGAAAACGAGAATGAATCCAGAGGAGAACTGTCACCAGATCATGAAGACATCCACAAGGTCTAATGATGATAATGTTACTGGTTTTACATCCTTTTTAACTAAGCTACCGTGTATTTTAGAGACGCCAGGGTGCTGGAATTTTGCCCCAAAGGGGATCTTTAACGTGCCAGTAAATGATTCAAAATAGATGTGGAAAAGGATGTAGTTCACTCCTCCGCTGTCTTGGTTCCTTAGTTTAAGGGCTGCGACAACGTGGTCATGTAGCCCTGTGTACTTTGGGTGTGTGTAGAATCTGTCTGATAACGGGTGTTACAGCGTGGACGTCACTTGCGTGCTAGACTATAGCTGTTCTGCGGACCTATGCAAGCAGCGCACGCGCATAGCTGTTCCACTACCAGTAGAGACGTGTCTGTCCCCTTATGAGCTTCGCTGTTTGTGGTGTGAGGCGCTTGCGGGTATTTCTTGTTCTACCGGAAAATTTATTAAAGTAGGCTACGTATCATAAGTACTACAAATTAAGTTAATTTTACTGTATTGACTAAAGCTCGGTATAAACATTGAACATCTGCAATGCTACCTATTCTATCGAAGCTTTCTTCAAAAACACTACACAGCCAAATGTGTGAAGTGGCTGGTGCTGTGTCCATACCTCTAAAAAGGTACAAGAGTGAGTGGCAAAAGCAACAGGTATATCGAAAACGACTCTTAGGAGAATCATCAAAGAAGGTTCTCGGTGCGAGTACACCTTGTACACACCACCAAGTTCCTAAATCCGTGACAGGTGTGTGATTGAGCGGACTGTGTATGAGTTTTACATAAAGGAAAATACAGTACCTACAATTATTCATAAACTATTGCCGAAACTTCGGGAAGGTATTAAAGTCTTAAATTAATCTTGAAGAATATGGGTTTTAGGTGGAAGAAAACCCGAAACAACAGAGCCACCTTAATAGAGAGGGAGAATATTAGATCTCAGCGTGTAGCGTATTTGCTTGCAGTTAAGAAATACAGGGAGGGCGACCTATAAGACTGACATTCACAGCACTCATACTAGACGAAAGTGATTCCACTGCAGGTTACACAGCGCCGAGTTCGAAGGGTCAGAGGCTAATTATAGTTCATGCAGGAGGTCGAATTGGTTTTGTTCCTGGAGCATTGCTAGTGTTCAAATCCCAACTTAAAACAGGAGACTACCAAGGAGAGATGAACGCCTATAATCACTACGAGACTCAATCCAAACCTGGCTCCCAATTCAGTCCTGGTGATAGACAAGGTGCAGTTGAATAAAGTGCCAACCAGCAACGGCACCAAGACTGTGATGAAAGAGTGGCTGGTGCGAAATAACATTCCCTTCCGTGATGAAATGCTCAAAATACAACTTTATGAGTTAATTAAAATTAAGAAACCACATTGAAAGAATTTTATAATTGACAATATCATGGCAACACATGGTCATACCCCGTACCATCCTGATTTAAGTCCAACAGAACTTATCTGGGGAGGCATTAAGCAGTGGGTAGCTGGGAACAACGCTACATTTCAGTTAGATGAAGTTTAACGATTGTTGGAAGAGAGAGTAAGTGTGATGGTGTGAATGGCAGAAAGTTTGCAATCATACCGAAAAAATTAAAAGAGAATACTTCGAAAAGTGGGGAATCATTGAAGATGCTCTGGAGGAATTGGGTCATGTTAAGCAAAAGTGATCCAAGCACCATAATACCAAACAGAGATATTGATCAATTTGTAAACCATCTCATTATAAAATCTGTGTAACAGGAATCGTCTCCAAAACTGAGGGACCATGGAGTAATTATGTACATTTTAGTACGATTGTGTTACATCCTAAAAATACTATAGCATTATGCCGTGGTATGGCAATAATGTCGCTTGGATCATTTATGCTTAACTAATAAAATTGTATGCTGGGTTTAGCAAAAGTGAATCGGCCACTACAGTTTGAACATTGCACTATTTCAACAGTATATTCATTTCACACAAACAGTATCGACAGAGGTAACATGAAACACTATTCACTACAGTGCCCTGTTTAGCACAGTATTCAGCATTTGTGCCAAGTAGTTTCATCTTCTACAAAATCGACGACACCATTAAACACTTCGATGTCATAGACGACTTCATCATCTGCAATAAGAGAGTGATAAAGGACTTGGCATCACAGGGAATCAAAAGTAGCATAGAATTCAGATCGTGCAATTTCGGTCGAAATATGGCTTGTCCTTGAGGCCACAGTAGTTCAAAGAGAGAATAAAAGTTGGAGTTAGATGTTCTTCCCCGCTGTGTCTTCTGAAGGTCCACAGTGACATAAGCATTATCATTATGGTCTTTTTTATGTATAGCTTGAATGGATCATCTTTTTTCAACATTATTTCGCAAATTTGCATCCAATTAATGTTGTTTCCTGTGGTGTCAACCTTATGGTTAACAATGCGTTTGTCCATTTGGGAACTTCCAACGAAATCACTGGTCTTCATTTGAGTTACAACAATGTCTTGTCACGTCCATGAGAAATAGTAGCCTACAGCATTTCCATACAGACAACACAACACAATAATGCCATTTGGATCACTATTGCAACACACATGCCGTTTGGATCAGTTTTGCTAAACTGGAAAGGTGACATGGAGAAATGGTGCTTGGTTTAACTGCCGTTAGATGGCAGATCCTTACAGCTGTCGCTTGGATCATTTTTGCTAAACAATAATAGATGTCCCTGGAAACGCTGACATGGTAATCTCAATTTTACGGTTTTGGCGCTTGGATCACTATTGCTTATCATGGCCCAGTTTATAATATGTGTGTCAGAAGATAGTGATGATGCCACTAGTGAAAGTGATATTGATGCCGAGTCTGAAGGTGATCTGTCTGGAATCATCGAACCACTGTCTGAGTAACACGTAGACTAAATGGAATAGAGACTGTGTGCTTTTGTGTGTTGTTTTTTTTTCCGTTATACGTTGTAGTGACTAGCAAGTTTGATTACACAAGAAGAGCTATCGCTTATCGGCCTACCACACTCAGTGTGGAGTGATTTCATTCAAATGTCTGTTCATTACATTCATTGCTTGCTAGTAATGTTGTTGTTGTTGTTCACTACATTGTGGTCATGTAGCCCTGTGTACTTGGGTGTATGTTAACCTGTGTCACTGTGATGTCTGTACTAGTCTGTGTATTTATAATCGAGGTAGGCTTTGGGTAGGAAGCAGAAGGGGCTTGGACAATGTGGTCATTCAGCCCCATGTACTTGGGTGTGTGTATTTGTAATTCAGGTGAGAATTGGGAAGGAGACGGCCATGGCCTTAAATTAGGTACCATCCCGGAGTAGAGGTGGAAAACCACGGAAAAACACTTCCAGGATGGCTGATGTACAAATCAAACCCACCTCTTCTCACCTTTGCCTCATGAGGCTGAGTGTAGCTCATTTCAGCCCTCAGACTAGAACTAAATTTCTTGGCAGAGCCGGGAATCGAACCCGGGTCTCTGTGGTGACTGCCAGGAATGCTAGCTACTACGCAGCGAGGCGGACGCCAGTAATGTGATGCATAATTCTGAACATATCGTAAATTTAAACATTATTTTACATACTGTAGTTTCTTTTATTTTAATTTGTGATGTTTTTCTATTTAATTACAGCCTACTTTAAGATAAATTATTATAGACTGTCTCGGGAACAAAATATAAAAAAAAAAAAAAACATTGATTGTAGTTACTAATTCACTAACTTTCACCTCCCAAAACTGGTGTTTCATAACCTGTTTAATTCTGTAGGAGTAGTGATATAATTATTTGAGATTTCATAATATAATGCTGTGCGTTCTTGACGTTTCCGCGGAATACAGAGTTATTTGATATATTAGTGATATGTATTAAATGCACAGAATTCAGCACATCATGCTCACAACTTAGCGCAGTTCTCCTCACCATTCCATCCGACGTGCCAAGCAATCTGACAGCGAGAGGCAGGGCGGCGCACTACCTCCCCCCTAGACTCGTTCTCATGCGCGGCCTGCCAAGGTCGGTAACCAAGAAATCCCGTCAGGCCTGTAATTGTGATGGCTGTATCAGTGGGTATTATCTGTGAATCAGGTAAGGACTGCAGATGATCAATTTTCAAGTAGTTCCCTCTCTTGCTACAAAATGCTACCATCCATGACACCTAGTTGCAAACTTGGCTACTATATGCCATCACAACCAGCACCAGGGGCAGATGACCTCGCACTTCCACCCCTTAAAACCTCAATAACTAACTAGCACCTGGCGACGAACGTTGGAACTTAGCGTATCAAATCCAACCTACAAATTTTAGCTTCACACAGATGTACAGTAGTTAGTGGAAGGTTCTTTTTCATGCCATAAATCTATGACATGGGACATGGGCTTTACTTCCCCTCCGAAGGAAAGCATAGGCTACTAAGGGATTTTTAACGCTCTTAAAAAATCCGACGACTTTGGCCTGGTTTGAACCCGCGACCTTGTGCATAGAAGCTGAGCATGCTACCAACTATGCCACCGAAGCCGCCTCTCCGCTGTCTATAACCCGCCCACCACCCCTAGTTATATCAAGACTCATATAGTAAAATTCCAGCTGTGTCGGTTATCCGCGTGAATTATGCACAAGTACAGTATTGGCAACCCCAACGAAACCCCACCCATATGGTACTAATTGTATAGGCGGTCTAGGTAGCGTTCTGTGAGGGGTTCATATGAAAGGAACAGTGGTTTTGGCAATGGTTACAGCCTAACGCATCCAATCCAAATGGTTGCAGCCTAACGCGTCGTCAACAGTGTCCCGCTAGCTTCCCACAGCCAACCTCAACCCGACCATTCTAACCTTCGTTTTGACAATATGGTTTTAGCTTGCGGGCCACATTAACCATTATATGCACCCCTGTTTTTTCTCCTGCACAGTGGAAATAAGTCATGCACCAATCTTTCTCTAGACCTATGGGTTTAGTCAAGAAAGGCCTCATGGGGTGGTGTATTTGGGAATAGTCAATGTAGTCATTTTCGGGCTTTTAGGCTTAAAACTTGGTCATCGACCAGGCGATTGCTGAGGTTAAGACACATTAGCAGTGAAACGTTGGATCAAGTACCAACAGGTCCTTGATATACGACAGCGACATAGCAATAATATTAGTGATAGTAGACAGCAATCTTACCTTCCCTCAATAGCCTAGCAGAGATACGATCTTGTACTTCAGTAGGTTTACAGCGATCAGGTTGGAAAGTCACGACAGACCATAGAACCAAACAGTCTGTCACGATGAATACGCTTCTATGCACAATATTAAGTTGTAATGAGAAGAAGATTGCCTCATTGTAAAAGCGCTAAGATTCAGCAATGTAGTCCAATCCACCTGACATCTTTCAACACATGACACCAAAGTAAAGTTTATCACCTTTGTTTATGTTTACAAGTATCATGGAATATTGTTTACGGACTAATTCATGGAACAAACAACACTATCTTCTTCTAGTGAATCATTTCGATCTTCAGTTGGTACTCCGCTTCTTAAAATAATTTCTGCACTCTGGCGAGTAGGACAGCACAATATCATAGATACTAATTAAAATTCAAAGAAGAAAAAAAAAGGGAATTTTGATTTGTTTCAGGGGAAGAACAGCAAGATCATCTGCTCATCACCTAAGAAAGAACTCCAGTATCATTGTGTTTAGGTTTACTTTAGCAAAGGTATATCTTATAATATTCATTCTTAATACAATATTGTTTAAATGTAGTTTTGGATAAGGTACATCAGTCTTACATAATCTGAAAAGGATTGAATACAAAACTATTTTCTAAAACCTCCTAAAATTTCAAAAATTGATGATTGTGATTGATTCAACGTACCGATTTTCTTTACGTCAGAAAAGTGGTCATCAGAGCAGTTTGTAGACATTTATTTATTTATTTATTTATTTATTTATTTATTTATTTACATAGGTCCCAATGAGCCTGAGCTCGTGTTAAGGACAATCAAGTAACATAGTTACAGCATGCCATATATACAATTTTTGTGACATTATTGTTTAATTTAATAGTAACTTATATTAGATTGCTAGTGACTAACTTTACAGAGATGATTCGGTATGATACATTGCATTGCTGAAGACTATTGTATATGGGCTATTCATTCCTTAATAGGAAGTCTTTTGTTTTCCTCTTAAATGTTTTTATAGAGAAACTTTCCCTTATGCCTAATGGTAGCGAGTTGTATTCTTTTATTATAGAGGACATAATTCCTTTAGTTCAAAATTTAATGGATTGGGAATGGCTGGTGAATATTTGATTTACTCCTCTTGTTGCATAATGATGAATGTCATTTGCATGGGTAAAATGGATGTGTGTGTGTATCAATTTGTTTTCTAATTTGTATACACATACTGTTGCTGACATAGCTATTTGTTTTTGCAGTGGCATCATTTTTGTTCTTGAGTATAATTCATTTGAGGGTGTGAGCCAAGGAAATCCAAAGATAGATTTTATAGCACGTTTCTGGAGTATCTCAAGTTCTTTTATCAGCTCCTTCTTACAATATCCCCATATGAAATTCATGTACATTAGATGTGAATGTATCAGAGCAAAGTATATATTTTTCAACTTTAAGAAGGCTGACTGGACAAGATTTTCAAACATTTTGGATGAGAACATTCTGAACATAGCTCCTGTCCCTGAAGAGTACGACAAGTTTGTAGACATTGTCCAAACCTCCTCAAGGGCATCAATTCCAAGAGGCTGCAGAACAAATTTTATCAAAGGCATTAAACCTGAAACGGCCACTCTGCTTGAGGAATATTATAAGAAGTATGAACATGATCCTTTTAGCGAAGAAACATCAATCATTGCACAAAGCGTTCTTTCCTCAGTATCAATGACGAAAAGGGATGAGTGGATACAACTAATGGCAGACTGTGACATGAGCAAGAGTAGCCAAAAGGCATGGAGACTATTACGACGTCTCAGTAATGATAACACTCAAGCCAGCACATTTGCTAATATAAAGGCAGATCAAATTGCCCACCAGTTGCTAGTTAATGGTAAACTAACCCGATCTAGAAAGCTAGATAAGAAACCAATAGCACACCAGTACAACCAAGAGAGCAACATCCTATCTTCATCATTTACTGAAGCCGAACTGGAATTAGCACTAAGGAAGTGCAAATTGGGAAAAGCAGCTGGACTAGACGATATTCGAGTTGAGCAGATCAAGAATTTTGGTCCTGTTACGAGGCGATGGCTATTGGAATTAATGAACAATTGTGTCCAAGAATGCAAAATTCCTAAAATCTGGCGAAAGGCTCGAGTCATTGCTATCCCTAAACCGGGCAAAGATAGGTTGGATCCCAAAAGCTATAGGCCTATCTCCTTGCTCTGTCACCTGTACAAGGTCCTAGAGAGGCTCATCCTTCAGAGACTTATTGGAAAAGTGGAGCCATTTCTTATACCACAGCAAGCTGAATTTCGAGAAGGGAAAAGTTGCACATCACAGGTATTAAACTTGACACAGTACATTGAGGATGGATTCGAAAAGCGGCTCATTACAGGCGCTGTTTTCATTGATCTCTCTGCAGCTTACGACACAATCAATCATCGGCTTCTTCTAGCAAAATTGTATGACATCACCAAAGACTTCCACCTAGTGTGCAACATTAGAAATATTCTCCAAAACCGTAGATTTTTTGTGGAATTCCAGGGACAAAGAAGCAGATGGAGAACACAGAAGAATGGGTTACCGCAAGGCAGTGTGCTCGCACCACTGTTATTCAACATCTATACCAATGATCAGCCTTTACCTGAAGGTACCCAGAGTTTTGTCTATGCTGATGACTGTGCAGTCACTGCTCAGGCCAACTGCTTTGTAAATGTAGAACAGACTTTGACTAAGGCCCTGAAAGAATTTACTAGCTACTACAGTGACAATCACCTGAAGCCAAATCCTGCCAAAACTCAGAGTTGTGTATTTCACCTCAATAACAAAAAAGCAGCTAAAACCCTACAAATCCCTTGGGAAGGAATCCCTCTTCAGCATTGTCCGACTCCAAAATATCTGGGAGTAACTCTGGATCGTACGCTTACATTTAAGAAGCACTGTCTAAACGTGAAGCAAAAAGTGTCTGCCAGAAACAACATAGTGCGGAAACTGAGAGGCACCACCTGGGGAGCTCATCCATGTACTCTGAGAACAAGCGCGCTAGCATTGTGTTACTCCACTGCTGAATATGCATGCTCGGTGTGGCACAAGTCCAGCCATACTAGAAGCATAGATGTGGCATTAAATGACACCTGCCGTATTATCACGGGCTGTTTAAGACCTACACCCATAGATAAACTTCACTGTCTCGCTGGTATTGCACCACCTGAAATCCGACGCGAGGTTGCTGCTAGATATGAGAAAAGCAAGGCTATGACTTTGGAAACTCACCCATTGTATGCTTGTCATCCAGCACATCCTAGGCTGAAATCAAGAAAGAGCTTCTTGAAAACCACTGAAGCTCTTAAAGGAACATCACAGCAAGCAAGAATCTCAATGTGGCGGGGAAAATGCCAATATTTAAGAGAATGGATGGTCCCAAAGGAAGAGCTTCCCCCTGGACATTCAGAAAAGTGGACAACATGGAAGGCTCTTAATCGGCTACGCTCCAGTACCACGAGATGCAAGACTAACCAGCAGAAATGGGGCCTTCCTGTGGAATCAGTTTACTGCGAGTGTGGTACTGAGCAGACCAATGATCATCTTCTACTGTGTCCTTCTTCTCCAGACACTTGCACCATTAAAGACTTAATGGGAGCTACTTCAAATGCACTCGTCGTGGCAAATTATTGGTCAACCAGTGTATAATATTTCTATTGTTTCATTTTTCTATGTTTACTTTGTACTTCTGACACGATAAATAAATAATTGTTGGCTAGTAAGACAGCTGTATCTTAATCTGAAAATAATACCAATTATAGGGCTGATTTTATGTTTTACATTTTCTACATGATTTTCCCAGGTTAGTGTACTATCTAGTGTGATACCTAAGTATGTTGCCGATTTAACCCTTTCTATTTCTTTGTTGGCTATGTTGACTATGTTTGTGGTCTCAATCTTGTATGATGGTTTATGGAAGAATAAATATTTTGTTTTAGTGATATTGATAACCATTTTGTGTGCTCTCAACCAATCCACCAGCTTATTGAGATCATAATTAATATTTAGCATAATTTCCTGTTCAGATGTTCCCAGATAGAGTATAAAAATATCAGCTGCAAATAGTTTAAGCTTGCCTTTCAATTCTAATAATACTATATCATTAATATAGACCAAGAAAAGAATTGGTCCTAAGACAGAACCTTGAGGTACTCCTGTGTCAATTCTCATTTGAGTTCCTTTTACATTATCGATTGCAACAAATTGTTTTCTGTTTGTGAGGTAGTTCTTGAACCAATCATGTGCCACTCCTCTGATGCCTGCAAATTCTAGTTTATTAAGGAGAATATTATGGTTAACCAGATCGAAGGCTTTTTGAAGGTCAATTAGTACACCAGCAGCTAGTTTGTTTTCATCTAATGCCTTTTCTACATCAGTTACTAATTCAAATATAGCACTATCAGCTCCTCTATTTGGAATAAACCCATATTGGCAGTTTGCAAAGTAATCATTTTTCATGAAGAAATTCATAAGTCTTCGTTTAACAACGCTTTCTAGAACCTTGCTGATGGCAGATATAATATTAATGGGTCTGTAATTTGATGGGTGGGTTTTGTCTCCTTTTTTGTAGATCGGGACCACCCTAGTGACTTTACAGGCATCGATAGATAGATAGATAGATTTTTATTAATTCCATTTGATCAAATACATGCAATTCAATACATTTTTGATATAGGACACGTCAGAATTTACATGCATAAAATAAAAGAACTAACAGGTATATATTGAAATGAAAATCCACAGCCTGCTTCCAGTCACCGACCGGGTCAGGAATGGAATGAATGAAGCCCCGATCTAGCGGCGAGGATATGGACTGTGCCGGCTGCCGAGGCCTGACGCACTCCTCTGGGGCAATGATTAAATGAATGACAGATGAAATGAAATGATAGTGGAGAGTGTTGCTGGAATGAAATTTTTGACAGGGAAAACCGGAGTACCCGGAGAAAAACCTGTCTGCCTCCGTTTTGTCCAGCACAGATCTCACATGGAGTGACCGGGATTTGAACCACGGACCCAGCGGTGAGAGGCCGGCGTGCAGCCGCCTAAGCCACGGAGGCTAGGTATATATTACTAAGATTAAAACTATTTATAACATATTATAATAGCAAATCTTAATAGATACAATCTTATTGCACAACTATTTACACCTCACTCTATTATCATAATATGAAAACTTAATTCTATAAATACAACAACATACAGCTAGGTATTAAAATTAAATTAAAAAGTAAAATATAGTTATAGATTCCATCACTCCTATACGCTAAAATATTCAACTACTGAGTAAAAACAATGGCACTGCAGATAAGCTTTCAACATTCTATCAAAGGTTTTTATTTTTGGGGCCAGTTTTATATACTGGGGTAGTTTATTGTATAATTTAACTCCAGTGTGAAAAGTTCCTTTTTGATATATGCTTGTGTGTGTGTGTGTGTGTGTGTGAAATATGAATGTTTTTTGATTTTGTCTTGTGTTATGCCTATGAACATCATTGTTTGTTTTAAGAAAAACATCTTTATTCATTAAATTCTTTTTAAAAAACATAATACTTTCAAAGATATATATGCAGGGCAGTGGGAGAATGTTTAAATATTTAAACAGAGGTCTACATGATTCTCTAGAGTTTACATTTGCCATAATTCTAATCGCCCTCTTTTGTATCCTAAACGTGCTTAGTACATCTGGCGACATACCCCAAAATATGATCCCATATCTTAAGTATGAATGGAAATAAGCAAAATAAGTATTTCTTAATGTGTGCATGCTAGTGCAGGTTTTCAAAATACGTAACGCAAAGCACATCGAGTTCAGTTTTTATTTATTTATTTATTTATTTATTTATTTATTTATTTATTTAGTATTCAGATATTGTATATGTTTATTCCATTTCAAGTCTTGTTGTATCCATAGTCCTAAAAACTTTGTTTCTGATTTATTTTCTATTTGATGACCATTTAATGTTATATTGGGCATCGCAGGATTCCTATTCTGTATAGTGTGGAAATTTAGACATACTGTCTTTTTATAGTTTATTATGAGGCGATTATCTTATGACCATTTGGTTAAATCTCCTGTAACGGAGTCAGCAGACTGCTGTATGACCTGTTTAGTTTCACCTTTTATTACGAGTGTTGTATCGTCCGCAAACAAAATTTCCTTATGTGAATGAACGTTCTGTGTTATATCATTGATATATAGAAGAAAGAGTAGTGGGCCCAAAACCGATCCCTGGGGTACTCCAAATTCAATAATTCCCTCATTGGACAATGTTTCATTAAGTAATTTGGTTCCATCATCCTTGTGTCTCAAGCTTACTATTTGTTTACGCCTTGTTAAGTAAGACTCTATCCATTTATTAGCTAGACCTCTAACACCATATTGATTTAGTTTGGTGAGGAGGATTTTATGGTCAACAACATCAAATGCTTTCGATAAATCCAAGAATAGGCCAGTTACATGTTCCTTATTGTCAATTAATTTCAGTATACTATTACTACATTCATAAATTGCTGTCTGTGTAGATTTTTCCGTTCTAAATCCATGTTGTGAGTTTGATAATATTTTATTTTTTTCTATGAAACTTATCAGTCTCTTATACATAATTTTTTCCACAATTTTTGCAATACCAGTTGGTAAGGTAATAGGACGATAGTTATCTAATTCATCTTTTGAACCGTTTTTGTGCACTGGAATTACTTTTGATAACTTCAAAATATCCGGGTAAGTTCCTGAGAGAATTGAACTGTTTGTTAAGTGCGTAAGTGGATTTATTATATTTTCTGCACATTTCTTTAATATTGCATCAGGGATGCCATCAATGCCAGCACAGAATTTATTTTTAGCTCTTTTATAACTATTCTTACCTCTTCACTTGTGACATGATTTATAAATAAAGAATCACTGCATATATTTATTTTATTATTAGAATTTAGTGTATTTACCTGTGATTTATTTATTAATTTTTGTGGAATTTCCAGAAAATAGTCATTAAAAGTGTTTGCTATTTCCTCTGGATTATTAATCACTTTATTATTTCTGGTCAGTGTAATGTTCCTTTGTATTTTAGCAGATTTTCCAGTTTCTTTCTTTATCACGGACCACATAGCCCTGTTTTTATTAGATGATTGGGAAATAAAATTACCATTATGCATTTTCTTTGCTAGTCTTATTACCTTATTTAATATATTAGTGTATTTTTTGTAGTATAAATTGAATTCAGGTGTTGTGTGGTATTGTTTATATAATTTGTGTAGAAATATCTTTCTTTGACATGAATTTATAATCCCTGTTGTTATCCAATTGCTAGTTTTGTTATTTTGAACAGTTCTTCGTTTAAAGGGGAATGCTATTTCAAAATAGTGTTTTAGGGTACTGTTAAATGCATTAAATTTATCATTTACATTTTCTAGTTCATACATTTCTGACCATGTTTCCTTATTTAATAAGTCATTGAAATATGTAACATTTGATTCAGTGAATGACCTGCACTTTGATTTTACTCCATTATCATTATTATTGATTACTTCGGATACTTCAAAACTCAGTATTTGTCCATGGTGGTCACTAAACCCGGACAATAGACTTCTATTGAATGGTGATATTTATCTGTATTTATAAAAATTTGATCAGGAGTGGTTTTACTAAATTTTGTTATTCTTGTTGGTGTATTTACTGTAGGTTTCAGTCCATAGGAAATTAGTAACTGTGTTAATAATTCACAATTTCTATCAAGTTTTAAGAAATCCACATTTACATCCCCACAAATTATTATATCGAAATTTACTTTGCTCATGTTATTGAGTAACAATTCTAATTTACCTATAAATAGAGGAAACTTTCCTGACGGAGAACGGTATACGCATACAATTATTAACTTAAACCGCTGATTTTTTACGGCAGAGAATTCAAAATCTTGTTCCATAATTAGATAATCATAAGCTGTTATCTGTTCATGATCTAAATTATTTCTTAAGAAGATGCTAGTACCACCATGGCTAATATTAGATCTAGATTTTTTACTAGCTTGTATAAACCCTGGGAATTGAATTAATTCAAGTTGTTCCTCTTTCAGCCAATGTTCTGAAATACATAGTGCTGAGATGTCAAGTTCATTTTTAAGCATTAGATTTATGTAATCAATTTTATTATAGAGAGACTGGACATTCTGGTGGTAAATTTTAAATTTGTTACTTTTGCAAGCTTGTGTTGGTGATTTATTTACATTATTATTATCATAATTGTTATTATTATTGTTGCTAGACAAATCCGAAATACCATTGTAGCACTCCGTTAAATTTGACTTCAAAGGATGTGAATGCCAAACCTCACGTTTGGCTTCTTCTACCAGTTTCCCTGCTTCCACTCTAATGATATTACTGTTGAATTATTCTTACCATTTGAATTTACAATTTTGCAGATTTCATCACTAAGATACTCTTTTCCTAATCTATTTAAGTGTAGGCCATGCCGAGTGTGGAACTTCCTGTCTAATTTACTTACATCTACAATTTGGACATTTGGAAAACTCTTACAAATTTTATGAATTTTTCCATTTGTAGCCTCTATTTCTACATTTACACATGATTTGGGAATTAAATCGTATCTCTGCGGAATGTTTACAATAATGACATTTGTTTTTTGCATGGATGGCAATGTAGCCTACCCTTTAAATCTTTGATTACCTTTTTACTCTCATTTCTATAGACGTCGTTTGCTCCAGCGATGATCACTGCGTAGTCCTTTGCAGTAAGGGACGCACACTCTCCTATCATCCCGTTCGTGACTTCTGCAATTTGAGCTCCTGGCTTCACTGTCGAAGTGACCTCCATTTCTCGGCTTCTCTCCAATACGCTTGCTGCTACATCTCGCCCGTGGCTATCCGCAAATATCCGCATCTTCCTTGATTTTCTCTTTATCACTTTCTTCTTTTCTTCTTGAGGAAAGTCATCATTTTCTTCGACAAGCACTCCAAATGAATTTGAGACGGGAATTTCAGTTACATGTACTCCATTTATAGGCCTAGGCTTATTCAATCTTACCTTACCAGCAATCACTGTCGACCAAGTTTCCTTGCTTTCCTCTCTGTTTCCTTTTAATTTATTCAACTCTTCCATTAACTTAGCAATATCTTCCTTTAGCAGCTTTATAATTTCGTCTTTTGAGGACAGTTCGTTTCTCAGGTTATGACATTCGCATGACGGTAGCGGTAGGCCTACATTACGACAATCGGTTTCACTTTTCTCCTCATTCAATTTTACCTGAGATCTTGTGATGATTTTATTTGCATTTTTTACTTTTATTTTGCACGACGAGCATAAATCCGTTACGGTTACACAACCTGACGAGACACTAACACTGTTTACTGTCGTCATACTAGAGATCTAAGTTAGCCTAGATGTTTACATCAAATTACACTAAATTTAATTTAATTATTACTACCTAATAGAATTAATCTAATTACCTACCAATAAAGAAGAATGTGAAATACGTATATCTTCCAATCGGGTGAAGTCTCGCAAAAGCACCACTGCTCTACTTGGTTCAAACAGTGATTGAAGAAGTCACCGAATCTTTGGATACACGTTCCCGCAACTTAGTTTAAGTTTATTAAATTATCAACAAGAATGTCTAAATACTATCAATATTCCGTATTACACTTGATCTAAGGAAAGTAACTTTATAGATTTTAAGCCTCTGTTATAATATTTTACCACTTTTATCAAATATTTACACTAGCATCATGGCGCCCAAGAATAGTAATGTTATATGTACCTCCTGTAAAGTTTCGCTGAAGGAGAATGAAAATTTCGTACAATGTGACGGAAAGTGTGGTGAAATGTTTCATCTTAACTGTGCTCGTGTGACGAACGCCGTTTTTAAAGCAATGCTTGCAAATCCGGGCGAAATTATGTGGCATTGTAAACAATGCAAACATAACCCTAATTCAGTCAAAACAGCTACATCTAGTTTTTTAGCCAACTAAGGTCAAACCGGACACCACAAGCTTATGTGAAGCGGTTAACAATATGCAACAAGTGCTAAAGGATGTTTGTAGCTCTCTGGAGTATCAATCAAAAAAATTTGATGAACTCTTGGAGCAAAATACCGCACTAAAATCTTGCATTGACCAACTCACTCTGGAGGTAAACAACACTAAAGTGGAGAATGGCTTGCTTAAAGAACAAAATGGGCAACTTAAAAGGCAAGTTAATGACTTGGAGCAATACTCTAAGAATTACAACCTTGAAATCACCGGGATACCAGTCTCCGAACAGGAGAATATGTATAATATTGTGGCTCAAGTGGCAGGTGCAGTTGGTGTTGAAATCAAAACTGATAGGGACATTGAATATTGCCACCGACTTCCAGCCTTTACGGATAAGGATGGCAAGAAGAAAACGCCCCTCATAGTAGCAAAATTTTATTCCCGCCAAACTAAAGACATGATCATGAGCAAAAAACGGAAACATGGGAAACTTCTTTGCACAGATGTCAAGATCAAGGGAGACTCGACAGTGTATGTAAATGAACATTTAACGAAAGACAACCAAAACTTATATTGGCTTGCCAGGAATTCTAAACGGGCAATGAATTATAGATTCGCATGGACCAGGAACGGGAAGATCTTCATGAGGAAAAATGAAAACAGCCCGATTCTACAAATCAAGACTGCAGCTGACCTACCAACAGTTCATGGGAATCAAAGAAACTGAAGGTATGTTTGCCTGAGCCAAGTGATCAATCAATATTTTAGGAAATTTTGTTTCTAAGTGAGTGTAAAGTAATTATGGAAGTACCCTCAAATAAAACAACTACGGTATGAAATCAGATAACGAAGTAGACCTTAATTTTCAAGATATTACTTCAAAGATTGTAAACAGTACTCAAGACTTGAACAAATTAATTAGCTTTACTGCAGGAATTAAAATCATGCACCTAAATATATGTGGCATGATAACAAATTTTGAAAGTATGCTAGTTATGCTCGATCAACTTGATCATAAACCAGATGTCATTATACTGTCTGAAACTCAGCTCATTGAGGATATACCATTTGCTATTTTAGGATATAATGAATACTTCATACCAACTCAAAATTCTACCCATGACAGCATAAAGATATATGTGCATGAAAACCTCATACAAAATATTACAATATCTACCGTAAAACACTGAAAGCTGCAAATGCCAGCCTACTCAACTCAGATATAATAAATAAAGTTACTTGGTACTTGCTATATACAGATCACCCTCCACAAGCCCAAAGAAATTCATAGAAGAACTAGGAAATACTCTCCAGCACTTGCCTACAGCTACACACAGTATATTAATAGGAGATATAAATATTGATATTTTAAATCCTACAAGGCAATATGCCCAAAATATTAAAAATGAGTATTTAAATGTATTACATGCAAATGGATTCATTTCGTACATAAACTCACCAACTAGAATAACCCCAAAATCCAGAACATGTATCGATCACATACATGTTAAGTCCCACAGAAACAGCAACTTTGACCCTTTTGTTCTGCATACCAGTATCACAGATCACAGTCCAACATTTCTCATACAAAATATATCTCAAAAATACACTCCACAAACAGGAGAAAATACTTTGAACAATGTAAGAATAAATTATGAAACTCTAAAAAAATCATTAACTAAGGAAACTTGGGAATCTATCATAACTGAACATGATGCTAACAAAGCAGCTGATAGTTTCATTAAGTTACTGACTCAATACATCTCTGAACACTCTACTACCATAAATAACGTAAGATCAAAATTTAAAAAAATTACTCCGTGGATCACAACCGGAATTTTAACTTCTATTAGAATAAGAGATAAATTACATCAGAAAATTGTTAAACAAAGGGAGAGGTCTACAAACAGTGATGAGGTCCCAGAAACTGGTAAGAAACATAAATTGTTCAGAAACTTGATAAACAGGCTTGTTAAAATAGCAAAAGAAAGGTACTATTCCAAACAAATTATGTCAAACTCCAATAATTCTAAAGTCCTTTGGAAAAATATTAATGATTTAACATGTAGGAAGGGAAATAAATCTTCAGCTGTTGACAGCATATTTATCAGAGACTCACAAGAAACATCCCAACCAGCTGCCATTGCAAACAAATTTGTCGACTATTTTAGTAACATAGGTTTAGATCTTTCTGAAAAAATAAATAATACAAAAAAGGAACCTGACAACACAAATGCACGTGATAGCACTGCAAAATCTCAACCTCAGTCTATCTTTTTTATACCCATAACAAAATCAGAAATAACAAACCACATAGCTGCTCTAGAAGATAACTCAGCAAATGGCTATGATAATATCTCTAGTAAAACAATTAAGATAATTAGTTCAGAAATTCTACAACCACTGCACCATATTTTTAATTTATCACTAACGAAAGGACAATTTCCAGACTCATTCAAAATTGCCATCATAATCCCAGTCCATAAATCAGATGATAAAAGAGAGTTAAATAACTATAGACCAATTTCCATCACAACCCACCTCTCTAAGCTACTAGAGAAATGCATCAAAACCAGATTACTTAACTATCTGAATAAGTTCAACATATTGTCACCAAATCAGTTTGGTTTTAGACCAAACACTAGTACTCAAGATGCAATATTCTCCCTTACTGATTATTTGTATAAAGCCATTGATAGTTCTAAAAGAACAATTTCTGTGTTCCTGGATTTAAGAAAGGCTTTTGACACCGTAGACCACAATATACTCATTAGAAAACTTGAAAAGGAAGGTATTCGTGGTACTCCTCAAGAACTAATAAAAAGCTTTCTTTTTAACAGAATACAAAAGGTACGAATCAAAGGTACTCTAAGTAGAAGTGCTGAAGTAAAAATTGGAATTCCCCAAGGAACAGTTTTAGGTCCTATTCTTTTTCTGTTATATATTAACGATTTGTGTAAGCTGAACTGTAATGCGATGATTACCTCATATGCTGATGACACTGTCGTCACAGTCACAGGAACAACTTGGGAGGACACTTTTAATAGAACTCAAGAAACCCTTGCTACAGTCCAAAAATGGCTAAGAAACCACCTCCTTACCTTAAATGAAACCAAAACACAATACCTATGCTTCTCACACAACAAAACATTACAACCCACAGACAATTTAACACTGAAGATCCACACACCAATTTGTAACAATGACGAAAGATGCAACTGCTATACCCTACAGAAGTCAATGAATGCTACATATTTAGGGGTTATTATAGATAGTCATTTAAAATGGAATATGCATGCATCAACGTTGGCCAATAAACTTCAAAAGTTAATTTATATATTTTACAGAATCAGAAATATCCTATCAGCAAAAGTCTTGAGAACTGTATATTTTGCCTTAGTCCAGTCACAACTACAATATGGAATAAATGGTTGGGGTGGAATACTTGATTCACATTTGGCTCAGGTAAATACCTGCCAGAATTTCATTCTAAAAGTTATGTACAAAAGGCCACCAACTTTTCCAACATGTGAACTGTATCAACAAAGCATGTTGCTTAACATACGACAGTTATTTGTTCAGTCATCAATCATATTTATACATAAAAATATAAAGCTCTTCTCTAATGGACAAAAACTTGAAATGTGCACTAGACTTCAAGACAGAACTGGAATAAATATCCCTCGTCGAAACACACTACTTGGCCAAAGGAATTTAAGTTGTCTTAGCACTAGGATATACAATATATTGCCAGTAAATGTGACAAATAATACCCTGAATATATTGAAGAAAAGGCTTTTTATATGGCTCCTTAGTAACTTTGATAGAGTAAATGAACTTATAAATTTTCACCAACATATTTAAACCAACTCGGTCAGAAACAAGTAACGTATCATCTTCTTTTATTTTCAGTATCCTTATAATTAATGCTTTTGCTATAAACTTTTCTTATTATTATCAGTCAAATACCATGTTGCAAATAAATTAAGAAATTGTGTTCATGAAGCCCACACACAAGTTTATCTTATGTGGGATTCACCCTGTATTTTTGATACAACATCTGTATATGTACATGTTTTCTGTCAGTGAATAAAAATGATTGCTCGTAAAAAAAAGCTGCTATTTCACTACACTTTCACTGTGACGCCATCTTGGAGCTAGTTCGGGGAATATACCAGTCATCAGTGAAATATTTATTATTTTGACAAGATATGGTGTAAGGCCCTCAAGACACAATTGTAGCATGACATTAGTAGTGTTGTCCTCACTTATATTGTTTTTGTGTTTTAGGAAGTTTATAATTGATTGTATTTCATTGGCATCAGTAGGTAACATAAAGATTGTCTTAGTGCTAGTAGTATTTGTATAGCTTGTAATGTCTGAGGTAGAACCGTTTCCTTGATTTTCCCATATACTGTTAGCAATATTGACATAATATTTATTAATTTCATCACATATATTTTCCTTTTTTTCGATATTTGTGCCGTCGACTATAAGTTTGACAATTTCATTCTTCCCCTTCTTTGGCCTATTTAACATCTCTTTAACAACACTCCACACTTCCTTCTGATTATTTTAGTGTACTGTTATCGGTTATTATCTGTTTACTGTCCTTAATTTTATAATAATCGCTAAGTGTATTACAGTTACACTCGGTTAATTCTAGTGTATTAATATTTGCATTACCTAAAAAATTTAATTTCTGTAATTCTAGTTCCATATGGGATAATTAGTAGATATCTTACTATTACTGGTACATTGATTATTTGCATTTTGAATTTTTTGGTCAAAGTAGTTTCTTTGTAGGTTTCTCTTAAGTTTTGTAACTTGGTTGCTAATAATTTTATATTCTTCTAAAATTTCTGCAGATGGTTTTTTAACTTTGGTTTTTGTATATATCTTATCTTTCCTGTGTATTAGTGCTAAAAGATCTTGTGTGATCCAGGGTTTTATTGGTGGGGCACTTGGCTCCTTATTCGTATATTTCATAGTTGGATATTTTTATTACATAAGACTAGACCGTATGATTTGACTAGGTTAATATAACTACTAGTATATCTGTCCCCAAATAATAGATCATTTTCTTCGACAATTTGAGATAAGTCTCCATATTTTTCAACATATTACAAAACACTGGTTTTATGAGTCTATGCTGCAGTTCATTCGCCGTCTATAATTCTCAAGCCGTGCTGTTGGTAGAATTGGCAACGACGTACTATAGACCAATTGGCGCGGTTTGGCGTTCCGCCTGGTTTTAACCGCGGTTATTATAAGTTTGGTTGTGATGCCATAAAGGAAACTTTTATGGAGTAGCCATCTATCCAAAAAAATTGTAATTACGGAACAAAGTGACGTGTGCGCATTCTGACGGTGAGCAGTAGTAGTCCAACCATGTCGTTGGTCTCCCTCGGTCTCGCTGCTTATGCCTACTGTCATAGACGGCGGTATATCAAAAGCAGCTGACGTACTAATAAAAAAATAATTGTGTTAAATGACAGTGGAATACTGGAAAACGTGTGTCCGACTGATTATTGCTATGCTATACCACAAGACGTTAGAACATGCGGAAGGACGTATTCATAAAAATTGTTCGGTGAAATCCTACGAGAAAAATTATAACTAGACCCATATTCTGGGACTCCATCATAGGCCAGGCTACCACTATCTTTTATTACTCAATTTGTATATTTAATGAACTAATAGCCTACAAGTTTATGTACCTAGGTACAATCAATGAAATTGATATAGTCATTGATGGGAATTTTCTAACCTTCAGTTATCTCTGTCCCATTGCAATCTAACCTAGTCATATCCTACATAAATGCAGGGTCACATTTATCTGTCTAGAATCAGTGCACCCGCAAAATGCACGCGTAGCCGGGTGACTCATTGCCGAGAGAGATAATTCTGCCATGCTATATTTGTTTTTTAAAAATTTGTTTACGGTCTTTAAAGAAAGCGTTAAAAAACTTGAACATTCATTGAAGCCTTTGCTGCCTTTTCCACTGTCCTGCTTACCTTCTCCATGAAAGCCCTTGAAGTTATAGGCACCTTACTATATAAAAATATATATCATAATCAGACCTTTCACTTTTATTGCAAAAATGTAAATATTCAGGTTTTTTGTGGATATAAATCTCTCCTCTAGTTATGTCACATGAAACAAAATATTTGAAATATTAGCAATATCAAATAAATAGGATATAGCCTACTAGCTGCATGTACCTGTCTTTTATGGGTTTAACTAGAATACTTGCAGGGGAGCCCCTTTATATACGTATAGGAATAGAACGTCATGTACAGAACTTTTCTAATTAATACACAGTGTAAATATCAATTTCATCATAGAAAATCTCACATGCATTAACTGGTACCTAATCGAACCCAGTCTGCCCTGTTGACACTCAGCTGTTTGTTGTTTGAGTCTTAAATCTTTTGACTGGTTTAATGCAGATCACCATGCCTTCCTGTCCTGAGCTAGTCGTTTCATCTCTACATAGCTACCACACCCTACGTCCGAGGCAATCTGTTTAACATATTCCAACCTTGGTCTATCCCTACAGTTCTTGTCCTCCACCCTTCCTTCCATAACTAAGCTTGCAATTCTTGGGTGTCTTAGGTTGTGTCCTACCAACCTATCACTTCTCTTCATTAGCAGTCACCAGAAACATCTCTCCTCTCCCACTAGTCTCAATACCTCTTCGTGTGTAACCCTATCTACCCATCTGATCTTGATCATTCTCCTGTAACACCACATTTCAAACTCTTGAATTCTCCTCTTTTCTGCTGCACCAAAAGTCAAAGTTTCACTTCCATAGAGTGCCACGCTCCAGACAAAGGCTTTCAAAAATGACTTCCTAATACCTAAATTCGATATCAACAGATTCCTTGTTTGTAGAAATGCTTTCCTTGCCTGAGCCAACCTACTTTTTATATCCTCTTTGCTTCGTCCATCACTGATTATTTTGCTTCCTAAGTAACAGAAGTCTCCTACTTACTTTAGGTTTTCACCTGCCAATTTGACGTCCATAGAGGTTTCTGATTTATTCCGGCTGCATTCCAATATTGTTGCTTTACATTTATTAATTTTCATCATGAATTCTTTCCTCAAGACGGATTCCATATCATTCAAAAACTCATTGAAATCCTCTGCCGTGTCTACTACGATGACGATGTCATCAACAAATCTCAGAGTTGAAATTATATCTCCTTGAACTTTCACTCCCACTTCAAATTTTTCTTCAATTTCCTTCATTGCTTGTTCAATGTAAAGATTTAAAAGTATGGGTGATAAGTTGCAGCCTTGCCTTACACCTTTCCAGTGGCGTATACTGGTCTGAAGATCTGTGCTACCACTGAGCTTAATATTACACTAAACATGCTTTTGAACTGCCGTGCGAAAAGAGTTCATATTTGAAAACCCTTCATTTGACCATACATTAACTTCACGACTAAATAACAAACACGGCCAGCAATACAATTTAGACAGTTTAGTACTGCCCGATAACCTATTCCACCTAGAATAAATGTAGATGATGTGAAATGACGTTTATGTTCGACCCTGACTATTATCTGTCAGAAAACTGTACTATAATGAGGCTCATTATAACACTATTTTTCATTATGAAACAGTTTCCCCCACCAATCAGAGCTCAAGAAACAGTTGTTTGACCAATTAGATAATTAGATGCGGTGAGTTCCACGGCCTTCTAATGTAAATCACACTGCCTGACCTAGTGTCATAGTAGGGTAATTGAGGTGGCCATGGTCAAATACAAGGCATTCCCTGCGTCTCATGCGCTCTGTTCAGTACATAAAACTGGCGAAATCTCGACAGATATTTATGAATATTTTTGTTCGAACATAAAATAGTTATAATAATTTTCGTCGAACATAAACAGTCGTATACAACTCGCCTATAATGGTAATTAAGACACTCGTAAGGAAATTATAAAACTCGCATACGCTCGTTTCATAAACATACTTGTGTCTTAATTATTGCCATTATGGGCTAGTTGCATAATGTACTAGTATACATTGGCACACAATTGCAGTTCAGGTGTAGGCCTTGTCATAGCCTATGTATAGGCCTAGTATGAACTTTATCACTGTATGGTCGACGGCTGAAAGTAACTTCTAACAAACTCTCTATTAAAATGATACAGTTATTGGCATTTAAAACCCCCACAGGTGTTTGTTCCATAATCTTCTTACAAAATCACAACTGGCGTAGTTAAAACAAAACACTGCATAAATATTCTTCAGCATACAT
This sequence comes from Meconema thalassinum, assembly GCA_946902985.2. Lineage (NCBI taxonomy): Eukaryota > Metazoa > Arthropoda > Insecta > Orthoptera > Tettigoniidae > Meconema > Meconema thalassinum. The sequence continues at coordinate 12,790,935 of OX336392.1, read as the reverse complement.
ACACTTAAATAAATCACACATCGAAAATACTACAACTTCTAAAACGTATTCACATCTATGCGCGCGATAATGTATATTTATTGTAGACTATTTGCTGCTTTAAACGCTTATAACTTTAAAGAAACCGCTCGCTGTAGCGGCAACTGGTTCACTATGAGCGCTGTGCCTGCGCGGAACAAGGGTGGGTGCGGAGAGATGGGGAGAGCGGCGTAAGGCTGCGTTTCTACTGCGTTGCCACGTTGACTACCCACTAACCATTATTTCTTTTGATAAAGAAGAATGTGCATGAAAGTCACGATTGTTTGAATGCTTTGTTGAAACTGTAATAAATAGTTACTTATTTTTAATGTAATTTTCTTGGGCTACCGCCGGTAGCCCCGGTAGCCCTGAGAATACGCCCCTGCTCCTTTCTGAATACTAGCTTTTCTCTCATGTCCTTCAGCTCGAATGACTGCTGTCTGGTTTCTGTATAGATTGTAGATCACCCTCCTATCCCTGAACTTTATTCCAATCGTTTTCAAATCATCAAACAATTTAGTCCAATCAATGTTATGATTAGCAATAGTAGCAATATGCTACTTTTTACATGACAATGGAGTTTTTGACTTTGAAAAGAACAGGGTTGGCAAGCCTGAACAGATTCTGTCTCGCTTGCAGGTGACACACATATAACATTCTGAAGTAGCTTGTAAAGCAGCAAAACTGCTGTTCACGCGTTGGAAACAATAATTTTTGTCAGACACTCGGAATACTACAAACATAATACAGGGCGTATCAAAAAGGACTTTACAACTTTCACAATTAATACAAACTTATTGTTTTAGATCCCTTATTTGGGGGTGGATCTAAAAGGGAAGAGTTATTGTACTAATTTATAAGGTTGTGCCTAAAAAGGGTAGCTTCCCTTGGCAGGGCAAGCTGACCAGTGTAGAGTGTTGTGGTGTGCTAGGAACTAGGGGGCGTTCCTATAAATAATGTAGTAGTGTTTGAAGGGATGGGACCCAATGCAAGGGTCACTGTGATGGTCGCTCAGCTGACTGCTTATTATGTAATTGAATCTGCTCGTATCAGCCGAGTGGCACGTGCTGCTTGCTGGCAGCCGGGCCGGCTCGAGAAATACAATGGTATCTGAGCTAGCGCTATTAGACTACCGTCTGTCACGTCTTACCGTGACGGGAATAAGGAAGGGCGTTGGGATGTAAAGAGGCGTATAAACAGTAATGCTAGTGTGATGTGTTGACCAAGTGTTTATTGGTCTGTAATTCTGAGTATGAGTCCCTTGTAGGGAATGTAATTATGTTCACAATGTAAAGTACAAGTTGTGGGTTAGAGGTTACAAAAGTAGGAACTCTGAACACGACTGACTTACCTCTGATGACACCGCCGTAGCCTTCGGCCGTATCGTTGAAGCACTGATAATGGAGAGACCCTTTGACCTCATTACGATGCCTTCTTATACTCTCCGGCTCTATGTTGTCAGCAATGTGTTGGCATTGCTGGCCCAGTTAATAGTATGTCGCTATGTGTAACCATTGTGCAAGGACTGAGCTGCTTTCTAGAGTGGCAAGCTGTCCCTGCTACGTTTTATGGATGTTGGCCCGGCTTTCCAAGGGTTGCCCGTTAGGAGATGTAGGCAGATGATGGGGGGATGGTCTCCAAGGGGTGCATACCCCTGGGAGGCTGTACAAGCTTCTTCCTTCATTTGTTCGCGTCCTCGCGAACGGGAACGGAACTGGAGGTTGGGATGTTGACGTAGTGGTCCTTGAAACCCCCTCGTATCTCCTGGTGGTGTCGTATCGAAGTGTGGGTGTGAGGTCAGCCCGTGTTCAGAGGGGAGGGTTATGGGATGTACAGATATATGGATACACTGATATTGACATTGTGAAAAAGGAAATTAACAAAACAAAAAAAAAATTGACCTTGCGAAAAATTTGACATCGAGTAAAAAATTGACATGGAAAAAAAAATTGACACTTGAGAAAAATTTGACATTAAAAGAAATTTGACATGTAAAAAAAATTGCCCTTGCTATTGCTGGCATATTGCTAGTTTCAAAAAAAAAAACATGGTTTTTGATGGTGATTCGTTACATAGTTGTGCAGGGAGGAAAAACCCAGCCAGACGAGGAATTGTGCCGTCTGGCTTTACCTTGGGGAAAAAATGTTCCCTGCAAATAGAAAGATAGGAGAGAATAGAAAAAAATGGGTGTTCCAGGGTATAATTTAAGGGATATATTCAAAGTATTTATTTGTTTGGGAAAAAAACGGAACACCCTGACAAATGGGGAAGTTAGAAGAAGGAAAAATGAAAGAAAACAAATCATAGCCATTAAGTACATTGGTGGTCTTGATAATGGTAACAGATATGACCCGATAATAATAACAATAGTAATCCTTACATTTGTAAAATTCCTGACAAGTTATAATTGAACATAGTAAACATGTAATGAAGATGAACATAGAAAAAATAATGGTGGCCATGTTGGTACCCTGTACGGATAAGTATCCTTGCCACTCTTGTGGACCCTTGCAATTGTATGACATGGCGAGAAAATACAAAATAATTTACACTTTATAATTATCACTATCATATATGTATATATATATATATATATATATATATATATAAACTTATAGAGCTCTGTTACCTGGCCAGTTACTGCATACCTCTTATACTTGGCGCGCACCGTACTATTATGCCTCGCCGACCGTTCTCTAATCGGCCGTTCCTAGTGAGGTTTAGTGGCTAGTCCACTACTCTCTCCCTGTACTTATTACATAACCTCGTGGTTTTCCGTCGTGGGTCGGAATCCCACCTTAGGGTCGAAGGTCCGTCACTTACAAACCCTGTGTCGCCCTTTGAGCCTGAAGTAACGCTTCATTTGCGTATTCTGAAATGTGTTAGCGTTCAGCGATGGTCATCATCCCACGTATGCTGTCCACCGCTGACCGCTGGCGTTGTCACCTTTAAGGGTGCAACTAAAACTGATAAGGAGTGTAATCGTGTATGACATGTATGTGTATGTGGGTAATATGTTTACCATAGACATATTCACGTTCTTGGTTACCTGTAAATCAAAACAAAACAAAAATGCATCCATATTAAGATGTTTATCTCTTCGTATCTCCGTGGTCTTCCTGTGTGGGTAAAAGTGGGTTAATTATGAATATTATAGTGCAATACATTATGATTCATGACAGGTATATATATAACCTTCTTCGGTAGCGCGTAGTTTGGAAACTAAGTGTAGCGCCACCGAAGTCTAACGTAACCTAGGTTAGCCTATTTTAACCTAGTTTATCCTAAGTATGGTCGGGCTTACCTCGGTAACGGATTTTTAGTCACCGAGTGCCGAGATATTCTATTGTGAAAAAAATAGCCTTAAATGTAGGTTTATGTTACCCTACATCTTACCCTACTTATTTAACTTATTGATAAAATTACTTAACTGTAAAACTATTCTGTATTTACATGCCGAGTGGACCTTATTCTAAAGCCGAAATGTGCTGTGCTATTATTAGCAACAGCTGTTAGGAAATTTGCTTACATCTAAGTGACCTTAACATGGCACTATGACTTAAGTACTAAAATTTAGATGGAGGCTCGTCCGTCCGATTTCTCTCGCGGGTGCCCTTGTAGTACATTGCCGGGACTGGAACCCGACAATGTCTCGTAGTCCCCTCCGTTTTAATACTATTGTCGACATCTATTCTAGGTCTTAATACTAGTACTAACCTAGTCACAGGTGGCTTACGGTGCCACTAAGCAAACCGTTCCGCCTGCTATACCTTCCATTTCTTTTGATCGTTTCCAGTGCGTGTGTAGTCGTAGGTGGGCCGCCCACGTAACCCCTATGAGGCGCTCGCAATGCCCCTCTCTTAATGCCCTTTGGCTGCCCGATGCGTCGCCATTTATGTGGGCATTGGACATTGTGGTCCAATGGCATAATATTTTCTTCGCCTTTGTCGGCAATCGTGGTTTGCTTGTCGCATTAGTATTCTTCGCCTGTATCGGCAATCGTGGTTTGCTTTTCGCAGTAATCTTTGCCTGTATCGGCAATCGTGTGTTTTGCTCCAACGCACAGGAGTCTTGCTTCCCGCTATGGAAGCCGTGCCTACTTAAATTTAAACTTAACTAGAAGTCTAGTCATAATGGGGTCGTCTCTAGGGATAGTTCCCGAGGCCGGCGCTGAGTGAGCTATTTCTCCCGCCATCCTCAGAAAGTCACCCTGCAGGTCTCGGCTTCGATGACCGTGACACATAGTGGGTGTAACCTTCTCCGACAAGGGGGATGGGCTAATATGCCCCCCTAGATCTCGATGTTTGCCCGTGTCAGGTCCCGAATGCTTTGACCTTACGTAGTTCGTCTGTTTGGTCTAGTCGTCAGTTAAGTGAGGTCGCTGCGCTGTCGAGCCAACTGGGGTAAGGGTCCACATCGCCTTCCCCAGCTCTCAAAGTGTGGTTCTCCTGACCTTCGGCTTACACCGTTGTTATCAATCAGATCGTATCAGATTCCTTTGTAAAAAAAAATGTGGCGTAACCTGTGTAAATAGTTTAATCTCTGTGTAAAATGTAAAATACTTCCAGTGTTGCGGGGTTGTAGAACTTCTAAGTACATAGGCTACTTCTGGTCTACCATCGCTACGTCAGCTTTCCAGCAATAATGCTTTCTTTACCTTAATGGAGGTGTTAGTAGGGTCTGTAATGTCAGGTACCCTGTTATTAGGATCTGGGGGTAGTTATTTGTTGAGTGGGCTTAAAGCATGGTAGGAAGGGTTTGCGCACCTTTGGGTTCCACGTTAGTGGTGGCCTGGAACCGGTGATGCCGCTGGGATGCTCCTATAGTGAGTGGACTGGGGAGGCAATTCCCGGGATTGCAAAGATACGAAAATTTCATGCAGGTTTGATATTAAAATCCCTGGTAAATGGATGGGATACTCATGCATGTGTCTGGATATGAAGTTTCTGCCTTCATGTACGGATAGGTGTAGGGTGGGGCATAATACCAATATGTTCCTTTCATGCGGGAGTGTTTAAGTACTAAAGAATGGTTAATATATATCTATGGCCTCCTCTCTCATTTGGAGAGGCGCATTATGCTTCTTTAATGTTTGCTGACACACCCCTAATACTCAGGTGGTAGCATCGTGGCGCAAGGCGTAGCATGCCTGCTCTTTAGACGCATGAAGTCCATCAACCCCTTGTGTGTACTTTGTAATGTAGTGTAGCTGTTTTTGGTCGTGTAGATGTGTCTGCGTTGGTTTATGTTGGGCGTGAGAGGGTTATTGGAAGGGAATTGGGTATTAACCATGGTAGCCTGCTGTAGTATGTTGGTAATCCCTCTGGGATTATCCACCTATGGTTGGTCATCCTCCCTTGATCCATGTTGGCTTTCTATCCGCGCCTTGGGATAGTAGAGCTGCATGACCTAATCTGGTCTGCCATTTGTAGTGTAGATGTGGCCAGTGGTCGTAGTGCGACTGGTCATGTGCTAGTCATCTGTAATGACTCCTATGCCTTGCGAGCGATAAGAGAAGTTATTAGGGGGGAGATCTTGTGTGTGTTTGCTCCTAATTGTTGAGTGCGTGTGCGTGTGTGTGACTATGTTCCGCTATACCACGCGGACGGTTGGTCTGTTGCAGGCCAAGTCGTAATATGTATCGCCTGTGTGGGCAGAAGGCGCCCGTGGCTTGCCAACGTCTCTGCGAACGTGCCCTTATAGGCCCAATATAAGTTCCGCTGTGTCACGTCTTGTCCATTGCCAAATGTTTTTGCAGTGTGGAAAAAAAATGTATGGTGTTATAATTGTTATGTGTTTGTAATTTCATGGTCACTGGCGCTACGCAATAGTGTCTCGTCACCGCAGTATGGCAGTGTGAATAGTCTGCAAGTCAGCAGTTGGCATGTGTAATGTCAGGCTGGGACGTTATTGTTTGTCATCCGCTGGCATGTGCTTTTCTGCACGTATGCAAGTGTGGTCATTGTTTTAGATTCCTAGCGGACTAATGTAGCAATTCGTCCTAGTTAGGTAATGACGTTGTGTGGCCATTGTTCCCTAAGACTTGTGTCTTGCGAAATTTTCCTACCTGTGTCTGTGAAATGTATTCTCTATGTCTGGTGTAATTCGAAATTTTATGTCTGGCTTTTGGTGGGAGGAAATGTAGTATTCCCTGTTCATGCACTTGTATGGGCCAATTTCAGTATGATTGGACGCCTGAATAGCTGTTTTCCTTTGTGTCTAAATTTTTACTGGAACTCAGACCCGTGACCTTATGTCATTCTCTGTGTTTTATGTTTGCGTTGTGTTTCAGGGCTTGGGGCTTTCCCAGTGTGGTGTTTGCTTGTGTTCCGCGTACCAAAAATACCGTTGGATAGTTAGTTTTTGGTACGCGTGTGGTGTGTGGTCATGGGTTCGAATCCGGTTGTCTGTAAAGACTTGGTGTGATCATTTCCGTGCCGCATATAATATGGCACGTTCCCGTGGATGTGCAATGCGCATATGAAAGCATGCATACCTGTGTAGAGTTTGTATGTTTTTGATTTCCCCTCGTAGTGTAATTTTGGAAGATATAGGGTCTCTAAATCGGGCGTGAATGATGCCGTGCGCTCTGCTCCGAGAGCTGTTGTCTGTAAGCTTGCAGGTTATCACTGAGGCCTGCGTTACTGCTGAGTATGGTGGTATCGGATTACAATGTCTTGCGCGCTCGCTTGTTACTTGTCTTGATAACGCTGTGTGTCCGGCACATGTGTTTTTAATCGGCTTACTCTCTGTGACTGTAATTAGTGCTTTTCGCATTGTAAAAGAAAAGAGGGAAACTTGTAGTTTAACGTGACTGTATCTGGAGATCATGAGCCACGGGATTTCCGTTTTACTTGGAATCCAAACCACAGGCCATGGCATTTCACTTCGGAAATCTCATATGCATTGGCCGTACTGTAGAAGAACCTTCCATTGACTACATTTGTGTCCCCAGATTTTGTGTTACTGTGCCGTGGTTCGAGTATGTCCCTACAATGGTACGAAATGTCATTATGCCCGCGTGTCTCCGGGACAGTTCTGTGGAGTGTTAGGATCGTATCCCGGTTCGGTCAGTGAGGTCTGAAGGCTATTTCTTGGCTTTCTTCCCACGTCTGCCAACGGGACCGTTTCCTTTTCTGTTAGCAGTGTGCCCGCCTGTACGTGTAGGTGTGTGAGCTTTACGTGTGTGATATGCCTTCATCCGGCGGGCGTGAATAGTGTCCTTTATGAGTTTCCTCCCATGGCGCACGCTCACTATATAATTTAGGTCAGATACCTTCCTGCAGACTTTGAAGGGACCTGCCCATCGTGGCAGGAGGAATTCGGACACGTTCTTCTTACGGGCAGAATTGGAGACCATGACCAATTGCCCGGGTGTGTATTCCACGGTCTTTCTATTCCGATCGTACCGCTCTTTTTGCTTTTTCTGGGCCTCGGCTATGTTTTTTCTAGCGTCCATGCGGGCTATCTGCAAATGCTCTAGCCGAGCCGCATTGTCTGTGTGGGCGTCCTGTGGGATACATATATTGTCTATGGGACTTCTGGGTGTGTATCCGTGCAGTAGGAAGTGTGGAGAGTGTTTCGTAGCCGTAGACACAGAGGTATTGTAACTAAAAGTAATGCTTTGCAGGTATTCATCCCAGTCTGTTCCTGCGTCCTCTGTAAATTTAGCCAGCGCTATTCCAAGTATTTTGTTCATACTCTCCGTGAGTCCGTTGGTTTGCGGGGAAAAACTCGTGGTAGTGTATGCCTTAATCCTGAGTATCTCCAGAAACTGTTGGAGCACTCTCGAGGTGAAAATAGTACCTCTGTCGGATAATAAGGTTTGGAATAGGCCATATCGTGTAATTATATCAAATAGAAATTCGGCTATGCTGTTCGTGTCTGCTTTGGGAACAGCCTTCGTAATCATGTATCGTGTGAGATACTCGGTGGCCACCAGGATATATTTATTACCTTTCTGACTGGTTGTAATGGGGCCTTTCACATCTATCCCGACTCTGTGAAATAACTCTCCCACGGGAATTGGGTTGAGTAGTCCATGAGGCTTGCCAGGTCTTGTTTTGAATCGTTGGCAGGTGTGACATGTCTTTACAAAGGTATCTATGTCGGCCTTCATGTTCACCCAATAGTACTTGTCACGGATTCTAAGGTATGTTTTATGCGTACCTAAGTGTGCCCCTGCCAGTGGGCTATTGTGGTGTCCGATCATGATATTTTCTCTCAATGATTCCGGAACCGCTATAGGTGCGCTATCGTGCATGGCTGTGGGCTTAAATTTCAGTACCCTGTCTTTGTCTAGGAAAAATCGCCTAGACATCCGTGCTGTCTTGGAGTCCACTTTATCCAAGTCTTCTAGTGCCAATAGAATCTGTTTCAAGTGCGGATCACTGTCTTGCTCCTGTTTGATGTCAACCACCGTCAGGGCAAAGGTGGGCATATCGTCCCAGTCGTGGTCCTTACTGTCATCCGGGGGCTCGGCTACTGGCAGCCTAGACAACCCATCTGCGTCTAGGTGTGTAGCGCCTTTCTTGTGTTTGACCACGAAGTCATATTCATACAGGCGGAATATAAACCTGTTGAGCCGCGAATTTGGGTTTTTAAATTTGTCCCAAAAAAGCAAGCTCGCGTGGTCAGTCACTACCGTGAACTTGATACCATAGAGGTATACTCTAAAATAGTTCACTCCCCACGAAAATGCCAGCATTTCCCGCTCTGTGGCAGAGTATCTAGTCTCAACGGCCGTTAGCTTCCTGCTAGCGTAGGCGACGGGCCGTTTGCGTCCTTCGGCGTCTTCCTGCAATAGGGCTGCTCCCAACCCATACAGGCTGGCATCCACGTGTAAAAATGTGGGCCTATCACTGTGGAAGTGTTGCAGTAATGGAGGTGAGGTCAATAGTTGCTTCAGTGTGTTGAAGGCATCTATGTGTTCCTGCTTGATGCTGAAGGGCGTTCTTTCACGTGTGAGTTCAGTTAGGGGATGGGCGATGTGTGCAAACCTATAGATATGCTTGCGATAGTACGAAGCCAAGCCAATAAAACTGCGCAATTGTTTCAAATTTGTGGGCATTGGGATGCCCGTTATTGCGTCAGTCTTAGCTGGGTCGGGAATAATGCCCTCCCTGTTGACAATATGGCCCAATATGTTAATTTGCTGTCTGGCAAATTGACATTTCGCAGGTTTAAGCCTTAGTTTAGCTTCTCTGATCCTTGCGAAAGCTTCCTCCAAATGTACGATGTGTTCGTCAAAAGTGTTGGAGAAGACCGTTATGTCGTCCACGTACACTAATACGGAACGCCATTTAAGCCCTGAAAATGTCTTATCCACTAGCTTTTGGAAGGTTTGGCTGGCGTTACGGAGACCCATCGGTAAACGGGTGTAGGTAAATAGTCCGTTCTCTGTAACGAACGCCAGCTTGTGCCTATCTGGTTCATAGACGGGGATTGAATAGAATCCACTATAGCAATCCATCGAACTGAACCAGCTAGCTCCACCAAGGGCGTCCAAATAGGTGTCTGCCCTTGGTAGTGGATAACTATCATTTTCGACTAATTTATTGAGCCTCCTGTAGTCAGTACAAAACCTGTGCGATCCGTCCTTCTTTTTGGTCAGCAGAACTGGAGAGGAATAGTTAGAAATAACTGGCACAATGACCCCTGCCTCGAGCATCTCTGAGATCTGGGCATCGATGGCATGTCTCTCCTTCTGGCTCACTCTGAAGGGAGGCTGGTGTACTGGTCGGTCACTAGTGAGTGTGACATGGTGTTCAATGAGGTCTGTCACAGCGAGATCCTTCATTGAGTGGGCAAAAATATCTCTGTTGGTCTCCAGGAGCTCCGTGAGCCTTTTATCTTGCTCCGGAGTCAGGTCCTGCCTGTGGTTCTGGTTGACCGCCTTATCCGTGTGTGTGTTTGTGTATTGGCTGATAGTGTGCAGTGTAGGGGCCTGATGCTCGTGATTTTCTCGCTCCGCTCGAATCCCATCAGTAGTGGAGTAAGGCGGTTTCTGCCCCACTTCAAAACCCCGTTATTACCACTACTAAGCCTCAGCCATGTTAAATATCTCTTGAACGCATGGTCCGATTTTGACAAATGAGGTATTGTTGGACTCGGGCTGACGTCCTCTTTGCTATGGACCACTCATTATATTTTTCAAAATTTTTTTGAAAATTTTTGTTTTCGAAAATAGGCGATAGTTTGAAAACCAAACAGGATAGAACGTTGTGCCATGGCTCAAACGAACAGTCTTTATGACCTTTATTTTTTGTAATAAAAAATTTTTATTTTTTATATTTTTTTGAAAACACTCGAATTTTGAAAATCCTATATTTTGGAAACTAGGAACTCTACAAAAAAAATTGTTTAACGTAAATCAATGGTCCCTACCCCCTCTACCCCCAAAATAAATTTAAAGTCTCTAGAATGAAAACCTGCAGTAGTGTGGTAAGGACAGAGCTGCTTATAAAAGCAAGTGGTGAGCCCCTGCGACCTTGGAATGGAAGGAGCCATGCTAGGAGGGCGTGCTTGGATTCGTTTTTTTCGTCTCGTCGTGCTCTTTACGGGAATGTCGGTGTCGAAAAGGTGAAAATCTGGAAACACAGTCTTTTTGGGGTAAAAACGTGATTTTAGACTTTTTGCTATATCTCGCGAACCAATCATGCTATAGGCATGTTCGACAGGTCCAAGGACTCGGGGTGACGTCCTCTCTGCTATGGACCACTCGTTATAATTTTTAATAAAATTGGAAACTCGATTTTGGGGTAAACACGTGTTTTTGTGATTTTGCCGATATCTCGTGAACCAATCATGCTAGAGGTGTGTTCGACGGGTCCAAGTACTCGGGCTGACGTCCTCTTTGCTATGGACTACTCATTGTAATTTTAAAAAAATTGGGAAACGCGATTTTGGGGGTAAAAACGTGATTTTAGACTTTTTGCTATATCTCACGAACCAATAACGCTAGAGGCATGTACGATGGGTCCAAGGACTCGGGGTAACGTCCTCTCTGCTATGGACTACTCGTTGTAATTTTAAAAAATTTGGGAAACTCGATTTTGGGGTAAACACGTGTTTTTGTGATTTTGCCGATATCTCACGAAGCAATAACGCTAGAGGCATGTACGATGGGTCCAAGGATTCGGGAAGACGTCCTCTTTGCTATGGACCACTCGTTGTAATTTTAAAAAAATTGGGAAACGCGATTTTGGGGTTAACACGTGTTTTTTATGATTTTTGCCGATATGTCACGAACCAATAACGCTAGAGACGTGTACGAGGTGTCCTAGGACTCGGGCTAACGCCCCCTTTCAAATGTGGTAGATATTTTTTTTCAAAAAATAATTCACATGGGTCTAACGCCATACATGTTGAAAAAACGTTTTCTTTTTCTTTACCTGTTTATAATGTTTATAAAGCGTGGTGGTTGAGAGAGACGATACGGCTGGGTGTGTGTGTGTGTGTGTGTGTGTCGCTGACCACGGTGGCTGTGTTCAATAGATCAATCGCTATTTCGACGGGTCGGTTTATGACAGAGCGAGGGTGCGGTTTTTTTTCACACCTTTTACCTTTAACGTGTAAACGGTGATGAGAACTTGATTCTATGTTGGTCGAAGCGAGTAGAGAAAACAAACTTACAGGAGGTGAATATCAATTGAGCTTATTGGAAGGCGTTGATCTGACTTGACAACAAGTGACGCTTGAAGGTGAAATAATCTGACCATCGTGGTGGCAGGGAAGTGCGAAAGGCGTGCACACATGTGAAACCACAGGCACGCTAAACCAGTGACATCCTGTTTTGCTTCGTACGTGACAAAATGCAAGTCCATGTGACATTTGATCCGGCACAGGTGTTCGCCTGGGACGTTAGCTGTCCACGTGCGCGATAACTGTTAACAAGTGACATCCTGTTTTGCTTCGTACGTGACAAAATGCAAGTTCATGTGAAATTTGATTCGCCACAGGTGTTCGCCTGGGACGTTAGCTGTCCACGTGACCGATAACAGAATGTTCAAAGCGTAGGAAAAAATGATTATACATGCAATGTAGCATATATAAAGACATGTCGTTATCATTTCCACGCTCACTTAGGTGACTACCTTTGAACACACTGCGTTTATCAGTTTTGGTGTTGGTGGAAAATACTTAACCTTGTTGTGGGGTAGGTATATATTTATTCATTTATATATTTATTGATTTTATATAAATACATGTAATTATTTATTGATTAGATAATTAATGATTTTATTTATTTATTTGTTTGCAGATAACGTGTATAGCCTACCTGTCGTGTGTCTGTGGGAAATATATTAAAGAAAGAGAAAGACAGACAACTAGAAAAGAAAACCATTTCCATACTAGCCCACGAGACGGGAATATAGAAAAGCATTACACGTCAAGGTGAGATTTGTTTTTTTAAATATATAACCTGTTTGATTTTGTTTTGTTTATGAAATGCATAAACTATATGGAATGGATATACTTATGGTGGTTTATTTTATTTCTTTTTAGAGTGTTGGAAAACGCTTGACCTCTGTGAATAACCAGGAACGTGTGTGTTTTTTGGATTATTGTCAGACAGTCTACATTTCTAAACTCAGGTGAGTGTGTTCTTTCAAAATAATGTCTTTTACTGCTGCGGATACGTTAACTTGGGAAACCCTAAACAGTTGTTTCAAATCGCGTGTGTGCTCTGGCCGCATAGTGAATGTTAGAAAAAGTTCGATTCCCAAAGAATTTTTAGAATCTTGTTTTGAAATTTTTAAAATTGAAATTTGTACAGCGCAAAGGTTGCATACGGCTTTAAAGGTGAATACAGAACTAGTGTGCGATTTCGTATATAAAAAGAAGGATGTAGAGCATAAAGAGACATTCTATATTTGCAGTAAAATGCAAGAGCTATTCATAGCCCATAATTTGGAACAGTGGTATGAAACCCACGTAGTGAATGCCTTGCTGTCAAAATTTGATAAACTGCAACAAGGACCGAGTGGTCTAGCCTTAGACAAAATTCATTATTTACAAATCAACATTTGTCATTTCAACCCGTTGAATGCTGGGTCTAGCTATATTAAAACACCTCTAGCAATAGCTTCGAAAAAGGCTGTGGTGAATATTGAGAACCATGACAATGAATGCTTTCTGTGGGCTGTGGCTGCGTACTTGCAGCCAGCTCAAGATCGTCATGTTAACAGACCAGGAATGTACAAGGCCAAGTTTGTTGAATTGAAACATACTTTAAATTTAACTCGAGTGACGTTCCCTATGGACTTAACCGAGATCCATAGGTTTGAACGAGACAACCAGGACTTTTCGTTCATGGTGTATGGCCTTGACGGTGATGAGATTGTGGGTCCTCTTTATGCCACAAAAGAACCGAAACGACATCACATTCATCTTTTATATTTATCTGTAGGAGAAGTGAATCACTATTGCCTCATTAAAAGCCTGAGTAGATTGCTAAGCAGTCAAATGTCAAAGGACAAGCGTCCAAAACATATTTGTGATCGATGCTTGCAATATTTTAAAACCCCTACGCTTTTGGAACGTCATAGGGTAGATTGTGTTACTCAGGAAGCGGTGAGATTGATATTGCCACAAGGGGACAAGGCTGTGTTAAAGTTTAAGGACATTCACAAGCGTGACACTGTCCCCTATGTGGTGTATGCAGATTTCGAAGCACTCACCACACCCATGGCGGGATGTGAACCAGATCCCACCATCAGCTCAACCACACCCATTCAAAAACATGAACCCTTTGCCATAGGATTTAATGTGGTGTGTGCCTATGACCCCACACAATCCGTTTACAAATACCGCGAGGGGCCAGATTGTGCTAAATGGTTCTTGGATGAACTTGTCAAGTTGGCCGACCATGTACAGGAATTACTGGACCACCCAGTACCCATGAGCCTATCTCCAGAACAACAGCAGCAGTATGAGCATGCCATGACATGCCATATCTGCGAAAAGCCTATTTTAAGTGGAGAGGAAAAAGTCAGAGACCACTCGCATTTTACAGGGGAGTTTCGTGGAGCTGCGCATAGTAAATGCAACTTAAACTTTCCAGCTCCTCGTTTCATCGCTGTCTTTTTCCACAATCTGGCGAATTATGACATTCAGTTTTTGATTCGTGAATTGGGCCATGTCAACAAGGGCTCGTTTACCATTATTCCCCAAAACCATGAGCGTTTTACGGCCCTGGCATGGTGGTTGGGCGACTTTAGCATTCGATTTTTGGATTCCTTTAAGTTTATGGCATCCTCGCTAGACAGCCTTGTGAATGGCTTGAATGAGGAGGAATTAAAAAATACTAGAATGCATTTTAATGATCCTAAGCAATTTCAATTGTGCATTCGGAAAGGTATATTCCCGTATGATTTCTGCAACAGCTGGGACGTGTTAAAGCAAAGAAAACTCCCTCCACAAGAGAAATTTTACTCGAAACTAACACGCAGTACCGTTTCCGATGAAGACTATGCACATGCATGTCAAGTTTGGCGAGTGTTTGGCATCAAGACGCTAAGTGAATATGCTTTGCATTACCTAAAACTGGATGTATTGCTGCTCACTGATGTGTTTGAAAAATTCCGTAACTTGTGTCAACACATTTACGGTCTTGACCCGGCTCACTATTACACGAGTCCTGGACTCTCGTTTGATGCCGCTTTGAAATACACTCAAGTGGAATTGGATTTACTCACTGACGTAGACATGGTTCTATTTTTTGAAAAGGGCATTCGTGGCGGCTTTGTGTCGCTTAACCAACGCCATGCTGAAGCGAACAATGTCTACATGCCTGATTATTCACCAGACAAACCAGAATCGTACTTAATGTACTATGACGTGAATAATTTGTACGGTTACGCCATGAGTCAGCCTTTGCCCTATGGGAAGTTTGCTTGGCTGACAGAGAAACAAGTGTCAGAATTTGATGTGAACATGGCTAGCCAAGAAACAGGCCGTGGATATGTGCTAGAAGTGGATATTGAATATCCCTCATCCTTGTATGATGAACATGCCGATTTCCCATTCTGCCTTGAGCAAATGGTTCCCCCTGACAGTAAAGTGAAAATTGAAAAACTCATGGGCACACTTTACAACAAAAATCGGTATGTGGTACATATCCAAATGTTGGTGCAATGCCTCGCCCAAGGCTTGGTGTTGAAGAAAATCCACAGGGGTATTTCTTTTGCTCAAAAAGCATGGCTTGAGCCGTACATGCGACTCAACACAGAGCACCGACAAATGGCAACACAGCAGTTTGAAATTAATTTTTTTAAATTAATGAACAACTGCATCTATGGCAAGTCCATGGAGAATGTCCGCAAATACCGTGACATTAAATTGGTAAATGTCTGGGAGGGGCGGTGGGGTGCCCGGAGGTACATTGCCAAGCCAAATTTCAAATCGATCAAAATTATCGATGAGGATTTGGCTACTATTGAAATGAGTAAGACCAGCGTGACCATGGATAAGCCCATTTACTTGGGTCAAGTCATTTTAGACTTTTCTAAATCGGTCATGTATCGATTCCACTATGAGTTTGCGAAACGCCATTTTGAGGACGTCTCTCTTTTGTATATGGACACGGACTCATTCATTTACCACATTCGCCACTGCAACCCCTATGACGTCATGAGGCAACATAGTGACTGGTTCGACACCTCTTGCTATAGTGCTGACAACGTGTTTCAGCTGCCCATAAAGAACAAAAAGGAAATGGGCGTTTTAAAAGATGAATGCGGTGATTCCATTATGACGGAATTCGTAGGTTTGGCTTCAAAAATGTATGCTTACCGCACACTCGACTGTAAGGAAGCCAAGAGAGCAAAAGGTGTAGGTAGGGCAGTGGTAAAATCGCTACGTGTAGACGATTACTTAGCGGTTTTACGCACTGGCAAAGCTATGTCTCATACACAGTGCAGGATACAATCCAGCAACCATCATTTGTATCTTGTGGAACAGAGAAAACGCACCCTCGCCTCCATGGATAACAAGCGTGTGTGGGCTGATGACCTGCTCACTAGCCTGCCCTGGGGTTATGATCGCAACGAGGAGGAGGTGTGATTTCACTGTTTAATCGTTTATGGGGCATGGCTTTTTGTAACTTGTAGATTTAGAATTTTGTAAATATTGGTTTCTGTCATTGTAAATAGTAGATTTTGTAAATAGTGACAATTCACTTGGACCTTTTGCTCTTTAAAAAGTTGTGTGCAACCTTATTTTTTAAAATTTTTTTGATTGGTAAATAGTGTGATTCTTTTAACGCTGTACAAAGTTGAGTTTTTTTGTAAATATGAAATAAGTAAGATTTTTAGTAACTTTAATAACTAGTATTTAATTATTTTTCGTAATGTAAATGATAAACTAAAAAGTTCTTTTGGAATGAGTGTGCATGTCGAGAATGTGCTTTTGGGAATAAATAAAGTGGTTGTGTTTGTTCCCAAAGACAGGTGTGAATGTATGAGTGGAGAGAGAAAACTGGTGTGTATGATTGACCAGAGCAAACACGATGAGGTAGAGTGGGTGGGTGGGGTGGGGGTAAATGGTCACTTATATATTCATTTTGTTTTAAATAGTTTCGTTTTTTCATTGAAATGTGACAGTCAAAAGACATTATTTTTGTAAAAACAGTCTTACCTGCAGTAGCCGTAGACCTCGACGTTTCTCCAAACACACATCAACACATTGCAGTATTATCAAGGTCAAGCACTCGCATCAACATCATTGTCAAATCTCAACTTTCGACATACACCAAATGGAAAAAATATGAAAACAGCAAAATGGAAATTCCATGTTTCCATATCACCAAAACAGCAAAACTTAAAACGGACATTTTTAAAAACTGGAAATGGCCATGTGTGAAATTTGAAAATTCAAAAACTTCAAACGGACATTGTTTAAAATGTGTCATCAGCAAAATGGAAAAATCCATATCATCAAAAACGTTAAACTTGAAACGAACGTTTTCAAAAACTGTAAATTGCAAAATGATAAATGACAGTGTGTGGAATTCATCATGTGTGAAATGTGTAAAATGAAAAAATCAGCCATCAACATCACGATTTCTTAAAATTAAAAATAACAAAACATCGTGCTCTGGAAAACTTTTGTTTTTATTTCATAGTCATAGTGAATTGACAAAAGAAAAATAGAATACAAACAAATCCCAATTCCTCACTCCTCAATGTTTATGTCCATGCATCATCAACTTTCCTTTCATAGCACTCATGACAATTAGGGCTGCCATCCTTTCACCTACTGAGGCATCACTGGATGTGAAACGTTGTTTAGCTTTCTTCAATAACAATTTATCTGCCACATGTCTTAAACCAGAATGACTATGGCGATAAGAAAGGTCATGTTCCTTGCATGCTTGATCCAAAAGATTAATGGGTACATCACCACGTTGTAAACGTTTTTCGAGACGAGTTCCAGGGCCGCAAAAACGATAACCTGGAAGATGGATTTCGTAAGGTAAGTATTGAATCACTTTGTCAATGACGCCATTGCCAGTACAGGTCTGGCATATCCTTTTCCATCGATGGTAAAAAGGTTTGGTCTTCCTCCTCCTCTGTGGACGATGTTTGTGTTTGTTGTTGTTGTTGTTGCTTTTTCTCGCCATGACACTCGTGGAATGATTCAACAAAGTCTTTACACGGACTTTTATGACCGTGATACAGTTTCACTAGCTGGCAAGTCGCACACTGACGCATAGACGGTATTTTTGCCATGGCCACTTGCTTATGGTGATCGTAATCCGTACAGGGTTGCAATTCACTCAACACAGGGTCTTGAGTCCATGATTTTGGTACATGTTGCCAGATTTCTTTGACCGCGTTGGCGGCCACATAATAAATGAACGACTTGGGCAGTGCCAAGAGTTCCTCTTTGGTAAAACTGTCTAGTTTCTTTTTGCACACAAAGAACTTGCCGATGGCTTTGTCCGTAGCATTGCCTTTCTCCATGGTATCATGTGCTGTAGATGTTTACACGTCGCTAGTAGAAATCTCACTGACGTCATTCACAGGTAAATCTTGAGTTATAATTTTGTTCAACAACTCCCAGCAGGCATGAGTGGTTAACCAATGAAAGAGATGCCACGCATGCGATAGGGCTGTATGGGTAATGTTGCCACAGGAACAAGTATCCATGAGCGTTTGCAGGGAGGGGCAGCCCAACTCCATGAGGTCGATACATTGACAGTAAGACGCCAAAAATGGTTGCAACCATTGACGTTTTTCATTACCTTTCACAAATACCACATTGGCCGAGGACAAGTGTGCTTTCATGACCACGTCCAAATATTTATAGGAAATGGTTCCCTGATTCCAGTCTAGTTGCCTATGATTTTCAATCCACTGGGTTTGTTTACGGTCTTTTTCACACAACAAATCAAAAGCATGGGGTGGTTTAAATAGCAAATGCGTAGCTTGCGATATCCAAAACGTGGTACAATCGATTATGGCCACTTGTTTAAATATAAATTTGTTGTCACCAATTTTAAACCCTTGGCAATCCACAATGAGTGTGCGCAACATGTTGACGCTTGCCTGGACCAAGTTCAACTGACGACTGACTGACGATCACGTGTGATCATGGCATGGACTTACCTGCCATGCTAGTTTCAAAAAAGAAGGTTAGGGTAGGACAGGGGGACATGCAAAAATAAGAATTTAAGAATTACATCATTTTATTATCATAACACGTCTTACAGGCTTTTCTCATTTTAGGATAAGGACGATAGCAACTGATACAACAAAATAGTCTCTTGTGTTTGTAACGTCCATAACACCGATGATGTCCCAATGTCTCTAAACTAGGTGTTTTTGATGGTGAGCTGCTCACCGAAGCACCATGGATACCATACGGCCCACATGTATCGTAACTTGTATTTTTTTCATCACCCAGAGACACAAGTGAGGGATAGCTTGAATGACAGGGTATATTTCCCACTTTCATTCTGCACAGGTAGGGGCAGGTGGGTGACCAGCGCTGATGTTCCTGCATGGGTTCATCGCCCTCCTGCCATTGGTCTATGATGATGGGACAAAAGGCACATTTCACTTCATCTCTTGTTTTTAAATAGTAGAATCCAGCAGCCGCCAAGGCTTGAGGGTTTATGAAAGGCACTGGCCATGTGGCAAAAGTCTTGAAACGTTGTTCCTCAGAGTTTAAATTCATGGATGTAACGTCTCTTGAGGCTTTAAAGCAAGACATGACTGAGCGACTTAACGTGGGTTGAGCTGTTATTTATACACTCGTCACTTGGTTGGACAGTGGATAATAGTTGACTTGTTTGTGATGAATAATCAGACAGTAGGCCGTCGTATTGGCTGGTACATTGTCATGCGTTTCAAAATCTAGTCGAATGTCGATATTGGATGGCTTGACAGACTCTTCCAGGTAAGAACAGTCAAAAACAATCAGTGGTGCTCTTGCCTTAAACGCTTGGGGTAGTAGCATGGGACCGTTCTCTTTTTGATAATACGACCATCGAAATTTAGAAAACAAGTCGTACAGGGGGCCAAACTTATTTTTTGAAAAATCCAAATCCAGTCCTTCATAGGGAAACACAGCTCCGTTGAGGAAAAGACGTGCATTTCTCAATTGCAGGTGATCAAATTGCGTGGCATCTTTGGTTTGTTGATACTTGCGATTCGTTTGAAAACCCACGATCAGGTAGAGAGGTCTCTCTGTATAGCGAGCTGTTTTTACAGACCAACTGTGTGTGTTGGTGGTGGGCAATAGCGGATACTCATGGAGTGCCCAGCTTCTAAATTCCATGGGTAGAGGCATATCTCTCTTTACCATTTTGAGTATGTCCAGTTTTTTGCTATCGTTAAGGGTCACATGAGGCACTTTCCATAGCAAGCGTTGTAGTTGAATTTTTGAATCGATGGGGGCATTGTCGGCCCCCTTGAGTGCATTGTTATCACTCCTGTCTCTCACTAGATAAAGCACTTGCCTTGCGTTAACCACAATGCGTTGGTGATCTTCGGCAAAGCCTAGAACCAGTTTAAGAGGTAAATATCCAGTAAAGGTCCCATCGGTGTGTACCATCCAGTCATTGGTCGAGTCAGGGCACCAAGCTGCCATGCAAAGTGTTTTACCTTCTTCCTCACTATAAGAGGGGTATAGTTTCATGACACTGGAAATACCCACATTTCGAGTGCTATCCACCACGATATCGTTAATGACATAACGTACTTCAGAAAACAGAAAGGCTAAACCATGGTTGGCCAACTTGGATGTAGTGGGTGTAGAGCCATCGGCTTTGGTGAGCCGACCTTCAATCTGAATAACACTTTCATGCGGTAGGGTGTAAATATCTTGGTTGTTGATAACAAATTGAATTTCATCATTGTTATTGAGTCCAGGTGTTTGAGCTTGATAGGAATGGAGATCAATTCTTACCACTCCTGGTTGCTCCTCGATGTGGTTCGCTATCTCTAGGATAGAATTCATTATAAGGGTTGACGTGGTAACCCAAATGCTGTAAAATCTGCTTGCCTTGAGATGTTAACGTGTATTCACGCGGCAAACAACTAACACCATTCCTAGACGGTGTTGTTGCTTTATACACAAATTTCATAGTGGCTTTAGCACCAACTTGTAAGTCACTGGTGTAGTGGAATCTAGATCAATGAGTTGTTGATCTCTATTGATCAGTCTTAATGTTATATTACTAATACTATCAACAGCCACAGCATGAAAAAGCACCACTGGAGGGTTTTCACGAATAATATACCCATTGGGCGATGTCACAATAAAGTCATAAAGCGAATGCGATGGTTCTTGATTGGTGTACACTTGGCTAATAATATTACACGTCACCGACACATGATGGTCCTCAATGAATTTCACTTCATGGTCCGATTCATGTTTTTTGTTGGGCTCCAACACACGTGGTTTAAATCCGAGTAATGGGCCAATGGAATCGGGGTGTGTTTTAAAGTCAATGTTGAAGGTAGAGAAAATACTGCAGCGATGAGTGTTAGTATTGCCTACAAGTTCAAACTTGTGCGTTCCGTCGAGAAATGACTTTAAACCATACTGATTGATCAACACCACATAAATGTGTTCATAAATATCATCGATCGTGTATCCACCAGAGTTCAGGGTGAGCACAGAATCATCATAGTAAAACTTGTTGTTCACATTTTCACGTATGTTGTATATTCGATTGTACGTTTCAAGAGAAACAAGTCCTAAACCATAGGGTTTTTCACTCAATTCGATAGGCGGGTAAAAGTCTAGGCTGACTTCAGGTCCACGTCCATGCACTGTAAACGTTTTACTTTCTACCGACATACTGGTGGCGTTTTTGCTTATGCTGCGTCTTATATAAAAAAATTAAACACAAACGTCCACACTGTTGGCTGTTAAACGTTTGCTCACGTTTCACATTATAATATATCTTGATCCTGTTTCCAAAATAGGTCACTAGTTCCATGGGCGGGGGCAAATTCCCAAAACTGTCAAAGTACCATACCGTGGATCCCTCTTTGACATAAGCTACATAATGCGTTCCTGGTCCTCGGTGATCATCCAAATTGACAACAGCACATTCCTGTTTCCAGGGTCGTGGGGGTAATTGGTTTCGCATAAACACACCTCGAAAATGAGAAAGCTTTAGTTGTTTAGCATAGCTTTCCACTTGTTGATGCGTCAGGGCATGTCTCGCTATGGCTGAGGTTAAATTTTTTTTTTTTTAATATTTCGAAATGGTGAAATCCCAAATCCTTGTTGATAAAAGGCTGGCTTTAAATTGGCATTTCTAGCCCCCATGGCAATCGCTTCCATCGTTTCATTGTGTCGCTGACTTTCTTTGAGTTGTTGCTTGCCCTGCTGCGCGGCTTTAATGGTTTTCGCCACTGCACTGGCACCGCCCAAAAGTGAGCCCAGAGCAGCCAAACCAGCAAATAATGCAGGTAAAAATCCCGCTCGTTTGGGAACGGGAATCACTCGCCCTTGGTTTGAAACCTGTCGCCGACGTTTTGGAATAACCTGTCTCTGTGCTGCTCGAAGGGCTTTCCTTATGGTCAATACATTATTTTTTCTTTTTTTCTTTCGCAAGGGCTTGTCCTCGAATGTTGTAAGCCCTGGCTTTGCCAAGGACAAAGTCCTTTTTTTAGTCTTTCTCACTGCATACCTTTGTTTCACCATGATGATAATGACCCACAACCTTTCACAAGAAAGTTTAAATCACAACTAACGTCAGATGGTTATTTCATGGCTGTATATTCCAATTCCACATAAAGTGGGAAGTCGTTTATGGTTTTTCCCGCTTGCTTTTCATCCCATGTCAACATGAGATAAAAGGATAATTCGTCACCTGCATTGACCATTTCATGGTTATGAAGCAACATCCTATGACCATTTATCTTTATTTGTAAATGGTTCTCATCAGGTATGGCATATTTGATGTGAATGGTTCCATCATAGTGTAATCGATAGTGGCTTAAACCCGAAGCAAGCGCATAGGTCAAGTGCTGATCATGGACTAGCGGTAAATGGTTTCTGTCATTCACAGGTTTTTCATTTGTCAGATACACTAAAAACACAGATGGGATAAATTTATAAAGCCTTTTCATTTCATGGGTCACGTAACGCTTGGTACAAACATCGTCTTCGTCTTGTGGGTCTTCCACGTGAATAATCCGATGGTGATTAGCGCTATAGCCATTCACCATAAGCTGGGGCACTTTGTCATAAAACTCATACACTTTGTTATCCACATACTTTTTCGTAGTAACGTCTGTAGACACTTGAGGATGTTTTACATGGGTTAACCGCTTTCCCTTAAAGTCATAATCTCCCTGTTTTGTGCGTGGCACTACTGACCTATCCACATAGTGTTTATTAGCAGGATCTGTTTCCTGTTTAGGATCATGTATGGGGACAGGCCTAGCTTTGGCCATCAACGCACGTCCAAAGACATCCATCGTCAACCTGTAGTAGCAGTCTACTGTTTCTATGACAAGGTTCGGTGTCCTGTATATAGACAGCCGGCTAGCCTGTCTAAGCCTTAGTTGACATGAAGATTATTAAGCAGCAAGAGTCATTCCCCGTGGGGGACATGGTTTCCCATCTCTGTCCCACATCACGTGAACAACGCCATGGTTCACTGTTTCCATCTTCCATTCGCTGCATCATTGTGGGGCCTTCCGGCTGTGGAAAGACTAATCTTTTGCTAACGCTCATTACAGCGCCCAATGGTCTGCGTTTTCAAAATATTTATATTTTTGCAAAATCTCTCTACCAACCCCTCTACGTGTTTCTGGATCAAGTCATGTCTGGATTACAAAAAGAGAATATGGGTTATTTTACATTTTCCATGCAAGAAAATGTGATTTCACCGGATGAGGTAAAGCCTGATTCACTCATGATTTTCGATGATGTATCCACTGAACGTCAAGGCATCATTCAAAGCTATTTCAGCATGGGTCGACACAAACATATCGATTGCTTCTATCTTGGGCAAACGTATTCTAAAATGTCCAAACAGTTGATTCGTGACAATGCCAATGTCATTGTTTTATTTCGTCAGGACGAGAGGAACAGTCGTCACATTTATAATGAACATGTGAATCCGGATATGACCTTTCAAATGTTTACAGAATTGTGTGCCAAGTGCTGGAACACTCAACGTCATGCCTGTTTAGTGATTGACAAACAAAGTGAACTCAACCAAGGACGGTATCGCTTAGGGTTTGATCATTTTATTGCTATTTAAGGCCCTGTCTCATTCGCCATCAAGTCATTTGTCAAGACACCATGGCGTTAGCAGAGAGTCAATTGAAAAAGCATATTATTAGAGCAAAAAATACTATTCGCCAAAAGTTTCGTCAATTGAAACAATCACGTGCCAATCATGCTTTGTTTATTCAGCAACATTTAGCACCTCCACTAAAAGCCATGTTGAAACCCTCTTTCAAGCCATCTGAAACGCTACCCACCGTTTCACAAGCCACGCAGACGCTGCACGAGGACCCTGAGGAAGAGGAAGTGGAAGATTTGACTAGTGATAGTGAAGTTGAGGATGAGGAGGAACAAGTGTTTACGCCTCAAAAAAAGGCCGCACCCCTTGCAGAGTTTTTGAGAAAAAAGAAATCCTTGGCCATGGTCGAAACACCTTGCCCTTCCAGAGCGTCTCCGTTTTCACAACTCTTGGCCACCCCTCAACATAAAGCTCAACTGAAAACCATTTTAATAAAATATTATGGATCAACATTGGAACCCTATTTCACCGATCTATTTATTGGAAACACAGATACCACGTATGGTGTTCGCTATGAGGATGATAGTTTTAAAATTGGCGATTCATCCATTAAATTTGCTCGTACTAAAGCTGTCATTAAAAACATCAACTATAAATTAACGCCAGGACTGTTAAAGCTGCTCTTTTCTCGGACCCCCTCTTCCCATGATTATACGTCAGAGGACCTTGACAAATATAAATCCATTTTATTGGATACCCATGCTCACAAAAGACAGTATGATCCCACGCAACAAGTGAATGCCAATATATCTCAAAAATATAAAACCATCATTGCAAAAATGTTTCCCACCAGTCAAAGTACTCGTCGTAAAGTGTCCGCTTCGGGAGTGACTTTTAAACCATTAAAACCCCTTGTGGATGTTACCTACTGGCACAATCCCAATAAGCTCGTCCAGCGGCTACAATTGTTGCATGCCTCACGTCAAGCTGGCCACACCGGTCACGATTGGGAAATTCAAGAAATTGAACAAGAACTTCGAAATGCCAAAATTATTGTTTAAGCCCTCACCCATTAAAATGGGTATTGCTCACGAGTTGCATCGCCCAGCTAGGCGTCACTATCCGCGACTCAAGGTGATTTCACGAGGTGTGGATGAACTTTGGCAGGCTGACTTGGTTGAAATGATACCCTATGCTGGCGTTAACGACGGTGTACGCTATATGTTGACCGTCATTGATGTCTATTCCAAAATGGCCTTTGTTGAACCTGTGCGTCGCAAGTCTGGTCCACTAGTTACCAAGGCCTTTCAACATATTATTCAACACTCCAAACGTCAACCTCAGTTGCTACAAACCGACCAGGGGAAAGAATTTTTCAACAAGGATTTCTCCAGTTTTCTCAAATCTAAGGATATTCACCATTACACCACGTACAGCAATCTGAAAGCCAGTGTGGTCGAGCGGTTCAACCGAACATTGAAAACCCATATGTGGAAAGCGTTTACCGCTCAGGGCAGTTATCGCTGGTTGGACATGTTACCTGAGCTAGTATCACGTTACAATGACACCAAACATAGAACGATTGGGACCAAGCCACGCCTCGTGACTAAAAATATTCAGCGATTGGATAAACTGTTTAACCCCATAAAAGCAGCTGATCCTAAACGTCACCGACTGAACATTGGGGATTTTGTTCGTGTAAGCAAATTTAAGTCTGTCTTCAATAAGGGCTACACGCCTCAGTGGGGGACTGAACTATTTCGAATTCGTCGAGTCTACTTGGACAGTCCAGTCACCTATTTACTCGAGGACCTCAACCATCAACCCATAAAAGGTAGATTTTATCTCCATGAACTTCAGAAAACAGCATTTCCTCAGCATTATCTTGTGGAAAAAGTGTTGAAACAAAAAGGAAATAAACTCTACGTCAAATGGTTAGGGTTTAACTCTACGTTTAATTCTTGGATCAATAAACTACATGTTGTGTGAACCTGTGTACTTTTTATTTATTCACACATGTTGTACACCACCTATAGCTCTATGTGTACAGCGCTCCGCGCTTCATGCATGTTCATACATGTTTGTCTTTCCCTTTCCTCCTGTGTTCTCTCATACATCACCCCCTCCCCTCTCCCTCCCTTCACCTCCCACCACTGCTGTTTGCAGCTCTTGCCTATCTATTGGTTGTGACATTATTCCGACAAGTTGCATTATACTTTTTACTGATTCAGCGATTCCCACGCTTTGAACATTCTCTTATCGTGCACGTGGACAGATAACACCCAAGCGAACACCTGTGCCGGATCAAATTTCACCTGAACTTGCATTTTGTCACGTACGAAGCAAGACAGGATGTAACTTGTTAACAGTTATCGCGCATGTAGATAGATAACGTCCCAAGCGAACACCTGAGGTAGATCAAATGTCACCTGAACTTGCATTTTGTCACGTACGAAGCAAGACAGGATGTCACTGGTTTAGCCTACATGTGGTTTCACAAATGTGTGTGTGCATGCCTTTTCACACTCCCCTGCAACCACGATGGTCAGATTATTTCACCTTCAAGCGTCACCTATTGTCAAGTCAGATCGGAGCCTTCCAATAAGCTCAAATGACATTCACCTCCTGTAAGTTTGTTTTCTCTACTCGCTTCGACCAACATAGAACCTAGTTCTCATCACCGTTTACACGTTAAAGGTAAAATATCAGAAAACGCACGCTCGCTCTGTCATACACCGACTCGTCGAAATATCAATTGATCTATTGAACACAGCCACCTTGGTCAGCGACAAGTTCGTTGAAACACACACATCCAGCAGTATCGTCTCTCTCAACCACCACGCTCCATGAAAATTATAAACAGGTAAAGAAAAAGAAAACGTTTTTTCAACATGTATGGCGTTAGGCCCTTTGTGAATTATCTTTTTGGAAAAAAAATATCTACCACATTTGAAAGGGGGCGTTAGCCCGAGTCCTAGGACACCTCGTACACGTCTCTAGCGTTATTGGTTCGTGACATATCGGCAAAAATCATAAAAAAAACACGTGTTTACCCCAAAATCGCATTTCCCAATTTTTTTAAAATTACAACGAGTGGTCCATAGCAAAGAGGACGTCTTCCCGAATCCTTGGACCCATCGTACATGCCTCTAGCGTTATTGCTTCGTGAGATATCGGCAAAATCACAAAAAGCATGTGTTTACCCCAAAATCGAGTTTCCCAAATTTTTTAAAATTATAACGAGTGGTCCATAGCAAAGAGGACGTCACCCCGAGTCCTTGGACCCCTCGTACATGCCTCTAACGTTATTGGTTCGCGAGATATCGGCAAAATCACAAAAACACGTGTTTACCCCAAAATCGAGTTTCCAATTTTATTAAAAATTATAACGAGTGGTCCATAGCAGAGAGGACGTCACCCCGAGTCCTTGGACCTGTCGAACATGCCTATAGCATGATTGGTTCGCGAGATATAGCAAAAAGTCTAAAATCACGTTTTTACCCCAAAAAGACTGTGTTTCCAGATTTTCACCTTTTCGACACCGACATTCCCGTAAAGAGCACGACGAGACGAAAAAAACGAATCCAAGCACGCCCTCCTAGCATGGCTCCTTCCATTCCAAGGTCGCAGGGGCTCACCACTTGCTTTTATAAGCAGCTCTGTCCTTACCACACTACTGCAGGTTTTCATTCTAGAGACTTTAAATTTATTTTGGGGGTAGAGGGGGTAGGGACCATTGATTTACGTTAAACAATTTTTTTTGTAGAGTTCCTAGTTTCCAAAATATAGGATTTTCAAAATTCGAGTGTTTTCAAAAAAATATAAAAAATAAAAATTTTTTATTACAAAAAATAAAGGTCATAAAGACTGTTCGTTTGAGCCATGGCACAACGTTCTATCCTGTTTGGTTTTCAAACTATCGCCTATTTTCGAAAACAAAAATTTTCAAAAAAATTTTGAAAAATATAATGAGTGGTCCATAGCAAAGAGGACGTCAGCCCGAGTCCAACAATACCTCATTTGTCAAAATCGGACCATGCGTTCAAGAGATATTTAACATGGCTGAGGCTTAGTAGTGGTAATAACGGGGTTTTGAAGTGGGGCAGAAACCGCCTTACTCCACTACTCCCATCTCTGTTCCTGGTGTATACCATGGGATGTGTGGTGAGCCTCTGGTCGTGCTTTAAAAGCATCTGACCACTAGCGAAATTTATGCTAGCCTCATATCTAGCGAGAAAATCCATGCCAATTATGGCTGACGCAGAAAGGTGTTCGATAACGAACATGGGGCGCGTTGTGGCAAAATGGTCTATCCTAATATGTATGTTTGCCACCCCCATGTTTTCTAGCGTCTGAGCATTGGCCGCTACCAGCCGAATGTCTCCCGTGACACCTTGTATTTGCGCCTCGGCAATGTGTCGTCTATTAACACAACTTACGGCTGCCCCAGTATCAATTAGGGCCTGCACGCTGTGGCCATTTATGGTGGCGTGTATCGTGAGGGCCGATACCTGAAATCCACTGCCCTGCACCGATGTGTTGTGTAAGATGTATGTTGTTGTTGTTGTTGTTGCCGGCGTGACATTTGTGCTGGGAAGGCACGGAGCTGTCCGCTTATCGTACCTGGCACGCTTCGCCTCTCGGCTTACTTCCTGTCCTGAATACTTTGCCCCGGTCAGCAAAGTGCGTTTGCCAAGTACATTGCCATCTCCTTTAACCGGTCTTGCTGTGAGACTAGGAGTCTGCTGGCGAACGTTTAATGTATTAATCGTTCCCAGCCTTTGTGTAGTTGTGTTGTTGTTGGTTTCTTCCTCTCGGGAAGGTGTGTCTGCAAATGTGACCCTGAGCTTGCCCTTGTTACCCCGACTTTTGTTCCAGGCGGTCGCGAGTTCGACTCCTGTTGCTGGCTTCCCCATGCCGAGCGCGCTCGCGTCATGCGCCTGTGTGTGGTCAATTCCCCCCCCTGTGTTGCGGTGAAGGGGGTAGGGTTTTCTGTTTGGAGGGTGTGGGCGTGTTCTCGGGCTGTTTGCTTCTGATTGTGAGGGGTGTGTAATGTCCCGCCTTAGGGTTTCCTGTAAAAAGTACGTGTAGGTCCCTATTGAATCCCGCAGTTGAGAATAGCGGAGGCGAGTGCACATCCGTGTATACATGGATGTTGGCTTTGAGCACCTTGCCGAGAGCGGTTACCTCTACGGCACTGCCATAGGTGCCGTCCTTACCCATGTATTTTCGGTAATCCGCCCCGGTCTGGAATGGGTTTTCCCGCTCGTCCGACACAAAGTCCCGGTACTCTTTCCAGTTGGCCAGGATATGTTTGACCGTTTTCTGTCTGTAGTCCCCATGATAATCCTCGGTATTCCGGATTAGATAGCTCATGGCCCTAAACAGACAGTTGCCGTCTCCTTGCACGGGGTGTGTTTGGAAACGGTCCGGGGGCGGATCGTCAGCCTTAGCTTTAGCTGGCTGCTTCTTCCCCTTACTCTTACGAGTTTTCTTGGGGGAAGGGCCTTTCTTGTGTTGTGTTGGGGGAGGAACCTCAGCTGCTTCATCAGCTAGCCGAACCTCCCCGTCTAGGCGTTTTTTGAAAATGTGGGTGTACGCCTGCTTGTAATATATGTGCGCCCCCCCTCGGGGTGGCTGCGCCAGCTCCCCGCTTGCGGTGTGTGTCTAGGCGTAGGGAGTATTGCCCGCCTGTCTGTCCTGTGGGGTGTTTCATCCCTGAACTCCCTCGGGTATTCGTCGGGGAGGGGGTAGTGTTCTGGGCCCTTCGTGTGTTTGTCTATGTTGTCCCTTTCTCTAGTGGGTTTCCTTCCTTGTCGGTTATTGCCCTGTTGTCCGTTATTCTGTCTCCGCCAGGGTGGGGTGTATGTCTGCTGCTGCTGGGGCGGGTGTTCCCGTCGGTTCCCCTTTTCCCTATATTGGTCAGCTGCATACCCCTGTCTGGTCGAGGGTGGGTTTTCTCGCTGTTCCCAATTTCCCTTGTACTGCGGGGCCGCATAGCCTTGGCTGCGTGGGGGCGGGTTCTCCCGATATTCCCCATTTCCCCTGTATTGCGGGGCTGCATAACCTTGGCTGCGTGGGGGCGGGTTCTCCCGATATTCCCCATTTCCCCTGTACTGCGGGGCTGCATAACCTTGCCCGCGTGGGGGCGAATATTCCCGGTACTCCCTGTCTGCCCTGTATTGTGGGGCAGCGTAGGACTTTCTATTTGGTGGCGGGCTGTTTCGCCGGGGGATGTCGTGGTCGTACTCCTCAGGGTAGTACTCCCGTGTGTACGGAGATGGTGAACGCCTTGAGGGGTATGTCGGCTCTGTGTCCGTGTATGCTATCGGTGAGTACCGAGGAGGGTAGTGTGGCCTATCCTGTGGGGGAGGTGTTGTTGGCCGCTGTGGAGGGTAGTAATTTTCTTCCCTCCCGTAGCGTCTCCTCTCTGTGTACCCCCTGTCCCTCTCAGTATGATAGTGTTCTCGTTTGTCTGCTTGCTCATCCCTTGGCGGTCTCCCGCCCGCTTGGATGGCAGCTATGGTCAGTTTCTCCATCCTGTCCACTAATTCGTCTATTTTGTCATTAGTGTCGTCTTTCCGAGTTTTGAAGTGCAGATCCACGGCTTTTTCCGTAGCCTTTTCCGTGATCTTTCTCCCCTCCTCTATGGTCTTTATGTTATTCAACATATGTTGGACCGTGGGGTTGTTCATGATGCATAGCTTTTCTACTATGGCTGGTCTGAGGCCCTGCATTAACAGCTTGACTTTCTGTTTATTTGTCATTGCTGCATTGTACTTTTCGCACATTATCAATTTAACATTGATGTATGCCTGGGCGCTCCCTTTGGGTCCCTGTGACCTCTGTCTAATCTGGTCATAGAGATCGTCATCGTCTGGTATAAGCTGGAACTCATCCGTCAACATTACCGCGGTTTCCTCCCATGTGGCAGCCTCTAGTGCGTCCTCATGGAGCTCATACCATGTCATGGCCGCCTTTGTGAGATAGGCAGGAAGGAGCCGTTTCCTAACTTCCTCGCTCCAACCATTGATCCGGGCCGTTCTATTGAAGGCCTTGAGGTATTCCTCGGGATCCTGGCCTTCCCCCGTGAACTTTGTGGGGTGGATCATGGGGTATTCAGTGTGTCTATTCATCTCGCTTTCAGCTGTGTCTCGTTGGCTGTGTAGTGCTTCGGGTCTGTTTGTGCCGTTCACCCCGCTGTCGTGTGCTGAGGTATTTGGGCTGTTTAGAGGGGAATTAGCCTCGCTTCCCGTGTACGACACCTGTGTTACGTTACCAGGTGGCTCGTCACCTGATATGTCTGTGCTGATGGATGGTGTATTGTCGTACTGTGTGGATTCGACTATGTGTACGGTTCTGTCTAAATCCTGTTTTACTGTTTCCAAAATAGTGTGGATGTCAAGAACCGCTTCTGTCGTGTGATTATTGGCTTTAATAGTGTCTGTCTCTAATAGCTCTGAAATGCGCTCGAGCAGGTTACTGGCTTTCTGCTCTGTGATCTGCAGTTGCTGCAACAATAGGGGATGGAGTGTTGGCAGGGAATCTACTTCACTAGCGCTGGATACTGGTGACTCTTGTGTGTGTTCACTGGCCTGGGACCGTGTAAAATGTATAACTTGTGCTGCAGCGGCAGGGTGTTGAGCACGGATCTTTGCTGTTTGGAATTCAAGGTCCCTGAGAAGTTGTACTGCAGTCTGGCCAGTTATTAAGTCACTGTTCTTAATCTTTAGCTTCGGCAGGAGTGGAGTCGTACTAGCCGATAAATGGTGTGCAAAGTCTCTTAATGTAGTTCTAAATGTGGACATTTAATTTAAAAAATGTGTGACGCAATATGAGGTTAAAATTTTTTTTTTCACTATTTGCTTGGCTGCGTGCGGTTAGGACCGTCTTGACCGCAGGGA
Organism: Meconema thalassinum; assembly: GCA_946902985.2. Classification (NCBI taxonomy): domain Eukaryota; kingdom Metazoa; phylum Arthropoda; class Insecta; order Orthoptera; family Tettigoniidae; genus Meconema; species Meconema thalassinum. The sequence continues at coordinate 12,759,291 of OX336392.1, read as the reverse complement.
TACGTTGTTTGTACCCCTAGGGCGTTGTTCTAAAACAACGTCACGGTACTCTGCGCCTCCACCAGTGTTTTAGATCCCTTATTTGGGGGTGGATCTAAAAGGGAAGAGTTATTGTACTAATTTATAAGGTTGTGCCTAAAAAGGGTAGCTTCCCTTGGCAGGGCAAGCTGACCAGTGTAGAGTGTTGTGGTGTGCTAGGAACTAGGGGGCGTTCCTATAAATAATGTAGTAGTGTTTGAAGGGATGGGACCCAATGCAAGGGTCACTGTGATGGTCGCTCAGCTGACTGCTTATTATGTAATTGAATCTGCTCGTATCAGCCGAGTGGCACGTGCTGCTTGCTGGCAGCCGGGCCGGCTCGAGAAATACAATGGTATCTGAGCTAGCGCTATTAGACTACCGTCTGTCACGTCTTACCGTGACGGGAATAAGGAAGGGCGTTGGGATGTAAAGAGGCGTATAAACAGTAATGCTAGTGTGATGTGTTGACCAAGTGTTTATTGGTCTGTAATTCTGAGTATGAGTCCCTTGTAGGGAATGTAATTATGTTCACAATGTAAAGTACAAGTTGTGGGTTAGAGGTTACAAAAGTAGGAACTCTGAACACGACTGACTTACCTCTGATGACACCGCCGTAGCCTTCGGCCGTATCGTTGAAGCACTGATAATGGAGAGACCCTTTGACCTCATTACGATGCCTTCTTATACTCTCCGGCTCTATGTTGTCAGCAATGTGTTGGCATTGCTGGCCCAGTTAATAGTATGTCGCTATGTGTAACCATTGTGCAAGGACTGAGCTGCTTTCTAGAGTGGCAAGCTGTCCCTGCTACGTTTTATGGATGTTGGCCCGGCTTTCCAAGGGTTGCCCGTTAGGAGATGTAGGCAGATGATGGGGGGATGGTCTCCAAGGGGTGCATACCCCTGGGAGGCTGTACATTATTCATACGACTTACAGACATGGTTTTGGTGTTATTTTATAGCAAAATACATAAAAGTTTTTTACCTTATACATAAACTGGAAACTGAAGCATCATTTATATAATTTATGGAGGAATCATAATTCATAGCAGAAATCTCTTTATCTCGACCACAAACCATGAACATTCCTTCCCTGTGTCATAGGAACTTTGGGGATGACTCCCTTTGTATTCGTGAATTTTTTTCTTTCTCTCTCTTGTGACAGTCGATAAATAAATAAGTTATTTGTTGCTCAGTTTCATTGTAACGTCATAAGCATATTTTCTTTCGGTTTCAATGAAAGACGACCCATATCATATTTCCCTCTCGGCATGATGAGTTAAAATCACTCACTGGACTATTAATTATATTATCATGGGGATAGCATGCGCAACGAATTCTTGGCAGACGTGATTTAAGAATGGCGAAGTGCATGAAACACAAATCCCCCTTCCGTCCAATCTTAACTTGACTGTGTATTCTGCGGAACGAAAAGTTCACAGGCGAAGTTAAGGAAAGCCAAGTTGCACTTCGAGGCAAACTCCAAACACATCCACTCTTCTCTGAAGTCTTGACTCGACAGTGTCTGGGGTGATAGGCCCGCTCACCAGCCAGCTCGTAAACTGTCTCGAAGCTAGTAATTGAATAGAGATTGTTGGAAGAAATGAAAACGTAAAAACACTTATATTAGTGATGTATTGAAGATAAAGATATGCAGTCGCGGACTATTTATAGAACTTTTGATGCTGAACAATATTCTTACACTCATAGTATATAATTTTAACGGTTTGCCCAGCGTAAGCTTAAAAATCGCACGGATGCCAAGTTTCTTTTTCGACTTTTTCACTGAAATTGTTACTGCTTGGCTTCCTTTGGTTATAAATAACTTATATTCTACTGAAACCTTCCTCGAGATACCCTTACAGAATGGTGAAAACCGCATCAAAATCCATCCAGTGGTTCTCAAGATTACCCGTGACATCCAAGAATCAGGGACTTTGTTTTACGGTATACTAAGTAGAGATAGGTTCAATGTGACTTCCATTGGTCAAGGGGCACACTCCCCATCTGAAGTCGATTTCTTGCCAAACTCGCTGCAGCATGTCAGGCGTAACTTGTTTATTTGAGATGCAGAGTTCTGGTAGAGAAGCCGGTAATACCCCGTTTAGACGTCCCGGTTGCGATCGCGATCAGGCGCCGATCCAGATTAAGTTGGGACGTCTAAACGCAACAGGATAACATTATCGCGATCAACTTTCCCTCCAACAGGATCAGCCCGATCCCGTTCCCACAACGAGATAATCTCGTTCGCGGCCATTGCGATCGTCGGTGTGTTCTATCCTGCTGTGTGAGTGAAGTAGGCAGTGGAAATGATGGCCATTTTGTATTACCTTGTGTTTTGAAAGCGAGAAGTACGTAATGTTGGCAATGATGGTTGTATTTATTTTGCTTGATATCAGATATATGAAGATTGAGAGACACGAAATGATGGATGGAGACAAACATACCAGTGTTTAAACGGTGAAAAAAAAAAAAAGAGCGTTGGGGAAAGTCGATGAAGACGATTAACAAAGACATAGAAGGGATTCCGATAGGGCCAAATGACTCTGAACGAACAAAGAAGTATTTATGCAATAAATATCCTAGACCTGTACATGAATATTTCAAAATATTTTGATTGCCACATCAAGAGTAGGCCTTGCCTACACGACTCCTTAGTATTTGTATATATTTAAGAATATACATTAGCAGGTTGAATTATGTATAAAGAATAACTGAAATACTTCAAAACTGCAGGAAACAAACTACTGTAAATTTCTGCTATAACTCTTGGAATTCAAAAGTTGGCAGACCTTAGCGATGTCATGCTGTTTTACTCGATCATCCTGTTGTTTCATGATGGGACGTCTAAACACGTACCAATGACAAATTCCATTGATCGCGATTGGACATTATCCAGATCAGAGATAATTGGGATCGCGACCGAGACGTCTAAACGGGGTATAAGGGTGGATCGAGCACGGTATCCTTTATGAATCACCAGAAGAAAAGGTCAAGAGGTGTCAGGTCCGGTGAACGTGGGGGCCATGCAATTGACGTACCTCTGACAATCCACTTACCTGGAAAGTGGACATTTGGGAAATTCCGGACGTTGGAGAGGTTCATTCTTGTTCAAACTAGGTAAGCACTAACAAAAGTAAGGCACATGAATGAACCAACAAGCAATCCCTCGGAGAGGGAAGGAATTGACATACACATGCGTTATTGCATCGGCAGAGAGTACTGGGCTGACACAGGACTCCATAGCCCTCCGCCTGCAGTACCTAAGAAGTGTTATTCACCACCCTCGCTCGTGCAAAGTTTTATATAATCTTTGGTAATAACAATAAAAAGTGAAATGTTAGGAAGCCTAGAGCAGGCCTGTGGGCGACACCCAATCTTCAGAACAGGGGAATTAACGCTAATGGCTTGGCTGGGATCCTGGGCCAGATGACCTCACTTTTCTGCCCCTTAAAACAACAATCATATATATAAAACGCTAATGTGCATGTTTTACAAAACTCAAGCTCTTAAAGTAGAGGAAGTTAGGTGTGGTTTGTACCAAAATCTTCCAAATCATCTCAATAACACAGGAAAAATCTTGCATTTCTTGAAAAGTCAACAGAAATATGTTTAAACAGTTAAGGTGCTCCGGGGTAACTGGGCCATGATTTTACAACATGACCTCCACTTACCTTCATAAAACTGTAATTTGGAACAGGTAACAAGCAATTGTTTACTGCAAAATATTGTTTGATTATTTAGCAATAAACAAACCAACATCACGCCCATAACAACTTCGGGATTAATCACTGCAAATTCAGATTGGAATGTTCGACCACATCAATAAGACGCCCGCTTGGAGTCACCGCAAAGGAAACATGTCCTCATTCAAAATACAATATTATCTGAAAGCTACATGCTATCCAGTCAATAGATTCTATAGCTGAAGGCATGAGATTGATAAGTGGATAAAGACCAACACATTACTTTTCTCATTGATTATCTCTTCTTCTTCTTCTTCTTCTTCTTCTTCAAGTGCCTCGTCTTCCAAGAACATTGGCGATCAGTAGCATGATCTGCTGTTTGTCCATAGCTGTTCTAAGCAGTATCACTGTATTAAGTCCGAACCACTGGCTTAAGTTCTTCAGCCAGGATATTCGTCTGCGTCCTGGACCACTAATGCCATCAATCTTCCCTTGGATAATTAATTGCAAGAGATGGTATTTGTTGTTGCGTATGAAATGACCAAAGTATTCTAGTTTTCCCCTTTTGATGATACTGATAATTTCTGAGTCATTGTTCATACGCCACAGTACTTCCACATTTGTGACTTTAGCTGTCCATGATGTCCTTAAAATCCTGCGATACGTCCACATTTCAAATACTATCAGTTTCTTACTTAAAACCTCAGTAAGTGTCCATTATTATTATTATTTATTTATTTATTTATTTATTTATTTATTTATTTATCGTATGGCTTTTAGTGCCGGGAGTGTCCGAGGACATGTTCGGCTCGCCTGAGTCTAACTCCATAGAGCAGGACACTAAAAACGTAGCATTGAAGCAGTCAGGCGCGTAATGACAGACTTAAATCACGGCTGGTCAAAACTTTTCTCATTTTCATGAAACAACTTCTGGCCTGCTCAATTCTACAGCGAATTTCTTGACTTAAGTCCCAGTTATCATTGATTTGACATCCTAAATATTTATATTATGAAACCCTTTCAATTCTTTGATTACCAAGTGTAAGAATGCCCTGAATTTCATCTTTCTTTCTATTAACAACCATCCACTTTGTTTTTTAGCCTATTTTCATTTTATGAAAAAATAGGCTTATGAGATCACCTTTTGCCCGCGTGTCTGTCTGTGTGTGCGTGTGTGTGTGTGTAATAAAATCTAAACGGCTGAACCGATTTCAATGAAACTCAGTAAGATCATAGCACCATTATGGCCGACCCCGACCGTGCCCTTCAAATTTTATTGTGTCTCACCAATCCAACATGGCGGCTGTGCGAAATATTTCACCAGCATTCAGTATATCCGAAACTATTACTGATATCACCCTGAAATTTTGTACGGTGATAAAGGGAACTACTAGAAGTTCGCCTATGAGACTTTAGAAAACATTGTAACTACAAAACGAACATGGCGGCCAAGGGAAAATGAGACTTTTAAATAGACTTTTCTCGCGATTTAACCACCCGAACGTAATGACACATGGTACAGGAAATGTTTATACATTTTGTAATGCACTGGGGTCTAATTCAGTTCAATTGTTTACATAACCTCAAAATGGCGGCTGTACGAAATATTTCACTTGTATTCAATATCTCCGAAACTATTTATGACATTACCCTAAACTTCTGTACGGTGATAAAGGGGATTGCTACAAAGTTATCTATGTAACTTTCAGAAACCTGTAAAGTACAAAACGAATATGGCGGCCAAGCGAATTTTAAATATTTTAATAGACTTTTCTCGTGATTTAACCGTCTGAGCGCAGTGAAATATGGTACAGTAAATGATTATACATATTGTAATGCACTGGCATCTAATTTAGTTGAATTGTTTACATAACCTCAATATGGCGGCTGTGCGAAATTTTAAAATTAAGTTTTTATTTCCTGTGTCGTGATCATGCGATCGAAGTGAAAGTTTGAATAATGAAGCTAAGCAATAATTTTCCTTTAATGGTAGACTACATAACACTATGGCCTATACATATAACAATCCAAAATGGCGACCATCTGAAATATTTAGACGGTTCTCAATATCTACGAATCTATCACAACAATCAAACTGAAATTTTGTATGTTGATAGAAGCAATTAACATGAGTAGGATATATGAAAATAGGCTGTATAGTTTTTCACTGAACTACTTGTTTTACATTTAAATGTAATCCTATGGCATTACTCTCTTCAGAAATAGAATCCTGTAGGGTTTGTAGATCAGCCATACTTGTTGCAAGGGTATAACAGCATATCGGATGTTATTAATGATGGATCCATTTGCCACTACCCTTGAGACTTTCCATCAAGAGCATCTTGGAAAATCTTTTCAGAATATATGTTGAAGAGGAGTGGAGAAAGAATGCAACCTTGGCGAACTCCCTTCATTATCGATACTTCTTCAGACAGCTGAACATCAACACGTACAGCAGCACGTTTATTCCAGTACAGATTTCCAATTAATCGGATATCACGTCCATCTAGTCCCAGGTCACATAAAATGTTCATCAGTTTATCGTGTTGAACAGTGTCAAAGGCATTTTCATAATTGATGAATCACATGTAAACATCGACACGAACATCACGACATCGTTGAATCAACATCTGAAGACTGAGCAATGCCTCCCGAGTTCCGAAACCACTCCTGAATCCAAACTGTGTGCCACCGATGTTCTCCTCACATTTATGATAGCCTCTAATCTTAAGTGCAGGATTTTAAGGAATAACTTCAGGGCATGACTCATTAAACTGATCATTCTATAGTCATTGCAGCACTTTGCATTGGTCGTTTTGGGAATTGGTATAAAAGTTGATTTGAGCCAATCATGTGGCATGTATCCACTTCGATATATATTACAGTATTGAACAAACCAACCAGCAAAGAAAGAGATCGTTCATCCTTGAGAAGCTTTTGGTATTTCAATGTGCAATTCTTCTGGACCTGGAGCCTTTCCACTCTTCGATATTGTTATGGCATGTTCAATTTCAGCTCTTGTAATATCTATGCCATCGCCCGTTCGAATACCATGATCAACACTTCTGTTGTCTTCGAATAGAGTTTCAATGTAGTCCTTCCATTCTGTCCACTTCTCTTCAGTACGGTACCGTACTTGGGAGAATAATGCCATATCTATTTATGAGATTCCCAATCCCTCTGCTCTTATAAATCCCAGCTGCTTGTTTAACTTTTTTTGTCGAGTCATGCTTTGCACACAGTTCTTCTATTTCGCTTCATTCCTTTGGCAGTACGGATTTCCTTCCGTATTAATTGCTGCAATTCTCTGTACTTGATCGGGTCATTATTCTTTAAAGGTCTTCTGCAATCGATCAATTGTAGTATTTTATCTATTATAAAATAAATTCTCAAAGTAAAACTTAATTATTGGTCTCTTCCATATGTCCCTTTATGACTCATATTTGTGCCCGAAACCTCAATTTTTTTCCGAGTTCCTGACTGAGAAGAACTTTGATGATCTCGCCGTGCAGAAGACCCACAAGAAGTACCAAACCACTGCGTAACGTAACAGTCGCTGTAACAATGCTTGGTGCATGACAACAATGACAACAATTAGACTTTCAAAAAGAAACGTTACTATGGCGAGGATATAGACTATTGACTGATGTGTAAAGAAATCTGTTTAGTATGTGTTTGAGAATGTGTTGGAGATTAAGGCGTTTGTTGAGAAGATCGAGAAAGGTAAGAAATTTACACAGAATCGCTAACGCGCTACCTCGTGCCTCGCTGGCATCGGGAGAGCGAGGGTTCAAATCCCACCCCGGCCGACCTGAAAATGGTTTTCGTGGTTTCCCATTTTCACCACCAGGAAAATGCCGGGACGGTTCCTTTCAATAGGTCCACGGCCCATTTCCTTCCAATATCCCCTCCCTGACCCGTCCTCAAAAGAAAAGTACATGGCCATTGGCTGCATTAATTAAATTATCATTTATTATATACACTGCCGGAAAAAAGGTCACCCTTTTAGAGGTTATTAATTCACTCTTGTGGCAACAGTGCATATGGAGTACATGAAATTATTAAATACTAGCAGTAGTGCCCGACTTCGCCCGGTGGATTTATTTGTTTTATGAATGATAATACGTGTGTGCATATTGGCTTCAGGATTGATGATGTCATTTTGGAGTGTTTTAATCAATTTGTGGACTGTACTGCGATGTCTTGGATAGCTTCCATGTTGTTTGTGAAGCGTTGATTGAATATTTGCTTTTGTAGTTCCTTGCTTCAACAGGGTCATGCCTTGATATTCCAAAGCCGCATATAGAATGTCGTTGATGAAGAGCACTCAGGCTACACCGCTTTCTACGTAATGCCCATGACAACCGGCACGTTAATGTGCGGTGTCCGATCTTTGCACTTGACAATCAATCAAATACCATTTTAGGTTATGTACACACCCTTTCTCCGCGAAGTAGCTGGTGATTCCTACTTTTTGTATTAACTTTTGTATTGACTCCCGGGATATGGAGTCCACCTCTTTCTAGCCAACGGCTTCCTTTGTGAGGGCGGATGAGCTGATAGAGTTCAGGGCACTCCCTTTGTCCTTGGAATGAGAAATTGTTCCTAAAAGTAGTTGATCACCTTGAAGGATATCAATACTGGGCCTGGACCCCAGGGTGGGGGGAAAGGTTAGATAGGACTCTTTGAGCCGCAGTGAAGGCATATTGTGTATTTTAATTTTATTTGTGTATGGCCATTGGCTGTTCTAATAAAGTATTATTATGAAGGCAACCTATCTTGAAGAAGGATACCGTACTTCAAAGTCAAACCAGGCAGTCCTGATGCCTTAGGTGGTAGCCCCACCACTTGGATCGAGCTCATCAGGCTAATAACCTGCTAGCTTTAAATAACAGGTACGGTATTAACGAATATGATAAGAGGATTCTGCACCAGAACACTGGTAGGGGCGACGTGATGCAGCCCGCATTGCCAGGCAACAATAAACTTGTGTATTATTGAAACTGTTCGGGAGCGCTTGTTCTTCCGACTTATTGAACAAAAATCAATATTTAAGGTTACCTGAGAGGTGTAGCCTAATGCTACATAGCCTATAATATTCCTTTTGAATCTGGCTATCATATGCAAAAAGCCATTTTCGAATCCGACTGGTAGTTCCAGAGATTAGCTCGTTTAAACACACAAACTCTTCAGCTTTATTATATTAGTATAGATACAGATCATTAGGTGAAGCGGTTCAGAGATACCAGGTATCGACCCATATTAGCACGAGGTGTAGCCTCCACGGGCGGCAATGCAGGCACTGACTCTTGCATCCAGTCGATCATACAGATGGCGAATACTGTCTTGGGATACGTTATTCCACGCCTGCTCGACCTGTTCACACAGTTCTGTAAGAGTTGTGGGTGGACGAGTCGCACGGGTCACTTGTCGGCCCATCATGTGCTCGATTGGCGACAAGTCCGGCGATCGTGCTGGCCAGGGAAGTTGCTGCACGTCTTGCAGTGCACGTTGAGTTCCACGGGCAGTGAATATTCCAGATTAATTCTCAGAAGTCCATACATGTCAGTGTTGCCAACATGATTCTAAGCTTGCCGATAGGTCCAATTTCTAAATGCATGTAACGTCTATACTATCGATTGGATTTCAACCAAATTTCGTATGTACTATGTGTACTACAACAGGGATATGGAGTCCACCTCTTTCTAGCCAACTGTTGTGAGTATTCTAAAGAGCCACCAGGGCTGCCAACTATTAATAAGTACTCTTTCTATGTTTTATTCCTAATATCACTATATCAGAAAGTATGCAAGCCAGCAACTTTGCACACGTATAGTACCTGACATTCTACTTTAGGTTGGAGTTACTAATATACATCAATGCAGCCAACATGATTCTAAGCCTCCTGATAGGTCCAGTCTTTAAATGCATATAACTCTTATACTAACAAATGGACTTCAACCAAATTTCGTATTCGCTTTGTATACCATAACAGTTATGACTATGCGTATTCGTAAGAACCAGCAGGGCTGCCAACTGTAAATAAATTCTCGCTCTATTTTTAAATCCTAATATCAATATATCAGTTCGGCTTCGGTGGTGTAGTCGGTAGCATGCTGAACTGCTGTGCCCAAGATAGCGGGTTCAACCCCGGCTGAAGTCATTGGATTTTTAAGAGCGTTAAAAATCCCTCAGTATGCCTTCCTTCTGAGGGGAAGTAAAGCCGGTGGTACCATGTCATAGATTTATGGCATGTAAAAGATCCTTCCACAGACTAAACTTGTGTGCAGCTAAATTGTTAGGTTAGATTTCGTCGGAACGCTCTATCAAAGTTCCAAAGTTCACCACTGGGTATTGTTGCATCCGGGGGATGCACCCTCATCCCCTATTATCTACAAATACATCCATCCCCACATAAACGCCTTCTAGAAATTCCACTACACATCTCATAGCAACAACCTTCAATGACCCCACAACTTGGACTTCAACGACCACCGGCCAGCTCCTCACATCCTGTGAAAAGTGCAATTATGCACACTCACCAATAAAAGGTTATAAAACTGTTGAGGTGAGGTAACTCGGGGTCAGTCTGCCTCAGTGTCACCTTGTGCCAGACCACTGCAGAACGCCGCTCCGCTGAAGGGTGTCTAAGCGATCTACACTCCTCACACATACAGTCATACGTTCGCGCCTTATTGTTTGAATTGTGATAGCATCAGTTTTAATAACTGCTCTGCAAGTTCTAGAAGTACTCCCAGTTGGAAGTACCAATTAAAGCCATACCTTTTACAGTATCTGGTCATTTAGTTTATTTGCTTAATTGTTAAGATCCTACCCTTCATCCCCCGTCCCCGGTAGGATTCAGGGAACACTTAATTAATTGCTCCGTGGCGCCCGTAGTCAGCCACGCGCCTACGTCACTCTTCATTGTCTCGCTCTTAGCGCGAGCCGCGCCCACGTTTGCATTATTCTAAGTGGCAGCCGCTCAGCTGCTCAGAACCTCTCGCACCAAGCAGCCCTTAACTCCGAGACCCGCACCCTCGAACTACCCAACCAAACAGCATAATTGGGAGTTCTCCTGTCGAGCCCCGTCCACGCTCTTGGACTGCTCTAACGCCCCCTCTCCCTACACGCTAATCTCCAGCATTCCCCCAAATTCCCTTTTCTCCTCCCCCTGAACACTACATTGTAGAGGGTCCCCACTCAGGTCCCCTACAGTATCATTGATATCTGGTGGCGAAAGTCAGAACTACTTGAAATTGAAAGGAACTTGTAGCTCACTCGAAGGGTGTCCGCTGGAAGCAGCTACAGACTCAGGCGAGCCGAACATGTCCTCGGACACTCCCGGCACTATAAGGCATACGATAAATAAATAAATCAATCAATCAATATATCAGAAAGTATGCATGCCATCAGCTCTAAACTTGGCACACGTATAGTACCTGACATTCTAGATTAATTTGGAGTAACTAATATACCTCAGAGCTGCCAACATGATTCTAAGCTTTCTGATAGTTTCAATGTTTAATTACATGTAACTTCTAAATAAAAAAATGGATTTTATCCAAAATTGGCATTATAATAGATCGTAATATTTCAGATTACTTAGCATCACATACATGACATTGTTCCCAACATGATTTTATGCGCACTGACAAATCCAAAATCAAACAGCATGTAACGTCCATACTATCCATTAAACTTCAACCAAGTTTTGTATGTGCATTCTATAACTTAACCCTTTATAGGTCCTTGGGATACTATCTTCCCACCATGTATTTATAGAACGGTGTTAGGGAGAGAATCTTCCCACCCATTTCATTTCAAGCAGTTCCACTTGCATCCACAAGTTAGATCAGTGGCGTGTGGTGGAATTTCACTTAGGGTATGCAATGGTTTTCTTCGCAAAATCATTGAAGACCCAGTTGTAGAACTTACAAAGTAAATCTATCTCAATTGAAATCAATGATAAATGTTATACGTTTAGTTAAAATAGCGAATACAAGCTTTCACTTTCGTGTTAATAGGCCTACTCAATTGAGGAGTTGGACGATTTCCTGATAAAATTAATATTTTGTTCTCAAATTTACCGCACATCACACGCTGTCATCTCTAGACCCAACTCCCTGTGCCTTATTTGTACAGATTCCTCACGCCTACTAGTGTAAACAAAAACGTATACTGCATACCCTAGTCCCTTATATTGCATTAGACAACATTATATCGCTGAACTATAAAAATGACGGCCTACCACTGTAAAACAATCACACGTTTTAACACAATATAAAAAGCTGTTTTACACAAACACTTACACGCTTTTTCAAAGTATAATGGGCGAGTAAACACACTATCTTTGAAAACTGATCGCTCCTTGTTTTCGGCCTAAGGTATGTAACTTATGGAATTGCTTCCTAGCCTTCGTATTCACTCACCCTGCAGTACCAAGAAATACCAAAAGAGGGCATGTCACGCTATTGTGCTGCTGCAAGCGACTCCGTAAGGAACTCGCAGTGGGCATCACAGAACAACGAAGCGTGAATGGGTTCATTAAAACAATACAGGACACAGAGACTGGAATATCACTATAACCAAAGTAAATAATTATTGTACCCGTCATTATTTTACTTTGGTAAGCAATGCTTACCTTACATCCATGAAATACACGCGCCTGAGTTAGATGCATAGAAATATTGAAAACCCATCAATTTGTTGTATACTGTCATCAGAAACAAAAGGTGGGAAGCATATATCCCAGTGGTCTCCACTGTGCACGTGCTCGCCAGCTCGGTTGTGTTGAGTGAAAGAAATGCATTGTTTTACAGAAGAAGGTGTTTTTATTGAAGATAAGAGATTTGTAAACGCTGGTATATAGTTCATATACAATGTTAATAATGGTTTTGGTCACTTGAGTAAATATATTTCAGGTAGAATGGAAATTATTATCCTGCTCAGGGAGTTTGCCATAGAATAGAGGATTTTTAAATTAATTTTCTGAGTTTTTAATAAATACTATTTCGAAATTATTGCATTATATTCGAATATACTAACTTTTAACATTCCAAAATCACTTTTATTTTTTGTGCAGTTTTCGGCAAAGATGATGTAGGTCACTGACCTTCTTTTGCGTGGGAGTTACGGGTTTTTCTTAAATTATAGAGCATGATGGGTGTTTTTATGCATTATATCCTGATAAATAAACCTCATTATTGAATGATAAACAGAGTATCATCATAATTTGGAGGTGGGAGATTATTACCCCATTGCTCATTTAAGAAAACATACTGTCCGGTGTGGGCATTGGGATAATAATTTCCCACCCCATATTTCATAAAATAGAATCCACACCCATAAAATTGTTGCATATTCCTACTCATCTATCACCCCCAATTACAAATGTGCAAAAAAAAAAGCAAATATTTTATACCCCCAGTCTTTTGCCCTATAAAGGGTTAAGAGATGGAACTAAGCATATATTCAGTCACCAGGGTGGCCAACTATAGTAAGTTACTCTATTAGGCTATACTCTTTCAGGTGTATTTCAAACTGCACAACTTAGAAATGTTAGTATTGCCAACTTGATTTCGTCATTATTCTAGATAGGTCTATATAGTTTGGCATGAATCTTAAATTTTAAGAAAGGCTCTTTAGTTCGTCACGGAACTGCTTGTTGTTTTCGATAAAGTCACCAAATGCATTTATGGTTCAATTGTGGCCAGGAAAAAGTCATTAGTGCACTTAGTGAGTTTTTGTTTGACAATACATCAAGGTAGCTGTGACTTCGCTCATGATGTGCATAGTTGTGTAGGCTATATGAGTGGATCACAAAGGCTTGTGGCCTTAGCCCTGAGTGGAATTAGTGAACCAAAGGTAAGAAATCATTATTATTTGTCTGATTGTTGTTAAGTGTAACTCAGGGGCGTGGTGGCGCAGCGCCTTTCTTCACGGCGGACCGGGTTCAGTTCCCGGTCAATGCATGTGAGTTTTTCAAGTGAAATGCCATGTCCTGTGGTTCGGATTCCAGGTAAAAAGGAGATTAATGGTCACGTAAATCTGCAAACTTACTTCATTCCTTTGAGTGTAACTCATAAGCCATAGGCCTAACTTATAAGTTGGAAATGGACAGTTTTAGATTACGCCCATTGACATATTTTTAGTTTTTCATTTAAAAAATGTAAGCATAATGTGACCAGTACTGTAATGTTATGTTCTGTAGTAAGGGGTACTCTCACTTGTAGTCGACAAGACGGACCGGTACTGTAGTAACACCAGTGGAAGAGGTACTCTCACTTGTAGTCGACAAGACGGACCGGTACTGTAGTAATACCAGTGTAAGGGGTACTCTCACTTGTAGTCGACAAGACGGACCGGTACTGTAGTAATACCAGTGTAAGGGGTACTCTCACTTGTAGTCGACAAGACGGACCGGTACTGTAGTAATACCAGTGTAAGGGGTACTCTCATTTGTAGTCGACAAGACGGACCGGTACTGTAGTAACACCAGTGGAAGAGGTACTCTCACTTGTAGTCGACAAGACGGACCGGTACTGTAGTAATACCAGTGTAAGGGGTACTCTCACTTGTAGTCGACAAGACGGACCGGTACTGTAGTAATACCAGTGTAAGGGGTACTCTCACTTGTCGTCGGCAAGACGGACCGGTACTGTAGTAATACCAGTGTAAGGGGTACTCTCACTTGTAGTCGACAAGACGGACCAGTACTGTAGTAATACCAGTGTAAGGGGTACTCTCACTTGTAGTCGACAAGACGGACCGGTACTGTAGTAATACCAGTGTAAGGGGTACTCTCACTTGTAGTCGACAAGACGGACCAGTACTGTAGTAATACCAGTGTAAGGGGTACTCTCACTTGTAGTCGACAAGACGGACCAGTACTGTAGTAACACCAGTGGAAGAGGTACTCTCACTTGTAGTCGACAAGACGGACCGGTACTGTAGTAATACCAGTGTAAGGGGTACTCTCACTTGTAGTCGACAAGACGGACCGGTACTGTAGTAATACCAGTGTAAGGGGTACTCTCATTTGTAGTCGACAAGACGGACCGGTACTGTAGTAACACCAGTGGAAGAGGTACTCTCACTTGTAGTCGACAAGACGGACCGGTACTGTAGTAATACCAGTGTGAGGGGTACTCTCACTTGTAGTCGACAAGACGGACCGGTACTGTAGTAATACCAGTGTAAGGGGTACTCTCACTTGTCGTCGGCAAGACGGACCGGTACTGTAGTAATACCAGTGTAAGGGGTACTCTCACTTGTAGTCGACAAGACGGACCAGTACTGTAGTAATACCAGTGTAAGGGGTACTCTCACTTGTAGTCGACAAGACGGACCGGTACTGTAGTAACACCAGTGTAAGGGGTACTCTCACTTGTAGTCGACAAGACGGTCCGGTACTGTAGTAATACCAGTGTAAGGGGTACTCTCACTTGTAGTCGACAAGACGGACCGGTACTGTAGTAATACCAGTGTAAGGGGTACTCTCACTTGTAGTCGACAAGACGGACCGGTACTGTAGTAATACCAGTGTAAGGGGTAGTCTCACTTGTAGTCGACAAGACGGACCGGTACTGTAGTAATACCAGTGTAAGGGGTACTCTCACCTGTAGTCGACAAGACGGACCGGTACTGTAGTAATACCAGTGTAAGGGGTACTCTCACTTGTAGTCGACAAGGCGGACCGGTACTGTAGTAATACCAGTGTAAGGGGTACTCTCACTTGTAGTCGACAAGACGAACCGGTACTGAAGTAATACCAGTGTAAGGGGTACTCTCACTTGTAGTCGACAAAACGGACCGGTCCTGTAATAACATCGGTGTAAGGGGTACTCTCACTTGTAGTCGGCAAGACATTACGATCTTGTAATTTGCAAAGTCCGGTCATTGTTTGTGTTCGAACCATTAAATTTCAGCTCTTTGGGTGCCTCGGTGGATGTTAAATAGCGCATCCTTCAAAACTAATCACACGCACAAAATAAAAACCCACCCCACCTCCAAACACTGGCCTGTGTGCTTGTAAGAACGGAGTGCTGATTTGTCGACCAAAAGAAACTGATTCGATAGATCGATTTAATATTTTGGACTATGAGATCATAAATTTTTTCCCGTATTGACAAAATTTGATTATATAATGCAAAGCGATCGCTTCCGCCTAGTCGATACTGTTTAAACAGAATCAGCTCGATTTAAATCGAGGATAACTCGAATTCTCCTCCAGCTATTGTGATCAGCGCGTTGACACTTTCAAGTCGGAAGTTCTATTTGCTGGACTAGATACAAAATGTACCAATATTGTTTCTTAAACATTTTTCAAATGTTGCAATTCAAATGTTTAAGGGGTATGCGTGTGAGTAATACCAATGTAATAGCACCATCAAGTTATCCTACTTCCTGTTTAATGTCGACTTCATCGATATGCTTGAGTCAAAAGTTATGCGTTACGGAGACGGAGACGGTGACGTCATGCAACCGCGCGGAAGCCTAAGGTAATGGGTGATGGAGTCTGTTGAAAGAGTCCTGGGGCTTCGAGCGAAGCGAGAAGAATACAGGATGACTCCTAAAGAGGTGTACAAGATGCCAGATAAGAATACAGGGTGACTCCTAAAGAGATATACAAGATGCCAGATAAGAATACAGGGTGACTCTTTAAGAGTTATACAAGACCCCAGATAAGAACACAAGGTGACTCTTAAGGAGGTGTACAAGATAGCAGAGAAGAATACAGGGTGACCCCTAAAGACGTGTACAAGATGCCAGACAAGAATACAGGATGACTCCCAAAGAGGTGTACAAGATGCCAGATAAGAATACAAGGTGACTCTTAAAGAGGTGTACAAGATGGCAGAGAAGAATACAGGGTGCCTCCTAAAGAGGTGTACAAGATGGCAGAGAAGAATACAGGGTGCCTCCTAAAGAGGTGTACAAGATGGCAGGGAAGAATACAGGGTGACTCCTAAAGAGGTGTACAAGATGGCAGAGAAGAATACAGGGTGCCTCCTAAAGAGATGTACAAGATGGCAGAGAAGAATACAGTGTGACTCCTAAAGAGGTGTACAAGATGGCAGAGAAGAATACAGGATGACTCCTAACGAGGTGCACACGATGTCAGACAAGAATACAGGGTGACTCCTAAAGAGGTGTACAAGATGCCAGACAAGAATACAGGATGACTCCCAAAGAGGTGTACAAGATGCCAGATAAGAATACAAGGTGACTCTTAAAGAGGTGTACAAGATGGCAGAGAAGAATACAGTGTGACTCCTAAAGAGGTGTACAAGATGGCAGAGAAGAATACAGGGTGCCTCCTAAAGAGGTGTACAAGATGGCAGAGAAGAATACAGGGTGACTCCTAAAGAGATATACAAGATGCCAGATAAGAATACAAGGTGACTCTTAAAGAGGCGCACAAGATGTCAGACAAGAATACAGGATGACTCCTAAAGAGGTGCACAAGATGTCAGACAAGAATACAGGGTGACTCCTAAAGAGGTGTACAAGATGTCACACATGAATACAGGGTGACTTCTAAAGAGATATACAAGATGCCAGATAAGAATACAGGGTGCCTCCTAAAGAGGTGTGCAGGATGTCAGAGCAAAATACAGGGTGACACTTAACGAGGTGTACAGTATGTTAGATTCGATTCAAATACAGGGTGACCCTTAAAGAGGTTTGAAAGATATCAGATTCAAATAATGGGTGACCCTTAAAGAGTTGTAAAAGATGTCAGACTCAAATACAGGGTGACCCTTAAAGAGGTGCCCGCGCGGGGAGCCTAAGTTAATGGGTAATGGAGTCTGTTGAAAGAGTCCTGGGGCTACGAGCGAAGCGAGAAGCCCTCCTGAGCTTTTCTAACATGTGTAGCATTTGTAGCATACGTCATTTGAAATGATATAACGTCTAGTCTTTCAGACTGACTGTAATTTTTTTCTTTTTTTTTTCTAAAACGTGACTTGGCGAGCAAAATGGTATGTTACAAGTCTAGACATTTGAAGGCTTCCATGGATATTAATAGAGTGCTATATTTATAATTGACTAAATCTAGCCATGGTAAGTTAAATGTTTGGGCACGATATAACCTCACCAGGTAATTTACATCTCTACTACAGCAACATTCCACACAAGAAGGTCCCTGAAACTGTAACAAAATTATCTTTATTTATGCTATGTTTATGCCTAGCATTCACAACGAATAATACGACCGGGAGGCACCTGCAAAATAGTAATCTAAATAAACAAGACCCGTATTCAAAGTCAGGGGTATATTCTATTACATGCCAAGACACTGGATGTCAAGCTAATTACATTGGACAGAGCGGAAGACGAGTAGATACACGTTATAATGAACATAGGAATGCGATAAGATACGGAACACATTCAGCCGTATGCGAATATTTGTGTGACACGGGGCACAGCTTTACTAAAATCGAGACTGACCTAAAAATAATTCATCACGAATCGAAAGGCAGATTGCTTCCTTGACATAAAGGAAGCAATTGAGATTCACCTAGCCAAACAAAACAATCCCATCAATCTAAATGAATACACTTTTATGGAGAGTTCACCCCTTTTCACTCGACTAAAAACACACCCTGTCGAAAACAAGACACGACTTAGCGATACAGCCAAGCTAGATAAAAAAGGGGGAGGAAATAGCGGTGGTTATAGGTAAATGTTATTTAGAACAGGTGTACTATGTACTTTTTCTGCAATAAACCTAGGCCGGTATGCGCGGCAGTATTAAAGGTGCCGGGACGTCTTCAATAGACCGCGTACCGCTTAGTTGAAGTGCTTTTTAGTCCACGCGTGGCGAAGATAGTTCCACGGTCTTTAATAGTTGTAGATTTTCCTGTATTCAATAACATACATCCTTATCTAGATTTGGCAACGTCACACAAATAAACATGGCACTGACCTCAGAAAGAACATAGGAACAAAAGGGGGAGAAAGGGAAAAACCAGTTCCGCCCAGTTAACACCCGGGTTAGTCGACCATAACTGGTGCCAGAGTGAACACGAAACTGCTTGAAGTTCCAATTAGGGAGACAACCGGATAAGTATCAGCCTGTATTATTACAGTATAACCATTGTTGATTTTATATAACCATATAATCACCCCAAAAAGACAAATTCCGGATTTTTATCACAATTTTAGAAGTTCACCTAACATTAGATATACTACATTTAGCATACACCGACAGTTGCATTACCAACACTGCAACTAAATAATTGTACATATTGTATATATTTTTCACCTCTATTCTCAAACATAGATGTTATAGCCTAAGTGTAATGGATCTGATGATGATCGCTTGACGATCGAAACTGGTCATCCTAGTGTTTTTATTAATCTCCTGTAATTTATTTCAGGAGTAGGACATAACCCAGCTCTATTTGGGTACATTCGTGTTGACCGACTGAAAAGCACCAAACTTTTGTTATAAATAATTAGTTTCTCCATGGATGATAACGCTATCCCTGCGGTAAATCCCCTGTCGACATCCGCCAACTACCTTAAATGTGGGCATCCGCCTTTTATACTGTCCAGGCTTCGATTTCGATGCTTGAAATCTCGTAAATTAGCTCCTTGGAATTTCATTCACATTGGTGTTACTCTCATGTCATTTGATTACCCTGTTCTTGAGGGTTTCCAACGTTATCACAGGTCAAAATCAAGAGGGGCTATTAGAAAGGAGGACATATTTTTATTCATAACAAGCTGTACCCGGCATGCCTTGCAATGCCAACCAAAGAAAGTGTTGGCGTTGTAATTTTGTTCCTTGAAAAGCTCTAGGATACACAATATTTTGTTCAATTTCCGTTAACTGCCTCTAAGCTATCGTAAAATGGATTTACCAATTTAGAAACATTCGTGGGAGCGTGCACAACAACTCAACAAAGCTTCATCGCAATCGGATGAATGGTATATGAATGAAGATGGAACTTTGTTGAAACCCTTCGCGCGTCGTCACTCATTTGTTGCATCTACTCGTGTGCTACCTAATGTAAAATGGATTTACTAAGTCAAAAACCTTTTCTGGCGTGTACACAACAAAGCATCAACGTTTCAACGCAATCGGATGAATGGCATATGAAAGCATACAGGATTATGTTTAAACGATTTGCGCGCCATCACTCATTTGTTGAATCAACTCGTGCGCTACCTATTGCACAATGCATTTACTAAATCATAAACGTTCCCTGCATTGTACACAATAACTCACTCAAATGTCATCGCAATCGGATGAATGGTAGGCCTATATGAACGCAGATGGAACTTTGTTGAAATTATTCGCGCGCCGTCACTCATTTGTTGAAACTACTCGTGTGCTATCTACCTATTATACAATGGACTTACAAAATCATAAACGTTCCCTGCAGTGTACACAATAACTCGCTCAAGTTTCATCGCGATCGGATGAATGGTATATGAACGTATACGTGATTTTATTTACACGATTCGCTCGCCGACACTCATTTATTGAATCTACCCGTGCGCTTCCTATTGAACAATGTATTTACTAAGTCAGAAACCTTCCCTGCAGTGTGCACAACAACTCACCCAAGTTGCATTGCAATCGGATGAGTGGCATATGAACGCATAAGGGATTTTACTTATACGATTCGCGTGCCGTCATTCATTTGCTGAATCTACTCGTGCGCTGCCTATTGTAAAATGGATTTACTAAGCTAGAAACCTCCCTTGGAGTGTACTCAACATCTCACCCAATTTTCATCTTCTGACGGATGGTATATGAACGCATACGGGTCTTTGTTGAAACGCTTGGTGCGTCGCCGCTCATTTGTTGAATTTACTCGTGCGCTACCTACTGTATCGTGGATTTACTAAGCCAGAATCCTTCCTTGGAGTGTACTCAATATCTCAACCAAGTTTCATCGCTATCGGACGAATGGTATATGAACGCATACGGGACTTTTTGAAGCGCTTCGCGCGTCGTCGCTCATTTGTTGAATCTACTCGTGCGCTACCTATTGTTAAGTGGATTTACTAAGCCAGAAACCATTCTTGGAGTATACTCAACATCTCACCCAATTTTCATCGCTATCTGATGTATGGTATATGAACGCATACGGGTCTATTTATCTGATGTATGGTATATGAACGCATACGGGTCTATTTTGAAACGCTTCGTCACTCATTTGTTGAATTTACTCGTGCGCTACCTATTGTATAGTAGATTTACTAAGCCAGAATCCTTCCTTGGCGTGTACTCAATATCTCATCCGAGTTCCATCGCTGTCAGACGAATGCTATATGAACGCATACGGGACTTTGTTGAAACACACCGCACGCCGTCGCTCATTTGTTGAATCTACTCATGCGCTACCCATTGCAAGATGGATTTACTAAGCCAGAAACCTTCCTTGGAGTGTACTCAACATTTCACCCAAGTTTCATCGTAATCGGATGAATGGTATATGAACGCATAGGAGACATACACACCCACAGACAAACTATCACGTAACATTGATTTTTATATATAGAGATGAGCAAGGTACACAAAGAAAAACATCTGAATGTCAAAGACCAAAGACATCAAAACTTAAAGACCAAAGACATCAAACCTCACATCCTCCCACCTTAGCTAACTGAAATGGTATGAAGTTAGCTTACAACATAAACAGAAACAAGTACCCAAACTTTACGATTGTTCTTGAGATAAATAGGTCCTGCCATATCTACGCCTGTAATTTCAAAAGATGCTGCTTCTCGTACTCTGTCAACAGGTAAAGCGGGTGCCGGTGCATCCAGCCTTTTGGAGTTTTGCCTCCTACAAATGATGCACTTAGACACAACGAAACGAATCGTCTTATACATTTTTCACTTACCGGTAATAGTCTGTTTCAAAGGATCGATTCTTTTTAAAATTTGAGTCATTATATGTACAAGCTGTTCGGATGTTAATCCAGTTTTCTTTAAACTTCTGTAGCAATTCTGTTGTAGTCATGGGTTTTCTCATTAGATATCTACGAACAGCATCTTCAGTAATTCCAGACTCCTCAGTGTTCAAACTGCCAACTGGAGAAAGCGTAGCTGAAGCAAAGTTAACTCTTCTTGCTCATACTTAACTCCTCCGACTCTGCCTTACGCTTCCGACTATCGTCACCTGCTGCAGGCTCTTTGGTAAATGTGGCTGAACGGGAACTTGCTCCACTGTTAGGTTCTTTAGTGATCTTTCCCGATTTCTTCTTAGCATCACCCTCAGAATCACTGCTGCCTGAACTTTTTTTTGTCGTGTAGCCTCCTGAGAGGCCGAGTGCAGGTCTTTCTAGTCGACGCCCGTGGGCGACCTGCGCGTCGAGATGAGAGATGGAATGGATGAAGATGAATGAAACTGGGCAAGGATGTGGAAGGAAGCGGCCGTGGCCTGTCAGAAGGTACTGTCCCAGCATTTGCCTGGTGTTGAAAATGGGAAACCACGGAAAACCATTTCAAGGACAGCCAACGGTGGGGCTCGAACCCACGCGTCTACCGAGTCAGCAGAGAGCTTGGCCCCTTAACCTAACGCAGCGCTTTAGCCCGCGTAGCCACTACTGTCGGGTGCTGTCTAAACTGATGGATGATGATGAATCACCACCAGTTTTAATTATTTGGACTAGGCTATTAGCATCATCCTCTTTTTTCTTTTCCTTCTTTAGCCTTTTCTTTTCTTTTTCATTTTTCGATTCTGCAGCAGCATCTTCCTGTTTATCCTCTGGTTCTTCCTCTTTCTCTCCATCCAGATTTTCCTCGTCTTCATCATCCTCTTCTCCAGATGACATCAGCTTACGTAAACCATCCTGTTCCTCAACGCCCCTCATTTCTTTATTAGCCTTTGTTTCTTGATCGGAACCACTTTCAGAAGATTCTGAAATGTAATCAACTTCCCTCCCTACTTCATCACCATCGTCACTCTTTTCGAATACTTCATCTAGGTCCTTTTTCTTTTTCTTCTTTGCAGCATTTTTCCCAGCAGTCTTTTTCTTCTTTTTGGCATCTTTCTTTTCTTCCTCTGGCTCCTTGGTCTCTTCCTCTGATTCAGATGAATCAGAAGATTCAATCCAATCATCCATTTCAGAAATTTTTAACTCTCCTTTCTTTCCTTTGCCTTTCTTAGACTTAATCTTGCTTTCATCCCCCTCTTCAATATCATCATCGTTCTCCCCGCGAAGTCGTTTCCTCATCATCAAGGAGAAGTAATTAACTTGCTTGTTACGTCTGCCAAACTCCTGCTCAGCTTCCTCAGCAGGCAAAGCTTTTTAGCGCTGTGTGGGCTGGAAATTGTACCATTCTTATAGAGGGAAAGCCTCGATGGCACCATCTGGTGCATGAGTAAAAACATAGTACGCAGCATTTTCTGCTACTCCACCTTCACGAGTGCCTTTAAACTTTTTCCCAGTTTTGCCATCAACTTTCAACAACCATGGCTGATCCTCAGGACGATACTTTTTGCTTACAATTCCAAACTTCTTGCGACGAGCTTCTTCCCTTGCTTCTCGTACAAATTCACTGCCAGCTCCAAATTTCGGCATTTCCTCGTCTGTGCCCCTGAACTCCTTCATGTTATTCTCACGCTCCATCTTCACCTGACCCCATTTTGTAAAGTCCACATTTGCAGACGAGTTGAACCGCATTACTTTATAATTCTTCTATGTATTTTTGGGAACTCGAATGGAATACTCATGGATCGACGTGGCTTGATGGCCTGCTGATGAAGTCCTGGTTGTGCTGTTCTCCTTCAGGACATGCCTGTGAGGAAGATAATGACCTCCCTGTTCAAGATCAGACATTGGAACCTTCTCAATCACTCCCTCATCTAACCATTCCTCGAAAACCTGCTGGTACTCATCATTACACTGGTCACCTTTTAGTCTTTTCACAGTATTGTCAAGTCTATTAAGTGCTAAATTCAGGTTACTTGGAGAGCGGGGTGCCCATCCAACCATGGCAAGTGAACTTGGTATCTACCTGTATCATCCATCGCAACAGTTTCCAAAAAATATCGCTCAGCTTCAGCTTGTAGCTCTAGTTTAGTCATTTTCTCTGTTGGATCTGTAATTCCGATGAGATCTAACTTCCACATGTCTGCAATAGATACATCGTTGACTAGCATAGATATCACCATGAGAGCGGAATCAGTTCTTCCCGGTCTTTCAGATACCTTACCCAATACCGTCCATCCAAGACGGGTATGTACAGCAACAAGTCCAGGGGTAAGATCTTTGACTTTTCCCGTGAACAGCTTGCCTGCTACATCAGCCCCTATCAACAGCTCAATGGGACTTGGATGCCTACTAGTAGCTCTATCAGATAATGTGATACGGTACCTGTGTTTTTCAATTTCTCCAAGGTTTCACCATTGAGGCAAGGCAAATTGTCACAGATGTTGAACTGATCTAAAGCTTCAAAATTGCACTTGTATTGACCATCAAGACTACTTAAATATATTCTGTGCCTGGTGTGGAAACAGTTATCACTTCTTTGACCTCCAATGAGTGAATGCACGATTTGCCCCTCACCAAGAGTTTGTATCTCATCTCTTTGGCAGTGCTTTTCAAAACATAAGATCTCTGCGATCCCGTGTCTACAATTGCTCTCACTTCTCGCTGGTGGCTTTCTCCACGAAGGATGACCTTGGGTGTTGGTATCACAACTCCTAAATCACATGATAAACTGGATAAACTGGCAAGTACTTGATCTGTCTGTGTAGGACCTGACTTATCCGATGCTGAATCAGACTTGGCATTTACATTCCGTGGCAAATCAGGGCATAACAGAATCACATGTTTCCTGTCACAGACTGCACATTTAGGTTTTGATCTGTATTTGTTTGAAATGTGATTCGGTTTTAGACTCACAAAACAGCACTTCTTATCTTTTATTATGCTCATTTTGTCATCTATTGACATATCCCAGGCCCTGTAGCAATCCACGCTAACATGACTATTTCATTCGCAAAATATACAAGTGAAATGCGTAGTCTTACTCTCTGGCTTTGTGAGGAGTCCTACAGCGGTGTATGGAGGTTTTTCTATCACAGAATTCCTTGCCTCCTTCTTGTCATGTGCCCTGACTAGTGCAGGCTTAACCTCAAATCCTGATAAAGCAAGAGAAATACGTTCATCATTTTGCACTTCAAGTTTCATAAATGTCATCAAATTTGATAGCCTACATTCTGCCTGAGTCACCTCACTACATGTTTGACTTCTCTGCCATGCCCTTAAAACGTCCTCGGGCATACAAGATTCTATCAGTGGGCACAAAATAGATGCACATTTTCCACTCGTTACTCCTAATGCTTCCAAAGACCTCATATGGCTCTCCAATTTGTCATATAATTTTTCAAGAGGTAGCCTATTGCTCTTATAATTCTGTAATACTAGGCCAAGTAGCTCTCTAATGTACACTTCTATTAGGATATCCTCTCGGCCAAACCTATTCTTTAAAGCTTCTATAGCTAAATTATAGTTCTCTGCAGAAGGTGGATAGCTACTTACAATGTCATTAGCACGTGAACCGGGAATCATTGCCTGCATGAGATACAAAAACTTGTCCTCTGGTGGTATATTTGAGTCTTCATGCACTTTCCTAAACTGGCTCCAGAAAGGAATCAATTCCCTTACATCGCCACCATACTTCCGAAACTCGATGACCGGGAATTTGAATTTTCTAACATTAGTACGCGAGATTTCACTTGAGTTACTGGTATCCACTTTTAGTAACTGAGTTTCGAGGTCACTGACCTTGGCCTTTATAGTTTCAAACTTTAATTTGTACTGGCTCACCTCATTCAAATGGGTCTCTAACTCGCCTTCCGTCGCGTCGATCTCTAGCAGGCTTTCGAAAATGTCTTCGTCCTTTTGGTTTATGGTAAGCATACTATCTTCAAATACCCCGAATTGACTACGAACTTGCTGGCTATCCACATGTTCGACATCGAAAAGCTTCCCCAATGTTACGTACTGCGTAGTGAACCCACGTCTGAGAACTGCTCTAGACTTCTTAATTTTTCCATAATTGACAAACTGAATTGACACTCTCATAAACAATAAACATAAATAACCCCACGATTGGACGCCAAATGTTCTTGAGGGTTTCCAACTTTATCACAGGTCAAAATCAAGAGGGGCTATTAGAAAGGAGGACATATTTTTTATTCGCAATGAGCAAGGTACACAAAGAAAAACATCTGAATGTCAAAGACCAAAGACATCAAAACTTAAAGACCAAAGACATCAAACTTCACATACCACATTCACGAGTAATCAGTGATTTCATCGTGGGTCCATCCCCACTCCTCGGTTTGGTCTTTGTTCGAGGGTGAATTTTCAAGCACATGTGGGGTCCCTCACACCACCGGATGCTTGTAAATAGTACGCCAGTGATGGACATGGCGTCAGTCTGGCACGCCTCTCGAAGTCAAGCAATTTTTCCCCTGTCACAGACTCTAAGTCCTTGTGCACAGCTTAGGAAATCGTGTGCTTTTCATCAATATCATACAATATCTCCTCATTATTCCTGTGTTATCTCCAATTATAACAGCAGAATTACTCTCAAATAACTTTAGTACATTCATATGCCATGTCTCTAGGGGGTTGTCTCAACTAAACTCCCTTAAAGATCCTGGGTTCATTTCTCTTCGGCAGTCCCTGACTACTCTCTTTTCTCCCAGTGTATCAAGATCGACACCAGTCAGAATAATGCCATCGGGTACAATACTAAGTAGAGATTGTTAAGGAGAAATAATAATTGGAATTATTTTTTGTTGACCGACGGAAAGTTATAATAATTGTCAATAAGGCAACACTGAAAAGTGGCTTCAAGGCTATCTTTAAACTTTTGTAATCTAAATATTGCATATGTATTTGTGCATAAGTGCAATACATAAAGATCGTACCTTATATAAACCTAATATAAGTGAGTTGGATCCGTTGATGATTGCGTGACAATCGATACATGTCACCCCCCCTGGTTTTTGTTGTTTTCGACATAAATGATTGTTATTTTATGTTAAATATATCATGTAATATTTCTTTCAGGTTAGGGTGTTTGAATACCGTACTTGTTTCCACGCAAAATGTAATTGGGCACAATTTGTTGTTCCAATTGGCAACACAAACTAGATAGATAGATAGATTTTTATTAATTCCATTTGATCAAATACATGCATACAATACATTTTTGATATAGGACACGTCAGAATTTACATCTATAAAATAAAAGTAGTAATAGGTATATAATACTAATACTATAACTATTTATAACTTATTATAATAACAGTTCTTAAGAGATACAATCTTATTGGACAACTATTTAAACCTTACCCTATTATCATAATATGAAAACTTAATTCTATAAATACAACAATTGTGTTTTTATTTTTGGGGCAAGTTTTATATACTGGGGTAGTTTATTGTATAATTCAACTCCTGTGTGAAAAGTTCCTTTTTGATATATGCTTGTGTGTGTGTGAAATATGAATGTTTTGATTTTGTCTTGTGTTATGCCTATGAACATCACTGTTTGTTTTAAGAAAAACATCATTAAATTCTTTTTAAAAACACAATACTTTCAAAGATATAATTGTATGCAGGGAGAATGTTTAAATCTTTAAACAGATCTACATGGCTCTCTAGTGTTTACATTTGCCATAATTCTAATCGCCCTCTTTTGTATCCTAAACGTGCTTAGTACATCTGGCGACATACCCCAAAATATGACCCCATATCTTAAGTATGAATGGAAATAAGCAAAATAAGTATTTCTTAATGTGTGCATACTAGTGCAGGTTTTCAAAATGCCTAACGCAAAGCACATCGAGTTCAGTTTAGTATTCAGATATTGTATATGTTTATTCCATTCCATTTCAAGTCCTAAAAACTTTGTTTCTGATTTATTTTCTATTTGATGACCATTTAATGTTATGTTGGGCTTCGCAGGATTCCTATTCTGCATAGTGTGGAAATTTAGACATACTGTTTTTTATAGTTTATTATGAGGCGATTATCTTGTGACCATTTGGTTAACTCTCCTGTAACGGAGTCAGCAGACTGCTGTATGACCTGTTTAGTTTAACCTTTAATTACAAGTGTTGTATCGTCCGCAAACAAAATTTCCTTATGTGAATGAACGTTCTATGTTATATCATTGATATATAGCAGAAAGAGTAGTGGGCCCAAAAGCAATCCCTGGGGTACTCCAAATTTAATAATTGCCTCATTGGACAATGTTTCATTAAGTAATTTGGTTCCATCATCCTTGTGTCTCAAGCTTATTATTTGTTTACGCCTTGTTAAGTAAGACTCGATCCATTTATTAGCTAGACCTCTAGTACCATATTGATTTAGTTTTGTAAGGAGGATTTCATGGTCAACAACATCAAATGCTTTCAATAAATCCAAGAATAGGCCAGTTACATGTTCCTTATTGTCAATTAATTTCAGTATACTATTAATACATTCGAAAATTGCAGTCTGTGTAGATTTTTCCGTTCTGAATCCATGTTGTGAGTTAGATAATTTTTTTCTATAAAACTTATCAGTCTCTTATACATGATTTTTGCAATACCAGTTGGTAAGGTAATAGGACGATAGTTATCTAATTCATCTTTTGAACCGTTTTTGTGCACTGGAATTACTTTTAATAACTTCAAAATATCCGGGTAAGTTCCTGAGAGAATTGAACTGTTTATTAAGTGTGTAAGTGGATTTATTATATTTTCTGCACATTTCTTTAAAATTGCATCAGGGATGCCATCAATGCCAGCACAAAATTTATTTTTAGCTCTTTTATAACTATTCTTACCTCTTCACTTGTGAAATGATTTATAAATAAAGAATCACTACATATATTTATTTTATTATTAGAATTTAGTGTATTTACCTGTGATTTATTTATTAATTTTTGTGGAATTTCCAGAAAATATTCATTAAAAGTGATTGCTATTTCCTCTGGATTATTAATCACTTTATTATTTCTGGTCAGTGTAATGTACCTTTGTATTTTAGCAGATTTTCCAGTTTCTCTCTTTATCACGGACCACATAGCCCTGTTTTTATTAGATGATTGGGAAATAAAATTATCATTATTCATTTTCTTTGCTAGTCTTATTACCTTATTTAATATGCTAGTGTATTTTTTGTAGTATAAATTGAATTCAGGTGTTGTGTGGTATTGTTTATATAATTTGTGTAGAAATTTCTTTCTTTGACATGAATTTATAATCCCTGTTGTTATCCAATTGCTAGTTTTGTTATTTTGACCAGTTCTTTGCCTAAAGGGGAATGCTGTTTCAAAATATTGTTTTAGGGAACTGTTAAATGCATAAAATTTATCATTTACATTTTCTAGTTTATACATTTCTGACCATGTTTCCTTATTTAATAAGTCATTGAAATATGTAACAATTGTTTCAGTAAATGCCCTGCACTTTGATTTTACTCCATTATCATTATTATTGATTGTTTCGGGTACCGTACTTCAAAACTATTATGTATCTTGTTTATGTCCTCTATGGAACTTGGTCGGAGTGTAAATATGCTTTTACTCTGTGACAATGTTAGTTGTAATTTGTTTTTTTTTGTGTTAAGATGTAGATTCAGATGTGTGTGCATATTAAAGTTCTATAATATCCTTGATTCAAAACATAATAGCTATAATGTGCTTTATTCAAAACATAATAGTTGGCGACGAGGAATTGGGACTTGATTCTCCGGTTCAGGTATAGCCTACATCAATGAAGTACGGTATTTACGTCGTCTGTTTCAACGGCCACGTGAGTAAAATCAAGAATCAGGCAAATCGACATGAAATGTACACAGAGTACTTGTAAACGATCCTAAGCATCTCATCGTATATTCAGCTACGTGTGCCTGCATGCCACATATTCAAAATAATATGTATCGCAGTTCGAACTTTGAGGTTATGCAATGTTTTTTTTCTTTTCTCAAGCCCAGGACAATATTCGGTCATCGATCACTACCCAGTGTGTTTTAAATATGTTATCTTGAAACATTTTATTATATTTGAACTGTGATTTTTAAAATTATTTCTAAGTTTCGTCAAGATGGACGCAAATCAGTTTCAACAATTACTGAACATTTTTACTAATTCTCAAGAGAAGTTACTTGAAAGGTATCAAGCTCACCAGCCCGTCACAACCCCACAAGCCACTAACATCACACCTTTTGAAAATTTTGATTCTGAAAAGGAAAAATTTGTGTCGTATTTAGAACGATTTGAAAATTACGCAAACTTCAACGATGCCACCGATCCAACAAAGAAAGCTCAACTCTTGTGTACATCAATAGGGGCAATTCATTATAACAATCTCTCTGCATTTTTAGGCCCTGATAAACCAATCAAGTCTCTCGGTTATAATGACCTAGTAAAGCATTTCAAGCAAATACTGTCACCTCAAGTCTCAACCGTAGTTTCCCAACACTATTTCTTGAACGTCAATCAAAAAGAAAGTCAAAATATTGCAGGATTTGTTGCCACTCTTAGAAGCCACTTACTAGACTGTGACTTTTATATTCAGTGTACATGTGACGCCAGAATTTCAATTGCGGATGTTTTTCTTCGTGCACAATTTATACGTGGCTTGCGAGATAATTGGATCAGAGAGAAACTTCTCCAGTCTAATGACACTAAATTTGATGATCTCCTGAAGAAGGCTTATAGCCTTGGAAGCATCGCGGTATTAGAGTAATCAGCTGTCAAAACAGCTCACTGCACCATCAGACTCTATAGAGGACAAAAACAAAGTAACAAAAGCCACAAGTTCATATAATGACCGAAGTATGAATCAATATAGCAGTGATACTCAGTCACGTTTTGTTCAACAGCCTAACCCAGGCTCTCACTCACGTTCACAGTCCAGGGGCCGCCGTAGTTCTGTCAATTATAGAGCACTAGGTATTGATGGATTATGCCTGAATTGTGGAAATTCAAACCACAGGTCAAGAGATTGTCGCACAAACAGAAACTCTCTTAAATGTAGGTCATGTAGGAAAGTGGGACATGTTGCAAAACTTTGTATCACTACACTTCTTCAACAGTCAAATACACACAACATTGCAACTGAGAACATAGATGACAACTTGCATGACCACCCTGAAACCAATTTCGGGATAGGACAACTGGAATGCATCGAAGATCTCTTTGAAGTAGGACAAGAATCAGATAAATATTTTATCACTGTTAAACTCAACAATAAATCACAAAGATTTGAAGTCGACACGGGAGCAAAATATTCACTCATCCCAGAGAACGAATGTTCAACCTTGGGTCTTGGTTTGCCATTGCAGCCCACAAATGTCTGTTTTCGATCATATTCTGATCATGTTATCAAACCCAGAGGAAAAATTGTTGTCACAGTATCATACAAAGGAACAGAAATTGTTGCAGATCTTTTTGTAGTTCCGCAAGGTCATGCCGCATTGCTTGGTCGTGTTTGGATCAGTGGCCTCGGCCTTGATCTGAAGGAAATTGACAAGGACACAAATCAATCACTTCACACTGAATCTGTCAACTCAGTGCAGTCAATTCAGGATATTTTACATCAGTATAGTACAATCTTTGAAGAAAAAATTGGATGCGTTCCCAATATTGAAGTAAAACTGCAACTCAGAGAGGGGGTGAAACCTGTCTTCAATCGTGAACGTGATGTCCCTTTTGCTCTTCGGGAACGCGTTGAAAAGGAACTCGCTTCATTGGAATCAGAAGGAGTTATTTCTCCCACAGCTTTAAGTGATTGGGGATCGCCTCTTGTTGTTATCCCAAAACCGGATGGGGGAGTTAGGTTATGTGTTGACTACAAATGTGGAGTAAATTCAAGGTTGATTTCTGCAAACCATCCCATAAGACCAGTTAATGATGTTCTACATAGTCTTAGAAACTCAAAATGTTTCTGCAAGTTAGACTTATACAAGGCATATCTACATCTGAAGGTTGATGAAGAAGGTAGTATGATTCGAACTATATCCACTCACAAAGGAACCTTCAGGATGCACCGACTGAGTTTTGGCATCAAAACTGCCCCCTCAGAATTTAATAGGATATTATCACAGATCCTTCATGGTCTTCCAAAAGCTGAAGCTTATTTTGACGACATCATAATACATGGTACAACGAAGGAGGAGTGCACCAAGAACTTAATAGCCTGTCTAGAACGGCTTTCAAAAATAATCTGCATTTGAACAAAAGCAAATGCTCATTTTTCAAGGAAAACATAGACTAGCTAGGGCATATTGTATCATATAATGAGATCCGCAAGTCACCAGAGAAAGTTCAAGCTGTGTCACAAATGCCACGCCCTAAAAACAATGAAGAAGTGAGACGCTTCCTTGGTATGGTGACTTATTATGCAAAGTTCATTCCTAATTTTTCAACGAAGTCCCACCCATTACGGCAGTTATTGCGGAAAGGTGTACGGCTTTTCTGGTCTGCAGCCTGTGAAGCAGCTTTCTTGAATCTCAAGTCCGAGTTATGTAGTGATCGTGTCCTTACCCCATTCAACCCATCACTGCCTATCATCTTGTCAACCGATGCCAGTCCTACTGGTGTTGGAGCAGTATTAAGTCATGAGATGGATGGCCAAGAAAGACCCATCGCCTATGCATCTCGTGCCCTAACACCAGCAGAATGTAATTACAGTAAGCTTGACCGGGAAGCGCTGGCAATAATTTTCGCCACAACACACTTCTACAACTATATTTTTGCAAGAAATTTCATTCTTGTGACAGACAATGAACCTCTGTCTCGTATTTTTCATCAGAACAAGGGCCTGCCACAAATGACATCAGCAAGGCTCCTAAGATATGCATCGTTTCTCTCCGGGTTTGACTACACGGTAAGAGTGAAAAAAGGGAAAGATAACGAAAATGTTGATTGCCTATCCCGAGCCCCTGTTGCATCTACCTCGCCAAACATTGAAACATCAATAAATGCAGAAGTTTCACAACTCTGTGCTGAAACGATTCTTCAAGTGTCAAGTGAAGCCATTACGTACGAAACTATCCGTGATGAGACTATGTTAGACCCAGAACTTAGTGCCACCCTGCAACGTCTTCAAACTCAATCCTTGGATGAACCATATACAGTTGAAAATGGTATTCTATTCCGTCAAGACCGAATTGTTATCCCAAAGAAACTACAAAGAAAAATTTTGGAAGAGTTACATTTAACACACCTCGGCATTGTGAAAACAAAACAGTTAGCAAGACGATATGTCTACTGGCCGCAATTAGACAAAGACATTGAGAAGCTTATCAAATCTTGTGAAGAGTGCGCGCAGACTCGTTCAAATCCACCAAAAGCTCCAATACACCCCTGGGATGAACCAGAAGAAAATTGGGAACGCATACACATTGACTATGCGGGGCCATTTGATAACCACCATTTCTTGATGTGTGTTGACGCGAAATCCAAGTGGGTCGAAGTACGAATGGTGAAAGGCGCTCCATCCACTGCAACTACTATCAGTCTGCTTGACAATATCTTTACCGTACATGGGTACCCGAATGTCCTTGTGTCAGATAATGCCACTATCTTCACGAGTGATGTATTCAGATCCTATTGCAAGGAGAGAGGGATTTTTCAGAAATATATTGCACCAGGACACCCAGCAACCAATGGGCTAGCCGAGAGAAACATCCAAACTTTGAAGAGGCGACTTCGTGCTGCTGTAAATGACCCGGCACCATTATCGACTAAGTTACAGAACATCTTGTTTCAATACAGAGCAACGCCATTGGCATGTGGACAGTCTCCAGCTGAACTATATTTGAAACGTCGGCTACGT
Organism: Meconema thalassinum; assembly: GCA_946902985.2. Lineage (NCBI taxonomy): Eukaryota > Metazoa > Arthropoda > Insecta > Orthoptera > Tettigoniidae > Meconema > Meconema thalassinum. The sequence goes on along the minus strand of OX336392.1, from coordinate 12,725,766 downwards.
ATCCGGTTGGATGCTCTACTTCCAAACCAAAAGAGCTTGACTACATCCAGTTTCTCACCCCCTGTTCGCTCTTTCAAATAGGGAGAGAGAGTGCAAGTCCGGATTCACCAGAAAAACCGTGATATTTGGCAGTTTGGTGTTATACAAACTAAACTCGGCCAGCGTCACTATGATGTGAAAATGGATTCGGGACGAATTTTAAATCGGCATGTTGACCAGTTATTATCGACTCTCGTGCCAAAGAAAGATAAGCATGTCACTTTTGTTCCAACATATCCTCCAGTGCGTGGTGTTCCAAACATACCAACACCAACCCAGTCAAGACTAGAAAATGAGGATATTCCTCCTGCAACCCACACTTCAGATGATACAAGGCAGACCATCCTGCAACCAGATGAACGCCCTGATCGAAACAGCCTTCCACCACCTGCTGATAATTATTTAAGAAGATCAGCCAGAGACAGGCGACCTCCTCAGTATCTGCAAGACTATGTGCCCAAATGAATATGAATAGTTCCTTTTATTTGTTTTTATATAAGTGGGGGAGACTATTATGTATCTAGTTTATGTCCTCTATGGAACTTGGTCGGAGTGTAAATATGCTTTTACTCTGTGACAATGTTAGTTGTAATTTGTTCATTGTGTTAAGATGTAGATTCAGATGTGTGTGCATATTCAAGTGCTATAATATCCTTTATTCAAAACATAATAGCTATAATATGCTTTATTCAAAACATAATTCAGTATTTGTCCATGGTGGTCACTAAAACCCGGACAATAGACTTCTATTGAATGGTGATATTTATCTGTATTTAAAAAAAATTGATCAGGAGTGGTTTTACTAAATTTTGTTATTCTTGTTGGGGTATTTACTGTAGGTTTCAGTCCATAGGACATTAGTAACTGTGTTAATAATTCACAATTTCTATCAAATTTTAAGAAATCCACATTTACATCCCCACAAATTATTATATCAAAATTTACTTTGCTCATGTTATTGAGTAACGATTCTAATTTATCTATAAATAAAGGAAACTTTCCTGACGGAGTACGGTAAAAGCATACAATTATTAACTTAAACTGCTGTATTTTTGCGGCTAAGAATTCAAAATCCTGTTCCATAATTAGATAATCATAAGCTGTTAACTGTTCATGATCTAAATTATTTCTTAAGAAGATACAAGTACCACCATGGCTAATATTAGATCTAGAGTAATTACTAGCTTGTATAAACCCTGGGAATTGAATTAATTCGAGTTGTTCCTCTTTCAGCCAATGTTCTGAAATACATAGTGCTGAGATGTCTTTAAGTTTATTTTTAAGCATTAGATTTATGTAATCAATTTTATTAGGGGCAGATGACCTCGTAGTTCCGCCCTTAAAACAACTATAACTAACCAATTTTATTATAGAGAGACTGAACATTCTGGTGGTAAATTTTAAATGTGTTACTTTTGCAACCTTGTGTTGGTGATTTATTTACATTATTATTATTATTATTATCATCATCATAATTGTTATTATTATTGTTGCTAGACAAATCCGAAATACCATTGTTCCACTCGGTTAAATTTGACATCGAAAGATTTGAATGCCAAACCTCACGTTTGGCTTCTTTTACAAGTTTCCCTGCTTCCACTCTAAAGATATTACTGTTGAACTATTCTTACCATTGGAATTTACAATTTTGCAGATTTCATCACTAAGATACTCTTATCCTAACCTATTTAAGTGTAGGCCATGTCGAGTGTGGAACTTCCTGTCTATTACTTGGGGCGCTGCGGTGGGTCCAACATAGCCGGGATAGGTAGGATAAAAAGACTCAATAGCACATGCTTCCTATGGAAAACTTTTGTATTTTGTTATAATCAGTAAGTGTGATCCCTTAAGTAGGCCTACTGACAGTGTTATTTAAAGTATAATTTGTGTGTCCCACTGGATTTTATGTGTAAATTATTATCACGCATTGCTTGTCTGCTCGGATTTGTTTTTGTGCATTGTGAATCATGACGCTTTTACATTTGAAAGCTATATTCGAGTTTTCTAACTGTACCATAGACTCCAGAAATTTGACAGAAAAATTGTCCTTATTGTCAAACATGTTATGTGGAAGAGTACACCACGTCAATTTACGCTCATGTGCTCCAGACGTCGTTGCTCCGCCCCACATGGTTCCAGGAGAAATTAAAAGGAGAACGCTAGAGTTCAATAATTCATTGTTCATGTAAGGGAGGTGCTTCAGAATGTTGCAAACATGTTTTAGCAGTGCTTCTTTTCTGTCACATGTGAACCTATTAGGCCATGTTGTGTATTAACTCTGAGATAACGTGAACCAGGGGGATGAAAGATCATAGGGAGCGCGTGGGTCGCGGTAAAGCTCTGCTCTGGATGATTTGCCAACTATTGAAGAATTAAATTTAGCACTAAGGTTCCGTAGTTGGCACTTATGAACGCTCACATAGAACCGACTGGCGGAAGCGGGAATAGTCTGTTTTGATTGATTTTCCTCGTGGTGTTGTTGGTTATTTTGATTTGTTTTGTATTATGGTTATTTATTTGAATTGAATTGAAAGTCATTCATGCCACTGCATGGGATGAAAAATAGCCAAGCACCGGGATGTAAGAATTATAATGACAGCAAGAACAATACGGCAATTTTCATCTTCGTGGTGTTGACCATGTGTAAAACTAGTGGGCAATATGGACTAATCACGAATAAAAATACATAGAGATTATCTCTTGTTTGTTTTCTTACCCATTCTCCTTTGCATTTCAATAACATCTGTGGTTTAGGCACTGCCAGCTGGCAGTAGTTTTAGTGCTACGGGGAGGGGTGGGTGGCAACCGGCATGCTAGGCAAAAAGTGAGGTTATGGCAATATAGTGTGTGCATTTGGACAGTTTTCTTTATATTCATCGAATATCCCAACAATTCTGTAGAATAGGAGAGCAATGTTTAATTAGCCTAAAGGTGAATTAAGCTTTAGAACGGCATAACTGTGTCCTTCGTGACAAATCTATTGCCAACATTGATATATATCAAAATGTATTATTTTCCTATCTGGACGTATATTTTAGCGCCTAGCGAAAGGCGCAGTTTTGTTTGTGTTATTTTCATCTATAATCAATAACTCATCGCAGAACATACTGTTCAATTACGTGCAATAAAGGCTACATTCATATGGCTTTTTTTTATGTTGCCAGACTTGCCGGAGCAGTACATAGCCTCAGGCGTTGCTCTCTCTCGGAAATTCTATGACCTAAAGTGACGAATCTCTTATAGTTAAATGATCATTGTGGTGTTTGAAGCCATATTTTCAGTGTTGCCTTAGTAAACAAGAGTTTAGTGCTTTTCAGTCGGTCAACACGAATGTACCCAAAAGAGATGGGTTATGCCCTAATCCTGAAATAAATTACATGAGATTAATAAAAAAAACACTAGGATGACCAGTTTCGATCGTCAAGCGATCATCATCAGATCCAATACACTTAGGCTATAAAATCTATGTTTGAAATACAGGTGAAAATATTTACAATATGTACAATTATTTAGTTGCAGTATTGGTACTGCAACTGTCAGTGTATGCTAAATGCAGTATATATGTTAGGTGAAATGCTAAATGGTGATGGCTATCCGGAGATTGTACTTTAGAGAGATTATATGGTTGTAAACTATGGTTAAACTATAAAATTTTAGGCTAACTACTTATCTGATTGTCTTCCGTACTACAGCTATTCGCAGTTTCCGTGCTCACTTGAACTCGCTGTGTGGTCGACTGCGGTGGTTATCTTAACGACTGGTTTTTCCCTGCCTTCCCCCCCTGTCCCTACGTGCTGTGGGGAGTGATCGCGATGTGTTTATGTGAGGTGTTGCCAACCTAGATAAGATGTATGTTATTGAATGAGGTGGATCTACAACTATTAAAGACCGTGGATTAGTCCTCGCCACCCGTGGAGCATAACCCATTCGAACTAAGCGTTGACGGTCTTATGAGGACGTCCCGGCACCTTTAATACTGCCTTTAATATGGGCCTTGGTTTATTGCAGAAGAAAAGTACATCGTACACCTGATCCAGATAACATTTACCTATTAAAAACCCCCTAATTTCCCCCCTTTTTGTTATCTAGCTTGGCTGTGTCGCTAAATTGTGTTTTGTTTCCGACAGGGTGTGTTTTTTAGTAGCGTGAAGAGGGGTGAGCTCTCCATGAACGTGTGTTCATTTAGATTGTTGGGATTGTTTCGTTTGGCTAGGTGTATCTCGATTGCTTCCTTTATGTCAAGAGCTCTGCCTTTCGATTCGTTATGGATTATTTTAAGGTCCGACTCTATGTTGGTAAAGCTATGCCCTGCGTCACACATATGTTCGCACACGGCTGAATGTGTTCCGTATCTTATCGCCTTTCTATGTTCATTATAACGTGTGTCTACTCGCCTTCCACTCTGCCCGATGTAATTAGCTTGACAATCGGTGTCTTGGCACGTTATAGAATATACCCCTGACCTTGAATACGGGTCACGTTTATTTAGATTACTATTTAGGAGGTGCCTAGCGGTTGTGTTTTTCGTCGTGAAAGCTATCTTTATGCCTTGCTTTTTGAATAGGTTAGTGATTTTATATGTATTCGCATTCACATAGTTGAAACGCGCAAATTTTTTCTCATTACTGTCCGGTTTGGGAATCGTTTTATCTTTATTTTTATGTTTGGCTATAATTTGATTTATTTTGCTTGGCGAGAAGTTGTTTTCCTTTGCTATTTGCATAATAGTTCTTATTTCCTTATTATAGTTGTCTTTTGACATGGGTATGTTTAAAGCCCTTTGCACCATTGAATTGAAACCCGCTAGTTTGTGCGTACTGGGGTGATTAGACTGATTGTCGATTGCATGCGAGGTTTGTGTTGCTTTCCGGAATATGGAATATGAAAGGTCGTTGTCTTTACGTTCAATAGTTATATCGAGATATAACTATTTATTAATCTCATGTAATTTATTTCAGGATTAGGGCATAACCCATCTCTTTTGGGTACATTCGTGTTGACCGACTGAAAAGCACTAAACTCTTAGTTAAATGATCCTTGACGCGAATATTCTAGTTGCTATGCTCAGAACATTCCAATCTGGAACCTTCCATCCCCTTACTCCAAACTTGGACTGCTCTGTATCAGTGATGCCAATCCGTGGGATTTGTCCCAGATTGTGGGACATTTAAACAAATATTTTTAGGAAAGGAATAAAGTTTTTTTGTTGTTGTTGAAAAAAGGGAGGTGAATTTGGGATATTTGGCCCATGTTATATATTACCAGCTGAGCTGCCATTAATACATAAAAGCTTCGTTTGCACAGCAAGCGTGCACAATAGGTAAGATTCATACCTGCTGATGGAATAAAAATAAACCTTTCACGGAAGTATAGTATTACATTACAATCGCTAACTGCTGCTTGTGCGATAACAGACAGTTTTGTGTGTGCTTGTGAAATCTTCATTTTTTAAAATTTCAAAGACTTATACATGGATTGGTTGAATGGTTCCTCAGTTTAGGGGCTGCGACAACGCGGTCATGTAGCCCCGTGTACTTTGGGTGTGTGTAGAATCTGTCTGATAACCGGTGTTAATTGTGATGACTGTATTAGTGTGTGTTATTTGTTTCTTAATTCATGCAAGGTCTGCAGAATTTGAACTTTTCAAGTAGTTCCTAGTTTTGCCGTCAATCGCCACCGTCAATGACTACTAGTTCAGAACTTACCTACTAGACGCCACCGCAGTCGGCTCCTGGCGACGAGCGTTGTTTACATTTTCATCCTAATTTTGCTTCACACAGATGTAATTAGTGGAAGGTTCTTTAACATGCTATAAATCTGACATGGGACCGACAGCTTTACTTCCCCTCCGAAGGAAGGCATACTGTGGGATTTTTAAAACTTTTTAAAAATCCGATGACTTCGGCCGGGTTTGAACCCGCGATCTTGGGCATAGAAGCTCAGCATGCTACCAAATACGCCAACGAAGCCGCTTAATTATACATGGAGAGATAAACATCTCAATCTTGAAGTGAATAAAAACGTGTATTAAGTGAATGTTTGAGTGTATGGTAATGATAGTTTACAATACAGTTTTGTGTTTCGTAAAAATCAATTTTAGCGCAATTAGAAACACATTTTCGAGACTCTGGGGGCACATTGTTTATTCATTATACATTTGCTTTGAACAAAATAAATGTTTACGTGGGATATTTTCTAGTGAAAAGGGTCATTCTATGTGGGATGTTGGGATTGAGAGGTTCGGGACGTTGGCAAAGCTGCTCTGTAGCCCTAATGATCGATCTAGGTTGTGAAGTTTCGGGTACGTTCAGTTTGCCCCGCTGCGCTGGTCTGTATCGGTGCGTGTCAAAAGAGCGTGAAGCAAGGATCATGTAAGTACATGGGCGCCCATAGGATTGTTTCCAGGGGGGGGCCAAGTAAATATTTTCGTTTCATTACCTACCTGTCACACCCCTCCCCTCCCCCCTCCCCCCCCCAACCCTCCACCACCCACCCACACACACACACACACACACACAAAGAAGGTTTCATATCTTACTTTCTTCGTGAAATTCATTATTTGACTGCTCTGAAACCATTGGCTACTTTGTGGCAAGTATGGGAGGAATGTTTTCTTTGAGTTTTTGTCCGTTGACGTTCGCTTTCTTCGTGATTCAACGTCGTAATGTTCAATTCTTAAAAACAGGAAAAATCTAGTGGTATCGACAAAAATAAACATCAAGTACCGTAGTTCATTAAAATGGTATCGTTAATCCAGTTCGCGAACTTTCTAAATAACTGGACATATTTTCACACGATCCCAAATCACTAAGTTAAACTGTGGAAATATCCCAACATCTGAATCAGCCCAATTATTTAAATAGCACTGTTTCCAAATACGGTACGCTACGGTATCTAGTTTGTAGGCCTACAGGCCATCACATCAGATCGTCAGGTCTTTCCTCTTCTAAACAACCAATCGGAAATACTTCGCATTGCTCTTATTAGAATCATGAAACACTTGTAGCCAACGAACAGATAAACTAGAGCCAATGGTTTTAGTAAAATTTAGTTTTGTCAATAAAAATATTTCGCCTGATTATTACTAACCGCTAAGTAAAATGGATAAAAACCACTATATCACATACTTCTTACTACCATTATTCGAATTCTCGACTGAAACAAGAGGAATGGTGATACAGGAATGATGATATGAACATAAACAAACCACTTCTTTCAATGTGTAATTGAGCCTTATGCTCAAGCTTTTCTATGTTTATGAAAATAATAGACGATAACATGAAACTAACAGATATTGTACAATACCGTAGAGTTTTATAAAATTAACAAGTGATATATTTCGCCGTATTATTGTACCTGAGACGTAAATAATATACTGTCTAACCAATCTAATACAAATACTTGTTGAGTTTTTTAAATTTATGTGTGTTAAGGTTACCCTTAAAGAGGGGAAAATTAACCTTTTTATATTCAATAACTGGCATTGTTTTAAATATTGTTGCTTTATTTGTAAACAGGGATAAACCTCACCCCTTGTACTTGACTCTGAGTGAAATTCCGGTTTATGTAATAACGTGTCATTAGGCGAGTGTGTATAAGTAATGTTATTTCAGAGTACCAATACCGTAGTTTTGAGATGAGTGCCCCGGAACATGAAACATGATACGTACGTGGTATTTCCCTGAAGATAGTATTGAAAATATCGTAGGCCTACTAGTGATGGCTGCTGTCAGCGTCGGCAATCAAATTTAGAATATTTAGGTAACCAGTCGTCATCGTGGAGCTTAAATTGAGGTACTCAACTACACAGATGGGCTTAAAAATCAAATTACTACATTCTGTCCTTTCTTACAATGCATGCCACGTATGGATTTACGTTGCTGCCCCCGACTTGGAATATGCAGATTTATTAAAGTTGTAACCTTCCCAGGTCACAAGGGATCGAACCCTTACTTTCGAGACGTACGATTTTCATAATCGTCCATACATTTTAATTTGATGCCTTTTTATGTTTTATAATTATGTAATGAAGTGTATAATATCATGTGATTTATTTCCGATTAATTTGTTTAGGTTTTAAGGGATTGTAATTGGCAGGATCTGAGTCTAGTTGTATGTGAATATTTTAACATTGGAATAATCTTCAGTCAGAGAGTCTGGAATTGTGTGCAAGAACCAGGAAGTAGGCTTGTTGTCGCCTGGGGGTTTCTCTCGCAAGCTCAAGCGCATGATGACTCATGCAGGTAGGAGGCTTGGCAACCCTATGCTAGGGGTGTGACTAGGGTATTTTGAAGACCAAGAAGGCACTCCTTATATGGTAATGTTTTGTTTTGATTGGCTGGACCCGTGAGGGAAGCCAGGTAGGCCAGTGATTTGTGGAGGGGAGAAGAATGTTATTAGGACTTGAGGAAGCTGTGAGGGCGACTCATTCTTTGGACTCCGTGGGGAGTAGTACTCATTCTTTGGACCGCGTGTAGGGCGGTGTACTCATCCTCTGGACTCCGTGTGGAGTGGTTCGTATTCTTGGTAGGACTCCGTGAGGGAGTGGAACTTGTATTTTGGACTTCTGTGTTTTTGGTGGAGAAGGAAGGTATTTCTGACGATCACAAGTTGGTGTTCGATGTACAATTACTGAGTTGCTGGCTATACATTCTCAAGGGAATTATGAGTCAAGTTTCAAAAAAATAGTCTAGATTGTTTGTCTCGAATCGCATGAAGTATTGTAAACTAACGTCTGTATACCGAAATTCTGAGACCATAGCGGTAAATTGTTACACGACAAATTCTAGTAAAATATGCTATGTATTAGTAAACTCAGGAACGAACTAGATGCGATAATCCATCACACTGATTTAAAGCATCTTTGTATAATCAGATCCACGAAACTAGATAAATCGTTGGATGCTGACCATCAAAGTAATAATGTACATAATGTTCATAGTTGAGAGGCTTGCGTGTGAAATATATAGTAATTGTGCTGCGAGTAAGTAGGAGTGATTCTCTGGGAGCAACTAACCCCCGAATCAGTAGAATTAAGTCGTCACAGCTGAAGTCAACGCCTGTAAGTACCAGTCATCATTATTTCCGAGGGTCGTCAATATGTCATAAGTAGGCCTGTGCGAATATGATAGGGAGTGTTAGATAGTCTGTACGACGAGGATCCTGCGAAGTGTATTTCATGTCTGGTATCAGAATACATTGTAAATTTTACCAGATCTATAGTGCTTGTATTTATGAGATAACCAGTGTAGTTAGGAGTGAATGTTTATTGCTGTTGTTCATACCGTACAGGTGTTTAACCCTCACGCAACACGTGAAGCCGAGCAGTTACAAAGTTTCCATAACATATGAGGCTGTTTCTTCGCCTGAGTGTGTACTTAACTAAAAATATGCGTTTGCTAAAATTACAAATTTAAAAAAATAATACAAATAATGTACATTAAATTTTAATAGATATCATACACAACCAATGTGCAAAAACAATTATTTAAATACCGGTAACGAGTTTGAAATTTCCTCATTGGTACAATTTAACATTCATGTCAGATCAACAGCAAGAACACCAAGGTGACTAAGACGATCATTTTATTTATGTCCTTAAATAATCAACAATGCCAAAGTATATTCTCTTGTGGAGGGCTTAAACTTAATCAACTTGACGTTTAATGACCAAGCAGTTTTGTACAGTTTCCCAGAAAATTTTCCGTCCCTAAAACCTGCCGCCTTGGCAGTTGCAAGTTTGTCCCCCCGTCGGGTCTGAATACAGTAAACTATCCAATATTGTAAGCACGACCTTACAGGACCAGAGTTTTACTAGTAAGCATAGAAAAGCTTATTTTAGGGGTTAAGATACGCTAGCGATGTCGCAATGTCTAAACATATCTCCAGAACGTGCTTTTCATATCGACAATGCCGAAGTGAGGTGGCAAAAATAGTAGCCACTCAAGATAGGGATGGGGAAACACTAGGCATAACCGTATTGGAATTTGGAGCTTACCTAGATGTTAGGCCCCTTTAAACAGCAATTATCATCATGATCATCCATTGGTGACAGAGTGCTTGGCATCATTAGAACCATATTTGTATTTAAAAATTGTAAATACATATTACGTCAGCAACATTACAGAATTTTTTTGTTGTAACAGTTGTCAGTTGACTATCTGTAACTTCCATTTATGAAATAAACTGGTGTGACAATGAACAATCTTATTTCAACATTCTCGGAAATCCAGCGCCCCCCCCCTAAGGGCGCCCACGAGTACCAAATGGCCGAACAGGCTCACTCAAAGCTTGAATATTTTAAGGACAATTTTTAGTGAGCACCCACAAACTAAGTCCATATCGGCCAGTTTGTCAATGACCCTTTTACACATTTGCTGTTGTTGCAAAAGTGATATGCGAGGCAGATTGCGCCTGATCGAGCACCATTACGTAATAGACTATGTAGAGAACGAATTAGTGTATTCACTAATTGAAGCAAAACTATTATTTAGCAAATATTGTAATTTTTAAATTCAGATTTCTGAGGTGTGCCAGACAGGCTTAATGCGCCCACTGCCACTATACAGTATTTAATGTTTGGCCTGGTGGAATGTTAAATATCGGAAGTACAAATTTAGTACAAATTAATTAGAATACTAGAAGAACTTTTGCAAAAAAAAGTTTGTTCTCAGTCTGATTTTCATATCGTTTTAATTTTCAAGGATCCAGGGGGGGGCCATGGCCCCCCCCTGCCCCCCGTATGGGCGCCCATGTGTAAGTATAAGGCGTGAAGGGGGATGGATGATCGGTTGCGGTCATGTCATGTAGCCCCGTGTTAGAGACAGCCCAGCGGGGCTAACGAAGTGACCCGAATGCTCACGAATATAACCGATCAGCCAACCTCTTACACGTACTATAAGACGGACCAAGTGGAGCATGATCCTTGGGCAGCCATTTTCCTTTCGTTTATCAACGGGCTATTTGTTCTGTGAGTAATCGCTTGATTAATTCTTAGAGCCTCAGGCACTCACCGGACAACTGAAATATACTGAAGTCCAGCCTCCGCTAATATCTTCCCTTGCCCTTTCTCAACAGCTTATAGATTGCTTGGAAAATCCGTTTCACGTACCTGAGTTTCTAGTGTACAAATATATTTCACTTGCGAAAAAATATTTTTCTTTTACAGTAAGAGACAGAATATGTAATTTTAAATAAATCAAGTAAAGTTATGTAAAAAGAAATGTCACTTTGATCACATATGTAAAATAAAAACACAGAATATTAACTTTAAAGTAAATAGGCCTATATGGTATCTAAAACAAATGTCATTATAATCAAATGTAACAATAACATGTAATTAGATGACAGCTAAGGTACTAATTCATGAACATTTATTATTTTTAGTTATGTATAAGCAAAGGGAAGGAATATGTATTTATATAAAAATCTTAGCCCTAATGAACGATCTAGGTTGTGAAGTTCCGGGTACGTTCGGTTTGCCCCACTGCGGTGGTCTGTCTCGGTGCGTGAAGGGGGATGGATGATCGGTTGCGGTCGAGAGTATTCGGGTCGCTTCGTTAGCCCCGCTGGGTTGTCTCTAAGCGCTATATAGTTATATTATGCATCCGCGCGACAATAGACTCTAGTTCCGCTCTGGACCACTCGAGTTGCGTCCAACTTGTGAATCAACTATTGTTACTGTGTACTTATATCTACGCAAGTGTGTGTTATTTATCCTGTATCTCCCACGATATAACAGTCAATTATTATTATTAATACCTTAAGTGTCTAGACTGTCCCCATCGTCCACACCAAGTGTATTGCAACTCGTTTCTGTTCTCCATATTCTCCTCTTATACATCAGATTGCAGCCGTAAACTGAGTAATATACTTTGCTTTTAATCATCTTGTATTCTAACAATGAGTAAAACTCATTAATTGTGTATAAGAACACGTAAATATTAACACGGTCTGTTCACCCATGCAAGTAGCATTACAAACTGTTACCACGTGATCAATTTATCCTACTTAGTAAGATTGTTATTTTCACCGCTAGACGGCACATCAGATGGCTGCTGTTGCCAACAGTCTGGAACAAAACTCGTGTAAATCGTCGATCACTAAATTCGATTTCAGGTTCATTGTGATCTAGCGATTGTGAATATTATATATCTCGTCGTATATCGTTCAGCTTCGACGATTTGTTTCGACTATCGACTCAATGTCGTATTGCAAACAGTACTGTGCTGTTGGAATGTTATGATTTGAACATTTTCGTTATTTCTTGGAAAGAATTGATATGTGCCTACCGGTGTATTAGAAAAATTGTAAAATTCATAATGGCAGCACCAAAAATGCCAGGAACTGGACTGGAAGATGTTGGAGTTCCCGGCCAGAGTTTCCTACGAGATGCTTTGACAAGTTGTACCGATCCTTTGAAGGCTATTGAAGAGTTTCAGGTGATTACAACCGTAATGGTTTTCGTAATAAATCTCGTCGAGGAAAGTCCCTGGTAAACAGAACGGTTGCCTGAGTATTAGTGATTCATGTAGCTCTTGGCAAAGTTAAAGCCTTAATCTACATAACATAACCTTGTTTTATTAACAGAGAAGAAAATCCCTCAGTATGTCTTCCTTCGGAGTGGAAGTAAAGCCGGTGGTCCCATGTCATAGATTTATGGCATGTAAAAGAACCTTCTACTAACTACGTTGTGTGAAGCTAAGTTTGTAGGTTAGATTTGATTAGTGCTCTATTAAGTTTCAACGTTCGTCGTCAGGTGCCGGTTCCGGTGGCATCTAGTAGCCAAGTTCACAGCTATAGGTGTATTATCCACAGTTGGAATCTGACAGTTCGGCGGAGAACTGTTGAACTGAAGGCACTGTTGCCACGAATGCTGCTGGCCAGCACGTGCGTGCTCCCTCACTCCCGCTCTTTTCCTCGGACTCATAATATCATTAGCACCGTTATTACATTTATTACATTTTTATTGAGATGGTTTTCAAAAATCTTATACAAAGCAATGATTAAAACTGTTTGGTGCACACTGTGAAATAAAATAATAGCCCGTGAAATTGAGGAGAGACCTAAAATATTGTAATGAATAGCAATAGCCTATTACGAATACTATCATATAATAAAAATGTACAAAGCTAAACGACAACACGTGATTGTTTCCGTGATATTTAGCTATTTATATTTCCTGTAGAATAAGTTTCAAGGCACAACAAACACAACCCGTTCGACAATAAGTTTTTCAACCTCTGTCAAATTGAATGCTCTGGAAAACGATTTATAGGGAAGGAGGGTTATACAGTTATCCAGAGTTTAATGCAGGAATATTTAGATGCCCATCATCCTTTTCGGAGTCTCTACAGCCATCACGTCACCCCATCCGTCTTCCCCGTTGGTGGGATATAGAATATAAAGTCTTGGTGAAGAAACGGAAAGCCAGTTTATGATTATTTCGGACGGTAGGAACATATGCCGCATACCGGAATTATAAGGCATTAACGGCTAAGTTACAAAAAGTATTTACTCAAAAACGAAGGAATGTGTGGGCGGCCTACATTTCTCAATTTAATCAGCATACTGCGCTTTCGACGCTGTGGTCCGTGATTAAAACCCTTTCGAATCGACCCGTAACCACTTCCTTGTCTCGTTTATCGCCATCAGGATATTCTATGTTCTACCGTTCCATGACCCCGGATTGTGTTGTGCGTATACCCACACCACAAGCTTATACGGCTGTTCCACTTTTTTCTACGCTACTGCAACCGCTGTGAATTTCAGAATGGCAACATGTTCTCAAGAGCAAAACCTCTACTGCTCCCGGTGCAGACGGTATTACATATAAGATGCTGGCACATTTACCTGCGAATGGACAACTCCTTATCCTTAATTATTTTTCTTCAATTCTTTCGATGGGCACCACCCCTGAAGAATGGAACGAGTTTATTGTCGTTCCCACTTTGAAACCACAGAAAATCCCCGCCGACCCAGCTAACTACCGGGGAATTCAGTTGGGCTCATGCCTCCGTAAAATGTTTCAAAAAGTTATGTAGGCGCGGCTATAATGGTGATTCTCATACTACTCTTATTATGCGAAAACTCAATTTTTGTTCCGGAAACATTGTAGCACGCGAGATCCTTTGAATATATTTTTTACTGATTTATTACTTGCTAAAGCTAAGAAAAGGCACTCTATGCGGTCCTTTTGGACATCACCAATGCATATAATTCTGTCCAGCTCTATATTTTAAGTCGGATACTTCTGGAGATGCGCTTTCCCTTGTCCTTTATTAGTTTAATTCGTAACATGTTAAATTTAGACGTAGCATTATTCTTCACACCCCGAGTGTGACCTTGGATGATCGCATGACTCAACAAGGTGTCCCGCAAGGTGATATACTTAGTGTTTTTTTCTCCTCTATTTACACTCGTTCCTTGGAGACTGTTATTCTGCCTCACGCTCGGATATTACAGTATGCGGGCGATATTTTAATATATTGTTCTCGAGAGGATTTAAACGTTTGTAGACAGGACTTACATACTGCATTTTCGAGGGCTCATGATTGGTTCCATACCCATGGAATACGGCTCTCATTTTTACACACAAGCGGAGATAGGATCGGTCCCCGATACTGTATCGACAGGGCGAAATCAGGGTGGCTCCCTCTGTACGTTATCATTGGTTACAGGTTGATGACAAATTATCGGGTTTTCGACACATACAATACCGGTACCTTATAGATTCTTTAGAACCTAAACTGACCGTACTTAAAGCCCTTACCCGCCGAATTTGGGTGCGGATCCCATTATGTTATTACAGGTCTACCGAGCAATTATCCGCTCTGTGTTAGATTATAATTGTTTTTCTTTGATCTTATGGCAACCCGCCCCCTTGAAGTTTTGAATAGAATTCAATTTAAAGCGATGAGGACAATTTTGGGAGCCTTGGCATTCACACCTACCTATGCCCTCCTTGTGGAATCGGGTGAAATGAATTTATGTTGTCGGCGGCTCTATTTATCTTACAAATATTTACTTCCTCAGTTATCGCTCGCGTCTAGTCCCTTGTTAAACAAATTACAATTAACTTACTGTCGGAATATAATTCCCGGCGATACCTGGTTTCTACGCATACACCTGCCCTGGTGAGTGCTTTTTTTGATCTCCTGGATTTTCGTTCTGAGATTTTACGAATGCCATGTATGCCTTCATATATGGTTCCCTATGATGTTCATCATTTTCAGCCTACCATCGTTGATCATACTTTAACGGATATTTGTAATATTACTGTTAATTTACCCAATTTCCTCAACAATGCGTTTCAGGAATTTTTACATCCATTGTTCACCCGCGTCGTTTTTTTACACGGACGGCTCGAAGTTGACTACCCCGCGCGGGTGGATGCCGCCTTTCATGCACCGGATTTACAACTTGAAAGGCAATATACTTGATCCCCTCGTTGTACGATATTTACCACTGAAATCTTTGCTATTAGACAGGCTTGTCTTTACATTAGGCAACAGCACCTCCTTCGAACGATTATTTGTACTGATTCTCTAATTGTTCTGCAGGCCTTACAATCACCTTCACTATCATTAAATTGGTATCTCCTACATTTAGCGCAGCTGCTATATAGATTACATCTCTCGGGCTATGACGTCATTTTAACATGGATCCCCGGTCACCGGAATATCATGGGTAATGAACGGGCTGATGCCCTTGCTAAAGCTGCCGCTTTAGGATCCGGCATGAAGTATGACATTGCGATTCCGCCCTTAGAATTACTCCCACATATTAGGGAAAAGATACGGCACGAGTGGCAACAGGAATGGATAGCTTTTAAACGGACTAAAAGGCGACAACATTTCTGGGTTCAATCTGAAATTCGGTCTCAACCATGGTTTTCTTTGGGCCAATACACTCGTCGGCATATCATCCGCATGCGCTTTAATCATGCTCTTACGCCTAGCTATCTTGCATGTGTTGGGCGTCATCTGGACGGCAAATGCAGTTGTCAACAAGCTGAAGGTTCATTACATCATATTTTATTTCAGTGTTCTCAATATGATGCTGCGCGTGCTAAAATGTTTACGATATTTCAGGCTTTAGGTTGACGTTAAATATTGCACATCTTTTGCTTGCCCCGCTAACGCCAGTAGTGCACGCACTTAATCAGTTTTTAGATACCATTGGAGTTTCCATTTAGAAAGTGTTGTGTCCCTCGTCCGGCTTGGGCGAGACCAGTGTGGATCCATAGCACATTTGCCCATTTCTAAAGTATTCTCCTTCGCTGTTGCGTGTTTCTCATACACGAGTGGTTTCTCTCCGTTCTTGGACTTTGGTTTACAAGTGAACTTCCTATTGACTAGTGCTACTGTACGACTTCTGCCTCCACAGTATTCGGTATATCGTGTGACTTTTTACTTCTGCTCACTTTGTTATTGGGTAAGGAGAATCACGTGCCCATCAAACACCAAAGAAAGAAGAAGAAATTGAATGCTTTATTGCTAGCCGCAACGTATTGCTTTACTTGAGCCCAGTGCGCGACTGAATGGAATTATTAATGGTTCGCCTGATGCTCGGATATTTTCACCCTCCATTTCAAAAAACTCCTGCGCGGCGATAATCATTTTCCTTCCATGGCTTCGAATAGGTAGGCCTACACCTGGACCAGGTCTTGACAATTCCCGAACTGGTTGTATCCTCTACGAGAAGCCATCCTTTAAAACGTTACCACTCTCAAGCAAAAAGTATGCTAACCTCAATCTAATTCACTCTAGCCTATGAACACGAACCTAAGCTTTGACTGACACTAACACTGCTACATAAAGAAATAATGGACACTAATGAATTATAAGTATAAATAAGTATAAATCCTACACGAAAACGTAATTAACTAATTAAATCAAAACAATTAATTATAAATCATAAAATCAACAGATTATGAAACGCAGCAAGGAGAGTGTGCAGTGGAGGCAACCAAACAAGCGACAATAACGTGGCAGCGCAGTATGATTTCCATGGCAACGAGCCTTGTGTGCGATCTAGTCATCAATTGTTTGTGCCCAGTGGCGCCGAACTGCATAGCTCCCGTCCTCAATTGTTACTTTCAATGTATTTTTATGTACTGTTAGGATATTATAAAGTCTTTTTTAGTAGTCAGAGTGGAACGTAATTTAGGCAGTGATGACATAAGAAACGTACTGTATGAAGGGGACCAAATAACGGATAATGCTGATGAGATTTTTAGTTCGGAAGACGAAGATGTGTTGGGTAACAGTGACCATAATATTGATACAAAGAAAGAAGTTCTGAAACGTTGTATTTTAGGGAATTTTGAGCCTAAGACATGTGTTTCGTATGTAAACACTGTTTAATTAGAACTGTCATAAATTTAAAAAAAAACCCAACTAATTTTGGTCGTGATTTGTTGTATGCTCTTACTCCTTAAACCGTTAACTTAGAACTTTGTCCTCTTTGTGCTGTAGATTCACATCTATAGTACCCCCTCCCCGTCAATTTTGGAACAAAAAATTTTGAAAAAAAGGGGGTCCTATAGCTGAGTAAGTACGGACTCCACACTTTCTCTACGTCCACTCTTTTCAACATCGCTGATAGGTGGTTGGGTAGCTAATAACCTACTTCGTTTCAGGTAATTTTGCACCGGGTCTTGCAATAGAGCACCTTTGATGTATGGCTCTGCATTCATCATCATCATCTTGCACAGTTTCCAGCCACTGGCCAGGTTTGTTTGGAACACAAGCCTCTCCAACAAATGCTTTCAAAAATGGAACGAGTATGGCTCTGCATTAAGGGTTTTAAATTGTGTGTTTGTGTTGGATGGACCTAGTTGCTCTCGGCCACTTCTGTGGTTCAGGATGGTATCTTAAAATGGGCCACATCCATTGCCTTCAAAGTTAATAACTTAACATAATGATTTATTGGTGCTTCTTGTTTGTTCTAGTTGGAAAATGGAATTTTATTACCCTCTTTGAGACCAATGCTACCACTCTTGGATCTCCATGGTGTAAGACGACTGGATTTTCACACTTCAGTTTTGGAGGTTTGTTCTATATTTTGCTGCAAACTTCTTTTTCCTTTATTTTTTTTTTTTTTTAAATAGCATTATGATTACTTGGAGGATGGAAATGCCAAACTTTCTAAGTGACATTTTTTGTTGATTTTGTGTTTTTGCTGTTTAATCGTTCTAAGCAAAAGGCCAATAACTGTCAGAGTAATAATAATGTTTTGTGACCATTGCCAGTTGGCAAGTGCGTTTATTGTAACGTTGGAACCATTCTAAAATAAACTTGGATTTAGTTTTCATAGCAGCATTATTGTTAGAATTGTGAAAATAAGGCACAAGAGGTCATGTTATTAGGAGAAATGAAATCATTGCTTTCTTCCTTTTCTGCTAAAATAATATAGTACTTCATCATTATCGCCAACGGCATAGCCGTGTTGAAACACCGGATCCCATGAGAACTCTGCAGTTAAGCAACATTGGGCACAGTCGGAACTTGGATGGTATGCCGGTTCTAGGCACTGCGCGCTGTTGGCCAACATGAAGAGGAGTAGAAAGGCCTTGGCCACCCTACCGCAAGTAAACTCCGGCTGGGGGTAGCCTCTTAGGAGCCTCGGACCTGCCTTCGGGCAGAATACCAATTATTATTCATCATAATCATCTACAGGCTGCAACCACATTTGTCTCTCACTTGCTGAACGTTTTAAGTCAGCTTACTGTTTAAATTGAAGTCCATGCATCACAGAATCCAGATGAGCCTTCCTCTTCCTCTCTTCCCCAAAACTTTTCCTTCCAGTATGGTGGTCAGGAACTCATTATCACGTAGGGTGTGGCCAATGAATTTTGCTTTCCTCTTTTCTATAGTAGTGATCAATTTCCTTGTTTCATCTACTTCCTTGAGGTCCCATTCATCAGTCTTGGGTCCAGTTTATTTTCAGCATCCTTCTCCACATCCACAGTTCCGCTGCTTCCAGGCGTTGTATGTCCTGTTTCCTTAGAACCCAAGTTTCGCATACGAATAACAAAACACTCCAGACAAATGTGGATCTTCAATGAAACTAATATTGATTTTTCTATTCGGTGTACAGTAAGAGCATACTGGCAATCCGGGCTGCCACACAGAGGACATGTGGTGCTATGGGCGTAAACATGACACAACTGGGCAGTTACTTATGTTTGTTGGCAGTAAATGTGTACATTATTACACAGGACCCGGTCTCAGACAAGGTGATGGATTATCCCCTCTGCTTTTCAATCTGGCTCTTGATTACATCATGAAGGTTTGGCAAAAGGAAAACCCTCCTAAGATCAAAATTGGAACAAAACCATCAATAAAAATAAACTGCTAGGATTTGCAGATGACTTGGCTCTTTAAGCACTAGACCAGGAAGAGGTTTGCACTCAGATCACTAGTCTCCAAGAAATTGCTCAAGGGATAGGATTACAGACATCCTTAGAAAAAACTTGAGATCATGCCTATGAAACCATTAGACATAAATAAAGTCTATATAAATGATCATAAAATTAACCTAGTTCCTCAATTTAAGTATCTTGGAGATATTATCACACATAACTTAAACGAAAAAGTAACTTGGATAAATAGAACAAATAAAATGAAAAAAAAAAAAAAAAACCCACAATCTCTAACCTGGTCAACATATAATAAAAAATGCCTATCAATAGCTACTAAGATCCAATATTTTAAAACTATAACTCTCCCTTAAGCCACTTATGCTTGTGAAACACTGTTCCAAATTAAAAATGAACAAAGAACTGATCAGCTCCTCAAAATGGAAAGAAGAATCATTAGAACGTGCATAATTAAAAAGTATCAGGTTGAGGGAGTCTGGAGGATTCTCCCAAATGAAACTGTCTATCGTGAGATTGATCCTACATACCTGCCAACTCTCCCGATTTAGGTGGGAGACTCCCGATTTCAGACCATTTCTCCCGCCCTCCCGCTTAACGTATTAAATCTCCCAATTTTTCAAAAATCACACGCGTAATTTCGGATTGAATGTGCGAGATGACACTCCAGTCGTCTATCGAACGGATCGACTTTACGTATTTTGAAGTTATATCTCAATACCACAGTTTCACTCTGTATCGATATAATCGACAACTGCGTACTAACTCCCGCGCACTTCCGAGTCGCGTCCCGCTGTGGCTTTGAATACGTCTTTGTTTGAAAATCGTCGATGGTTAATTCTTCTGTGGTTAATTCAGTGCTTGTTCCTAAATGTTTTGCATAATGGCCTGTGGGTGAGAGTTATTGTACGCTGCGGAATATTGTATCTGTTTCACACGTGAAATTATATGATTTGTGTATAACTTTGTTACCTAGATGTAGTTGGCGTTAATATGCCTGTAGGCTATTGTGATTTTTCGATCTGAGTGATTTCGTCGGTTCCTCGGTAATATGGCGAAGAAATATGATGTGACATTTAAAAAAGTGTACAAAGATAACTTTCCGCATATAACTGAGTCAAGAAGAGGCGCAGCATTTGCATTTTGTAGTGTCTGTAGGTGTGATTTCAGTATCTTGCATGGTGGAAAGGGGGACATTTCAAAACATGTGCTCTCAAAGAGAGAATGTACAATGTGTTGGGAAAAAACAAGAAACTTGATTATTTCAAGTGTAAGGAGGAAGACACTGACAGTATAACACGTGCTGAAGTATTGTTCGCATCATTTATTATTGAACATAACCTCCCTGTCAATTGTTCCGATCACGCTGGTCCTTTATTTAGGAAGATGTTCCCAGACTCAAAAATTGCCGGGAGATATGGCTCAGCCAGAACTAAAATGTCGGCCATCCTTGCAGAAATGTGCATTCCCAATTCTGTAACTTCCAACTTGAAGATGTGACATCTATTGAGGAAGAAGAGAGAATTGATGTGAAGTGGGCACTGGTAGGCCAAATGAAATGTAGTGGTGGGGTACTCAAGTATGACAAATTGTCTAAAGTTATGCTTTCCATTCTGACCATTCCGCATAGTAATGCAGAGTGTGAGAGGATGTTCAGTCTTGTCATAAAATCAAGAACGCAGTTCAGGTCATCTCTCTCCGACAAGACTTTGGACAAACTTATAACTCTGAAGTCGATTCAGAAAGGGAAGTGTTTTGAGCAAGAATAAAGCAAGACCTTTTTGAAGAGGGCAAAATTAGCCATAGTCACCTGCAACAACGACCAATAATATGGTCTTCGATACGTCACTAGTTTTGTATGCCCGAGTGTGGTCGAAAGAAAGGTATGCTTGTTTGATAGACTAGGTAGAATTTAAAATTACTCAGTCTTAAGTACATTTGTAACCTGGGATGTCATATCATGTTAGTCATGTACAGTTTAATAGTGTAATATATTTGCTGAAATGTCTTAGCCTGTGTATGTATTATGTTGCATCCCGGCCCCCCCCCCCCTCATCGCCGCCGCGTCGAATCTCCCGATTTTTCATTTTGAGAGGTTGGCAGGTATGATCCTATCACCAGCACAATGAAGAAGAAAATAATTTCATATTTTTTTCATATCTTACGGCTTCCAGAAAACAGAATTGTACGCCAACTGGTGATGTTAAATCTAGGAAAGAAAACTGGAGGAAAATGGATCCAAGAAATCCAACAAGATCTCAAAGCAGTTGGACTCAAGATAACTGATGCCAAGGAGAAAAATAAAATTAACACCATTCTTAAAACTCACAAATTTTCTGCAGAAATGACACATCGAAAGCCTATGGAGATTTCAGATGAGTTGAGAAAATCCCGATCTGAAGGAATGAAAAAGTACTGGAAAGAGCGCAAGAACCAAGCAGTACTATCTTCAAAGAAGAAGTGATTGTGGAACAACTCAAGTGGTCCAATGTGACCAATCAAGATTAATAATAATAATAATAATATTACACAGGACCAGAGTTACTGCATCAGTTGCTCAACATGGCGGCCACCAAGCATGGCAATGACTTACGAGATTCTGTATGACCCGCTACCTTCTAGAAGACGGGGGAACCTCAAACACAGCATCGGTCGTCTACATGGCCTAGTGTACACATTTACTGTCAATAAGCAACATACGTAAGTAACTTCTTAGGACGCCTAATTCGTGTTACACATATTTACGTCCACAGCACCTATGTTACCTATGTCGATGTGCTTGGTGCACGCTATTACTGAAACTCCATATAAAGTTGAACTTCCAAGGAACCGTAAATATTATGTTGTTACAAACCAGTATCGTTGTAACCGAGATTTATATCTTTAGTCTAGCGAGGTAGAAAATTAAAAATAACTGACTTAATTAGCTTTATACTACAATAAATATCCACTTTACAATACAATGTTTATCAATCACTATTTTTTACAATTGATACATTTTTCGGCTCTTTGAGCCTTCTTCAGTGAAAGGCACAATAAATTCTCACAGTTCAATCTAAAACTAATAAGCGTGACATTCTCATTAAAATTTAAGATTTCCACAGTCGCCAAATTCAATTAAAAACAAACAAATAAAATACTTAAAGAATCTGGGTAAAATCCCTTTGTCATTATTATGTATGAAGTAAAACAGTCGCCATAACTCGGCGACCATTTATCCCAACGAGTGAGATCTCTGAATTGCATCCAAGTCGCTTTGATTCTTGCTCGCACATCTTCATTTACACAGCCGTCACTGTGTAATCGATAGGGACCTGAAAATTTAGCATTTATTTTCCTTTAAATTAGCATTTATTTTTTCCCTATTTAGCATCTATTTTTGGAAAATTAGCATCTATATTTTTCTGGATTTTTATCGACTATATGACTTTATTGGCGACACTTTATTTTGTTTAAATACACATTAATACCCTAATAACACTTGAGATACAATTTAATGTTCAAATGAAAGCTTGCATCGTTTGGCACCCTCTAGTCTTTCAATAACAGAGGTTTGTTTGGGTTCAGAAACTGTTGCGCATTCTCGTCACATCGCAACATGTTTTACCGATGTAATATGTTTCTGAATATTGTCCTTCTTCTCCCACCCAACACGGCAGATACAATATTTGCAAAATACTGTTGCAGAGTCGGAACAATAAAAGCCATGATTAGCGTACTGCTGTGCTCTTTCATGAGAAGTTACAGCGGTACGTCCCTTTTCTAGAAAAATACTTTGAACCTGGAAGTGCTTGAAGGTTACAAAAAGAATAAGGTTACTATTCAAGCGGCAAGCCGCAAAATTTTCCGATTAGCGAAGTCCACGTGTTCGACAAACCATCAGTTGCCACGATGCGCCAAGTACACAAACGAGTTTCGTTCGTCAGCTGTCTGCATAAGTTATAGACAGTCGAAAGTTCGTATCGATTCAGAAATCGATTGTTATATCGACCAAGTCCTAGATGAGGTATCGCTAGTGAGCAATTAGGCCACCTACTAAACAGTTTCTTTTGTTTAATAAACAAATTCGCAAATAAATTAGCAGATTTAAAGTAATTTTGTTATAAAATCGCACTTATTTGGTATTTTTGCATTTTGGGTCACAATTCGCATTTTGTTGCACTTTGATTTACGCGTAAAAATGGTTGGTTTTCACATTAAAATTAACGTAGACTTGGATTCTGTACGGAATTTAAAAATTCGCATTTATCGCAAATGCGATTTTTTTCAGGTCCCTAGTAATCGAACCTAGGTATCCACCTTGGGAAGAGGAGCCCCATAGTTCCAGGAGATGAAATCGTTTCGAGGCGTTCAGTCTTGTGAATGTTCAAACGGAGACCAAATCTTTGCATTCATACCATGTTTGTACTTGAGTTTGGAGATTCTCGAAAGAAAACATGCTGTATTGTCCATTTGAGCTAATATATTTTAACACAAAATATGATAAAACTCAAACAAATTGCTACTGTTTCGCCCCAGTGTATCATTGGGCTCTTCAGTTGGTATGGTACACTTCACTAAGACACGTAGCTAGAGCAATTTGAGTTAGCCGAACCTTATTATCATATTTTGTGTTAAAATACAGTGAGATTCTTTTGCTGGGCCGGCTGCCGGGCGCGTGCGCCTTCCGCCAGCCAATCGCGCTCAGGCCGTGGGGTTGCGTGAGGTGGAGGCGAGCTAACCAGGGTCATTTAAGTCCATTAAGGCACTAAACTGTCATCAACGAGGGTGTGTAGTGTCCGCGCACAGATAAGAAGGTAACATAAACAACAGCTGCAAGATTTAATTAAAGAAGCACAGATGTTCTTTTATTTCTTGGGAATCTGGATGACCTCCGGTCACCAGTTAAAGGTTAGAACTTATCTTTTCACAGAAGATACTAAAAATGTTCTCCTACAGCTGACAGACAGACATCGTTACATTATGTCGCTACTCCTGCACCCCCCCCCCCCCCCTGCGTGTATACTGGAATTAAATGAAGTATGGACCTAAGCCCGTTTGATGTTCAATTGTGGGGTAATTTAAAATACAAAGTGTACAGATCAATTGCGCATACTGTAGTGGAGCTGGAGAACAATATACGGCAGCAGATTTCCCTCACAACAGAAGGGAATTACAACGTGTAAACACTAATTTATTTACATGGTATAACGCCTGTCTGTCAGCTGAAGGAGAACATTCTCATCATCTTCTGTGAAAAGTTAAGTTCTTTAGTCATGATTTGCTGGTGAATTTACCATTAATTAATGTACTTTGTTACGGTTTCCACCTGCGCACCATCCGCGGTGCGAGCTCGGTTGGCTGGTGGAAGGCGCGCGCGCCCGGCAGCAGGTTGCCCGTCCCGCTCCTGCAAAAGAATCACCCAGTATATTAGCTCAAACGGACAATACAACATGTTTTCTTTCGAGAACATTCGATTGTATATCAATGCCAAGGTAAGGTTCTATTGCTTTGGAAAGGGAGCTTGACTCTCGTAGTGCACTGGCTACGGGTCTTAGTGAGGTGTACCATACCAAGTGAAGAGCCCAATGGTACACTGGGGCGAAACGCTAGCAATTTGTTTGAGTTAGCCGGAGCATTTTATCATATTTTGTGTTAAAAGGATCCTTCCTAGAGTCTGCCGCAAGCATCACATCATCAGCATTGTAATATTGTCCATGGTACACACTTTTTTTCATCTCATCTGTCCCTATTTTAATATGTTTTTGCACATTTGAGAAATTGTCATGAATGTTGGCCTGTCATTCTCTATGTAAGCTGATGAAGGGATCATTTAGTAGAGGATCTCGAAACATGTGATCTATGATTGCATTCCAATAAAAGATTAGTATTGATTAGGCGGATCCATAATAACATGATAATTATTTATCTAATCATATATGATACACACTTCTGTAGGTCGCACGTTATAGAATCCACGACGATAACAAAGAGCAGAACTGAGCCTTGATGAACGCCAACTGTCAGTCCAGCAGGACTGTTGGTGGTGTTATACAACTTTTTTACCCAGTTTATGTAAGTTACTGGAACTTGATGTGGTACTCGATCAAATGCCTTCTCAAGGTTAAGGAAGAAGTAGCCACCTCTTCTCGTCGAATTTCTCCATCAGCTGGCGCACAGCAAAGATTGCATCTATCGTGACACATCCCTTCAAAAACCCACACTGATTTGCTGAGGGCTGAACGATGTTTTGCATTATGAAGATATGGTAGTAAATGTGTATAACCTCTTCATAATGTGTTTTGTTTCAGGAATTGAGAGACAAGTTGGTTTCTCACATAAATGAAATTGGACAAAAGGAAGGGAAGGAGAGGGACAGGAAATTGAAAGACCTCCTTGCCAGAAGTTTTCCCGTGGTGCGGGTGAAGGCACTACGGCCCGTGGTCATGTGCATTCTGCGCAACACGCCACACATCGATGACAAGTACCTCAAAGTCCTAGTAAGTATTGCTGCTTGTCAAGGTAAGGAGGGTGTAGGATGGCGATGGAGACAGAGTGTGTAGCCTAAGTGATTTATTAGTAGAAGCTTTGCAGTCGGTCAACACGAGTGTTACAATTCATTTGCTAGTCCTTGAAATACAAAATATACCTAATATTTGTGTCTATTCCTCTCTATTTTCCCCATTCTAGTCTGATGATGTTGCCTGGTATCCCCCCCATGTTCATTCACTGGAGAAGTTATATTATTTAGAGATTAATTATTGAACAGTTACCATCACTTTGTGATCTACATTTAATTACAGTGGAATCTTGTTAGCACGTTCTCGGTTACCACATTTCCCGTTTAACGCAATGATTTTCTCAAATCCCAGTCCCATTCCTACTAAATACATGTTGATATATCCCCTTAATACGCTTTCTATTCCCGCTTACAACGATCAAATTTTCGTTGTACTATTTGTTAGGGAACTGGATTTTATTCCTATTTCATTATAAAATTCGGCATCTTGAAAACAGGATGCGATATTGCTTCCTATATTCGGATAGTTATTGACGGTGTGGAAGTGGCTTGAGGTATGACGCAACACAGAAGATAGCTGACGGTGTAGAAGTGGCTAGAGAGCTATGACGCAACACAGAAGATAGCCGACGTGTCTCTCTCGCGCCAGTAGAACATGCAGGCTGAATACAAAATCGCTACCTATAACTCGTTCTTTGTTTCGAAATACACCACAGATTGGCGTGTGTATGCCGGCCGACCACTAGCGATCATTCCTTACGTGAATGCGGCAGTGTGCGTTTGACGACCGGCGGCCTCTCTAGTATTGCGCGTATGTCAGCCGGCCCGCGATCTGTCGTGTGACGTGAGTCATATAGCCCGTACGCACAGAACGCAAGACAGAGACTTGTTTCTTTAAACAAGGTCTCACTTTGTTAGCAACAGAGCTCGGGTATGATTGAATGGTATGGCCCAAGCAGCCAACAATGATCCAACATCTGGTATACAAAGACAAGTATATTCCATGATTATTGCCAACCACCTCAGAAAATACATCACACTTTCCGTGTGATTGTTTTGCGTGAGCAACCGCTGGCCGTATCCCATCCTCGCGGAGCTGCTCGCGCCGCGCTCGTTGCTGGACAATGACGGACAGGACTTGCAATAATTTAGGAGGGGTACTATAAGTGATTTCCAAGAATTTTGTATTTTGGCTCTCGAAAATTAAGGGGAGTAATATAGGCGAGGGAGTCGTATAGCCGAGTAAATACGGTACTATACTTTAGTGTAGAGGCACAGTAATTAATTTTTATGTCATTTATTCCCTGTGTAAGTTACTGATAACCTATGTTTATGTTGTGACTAGTAGTGCATGTAATCACTTACTAAGGTCGGCGAGTTAACGCGTTCTTTCGTATACGTTGTAAATACTGTGTAGCGTTTTTCGGTAGTACGTTTTCCCACATTTGACGTCCGAATATTTCAGTCCCTTGAAAAAGGTACTAACGAGATTCCACTGTATTACCTTTTGCTTGAAGCCAGGGAGAATATGTTCAGTCCCGATCCTGTTGCAGGTGCGAGACAGGGAGTTGTACAGCGACGCGGACACTGAAGTCAAGAGACAGATTTGGAAAGATAATCAGTCTCTGTTTGGCGATGAAGTATCTCCTCTCCTGAGTCAATACATCAGAGAAAAGGAACATATTCTGTTCGACCATTTAAATCTCACCAACTTGTTCTTCACACCTTCTCCAAAGGTACGGTATGTTCTTCTTTACACTGTCCTACCATTTGCAGGTTTTTGCATAGTACATTTTCTAGCAGGTATATACCGTATTTACTCGAATACGACCCGCACCCTGATTTTGAAGAACAAAATTAAAAAAAAAAAAAATTTACTCAAAATTATTTACAATCTTAACTAAATAAACAGAATAGTATTTATCCAAAATAGTTTCCAACAGTTTTGAAGTCGTCCTAAAATAACACACATCAAACGATTAAAAATACAAATAAAAGTACACAAACACTTCATTCATCGTCATCAGAAGTACCAACTTCGGAACTTTTATCACCATCACTTTCCCACTCGTTCCGAGAGACAGGTGGCTGAAGGGGGTGGAAGAAAGCGTGAAGAAGAGAGGAGAAGACTGGACAAGGGTGGAGGCTGAGAGATGGTGGGAAGACAGAAGACGTTGGAGAGGCTTGTGTTCCAAACAGACCCGGCCAGTGGCTGGAAACTGTGCAAGATGATGATGATGACTTTCCCACTAAATGTCGTCATCACTGCCATCCATAGCATTTGAAATACTACATTACTTGAAGCTCTTCCGTATGAGATCTCCAGAGATACGATTCCATGCCGTCAAAATCCACGAACACAGCTGCTGAACTTCCGGGCGCTGAATACGACCAGTTGGAGTCAGTGTGTGCTTATCGGCCGCCATCCGCTCCGTATACAGCTGTTTCAAGGCTGCTTTGAGCGGGCGGTTCACGCAGACATCCAGTGGCTGTAGCATAGACGTCATCCCGCTCAATCACGAATACATGACTCGTCAATATCATATTTCCTACTGGGCACGATTTCCAATAACTTCAGCTTCCCTCACAACTTTCAATTTCTCACTCACAGTAAATGACCGCAAACATTTCGTAGCATTCATGTTTACACTCGGAGAACGTGCGCGACTGTATGATGCCGCGTGCTTACTGTAAAACAAAGTTATAGCCGGAAGAAGGCTAGCACCATCTAGTAGATACTCGCAACAACCGATATCGCGCGTGGCGGACAATTTAAATCTTTAAAATTTGGATGACTCAAATAAGACCCGCACCCCAATTTTTCACGTCCGAATTTGTTTAAAAATGTGCGGGTGGTATTCGAGTATATACAGTATTGCACCCTTGCACCCTATTGCTCTGACCATATGTTAAATGGATAAAGCTTGGGTTATCTATATATATAAAAATCAATGTAACGTGATAGTTTGTCTGTGGGTATGTCTGTGGGTATGTCTCCTATGCGTTCATATACCATTCATCCGATTGCGATGAAACTTGGGTGAGATGTTGAGTACACTCCAAGGAAAGTTTCTGACTTAGTAAATCCATTTTACAATAGGTAGCGCACGCGTAGATTCAACAAATGAGTGACGATGCGCGAAGCGTTTCAAACAAGTCCCGTATGTGTTCATATACCATTCGTCCGATAGCGATGAAACTTGGGTGAGATGTTGTATACACTTATGTGAAGGTTTCAAAATTAGTGAATACATTTCACAGTAGATAGCGCACGAGTAGATTCAACAAATGAGCTACGACGCGAAAGCATTTCAACAAAGTCACGTATGCGTTCATATACCATTCGTCCGATAGCGATGAAACTAGGCTGAGATGTGTGCACTCCAGGGAAGGTTTCTGGCTTAGTAAATCCCTTTAAAAATAGGAAGAGCAGGAGCAGAATCAACAAATGAGCGACGACGCGCGAACTTTTTCAACAAAGTCCCATATAAGGTCATATACCATTCATCCGATAGCGATGAAACTTGGGTGAGCTGTTGTGTACACTCCAGGGAAGGTTTCTGGCTTAGTACATCCATTTTACAATAGGTAGCGCAGCAGTAGATTCAACAAATGAGCGATGACACGCGAAGCGTTTCAACAAAGTCCCGTATAAGGTCATATACTATTCGTCTGACAGTGATAAATGTTTGGTGAATTGTTGTGTACACTCCAGGAAAGGTTTCTGGCTTAGTTAATCCATTTTACAATACGAAGCGCACGTTTAGATTCAACAAATGAGTGACTACGCGCGAAGCGTTTCGACAACGTCCCGTATACGTTCACATACCATTCATCCGATTGCGATGAAACTTGGGTGAGATGTTGTGTACACTCCAGGGAAGGTTTCTGGCAGAGTACATCCATATTACAATAAGTAGCGCAAGAGTAGAATCAACAAATGAGCGACGACACGCGAAGCGTTTCAACCATGTCCCGTATGCATTCATATACCATTCGTCCGATAGCTATGAAACTTGGGTGAGATGTTGTGTACACTTCATGGAAGGTTTCTGGCTTAGTAAATCCACTATACAACAGGCAGCGCACAAGTAGATTCAACCAAGACCGACTACAATAAATCAGACCATAATGCCACTATCGATATCGTAGAAAATGGCGGAAATCGTAGGGGATTGTTTACATTTGGTCAACCAACATTTAAGTGGGTCTGCTGCGAGAATTTCGTTCAAATGTCGCATATTTCAAGTGATTTCGAGCTGTTATATATTGTAATAGTGTACCTTAAGTAGTGAAGTGCACTGTGAATAATTATAAATGCCGAAGATACGTAATGTGAGAAGCATTGGCTGTTTATTGTCATTACTGTGTACCTGCCTGTAAATTTAATACTGCTGAAGATACTTCAACTTTTAAATTTCCTAAAGACAAATCTTTGAAAGAGAAGTGGATGAGAAATATTCACCGGGATCATTTTCGAAGTTAAAACAGTTGTATTTGTTAACTTAAACATTTCGAACCTAAATTTGTGGTTATGAAAATTGCCATACTAACCCCTGATACCATTTCGACAATTTTCCCAAATCAACCGTCCTACACAACTCCTGTTTGTTAAAGTAGATGATGGTAGTTTTAATGACATACCAGCAGTGTCAGTGTCTTCTAAAGTGTCAAGTTCTTTAAGTGTAAATATATTCTATAAGAATCATGAATCAATAATCTTTGTGTGCTTGTGGAAAAAATTCAAGTGTGTACTGTAATCTGATGGATGCAGTGATTTTAAATGCAACAGGTATGTAAATAGAATTATGCTCCTGTTAGTATCACAAGCTAGGGGGCCTGGGGAGTTATCCCCAGATTAGGTTTGTTTTTGTATATACATTTGTCTGTTACTAGGTTAGGTAGGCCTACTGCCTGGCCGAAAATTACTGTTAGTAGGCTACCACAAGCAAGGGGGACTGGGGCGTTAGTCGCTGGTTAGGTTTGTTTTTGTATTAAAAACATTAATAAGATAGAATGTATGTCCGTTGGAATTCTATACACATCGAATTTGAAGAATGACAAGTTCATAATACAGTAAATTTTCATTTTAAAGAGTTTGTAACATCAATTGTGTGTTATTGGCAAATGCTATTTGAAATAAAGTACTAATGAGAGTACTTATGCGCCATCTGTTGGAGTTAGTTCAGGATGTCCCGATACAGATAGAAGCGAGTGCGATCTCACAGCTCTCTACGCTCAAAACAAACAACCTACGGCCGTGTTTACCTATACTTCGGGTTGGCAATATCTTATTTGTCAAATAAGCCACGCCCACTGGCCGACACAACTGAAATTTCACTATATAGGCCTAAGTCGTGTTATAAATTGGGATGGTGGGTGGGTTATAGACAGCGGAGGAGACTACATCTATTAGCAGATCACTGTTGTTAAAAAAAAGGGCAGTCATCGGAACGCGTTAGGCTGTAACCATTGTCAAAAACCATTGTTCTGGATGCGTTAAGCTGTAACCATTGTAAAAAACCATTGGATTGGACAAATCGAAGGCTGCGGCTTTGATTGCGCGCAGCTATCGGGGCAGATTTATACAAAACCATTGATCTGGACGTGTTAGGCTGTAACCATTGGATTGGACAAAACGTAGGTTAGAATGGTCGAGTGTTGGTGCGGCTAGTACCGTAATGGTGAGGTTGGCAGTACTGTTCTGACGATGGTTGATGTGAATAATGGCATCCACAGCTGGAAATTCACCTATAGCCTATAATAATAAGGGACTTATTGCAGCCAATGCCCATGCATATAATGAATAAAATCTAAAATCATACAGTAAACTAATTGTTATTCCCTAGGAATATCAAAGATTCATGTCTTAATGTGCAGAATATAGCATGGTATCTTCCACATTGTTCTCCACAGGGCTCACACAAACATTCGTCACACGGATGATGGAACTTTTTGGTGCGACACATTTTATAAGGAGGAGAGTTTGACGTATACGAACAAAAGGATGATGTACATATGTACGACGAGATACAAGTAAAAGAGGTACTTTTGAACATTTAGGCGAATGGTAAACTAAACTGAACTTATGCCGAAATACATATTTCAAAATATCATAGTAATTTGATACTTAAAATGGCTAGGAATATATGCCAACATTAAATATTATATTGCAGCCTGATTGTTCATCATTTTATCCTTAGATCAAAGGCAGCATACACAATAACTAAGTTATAGGCCTACTGGCAAAAAATACAAGTCGTACATACATTAAAATAAAATAAAAATAAGGTTAGGCTGGTAATGACTAACAATAAAGAAGAAAAAGTATGTTAATTGGTATTCAACATTCATATGTGTGTGAATATGCATAAGCCTATAACTAAACAATTAAATAGATGCTTGGTGAACAAAAATACATAGCCTGCTGTATTTATACAAAACAACCACATGTTCAATATTCTTCAAAGCAATGGGGCATGGTGGCGCAGTGGTCAAGCTATTCACCTCTCACCAAGGTGGACCAGGTTTGATTCACGGTCATTGCAAGTGAGATTTTGGAAGTGAAATGCCATGTCCTGTGGTTCGGATTCCTCGTAAAATGGAGGTCCCTTGGCTCATGATCACAAGATTAACGGTCACGTAAAAACTACAAGCTTCTTTTTCTTCAAAGCAGGTCGAAACTTCGACCTCACATAAGTCATACAGCAAACGAACAGGTCCTGCAGGGAAGATCCCTTAAGCCGAATTATTTTTATTGTCTCCAAGACTGACATCATAAAAGTATACTGGAAAATGTGAAATTTTATGCCTATGCTGATGAAGAAAGTAACAGTAAATATTAGGCTACTTGTCGTTCAATAACTCTCGGTCTTTTCTTGGGTGGCTGAAGCCGATGCTGTGGGAAATTGCAAATTGCAGGTACCGCTTCGCATCATCTTTAAGCAGTGGTTTGTTTCCATTTGAATGAAACAAGTAGCAAGTTTATAAAAGTTTTCACAGCTATAACCCATTTCTTTAATAGGCCTACATCTGGGCGTTTCCATGGAAATCTGTAATATAAGCTAGACGTAGGTTATAATTCTGTGACTAACTTAATAACTTATAACCTACAATAGGGCCTACGTGTATTTGTCATACGTGCTATTTAGGCCTATGTCAAAATTTGATGTAAGACATATCCATAAACGCAGAATAGGCTACTTCGAAATAAAGTAGACCGTAAACCTACCGTATTATTGGAAAATACCATACATATAACGTTGCACAGAGGTACGTACGTTCAAATATATGAAAAGAATCACGACATATCAGCTGACATGCAACCTAGAGTTAAATGGTATGACAGTTTTTGGTGCGACTAGTTACGCCTGGCAGTGCACCAGGAAGCAGTTTTCAGCGAGGGTTACCATGGGAGGAGTTGTTCCAATAGTACCGACAGTTCAATGGTCTCAGCTCGCACCCACCCCCACTCTTCCAATCGTCAAAAATCATAGTGTCCGTGGCGCAAAAATCCTACCAATGTTCTTTGGCTCTAGTGTGTCCATGAGTTTTACATATCCTGGAGTAGAAGGTAGCAGCATTTGAAGTCTGAGTTCTTCTACATTATAAACCTCGCGAGTCACCTCTTACACCGGTCTTGAAGGTGTATACTTTGATAAACCCAAGGCCTTCTTTATGTAAGTCGCCTTCAGTTTCTCCATATTGTTCCAAATACTTCATATTTAAATGTGTCCAAATGCTCTCCAGTCCATAAGTCACAATACGGGTAACATTTAACCGCAAAAGTTTTAAGGCTGTTTTTATAGATAGCTTAGTCAAATGTTTTATGTCGTTGAAGGCTTTGGTAGTGACGCTGGGTCTATCCTTGATTTGCAGTGTGAAAACATTGCCAGTTGACTAATGTAGGACCTAAGTAGGACTACTTGTAATGTGGTACACCCTCAAGCGGTTTTCCTGCAATGTGGAAAATTGCTGGCTTTCCCCCTTTCCTAAAGGTCATAGATTTAGTCTTGTTTCTGTTTAACCTAAGGTCATTGTGTAACACCCATAATTCAAAGGGATCGAGAGCAGATTGCAATTCGACCTGTGAACTTGAAGCGAGCACCATGTCATCTGCGTATATAAATGAGATTACCCGCTCTGATAATATATCTGTGATATTATCTGCCATAGCAGTGATAAATAACACGAGGGCTTAATGGGTCTCCTTGTAGCAGCATGCCTGTAGTCTGCTCAATTGGGCTTGATGTTGTAATGCCATCGTTAATGACTATATTGTTAGAGCCTAAAATACTTTTGACAAGATGTTTAGTGTAGCTGTTACCTCTCAATAGTCTGTCTAGTTTTTCCAATATTTTCTTCCTGCTAATCGAGTCAAAAGCTTTAGAGAAGTCAATGAATATGGATTGTAACTTTCCCTTTGGTACTGACAGGGTAGACGCAATCTCAGTTTGAAGACTTCGAATTGCCTGGATTGTGCATCTTTCTCTCCTGAAGCCAAATTGTGAGTCACAATGCTATTTGGGATGGCTGGGTGGGTCACATACAGCGGAGGAGGAAGCATCTTTTAAAACATCATTCCCTGATTTATTTCTCGTTGTTTGATAAGGTATTTTGGCTAATTAATGTACTATAGAGAATATTATCGCTCGTTCTACTTTCGTTCAGTGGTACCATTCTGTTTTAGACCACCTCGTTGTGTAGTGCCTAGCATTCTTGGCTGTCGTCCCGGAGGTCCGGGTTTGATTCTCCGGCTCTGCCAAGAAATTTAATTCTCATGTGAGGGCTGGGATGGGGTGCACTCAGCCTCATGAAGCAACTTAGTAGAGGAGGGTTCAATTCCCACCTCAGTCATCCTGGAAGTGGTTTTCCATGGTTTCCCCACTTCTAATCCAGGCGAATGCCAGGATGGTTCCTAACTTAAGGCCATGGCCGCTTCCTTCCCACTACAATACCCAATTTACAAACACACTAGTTCAGCCATAACAATAACACAGGTTATCACACAAATTCCACACACAAATACATGGGGCTACAAGACCACGATGTCGTAGCCCCTAATATAAGCAACAACCATTTATATTTGCATTTTATATTTGCCTAGGCCCTTCATGGGCTGTATAGTGTCAGGGGTTGACTTTGTTGTTGGTTGACTATTCTTGTAGTTCCATTTAGAAATATTTGCATTTTTTTAACATAATGTCTTACCTCTGCATTATTTATGTCTATTTTTAGCTACTGTCTGTTCTCGTTGCTTGTAGCGAAATACGTCAGGGTTTCATATTGAATTTGTGCCTTATTACATAAAAACCTGTAATTTCTGGCGGAATTTAATCAAATATGCGAATGTTTGTCTTCGAATTTGCCGCTATTTCGATGGCGCCATGCCCGCCAGTTGCTACAGCTGTTCCCCTACGATTTCCGCCATCTTGGTTTTGATGTTACGGTCTGAGATATTGTAGTCGGTCTTGATTCAACAAATGAGGGACGCCGCGCGAAGCGTTTCAACAAAGTCCCGTATAAGGTCATATACCATTCTGCCGTTAGCGGTGAAACTTGGGTGAAATATGGTGGACACTCCAAGGAAGGTTTCTGGCTTAGTAAATACATTTCACAGTAGGTAGCACACGAGTAGATTCGACAAATGAACGACGACACGCGGAGCGTTTCAATACAGTCCCCTATGTCTTCATATCCCATTAGTCCGATAGCGATGAAACTTGGGTGAGATGTTATGGACACTTACGTGACGGTTTCTAACTTAGTAAATACATTTTACAGTAGGTAGCGCACGAGTAGATTCAACAAATGAGTGACGGGGCATGAATCGTTTAAACAAAATCCGGTATGCGTTCATATACTATTCATCCGATTGCGATGAAACATTGATCAGTTATTGTGTACACGCCAGGGAAGGGTTTCGACTTAGTAAATCCATTTCACAATAAGTAGCGCAAGAGTAGATGCAACAAATGGGTGCCGACACGCGATGCGTTTCTACAAAATCCCCTATTGGGTTCATATAACCTTCTTCGATTGCGATGAAACATTGATGAGTTATTGTGTACACGCCAGGGAAGGGCTTCGACTTATAATACATTTCTCAATAGGTAGCGCACGAGTAGATTCAACAGATGAGTGACAGCGCACGAATCGTTTAAACAAAACCCCGTATACGTGCATATACCATTCATCTGATTGCGATGAAACATTGATGAGTTATTGTGTACACGCCAGGGAAGGGTTTCGACTTAATAAATCCATTTCACAATTGGTAGCGCACGAGTATATGCAACAAATGGGTGACGACGCGAGAAGCGTTTCAACAAAATCCCCTATGCGTTCATATAACCTTCTTCGATTGTGATGAAACCTTGATGAGTTATTGTGTACACGCCGGGGTAGGGTTTCGACTTAGTAAATCCATTTCTCAATAGGTAGCGTACGAGTAGAATCAACAAATGACTGACAGCGCACGAATCGTTCAAACAAAATCCCGCATACGTTCATATACCATTCATCCGATTGCGATGAAACTTTTGAAAGTTGTTGTGCTCGCTCCCACGATTGATTCTAAATTAGAAAATCCATTTTACGATAGCATAGGGGCAGTTAACGGAAATTGAAAAACATGTTGTGTATCCAAAAGCACTTCAAAAAACAGAATTTCAACGCCAACACTTTCTTTGATTGGCATTGCAACGCATGCCGGGTACAGCTTGTCTATATATATATAAATCAAAGTTGCGTGATAGTTTGTATGTATGTCTCCGATGCGTTCATATACCATTCATCCGTTTGCGATGAAATTTGTGTGAGTTGTTGTGTGCACTCCAGGGAAGGTTTCTAGCTACAAATTATGTAACACAAAAGGGTGAGGGACCTAACAGGAATTCTTAAATCCCACAATAACCCAATTGCACAATCTGTACTTATCACACCGCAATGCAAGGTGTGAGAATAGCTTGCTGATTCATCGCGAGGAGACTGTTACCTGGTATCGCTGTCTATTCCAATACAGTTCACGCCACGGTTTTTGCTTGGGGGTTCTTTAAACTGAACTCAAGCTTGGAAAACCAATAACATTATTATTATCCTCCTTTCTTTCTACCTATCTTTGATAGGCATTGCAACGCGTGCCGGATATAGGTAGTTTATTACTAAATACCAAACTTTACTTTACCAAAAAAGTGTATGGGACCTGGGCTTTCAAACATACCACAATAAACAGAATTACAATATAGAATATTTGAGGTGCCTAGAATCAAAACCCTCCAAATCCATTCTTTCACTTTTATGGCAAAGTGGCAAAAACTGCCACAAACAAACCAATACCTAGAAATAAATACTTTTTTCACTAAAAAATGAATTAATTATTTTTAAGAACAGTGACGAAGTACGAAGCTGATCCCCGGGATAGTTAACAATTTATTTAGAAAAATATAAAGCAATAATTCGGATTTGTCGGGGTTTGTTACTTAGATTTGGATTTGGCAGGTTTTGATACCAAAGAGCCCTAATAAATTTGAAGTTGTGATGAGATTGTAGAAACTGCGTAAGCTTTACTAAGAAATTAATATTTTGAATGAAAGTTAACTAAATTTAGGTTATAAAATAAAAAATCGTATCATTTTTGTGTTTTATTAGCACAAAGATGATTGGCTAGTAAGAATAAACAGAAAAAGAATAAAACTAATATTACCCATTCAATATTCGATTGCCGCTGAGCGTGGCTGTGCCAGCGTTTATGTTTATTATAGCATGAGCCCCGTGGGGCGAAGCGGAGGACACAGCGATGACAGAGTGCAGTCTGCACATAGGTCAAGCTGCATAGCATCAGATAAGTGTCACAGGAGCTCATGTCACCATGGCAGGGTACTGTAGCTGAGTCATATCCTACTCGCGTAACAGTACCTGTCGACGAAGCAGTCTGACACAAATACATAAAGAATACTTCCCATCTCTACCGCCGGCAATCAATTCATGAAAGGGTAATGATACTGTACAGTACTGAATCTTAATAAGGAAAAACATCAAATTAAATTCATGTTTAATTCATATGGTTCAGGTTCTTAGAGACCAAACTATCGTCATTCAACCATTAAATCACATTCTTTACTGCAAGTTCTAGCTACACAATGTCTGTTTCTGCCTCATCCTCAATAGTAGTTTCACAATCTTCATCATTCCCTTCGTGTTTGTTACTAGGATTTGGATTTGACAGGTTTTGATACCAAAGAGCCCTAATAAATTTGAAATTTGAAGATTGCAATAAAACTGCAGCTCTTCAATTTTCCTCCATCTTTCTCCAAAATGCTTCGAAAGCAGTCTAGAAACATCTTTCACTTATTGTGCCTGAAGGACAATCTCCCTGTTTACGTCTTTTGGCTGTACGTGAGTCATATCAAAATCAGGTTTCGTGATACGTTTATGTTCGCAAATGTCAGTACTGTGGAAAACTTCACCCCGGACCAAAAAGTTATTGTTCTCTTGTTCTTTGTCAAAATTATCCAAAACAAATTATTATTATCGGAAAGTATAACAACATAAACCATTCAGATCACGTCAGGCTGGGGTACGTTCTCTGACTAATGCTGGTAGGTAAAGAGTAAACACTTCGCAAAGCGTCATGGAAGGTAAGATGGCGGAACTGGGTGCTCCTATTGGCTGATGTAGATGTGGCGGGTTTTGTAACCAAAAATGGCGAAACTGTCTTTGGACTTGGCGGATATTGCAACTAAGCCTCAAATTCGATTTCGTTTTACAGTAGGATGTAGAGGGTTTTGTGACAGAATAATAGTTTTAATGAATTCAGCGTAGCATAAGCTATGAGAAACAATGCTTATCTCATCATCATTTCCCCTTATCCAGCTCCTGCCGGGTCGGGGTATTTATGGCACTTCTCCACATTCCTCTTTCCTTCCACCATTCTTCTTCCACGATCTTGTCCCAGTCCAGATTTCTTTTTCTTACGCTGTTCTTCACTGAATCGATCCACCTTGTTCTAGGACTTCCTCTTGCTCTCTTACCCTTGCACTTCGCCTCCAGCATCTGTCTTGGTATTCTATTTTCCTCCATCCTCTTTACATGTCCAAACAACCTTAGTTTATTCTTCTCAATTCTCTCATTTAGTTTTCCCATCCCAACTTCCTTCCTAACATCTTCATTCCTCACTCTGTCTTTCCTATCATACTTCTTAGGAATTTCATTTCACTGGCTTGGATTCTACTCTCTTGCCTGCTTGTCAGGGTCCAAGTCTCAGCTGCATAAGTTAATATGGGAACATAGTACACTTTATACATTACCTCCTTGCTTTTCCTTGGTACTTCCTTATCCCAAACAAGTTTTCTTACACTTTGATAGAATGCATTGCTCTGCTGTACCCTCCTGCCAATCTCCATGTCCAATCTACCAGTTTGCATCAATTCACTTCCTAGGTATTTGAACGTGTCCACAATTTCCAAACTCTGACTTCCAATTTTCACAGTGCCCTTTCCTTGTCTTTCCCCTCTTGTCATCACCATGGTCTTGCTTTTCTCTATACTGATTTTCAGGCCGTACTTCTGAATATTTTCGCTCAGTGCATCTAGTTGTTTTTGCACTTCTTCGGTGTTCCTTCCCCAGACAGCAATATCATCTGCAAATAACAGTAACTTCATTTCTTTATGTTCATATGCTTCCTTTGTTTCCTTTACAATTTCATCCATCACCATTATGAATAAAAGAGGTGACAGCACACTCCCCTGTCTTAGTCCAGTCTTGTTCCTAAACCAGTCTGTCTTTCCAACTGGGGTCAGTACCCTGCTAACACAGTTGTTGTACATTGCTTGCACCATTTCCAACATTTCTCTTCCCAGTCTCTTCTTAACCATGGTTTCCCATACCTTCTCTCTGGGGACACTATCATATGCCTTTTCTAGATCTATGAAAGTCATGATCAAATCCTCTCCATATTCCCAGTTCTTTTCCATCACCTGCCTCAAGCTAAAGATTGGGTCCACTGTGGATCTTCCACTCCTGAAGCCATACTGTTCCTCTTGCA
This sequence comes from Meconema thalassinum, assembly GCA_946902985.2. NCBI lineage: Eukaryota > Metazoa > Arthropoda > Insecta > Orthoptera > Tettigoniidae > Meconema > Meconema thalassinum. The sequence continues at coordinate 12,685,803 of OX336392.1, read as the reverse complement.
ACTCTCCTTCCACCTTTCTTCTAATTCTTCTTTCTAATATCCTTTCCAGTATTTTTACTATCTGTGATATGAGGGTGATCCCTCTATAGTTATCACACACCTTCTTGTCCCCCTTCTTAAACACTGGTATTATTAGCCCTTTCTCCCAGTCTTCTGGTACACATTTCCGTTTCCACACACACTTTAGCAGTCGATACAACCATTGCATACCAACCGGTCCAGCAGCCTTTATCATTTCTACACTGATTTCATCCACCCCTGTTGCTTTTCCCATCTTCATTTTCTGTACTGCTAATTCCACCTCCAGCATTGTTATATCATCTTCTGTTATAGAGTCATCAGGCTGTGTCACTTCGATCTCACCAGTACAATTGCTCACGTTCAATAGCTTATCGAAATACTTCCATCGTCCCTTTATCTCTTCCGGGTGTGTTAACAACTCTCCATCTTCCTTTTTCACTAGCTTTGTAGTAACCCTTTCTTTCCTCTTACTTCTTAGAAGCCCATACAGCATCCTTTTACTGCCACTTACATCTGTTTCTATTCTTTGTGTAAATTCTTCCCAACTTTTCTTCTTTTCTTCTCCTACCACTTTCTTACACCTCCGTTTGCTGTCGTGATACTTCCTTTTGCTTTCTTCTGTTTGATCTCGGTTCCATTCTTTCCATGCAGACTTCTTTTCTTTCACTGCTTTCCTCACTTCCTCATTCCACCACGGTGTCTCCTTCTCTTTCACTCTTGTTGATGTCCTACCACAAGCACTCTCTGCTGCACCAGCAAATGCCTTATCTCAATTTTCATGTAATATGGATTTGGCGGGTTTTGATTCTAGGCGCCTCATTTGATTGTTCTCTACGACCAAGCATTGTTCCATATGGCATGATAAAATGCTCTTCTACTCTGATCATTCCGATCTCATTAATCTCTTTTCTCTATGTGAGTTAAATTGCATAGCATTAATTTTCACTTAGGATTAATTTATTTCATTTACTGCCTCCGTGGCTTCGGCGGCAGCACGCCGGCCTCTCACCGCTGGGCCCGTGGTTCAAATCCCGGTCACTCCATGTGAGATCTGTGCTCGACAAAACGGAGGCAGACAGGTTTTTCTCCGGGTACTCCGATTTTCCATGTCAACATTTCATTCCAGCAACACTCTCCACTATCATTTCATTTCATCTGTCATTCATTTACTCATTGCCCCAGAGGAGTGCGTCAGGCCTCGGCAGCCGGCACAGTTCATATCCTCGCCGCTAGATGGGGGCTTCATTCATTCCATTCCTGACCCGGTTGGAGACTGGAAGCAGGCTGTGGATTTTCATTTTCATTAATTTCATTTCATTATTAGTTTCCTTTCTAATGGGATTCCATTGCAATTATTAATTTGTTCCTTTATCATTAGTTTGATTTACAATTAGTAATTAGTTTGATTATTGATCATTATCATCAGATTCCAACAGATGAAGAAAGAGGGGTGGAAGAGGAATGGGCTAGATTTAAGAAGACACTAGTAGGTGCAGCAGAAGCAGTATGTGGGAGGACAAGTAGTAAGAAGAGGTGGAAGGAAACGCCATGGTGGAATGAGAAGACAAAAGATATAGTAAGGGAAAAGAATAGAGCCTTTAGGAGGTGGTATCAAAATAGGACGGTAGAGACAAGGGAAGAGTACCAGGAAAGAAAGAAGGAGGCGAAGAGAGTAGTGGCTGAGGAGAGAAGAAAGTGGATGGAAGAGTGGACAAAGATGATGGAGGATAGCGAAGGTACAAAAAAGGTCCTGTATGGGATGGTAAAAAATAAGAGGCTGAGGGATCCTACGGATTATGTTAGAATGGTGAACAAAAGGGGACAAGAGATAGAAAATAGGGAAGAACTGAAGAAAATGTGGAAAGAATATTTTGAAGAACTTCTGAACCCAAATGGAAACGACGGTGAGGAGGAAGAAATCGGGGAAGAGGAAGATGAACTGCAAACAGAAAAGGACTTAACATGGAAAGAAGTGGAAGATGCAGTGAAAAAGATGAAAGGAGGGAAGGCACCGGGTGTGGATGAGTTGAGTGTGGAGATGGTGAGAGCAGCAGGAGAGGTGGGGATACAATGGTTGTACCGAGTGATGAAGACAGCATGGAAGGAAAGGAAGACCCCAGAGGACTGGAAAAAGGGAATAATTGTCCCGATCTTCAAGAAAGGTAGTGGAACAGATTGCAGAAACTATCGGGGAATAACACTGATGAGTCATTGTGCAAAGATGTTGGAGAAAGTTTTGGAAAGGAGAATTAGGACAAGGATAGAAGGAGGGATGAGGGAAGAACAACATGGCTTCAGAGCAGGAAGGTCCACAGTGGATTTGATTTTTGCTGTAAGGCAGTTACAAGAACAGCACTATGAGTATGAAACAGATCTACTGATGGCCTTCCTGGACATTGAGAAAGCATATGACAGTGTATGCAGAAACAAAGTATGGAAGTCCCTGGAGGATAGAGGAGTAGAGAAATGGACTATAAAGAGGATAAAGGAGATGTACAAGGGAAGCGTGAGCTGTGTGAAAGTGGGAGGAGAGAGACCGGACTAGTTGGAACAGAGATACGGCCTGAAACAAGGAAGTGCACTGTCACCGTTACTTTTCATTGTGGTGATGGATGACATAATGACCCGAGTGGCACAAGTAATTGGGGAAGGAAAGATGAAAGTAATGGTGTTTGCAGATGATTTGATGATTTGGGGAAACATGGAGGAGGTGGTACAGGAACAGTTGGACGTGTGGGAAGGAATAATACAAGGATATGGGATGAAATTTAGCATAAATAAGAGTGAGATGGTGATCACAACAAGGAAGAAGGAAAGAACAATTGGTGGGGAACAGCTGAAGAAAGTGGAGAGTTTCAAGTATCTGGGAAACCTGATACAAGATAATGGAAGAAACGATAGAGAAATAAATGAGCGGGGGAGACAGGCAGAAGCATTCCGGAGGAGTGTGAGAAGCATGTTATGGAGCAAGGATGTCCCTCAGAACAGCAAAAAGATCATATATCGGACGTACTATGTCCCTATCCTGACGTATGCCTCGGAGACCTGGGTTATGAAAGGAAGGGAGAAGAGCAAAATACAGGCCAGTGAGATGAGGTTCTTGAGAAGCAGTATTGGAGCTACAAAGATGGACAGAATAAGAAATGAGAGGACCAGAGAATTAATGAAGGAGGAACCATTACAGGATGGTATAGAGAACTCGAGACTTAGATGGTATGGACATGTAAAACGAATGGAGGAGAAGAGGATACGCAGGAGGATACACGAGACGAAGTGGGAAGAAAAGAGACCGAGAGACAGGTGGCTGAAGGGGGTGGAAGAAAGCGTGAAGAAGAGAGGAGAAGACTGGACAAGGGTGGAAGCTGAGAGATGGTGGGAAGACAGAAGACGTTGGAGAGGCTTGTGTTCCAAACAGACCCGGCCAGTGGCTGGAAACTGTGCATGATGATGATGATCATCATCTTCTACAGTTTCCTCTGCTTGGAACATAAGCCCACCACCTTTCACTCCTCAGTCTGTCCCACTCCTCTCCTTCCTTCACACCCTCAATCCACCATCTCGTAACCTTCCTCTTGGTCTCTCGCCTAACATGTCCGTACCAACTCATACTTGACTTCTCTATGCTCTCTTGTAAGGGATTCTCTCTCTCTCTCATTTCTTACTCTATCCCTTCTTGTTATTCCCAATCTGCTTCTCATTTCGCAAGCCTGGATCCTGCTCACCTGTCTCTTCTTCACAACCCACGTTTCTGATGTGTAGCTTAGTGTTGGGACATACCAGACCTCTCACTGATCTCCTTGTCATTTCTACCACTTACTTCTATTACACTCCCTGGATACTTGCAAGTATCCACCTTCTTTAGTACTGAGTCCTATCATTATATCTGTGGTTACTCTTCACCTATTTCTCGTTGTCACCATCGTTTCACACTTCTTTTTCAAAACATACTGTTTTCCTGTCTCAACCTTTCTTGTACCTTTGCCTCTCCATTGCCCCATATCATAAGATCGTCTGCGAACACCATTGCTCTCGTAAGTTCTTTTCCTATTTTATTTGTGCTGCCACTTCTAGTATTATCACATCCATCACAGAGCTGTAAAGCAGTGGAGATGTTCACTCCCTTGCTTCTGCTTAAATCAGTCTGACCTCACTCCCCCAACTGCCATAAGTTACAAAATATCAATCAAATCAGTATTATGGGACTTTGCATTGAGATAGTGAGCAGGCAATATAATATGCTGATTGTGTTTATTGTATACAACGGTTTTTACTCGGAAATAAAGACACATTTTTAATAAATAGTGTAATATAAATAATTTCACTGTGTGGTGTAGTAATATTTCCATGCATTTAAGGCCAGAAGTAATTTGCTAAACTGATTACCAACATTTAGGATTTCTGGCCATGAATAAACACACAAAACACATTTGAAGCACGTAGGTAAATAACAAGTCAAGCGCCAAAATAGTGAAAATTGGGTTAATTGTAAAATAATGTTATATACGCCATGGCCAATAACATATTCTGGCCCAAGCGCTGGAGCAGTTGCAAGTGGTGTGTCATGCAGCAAGCATGATGGTCAAATAGTGAGCCAAGCACCATCTCATTATAGAAACCGAGCAGTCGATCCCCTCTGTAGTGACTCTTATGCAAGAAGAAGACTTCTTTAATTTCAAATCAGCTGCTGACTTATATATCAACACGTCCAACGTGCATATTTCCAAAGCACAGTGCATCAGGCTGACAGCAGAACGTCCGGGTGTGCTGCAAGTTCGACCGACATTGGATGAATTGGAAGATTTCAAAGAAATATATATTTTGAAAAAAGAGTGAGCCTTGTGATTTTGAACAAGCAGAGCTGGGAACACTTCGGGGAGCAAAGAGTCTAAAATGATGCCTTACATAAGGAGTGAAAATAGATTGTTTTACGATGACTTATTGAAGGAAATTGGTCTTTAAAGTTACTTTGCTAAGTGCTCAACCGAAAACAATGGAATGTTGATTGTTAATGGTGATAAATATTCACTTTTCCCAGTAAAATGAAGAACTGCATGTTATGGCGCTTGATTCATTTTTAATGTTAGAACATTTGAACATTACCATTTCAAATTCTTCATCTTGTGTAACGTTTTTCAACCAAATGAACTGATATTGAGTAAACTAGTATAGTTATTATAAAGCCTGTGAGTTTATATTTTGCAGTACCATGTTTCGCCTCTCCAAACTGTTTTTTCAAATGATATACACTTTTCGTTGATTATCTCAAAACTATGATTTTGGTGCTTGACTCGTTATTTATTTACGTGCTTCATTTTAAATCAACACCACCTCGAGTCTTGAGTTGATTCGATAGGCATGTAGCCTGGTCTATGTTGATCATAATTTATGAAGGGGACCGCTTTACACTATTTTAAATCTGCGGTTTTGATGCCCGAGAGTCTCAACCCTTTCACTTTCAAGGTAACGATCTGTCGTTATGCCCTGTTGGTGCCAAAACTGTCAGAGTAACGATCCATCGTTATCAGCCTTAATTATTAATTATTTCATTATTTTTACGCTTAGTAACAGCAATTTTCAGAAAATAAGAAGAAATCAATTTTAACTCACGTTTATATTCTGCGGGAACCTCTGACAATCTATATTTATATTTGCTTACGGAGTTTCGTGTCTTGTTTACGTCGTGGTTGGTGGCAAACTTGAGTGTATTTTTCTCAGTTTTTGTTGGTAATTTTGGAATCTTGACATTTACCATGCTATCAAATAATATAGAGTTTCTTTTAACATGAATAGTAGACTTGACGAGTGAATTCCATTTCCCAAAATTACTTCAAAAATTTCAAATGTGTTTTTTTAAACATTGGAATCATTTTTTCAGTAATAACAAGTGATTTATTCACTCTTTGTTTATAATATTTTATTTTAATATCTTTATTGGTCTCTCTTCCATCTCATTTTAAAAGAAGTATGTGCACAGCTTGGTAAATATGGCTGACAGGTCACACATCCATCAGATGAGAGCTTCAAAGTGAAAGGGTTAAGCAACAGTTTGATGAAACACTCCATTCTGTTAAAAATTGGCATTGGAGGTTTCGCTCGAGGTGTAAAAATAGATGTTCGTCCCTTAACCTGCCATACCTCTCTAGGGGTGATATTGTTTTGGCGGGTGCTTCCCAATGAGTGGGGGCGCTATGTGGGGAAGTTTCCCAGAGGGAAGTGCCACGCCCAACTCGTTGAAGGGTAGCGGGAGGTGTTTGGGGAAAGGGTGGCAAGGCAAGTGCCTGCATGTTCCCCGCACGTGCTGGGTGCTAACTTGCAGATCGAGACAGCAAAGTGCGTGGTCTACAAGGTTGCGTGGACCGCTACCAGGAGAGGATGAAAGATTGGTTAGCTTTGGCATGCAGGACGAATAAATGAAAGAACATGGACTGTTTATTGCAGTCGAATGAAAGGTTGATGAAGTGGGAGGTGGGGGGGGGGGGGGGGTAGAAACAAGGACAGCGTTGAACACATTTACCCTGGAGTATCGGTCTGTTGGGGGTAGCGTCGCCACGCCGAGACTGTAGGTCCTCTCCTTATTTCAAGGCTCAATTAGGTCGTCCGTTGTCAGCAGTATTTGTTTTTTGTTTCTGTGGTTGCCGGCTTGCAGTATTATGGCTGTGAGGCAATATTTGTGTGTAATAATTGCGCTGTGTGTGATCTGTTCCTCATATCCCTTTAACATGTGATTCGGGAAAAGCTGTAGTCTCTAGGGAGATGTGATTGTGAGCACTCTAATATGCTTTGGCTTTACATGTTTCAGATCCGCCGCCAAGGAGAAGTTGTTCAGAAGTTGGCTCACATGATTGGTAATAGTGTGAAGCTGTATGATATGGTGCTTCAGTTCCTGAGAACTCTGTTCCTGCGGACTCGTAATGTGCATTATTGTACTCTTCGAGCTGAGTTGCTGATGGCTCTCCATGATTTGGAGGTTCAGGTGTGTCTTTTACTAGAAGATTATGAAGTGTATGTCTATGTGTTCCCTGATCCCAACCTCATGAGAGGAGTTACTGTATTTACTCGAATACGACCCGCCCCTGAATAAGACCCGCACCCTGATTTTGAAGAACAAAATAAAAAAAATAAAAAATTACTCAAAACTATTTACAATCTTTACTAAATAAACAGAATAGCATTTCTACAAAATAGTTTCAAACAGTTCTGAAGTCGTCCTAAAATAACACACAGAAACAATTAAAAATACAAATAAAAGACACAAACACTTCATTCATCGTCATCAGAAGTACCAACTTTGGAAATTTTTTCACCATCACTTTCCCACAAAATGTCGTCATCACTGCCATCCATAGCATTGGAAATGCTACATTTCTTGAAGCTCTTCCGTATGAGATCTCCCGAGATACGATTCCATGCCGTCAAAATCCACGAACAGAGCAGCTGAACTTCCGGGCGCTGAATACGACCAGTTGGGGTCAGTGTGTGCTTATCGGCCGCCATCCACTCCGTATACAGCTGTTTCAAGGCTGCTTTGAACGGTCGGTTCACGCAGACATCCAGTGGCTGTAGCATAGACGTCATCCCACCCGGGATGATTGCTAGGTCGGTTTTCCCATCCTGGACGAATTTCTTCACAGCGTCTGTTGTATGGCCGCGGTAACTGTCCAGAACAAGCAAGCTCTTTCGTCGTAATAATGCACCAGGGCGATGTTGCCAGACACACTTTAACCAGTCTTCCACCAGTGAACTGTCCATCCAACCAGAGTCCTGAGTTCTAACGATAACACCAGCGGGTATATATTTCGGAAGCGTCTTTCGCTTGAGAACAACGTACGGCGGAAGTTTGGTTCCATCAGCGAGTATACACAACATTACCGTGCCCCGTTGTTTCTCATTAACACCTGTTCTGATAGTCACACTTTTAGATCCCTTAACATTCACAGTACTGTCCAGTGGCATTTCAAAGTAGACTGGCGTCTGATCTGCATTACCAATTTGGGAAAGCAAATATGAATTTTCCTTCCGCAACTGAATTATGTGACGCTGAAAGGAAAGTAACTTTTCTTCATAGGCACCAGGAAGACGCTGCCATATTGAGGTACGCCTTCGTATGCTCAACGCATTTCTTTTATAAAAATTTTGAATCCATCTCGGCTTGCTTTAAACCCTACCGTAGAAAGTTCTTTGCAATCTGTAATGTCTTTAATTGACACATTTCGGTCGACACCCCATTTCCCAATTCCCGCCTTTCTGTTACGTATTTATAAAGTTGTTTTTCAATTTCCGGAAACTGTACACTCAGTCCGCGGAAAGCTCTACGAGCACCACTACTTGTTAGCAACACGTCTTTTTTCTTTCTCCAATCTCGAATGACTCGTCAATATCATATTTCCTACCGGCGGCACGATTTCCAATAATTTCAGTTTCCCTCACAACTTTCAGCTTCTCACTCACAGTAAACGACCGCAAACGCTTCATAGAACTCATGTTTACACTCGGAAAACGTGCGCGAGACTATGACGCCGCCTGCTTACGGTAAAACAAAGTGATAGCCGGAAGTAGGCTAGCACCATCTAGCGGATACTCGCAACACCCGATATTGCGCGTGGCGGGCAATTTAAATCTTTAAAATCAGGATGACTCAAATAAGACCCGCACCCCAATTTTTCACGTCCGAATTTGTTTAAAAATGTGCGGGTGGTATTCGAGTATATACGGTAATGAGAGATGAGCAAGGATGTGCAACGAAGTGGCCATGGGCATGGCTATTAGAAGTTACCATCCCAGCATTTGCCTGGAGTTAAAAATGGGGAAATGAACCCATGTCTACCGAGTCCACAAATAGCTTGGCTTCATGCTGCTGTCGGTCAGAAGATTATCAAGTAGTGATTTTCTGTGGTTTCCCACTTCCACTCCAAGCAAATGCCATGATGGTGCCTAACGCAACCCTCACCTGTATTACAAATACACATACTACCATAGACACCACAATAACATGGGTTATCACACAAATTCTCTCTCTCTATATGTATAAACCGCACTCGTTCCAGGTTCCGTATTGACCATGTTTACAAGATGTATAACACAATTTACACTCGCCAAATCAATACTTTACTTTACTAAAAATACTATAGGTACTGTACCCGATAACCCGGATAGTAGGCTGTCAGATATCCGCCCCCTCAATCGGATTGCCAATAATCAAACGCGCCGGCATAGCTACATCAATGAAAATGGCACTGACAGATACTATCGAGATTAGAGCACAATAGTTAACAAGAAAATTATTGTGGAACACACCAAAATATACGGGGGTTCATACTTACCTTTACTTACCTCGTAAATTTATCTCGGGGACTGGGTTGTCAACTGGATCACTTAAAAGTATGCCCACACAATAACCTCCACCATGATATTTAAAATGAACCAGAACGGAGACGAGAAACCTTAAACTGCACAATAATTTATTTCACATAAAGAATGATTTTAACAAAAATGAAACAACAAAATCAACGTGGCAATCAGAAGCCATCGACCACATAACCCTGTCCTCCTGTAGGACCTGTATTCTCTACATATAATGTTTCAGCTTTCTCAAGCTCATAGCAACGTAAAATAATAATGCATATGGAATGGAAACGGGATTTGGGATGAGACACATATATCAATTGTTTTGCGTGTTTATATACTTCACATTTTATTTATAGCCACAAGGCTATTATGGAACCGTCCTTGGCCTCAGTAACACAGTTGTCCGGGCCAGCTGCAAGGCACCTGCATTGTCAAAGCGGACTCCCGTTCGTTCAACCCTAGCATAAGCGTGTTACCTCATAGCTTGGCTCTCCTTTTCAAATACGTAAATGTTCACATCTCAACTGAAATATTATCACGCAAATGTCTTACATGCTTCATTCAAACACCAGTGGATTACTCCAACAATCCCAAATCATGATTAATTGTTCAAACCACTTGCTTAACTTGCGTTGTTTAGAGTATAAGAACAAAACTCTAAATGTTAATAACAAAAGTTGATTAATTATTTATAACAATAATAAATTGTTTATAACAATGTCAAATGACAATTGAAAATTTAATACACGCTTCTATTAATCACAATCTTTTCAAATTATTTAACAAAGATATTTACAAAATTATTTTACAATGTTATATTGTTTATATTATTTATACAAGAAATACATTAAACCACACGTTTATCCGGTTGATAATTACTCAAATCGTGATGATATAATCGACCAATGAAGGTTAGTTATATTTAACTGTCAAATTTAGGTTTAATAAGGTTTAATAATAATTATTAATATTTGTGACTGTAACCTCCATTCAAAATCTTTATCTCAAATTATTTAACACTCTTGTTAATTTTAACAGTATCTTCATATGAATAATCATTCAAAGAACAAGAACAATACAATCAGCGGGAAAGTACTTCGCTTATAATGCACAAAAATGGCACAAAAATTCATCATATATCTTCATATATATGGCATAAAAATCTTCCAAACTACACACAAAAACCTCCACTTATTAATTCATCAACTTCATTCATTATTGTGGGAACCTCCTTCATTATTCAAGGGCATTACTCAACAGCGACTTTTACACGTCCACTGAACTAACGATTGTACATCCATTGTTCCTCTTTAAAAATTCTTATATTCATCAATTTCATTAATTATTGTGGGAACCTCCTTCATTATTCAAGGGCATTACTCAACAGCGACTTTTACACGTCCACTGAACTAACGATTATACATCCATTGTTCCTCTTTAAAAATTCTTATATTCATCAATTGTAATAATGACTGTTATTATTTAACCTTCGTGGGTTTCATTCATGAATCGATATGAAGTAAAAATTTGCCAATCACAAATAAATTTAATAGCAAATACGATTAGACACTCCTGCCTGGTCTATAAAAATTGAGATTAACATCTTCAAAGTAACGCAGTATAAAAATACTATCTTCAAACAAAGTTCATCTAAACTGCAAAATAGTCGAATAGAATACAATTAGATTGTGGAATGCAAACATTATTGTTCCAATCTATAATTGAGAAAAACTCCTATCAAATGTTCATTACTATAGTGTATTCAATAAATTGTAATCAACGTTCATATTTCATAAAATTGTCTATAATGCAATGATAAATGTCTATGTTGCAATCATGTTCATAAGACGACTAGTATTTCAAAGATCGTCGATATCGAAATAGATTTTAACGCTCTAAAATCTTTTAATTATTCTTCTTTCTTGAGGATGACAGAAAATTGGTCAAAGTAATTAACTGAATAGAATTACTTTAACAAAGTGACACGCTGTCTGAATTCAAATCTGCCATAGCAAATCGTTAACTTTACAGTCAAATCGTGACTACAAAAATATGCAAATTACTGAAAGAATCTAAATCATCAGTCTCAACTGATCCAAAATTAAGTATGCCAATGACATAACAATGTCTCAAAAATCGAAGAAAAAGGCATAAATCATCGAAGTGTACTGAGTACAGAAATATCAATCAAGAAAATGGGGCAAAAGATAGGACAGAAAAATATGGGAAGAATGGTTGCTCAGATATCGCTACAAGACTCAAATAATACAAGAAACGTTCACGACTACCTTATCTGTTGATTGAAGATCTCGAGGAAAGTTTTCAAAGAAAACTGCTGTTGGTTCCATTTCACCAGCGTAAAGATGTGCTCCGTCCTCGAATTTGGAATCAGCGTCCTCGGAGAATCGAACTGCTTCCTCCTCCGAAATTGCACTGCTCCGTGGATACGAAAAACATCCTTCTGGCAAAACTCTTCTTTGTGCGCCGGGACAACCCTGGCCTCTCTTGAAAGTTCTCTGAAGTTCTTGCAGGAATTCGCCATGAAGTTTATTGTAGTTATTTCCGCAGAAATATTCATAGTTGTGGAGTATGAAAATATTTCCACTGTTATCTGGTATAATTCAGCGATGGATTCACGATGCATGAGTGTAGTTGGATGTTCACTACATGCTCGCTTTTGTAGAAAGACGATTAACGGAGTTCCATGCTGTTACTTTACTCCAACGATATATGTCCCAATTGCATTAAAGCCTTAGCCTTCCATCTCAACTACTGTTATAATCATTGAAAGCACTGCAAGATTATAATGTTCCATAGTCGAATGTATCGTTGTAATAGCAAACGTATTCTCCAATATCACTGTTGCACTCCACGTGTCAGCCGTAGTGTATAATGTGGAATTTTAAAAGTGTTTCTCCTGTGGCGAGAAAATCACTTTTGTTGGCAGCCTAAAAGTTCCAATATCTTTTGAAGTATAACTGTGAAATTGTTCAAATCTTCTACACACCTCAATGTTATACTGCCCAATAGAACTATAATAAAGGCTGAAGTTAGCGCTTGATATCTTGACTGGTGGAAACGTTAATGTGAGCGTTTCAACTTCACCTAGTTTCGAGCAGCGTAAAATGGAACTGCTCCGAGTTCGTTCGATGCGCCAGGCTTTAACCACGCTAAGGACAACTTACTTCACTGAGTCACTTGAAAATAACTATATATCACCAGAAATATATATGCGATCTGACACATGAGATCTGAGTTCTGAGATCTGAGATCTGAGATCTGAGCGCTCCTCTCTCCTGTGCACGACCTTTTATCAACTTCTTAAGGGGCGTATCCATCCCTTCCATAGCCTGTTGCTGCGTCATTGCTAGAAGTTTTAACTTTGGCTATACTTGACGGATTTTCAAATTTCAAAAACTCAAAATTAATTTCTTTAAAATTCCAAATCAATGCCATAACTGAAAATAGATTTCCACAAATCTGCATGCCAAAAGTAATCAAATATCGTAGTTTCAGCAATCTCCGTCTTCCTTCCAAACTATCGTTCATTGGTTCGAGTCTCTCCTCCAATAGCGTAGCTTCTTCCTTAGCACAATACCTTGTTTCCTGCGACTGCGTCGTAAATCTAAGATCTTTCTCGAACAAAATCATGACGTCACCAAGAATCTCAGCTCAATCAGCCTACTGGCATGAAATCTGCGTCATCCGTGCCTACGTCATGAATATCCACGTCATAACTATGACATTCATAACTTTACTCACATTTGCCAATACAACCATCGTGGTCTCAATATAATTCAATTTCCGGGGGCATTCTCCCTTCACCACGTTTTAAAAACAGTTGCAAATTGTTTTTAAACTCTGTGTTATAAATATCTCAATTCACTTGAACACGAAATTGAATTATATTCTACTATTGTATGATATTTCTTCTATGTTCCTTAATCATAAGTCTCTTCTACTCTGGTTTGTGTGTGGCTAATGTATTCTCTCCTCTCTACTGTCTCTTCTGTCCTGAATATCTGTTTTCCAAGTTCTGCTGACTTGTATAAGGACCAGGATCGATCACTACATCCTGTCTTTTCTTTTGATTTTCAGCTTCCTTTTCTCGTAATTCCTTCAGATACTGCTGACTTTCTTTCTCTCTTTCTTGATACTTGTCGGGTGTCATAACCTGACCTTGAGAATTCTGATTCTGGTACTGGTTATTTCTGTTATAATTTCTATTATAACCATTGTTGTAGTATCTACCTCTTCCGTTGTAATTCCCTCTATTATTATTCCAGCCTCGTCTTTGCTGATATGGACGGTAACCTTGGGATCTGTGGTTGCGGAAATAATTATTCCTGTGAGGACCTACATTTTCAGTTTTTCCTTCCTCAGGCTTATCAGTTTGCTGCACTTGATCCATGTAGACCGTATTAACGTCTTTGAATTCGTGCCTCTGACCTTTTTGTACCAAATTTGGCATTGGACTCGTGTAGTCAAGCCTTCTCAACAATTCGTCCATACTTGTCAAATCTCTAATGTTTGACGATATGATCAGTCTTCTTACCTCCACAGGCAGCATACGTGAAATCGCATCTATCAACTGCTCTGTTGACAATGGGGGTTGCAAAAATCTCAAGCGTGATAGTTGACTCGTGAAGAAATCAGCGTACCGTGTTGGAAGAGTACCTGAATACTTTCTCGAGTATACCTCAGCTCTTAGCGAATTCTGAGCTTCTATTGACCAGAATCGTTTAATCAGTGCCTCTGCAAATTCGTCAAAATTGCTGAAAGTGTACCGAAATGCTCTAAACCATTCGAGGGGTCCTCCAGCTAGAAATCTTTCTACGATTCTCATCTCTCTCTCTCTAGGAATGTGGGCTTCTATGAAATAGTCTTTAAGATTCCTGATATATTCGATCGGTGTGAGACTATCAGTGTTGCTAAATTTTTGAGGTTTGTCTTCAAAATTCCGGATGACTGTCACATTTCTCGGATATGAATCCATATAATTCCTCCCACTATCACGATACTTCCATTTGGGTTCAATATTCCGATCCTCTTCTTCTTCCCTGAATCTGGATATACGTTCCTCAGGACTAATATCTCTCTCTTCTGTATTAAGGTTACCTCTTCTCACGTAATTTCTCTCCTCTTCACCAGTCAATCCTTCGGTATCCTTGTCTGTGATTTCCGTGATGACTTTCCTAATCAACTCTTCCTTATAGGTTTCCATCATGCTAGCTTCTCCTAGTTTCAAATTCTGCAGCTTGCTCGTAGTTTCATTAACATCAGAGACAACCTTATGAATCTGTTCCTCTAACGCAGTTTTTAATGCTTGCACGTCCTGACTTATTTGTGTTCTATCCTCTTCCTGCTTTTCGGATAGCGAATCCATCCTTACATTCAAGTCTTTCCTAATCTGAACTACTTCGTTATTAATGTCTACTTGTGTACTGGCAAGTTTTCTTTCAATTCGTTCCTGAATCTGATCTACATGTTCCCCACTTGACCTGTTCCATTCATCTTTCCACACCGTTACATTTGCAGTTAACATTTCTGCAATATGTACTTCGATGTCCTCCTTAAGTAAACGATTGTGATCTAATACTTGGGTTCTCATGACCTCTACATCGTATTTTAAACCAGCTAAAGAAGCTGTTGTCCTAACAGACTCGTCAACTAACCGAGTTGTTAATGCACTAATGTTACGAGTACAAAGGGTTTTTGAAGTTTCAATTTCCTCCCTAACTTTGTTAACATCAGTCTGAACTTTAGCAATGTCTACAAAAACAGTATTGACTTCTACTTGTATTTTATTGATATCGCTTTGCATATCGTTAACATCTGAATGAACATTATTGATGTCTACTTGAACATTTGACACATCAGTTCGAACATTACTAACCTCTCTTTGAACTTCTTCTACTTTATCCTGTACAGTAGCAACATCATTCCTTACAACAATTACTTCAGCTCTAGCACATGAAATATCACCCCGGACATTAGCAACATCAAGATTCAACATGGTAAGATCTTTTTGTACCTTAGACACATCAATTTTAACAACAGACACATCTTTATGCACATTGGACACGTCTGTGCGCATGTCAGTTACAGCATTCTCGATTCCCTGGGTACTGATCTGTAAACGCGACACATTATTTTCTAGGTTTGCAGAACTGGTCTGAAGAACTTTCAAACTTTCATCCAGCATCTGCTTATCACTTTCATTCATGCTAGCTTTCAAATTAGCAGACATATTACTAGCATTCTCCTCCATCATCTGCTTCATTCGGCTAGCATTCCTAACTTCCATCTCTTCCAACATTTTCCTCAGACTCTCGTCTGCCATTTCAATAATATTTCAATAATAAACTGCTTTAGGGACATACATCAAACAGAGCAAAATAACAACATCTGAGCAACATTTTTCACCATATATAAATTTGAGCAATTTTCTGTCTTAAATCTAACTTATAATTACCTTATAATTAACCTTCGTAGACACTTCATGTTGAAATAAACTCAAGCACATGTTCAAGTTTCTTTGGTTCATTTTAAAGTATCCTAACACAAATAATTTACATTTATAATCCAAATAGTTTAATTTTATCTTTAATATGACTACACATGTCATAAGCCGGTCAAATAAAATAAGATTCCAGATCATAGGCGATTTTTCTAAGTTTCCAGCCTATTTAACCTCTCTCAAGTCGTATAAGATCTGATCTTTTCTGAGTGTAATTTTCCTAATGCAATACAACATTTTATTCCTATATAATCACACTCTCAAATTCTACAATTGGCTAAGACATCTAACAAAGAATCAACCTCTTTATTTGAGTCTTCACAATCCCTTTGACATCGATAACTTGGTAATCCAATGTTATTCGAACACTCCACAAAAATTGCGGTGTCAATTCTACTGCAATAACTTGGTAATCCAATGTTATTCAGTCGAACGTGCCAATCGAGACAATCGGGCCCCACACGTTGATTGCGCCAATCCTACTTGGTAATCCAGTTTTGTAGAACAAGCCCCACGTTTTAGGGTCGCCAATCCTACTGTACCCGATAACCCGGATAGTAGGCTGTCAGATATCCGCCCCCTCAATCGGATTGCCAATAATCAAACGCGCCGGCATAGCTACATCAATGAAAATGGCACTGACAGATACTATCGAGATTAGAGCACAATAGTTAACAAGAAAATTATTGTGGAACACACCAAAATATACGGGGGTTCATACTTACCTTTACTTACCTCGTAAATTTATCTCGGGGACTGGGTTGTCAACTGGATCACTTAAAAGTATGCCCACACAATAACCTCCACCATGATATTTAAAATGAACCAGAACGGAGACGAGAAACCTTAAACTGCACAATAATTTATTTCACATAAAGAATGATTTTAACAAAAATGAAACAACAAAATCAACGTGGCAATCAGAAGCCATCGACCACATAACCATGTCCTCCTGTAGGACCTGTATTCTCTACATATAATGTTTCAGCTTTCTCAAGCTCATAGCAACGTAAAATAATAATGCATATGGAATGAAAACGGGATTTGGGATGAGACACATATATCAATTGTTTTGCGTGTTTATATACTTCACATTTTATTTATAGCCACAAGTCTATTATGGAACCGTCCTTGGCCTCAGTAACACAGTTGTCCGGGCCAGCTGCAAGGCACCTGCATTGTCAAAGCGGACTCCCGTTCGTTCAACCCTAGCATAAGCGTGTTACCTCATAGCTTGGCTCTCCTTTTCAAATACGTAAATGTTCACATCTCAACTGAAATATTATCACGAAAATGTCTTACATGCTTCATTCAAACACCAGTGGATTACTCCAACAATCCCAAATCATGATTAATTGTTCAAACCACTTGCTTAACTTGCGTTGTTTAGAGTATAAGAACAAAACTCTAAATGTTAATAACAAAAGTTGATTAATTATTTATAACAATAATAAATTGTTTATAACAATGTCAAATGACAATTGAAAATTTAATACACGCTTCTATTAATCACAATCTTTTCAAATTATTTAACAAAGATATTTACAAAATTATTTTACAATGTTATATTGTTTATATTATTTATACAAGAAATACATTAAACCACACGTTTATGCGGTTGATAATTACTCAAATCGTGATGATATAATCGACCAATGAAGGTTAGTTATATTTAACTGTCAAATTCAGGTTTAATAAGGTTTAATAATAATTATTAATATTTGTGACGGTAACCTCCATTCAAAATCTTTATCTCAAATTATTTAACACTCTTGTTAATTTTAACAGTATCTTCATATGAATAATCTTTCAAAGAACAAGAACAATACAATCAGCGGGAAAATACTTCGCTTATAATGCACAAAAATGGCACAAAAATTCATCATATATCTTCATATATATGGCATAAAAATCTTCCAAACTACACACAAAAACCTCCACTTATTAATTCATCAACTTCATTAATTATTGTGGGAACCTCCTTCATTATTCAAGGGCATTACTCAACAGCGACTTTTACACGTCCACTGAACTAACGATTATACATCCATTGTTCCTCTTTAAAAATTCTTATATTCATCAATTTCATTAATTATTGTGGGAACCTCCTTCATTATTCAAGGGCATTACTCAACAGCGACTTTTACACGTCCACTGAACTAACGATTATACATCCATTGTTCCTCTTTAAAAATTCTTATATTCATCAATTGTAATAATGACTGTTATTATTTAACCTTCGTGGGTTTCATTCATGAATCGATATGAAGTAAAAATTTGCCAATCACAAATAAATTTAATAGCAAATACGATTAGACACTCCTGCCTGGTCTATCAAAATTGAGATTAACATCTTCAAAGTAACGCAGTATAAAAATACTATCTTCAAACAAAGTTCATCTAAACTGCAAAATAGTCGAATAGAATACAATTAGATTGTGGAATGCAAACATTATTGTTCCAATCTATAATTGAGAAAAACTCCTATCAAATGTTCATTACTATAGTGTATTCAATAAATTGTAATCAACGTTCATATTTCATAAAATTGTCTATAATGCAATGATAAATGTCTATGTTGCAATCATGTTCATAAGACGACTAGTATTTCAAAGATCGTCGATATCGAAATAGATTTTAACGCTCTAAAATCTTTTAATTATTCTTCTTTCTTGAGGATGACAGAAAATTGGTCAAAGTAATTAACTGAATAGAATTACTTTAACAAAGTGACACGCTGTCTGAATTCAAATCTGCCATAGCAAATCGTTAACTTTACAGTCAAATCGTGACTACAAAAATATGCAAATTACTGAAAGAATCTAAATCATCAGTCTCAACTGATCCAAAATTATTAAGTATGCCAATGACATAACAATGTCTCAAAAATCGAAGAAAAAGGCATAAATCATCGAAGTGTACTGAGTACAGAAATATCAATCAAGAAAATGGGGCAAAAGATAGGACAGAAAAATATGGGAAGAATGGTTGCTCAGATATCGCTACAAGACTCAAATAATACAAGAAACGTTCACGACTACCTTATCTGTTGATTGAAGATCTCGAGGAAAGTTTTCAAAGAAAACTGCTGTTGGTTCCATTTCACCAGCGTAAAGATGTGCTCCGTCCTCGAATTTGGAATCAGCGTCCTCGGAGAATCGAACTGCTTCCTCCTCCGAAATTGCACTGCTCCGTGGATACGAAAAACATCCTTCTGGCAAAACTCTTCTTTGTGCGCCGGGACAACCCTGGCCTCTCTTGAAAGTTCTCTGAAGTTCTTGCAGGAATTCGCCATGAAGTTTATTGTAGTTATTTCCGCAGAAATATTCATAGTTGTGGAGTATGAAAATATTTCCACTGTTATCTGGTATAATTCAGCGATGGATTCACGATGCATGAGTGTAGTTGGATGTTCACTACATGCTCGCTTTTGTAGAAAGACGATTAACGAAGTTCCATGCTGTTACTTTACTCCAACGATATATGTCCCAATTGCATTAAAGCCTTAGCCTTCCATCTCAACTACTGTTATAATCATTGAAAGCACTGCAAGATTATAATGTTCCATAGTCGAATGTATCGTTGTAATAGCAAACGTATTCTCCAATATCACTGTTGCACTCCACGTGTCAGCCGTAGTGTATAATGTGGAATTTTAAAAGTGTTTCTCCTGTGGCGAGAAAATCACTTTTGTTGGCAGCCTAAAAGTTCCAATATCTTTCGAAGTATAACTGTGAAATTGTTCAAATCTTCTACACACCTCAATGTTATACTGCCCAATAGAACTATAATAAAGGCTGAAGTTAGCGCTTGATATCTTGACTGGTGGAAACGTTAATGTGAGCGTTTCAACTTCACCTAGTTTCGAGCAGAGTAAAATGGAACTGCTCCGAGTTCGTTCGATGCGCCAGGCTTTAACCATGCTAAGGACAACTTACTTCACTGAGTCACTTGAAAATAACTATATATCACCAGAAATATATATGCGATCTGACATATGAGATCTGAGTTCTGAGTTCTGAGATCTGAGCGCTCCTCTCTCCTGTGCACGACCTTTTATCAACTTCTTAAGGGGCGTATCCATCCCTTCCATAGCCTGTTGCTGCGTCATTGCTAGAAGTTTTAACTTTGGCTATACTTGACGGATTTTCAAATTTCAAAAACTCAAAATTAATTTCTTCAAAATTCCAAATCAATGCCATAACTGAAAATAGATTTCCACAAATCTGCATGCCAAAAGTAATCAAATATCGTAGTTTCAGCAATCTCCGTCTTCCTTCCAAACTATCGTTCATTGGTTCGAGTCTCTCCTCCAATAGCGTAGCTTCTTCCTTAGCACAATACCTTGTTTCCTGCGACTGCGTCGTAAATCTAAGATCTTTCTCGAACAAAATCATGACGTCACCAAGAATCTCAGCTCAATCAGCCTACTGGCATGAAATCTGCGTCATCCGTGCCTACGTCATGAATATCCACGTCATAACTATGACATTCATAACTTTACTCACATTTGCCAATACAACCATCGTGGTCTCAATATAATTCAATTTCCGGGGGCAGTACATGTTTCGGAAACTTGATATGTTTCCTTCTTCAGCCCATATGTTGGTGTGAAACATCATATGACATCGAAATCCTAACCAAAAATAAAAATACAGTTCGTACTGTTTCACACCAACATATGGGCTGAAGAAGGAAACATATCAAGTTTCCGAAACATGTACCTATAGTATTTTTAGTAAAGTAAAGTATTGATTTGGCGAGTGTAAATTGTGTTATAAATCTCTCTATATGTATACATACACAAGTGCACGGGGCAAAAGGGCAACAAAAACAACACATTATGTTGAACAAAATTTTTAACAAAAGAAATTAATCATTTGTTCATTTTATAAATCTTTTTTAAATTTTGTATTTTCTTCTTCTGCACGAATGGGTCTCCTAGGACCATGCGGAATCAACACTTATTGGCCTTGATGTTTGCCCAATAACTCTTCATGCGCAACGATTGAGCGAGTCTTCGTTGCTGCGACCAGACGTGTCTCGTAGGTCTTCTCTCTTCTCCCTCATAACCCCGTGTTGAGTAAAATTTCTAATTTCCTCTCGATCCTTGAGATTGGGAAAACCTAATTCAGCCTAGTCCTTTTCCTCCGCCTGTTTGTAGCAGTTGGACCTTCTTGCCGTTTTCTGCAAAATCGTATACCGTATTTCCTCGCATAATTGTCGCACTTTTTTAGCCTAAAATTCGTGGAAAAAAGCAGGGTGCGACGATTATGGGAAAAATATTTAAGTTAAAAGAATATACTGTATCATTATTTGCTGCAGGGGCCAGTCATTCTAGTAGCGTGAGTCTGGCGTGAGTCATAGCCTGCAGTCAGAGACAGGCTTCTTTCTTCTAACAAGGTCACGACAGGTTAAAGCTTGCGGAATGTGCTAAGTGACGAATCTTGCCGCTCGCGTCACAGTTCATAGCCCGCAAGCATAAAGACGAGATATTTTTATTCTGACAAAGTCGCGGCAGCATGTGCAACTGACTGGCCATTCGTGTTGCGGTTCATAGCCCGCAGGCATAAAGACGAGATTACATTCTCCTGACAAGATCACGCCAAATTAGGCCTACCAACTCGCGGAATGTGCGCTGGCCGTTCGCGTCACAGTTCATAGCCCGCAGGCATAAAGACGAGATTACTTTCTCCTGACAAGATCACGCCAGATTATGCCTATAAGCTCGCAGAATGTGTGCTGGCCGTTTGTGTCGCGGTTCATAGCCCGCAGGCATAAAGACAAGATAACTTTCTCCTGGCAAGATCCCGCCAGGTTAGGCCTAAAGTTCACGGAATGTGCGCTGGCCATTCGCGTCGCAGTTCATAGCCCGCAGGCATAAATATGAGATTACTTTCTCCTGACAAGATCACGCCAGATTATACGCTCGCGGAATGTGCTAAGTCACGAATCTTGCTGCTCGCGTCACAGTTCATAGCCCGCAAGCATAAAGACAAGATATTTTTATTCTGTCAAAGTCGCGCCAGGTTATAAAGTCCCGGCAGCATGTGCAACTGCTATGCGACGATTATGCGATGAAATTTTATGAACCTATTTTAGTGTTTGAAAAGTGGGGTGCGACGATTATGCGAGGAAATACGGTAGATGTTATGTGTTAACCTAGTTGGGTCCATCCCGTCCAAATGTTCCATGAATTGGATCCTTCTCATATGGATTGTGTCAGTGATTTTAGTAATTTTGAAATTGATTTTGTATTTTAATATTATTGAATTGCACATATTGAGGCAAACTCACAGTGTACATGAGATTTTGCAATACTTACGTACCGTTTTTTTTTTTTTTACATTGAGAAAATATTTTTAGACAGTAATTATTCAGACCTGGGAGATCAACAGTGGATCTCATATTTTCAGTGAGACAGCTCCAGGAACACCACTACGAATTTGGAGAGGATCTGTTGATGGCCTTCCTGGACATCGAAAAGGCCTATGATAGTGTGTGTAGGGAGAAGGTTTGGAAAGCAATGGAAAACATGGGAGTGGAAAAAGAGTCTGTAGACAGAGTGAAGGAGATGTATTGTAGAAGTGTGAGTTGTGTGAAAGTTGGAGGGGAAAGTGAGTGGCCTGAAACTGGGTAGTGCACTGTCACCCCTTCTCTTTATTGTGGTTATGGACGAGGTAATGACACGGGTAGCAGGAAAGATAGGAGAAGATAAGATGAAAGCAATGGTGTTTGCAGATGATCTCAAGGTCTGGGGAAACAAGGAGGAGGAAATTCAGGAGCAACTGAAGGCTTGGGAAGAAACAGTGGGAGAGTACGGATGGAAGTTCAACATCAGTAAATGTGAGATCCTGTTAACGACCAGGAAAAAGGACAGACCAATGAGTGGGATAATACTTGGAGGTGGACAGCTGAAGAAGGTGGAAAGTCTCAAGTACTTGGGAAGTATAGTGGAGGAAAATGGGAGAAATGACAAAGAGATTACGGAACGTGGCAGACAGGCAGAAGCATTAGGAGCTTAGTGTGGAATAAAGATGTCCCACAATAAAGCAAGGAAGTGTTATACAGAAGCTACTACATCCTGATACTGACCTATGCTTCAGAAACGTGGATAATGAAGAAAAGAGACATAAGCAGAATACAGGCAAGTGAAATGAAGTTCCTGTGAAGTAGGATCGGAGTAACAAGAAGAGACAGGGTGAGGAATGAAAAGGTCAGGGAAATAGTGAAAGAGGAACCCTTGCAAGGTAGGATTGAGACATCAAGACTGAGGTGGTATGGACACTTAAAGAGACTGGAAGAGAAGAAACGACCAAGGGGAAGACCAAGAGATAGGTGGCTGAAAGGAGTGGAGGAATGTGTCAAGAAGAGAGGCGAGGACTGGACCAGAGGGACGACGGAGAGGTGGTGGGAGGATAGAGAGACTTATGTTCCAAACAGACCCAGCCTGGGGCTGGAAACTGTACAAGATGATGATGATGAATTATATTAGTACCAAGAGTTTAGTGCTTTTCAGTCGGTCAACACGAATGTACCCAAAAGAGATGGGTTATGCCCTAATCCTTAAATAAATTACATTAGGGCATAACCCATCTCTTTTGGGTACATTCGTGTTGACCGACTGAAAAGCACTAAACTCTTGTTTATTAAGGCAACACTGAAAATATGGCTTCAAACACCACAATGTATATTAGTACCATTTGGACAGGGGACGTTATGTATTCTTGTCAGAGCTTTTACTGCTAAAGGAAAATAGCAAGTGTTTAGAATAGATTTGCCTTCGTGTGACTTAAGAAAGTGATGCAAATAGTCTGCATGGTCCCCTAGCGTGTCTCAAATGGTTGCTGTGTCTGGCTGTACCCTGAAATGCCTACATAGGATCCTATAAACCTGGTTTAGGGCCAGAATGTTCATCAAACTCGCCTCCTTTCAAAAGAAATCCAGGAACGTCCTTCATGGCTTGACACAAACGGGGTAGACACTAGGTAATCGACTCAATGCTAGCAGCAGGTGTACAACTGTTAAGTTAGAACTTGTACTTTAATGCACAATTTGTGAAATTGCTCACCATCTTGAATTCTGTGTAAGGAGGGGTCTCTTCTCAGTGTCTGCTGAAACCTGTTTAACCTAGCTTAGGAGTCACTATTCGCTGGCCAGTAGATGTTCCTGCTATTTGTGGCCATAATCGTGAGCAAGTACAGCTACAGTGCTTGCAGGAAGTTTAGGGACAAATATAAATTTGGTTTGATGCACATTTGTCCCTAAAGTAACAGCATTCCATCCATTGCTTTATATGATGTTATTAGACATCTATATGAGGGGTTTTCATTGAAAATTTCGCTGCTCTAGCTCCAATACATTTGGAGATGGAATGTTTTACCTTTTCAAATCGGGCTAAAAAGCCCCACTAAAACGTTTTTATCATTTTAAATTATCTTGTCGACTTTGTCGTTACACTGGGGTCTGGCGTTACGGTGACGGGACGAAATGTACTGAGAATGCACTGAGGTGTGTGACGTCATCCAGCCAGCTACCTCCTTTGACCTTGGTTTGCACTTGCTAATGGACTTTGTGTAGCCGGCCCCGTGGTGTTGGGGTAGCACGCCTGCCTCTCACCCGGAGGCTCCGGCTTCGATCCCCGGCTCCGTCAGGGATTTTAAAACTGACGTGAGGGTTGGAACGGGGTGCACTCAGCCTCTTGAGGACAATTGAGTAGCTGTCTGACAGTGAGACAGTGCCCCGATCACGAATACCAAGATTAACGGCCGAGGGGACCCGACGCGCTGATCACGCGTCACCCCAATATCTGCAGGCCAAATGGCTGGGCAGCGGTCGCTTGGTCGGCCTAGGCTCTTAATGGGCTGTATAGTGCCAGGGGTTGACTTTTTTGTTGTTGTTGACTAACGGGCTTTGAGTTCATGCAGCATTTGTAGCATTTAAAATGATATAAAGTCTAGTCTTTCGGACTGACTATCACTCTTTTTTTCTCAAGAACTGCTGTGAAATTGTAACATTTTTCAAAGTCCTTAACGATGTGGTGTCTACTGTAATGGTTCAATTTAAACAAACATGATAATAAGAATAAATATACACTGTGGTGTGACCTTACCTGTGATAGTATAATAGGATATAATAAGTTGTTGAGCGCCAGATTCCTATTTAAGACAGTGAATCGAAATTTATTAAATATATCCTCGGCAGTCAGCAGTAGAGTCGAGACCACCTACCCGGGCCGTAGTGTAACTTAGTTGACTAACCATTCAGTATTTATTTATAAGGAGTAGTTGAATTTGCCTATAGTATGTGCTAACTACAAGAGAAGTTATAGTCATGAAGTTAAAGAAATAATTTATTGAATCAAAAGCAAAATATTAATAGTGACACAAAGAATTTAAATTACCAAATGCGGTTTAATTATTTAAAAGAAAATGAACATTTAAAATGAATTGAAAATTAATTGAAGTTAAATAATAATAGAGACGATAGTTTTATTTAATTGTTTGCTCACCCAGTCGAAGATTCGTCATATTTAAGTAATGACCGATAATCTAGATGTTACGTCGCGTATGTTAAAAAAATGATGTGATATCTCAATTACTATGAAATATCCTCATTAAGTACGTTGCCAACTGTAGAACAACTGTAGAGCAGGGATATAATCCACTATATGCTGATATAGATATCGGCAGTACATCGTTCAGTGTCGAATCTGTATTGTAGTTGAACGCTATGATAGAACTCCGCTCAGTCCTAAGAGGCCTTCATGTTCCCTAATGACCAGTCTCTAATTGAAAGCTCTCGGTGAAAGAATGCCCTCTCTGTTGGGGGTTCCGGCTTATATGTTTCCTTGTCACGTGATCCGGAAACTTCCCTCTCCACTGGTTTCTTGGTTCATTCACCACGGGACGACCTAGTTGCGCCACAAATTCCAATATTTAGGAAGCGTACCTTCAGTAGAAATGGCGTGTTAGTTGCACCATGAGTGAAATATAATGTTTTTTTTCCTTCCAGAAGGAACTCGATGGTCCGCACGTGATTCTTAGTCATTGTGGGTTTCTAAAATCTTGTGACAATGGCTACCTTCCGTTGTGAAATAACTACTGCGTCACTCTGGGGTTTATACTATTGCACCAAGTTGCAATTTCTGTGACATACAATCCTTCGTCTCTTTACAAATAAATATTAATAAAAATCTTTCTGACTATGATAATAAAAACCGCTTACAAGTATCTGATATAAAAATCATCTCATCGATGTACTAATTAATAATAATAAATATGATAATAAATGAATAACCCTTTAAATATAACAGCTATGGGATCGAATCGTTACAAAATGTTTAGCCTACTGTAGTTTTACTACAACACAGCAATCATAAAAATATAACCTAGGAAGAAAATTACTTCTCATTTGGCCGCCTCTCGAACAAACTTTCTTCCCCAGTGATTTTGGCGGAAAAATTGGTCAATTCCGTTCCGCGATAACTTCCGATTGGCACAGTTCAAGCTACTCTGACTGCGCAGTTATTTTCTCCATGTCTTGCTTGTGATGGATCTGCTGTGGGCGCTTACTCAAAGTGTTGCCAATCGGAAGTTATCGCGGAACGAAATTCACCATTTTTCCGCCAAAATTACTATGAAAGAAAATTTGTTTGAGAGGCGACCAAATGAGGTTGTACTTTTATTTTTATGATTGGTATGTTGTAGTAAAGCTGCAGTAAAAGTTTGATAGCTGTAGGACTAGCAGTGTTTGAGAAAAATAACATTTTAGTGGGAAAAACAGGGTTTTTTAGCCTTTTTAGTTAAAACGTTCCATCTCCAAAAGTACTAGAGCTAGAGCAGCGAACTTTGAAATGAAAACTCCTGTTATAGATGTCTAATAACATCATGTAAAACAATGACCGAAATGCTGTTACTGTTGGAACAAATGTGAATCAAACAAAATTTAGAGCTGTCCCTGAACTCTCTGCAAGCACTGTACACATGGCTTCTATATTTTTCTCTGTTTAGATAAAAGTACCATTTTAACTTCAAAGAACCATGCAGAATTTGGTGTATTTAAATGCGTTTTGGCTGACAGCTGCTGTACAGGTTCCATGTTGTGTTGTAATGGAAATACAGTTGAACCTCGTTAACACGCCCCTCTTATCGCACATCACGTTGTAATTTTCAAGTCCTGATTCTTATCTAATGAAAACGATGTAAAAGTAGGTCATTTATCACATTGCATATTTTGCCACTTATCGCTTAGTACAATCACATTTTCGTCAGCCCTGAAAGCATTCTTTGTTCACCCCTAGAGGAATGTCTGCTGAGAGACAACAGGCGGGCGAGGGTATGAGAGTGGAACTTCGCTTGTCAAGCGTGTAAATACCTTAACCCATTGTGCCTATCTATGGATTTGTGTATTCAGCAAGTTCAGTGTTCTGAGGAACTAGCATTACCGTACCGAATGCTAATGTGAGTGAGTTCTGTATTTACGCAAATACGCATTAGCCTACACTACCGAAGAAGTTGTGAAACCTAGTGATAATTTTGTATGGTCATAGAGGGCACTACTAGACGTCCACCTATGTGACTTTCAAAAACCTGTTAAGTACAAAACGAACACGGCGGCCAAGCGAAGTTGAAAAATTTCGCCACCAACGAAGCCAAAAAAAATCCTCAAACGAGAGGGCGATAGCAATAACATTCAAAACAACAAACAACTCGAAGAAATAAAGTCGTTGAAACAAAAAATAAAAGAACATGACTTAATCATCACAAAAGCAGATAAGGGAAACACTACAGTAATTTTTAACAAAACAGAATACATTGAAAAAACAGTCGAATTCCTAAACAACAACGAAATCAAGGAATTAACAAAAGACCCCACCAACAAATTCCAAAAACAAATAAAAAGTGCGCTAAAAGAAACAGAATACATACTGACCAAAGCCGAAAAATCAAAACTAATAAACATGAACCTGAAAATACCGTCATTGAAGGGACAACCAAAAATACACAAAAAGGAATGCCCAATGAGACCAATAGTCAATTGTAGGAATGCACCTAATTACAAAATCAGCAAAGAGTTACTAAAAATCTTAAAATGCCGTCTTTCCATCGACAAAAACAACTCTGTAAAGAACACAACAGAACTAGTAACAGCATTGAACACCCTACAAATGAAACCTAGCTTCAGGCTAGTATCCTTCGACGTAACTAACATGTACACCAATATTCCGATTATTGAAGCAATCAACACTGTCGAAAACAACTTAAAATCCAACAATTCGGTAAAAGAAATTGAAGAGATTGTGAGATTACTGAGGGTCGTTCTCACCCAAAACGTGTTTCAATTCGACAATAAAATATACACACAGAGAGAAGGCCTAGCAATGGGATCGCCACTAAGTGGGTTAATCGCTGACATCTTCATCAATGCACTAGAAAATGCGTTCTTAGAAAAGACTTCAACAAAGGGAATAGTAATACGGAAAAGATACGTAGATGATGTAATTTGCATCTACGATACTGAACTAACAAGCGAAGAAACAATTCTCCAATCCATTAATAGCCTTCACCACTCTATCAAATTCACTAAGGAATCCGAAATAGACCGGAAAATAAATTATCTCGATATAACTATTGAACGTAAAGACAACGACCTTTCATATTCCATATTCCGGAAAGCAACACAAACCTCGCATGCAATCGACAATCAGTCTAATCACCCCAGTACGCAAAAACTAGCGGGTTTCAATTCAATGGTGCACAGGGCTTTAAACATACCCATGTCAAAAGACAACTATAATAAGGAAATAAGAACTATTATGCAAATAGCAAAGGAAAACAACTTCTCGCCAAGCAAAATAAATCAAATTATAGCCAAACATAAAAATAAAGATAAAACGATTCCCAAACCGGACAGTAATGAGAAAAAATTTGCGCGTTTCAACTATGTGAATGCGAATACATATAAAATCACTAACCTATTCAAAAAGCAAGGCATAAAGATAGCTTTCACGACGAAAAACACAACCGCTAGGCACCTCCTAAATAGTAATCTAAATAAACGTGACCCGTATTCAAGGTCAGGGGTATATTCTATAACGTGCCAAGACACCGATTGTCAAGTTAATTACATCGGGCAGAGTGGAAGGCGAGTAGACACACGTTATAATGAACATAGGAATGCGATAAGATACGGAACTCATTCAGCCGTGTGCGAACATATGTGTGACGCAGGGCACAGCTTTACCAACATAGAGTCGGACCTTAAAATATTCCATCACGAATCGAAAGGCAGAGCTCTTGACATAAAGGAAGCAATCGAGATACACCTAGCCAAACGAAACAATCCCAACAATCTAAATGAACACACGTTCATGGAGAGCTCACCCCTCTTCACGCTACTAAAAAACACACCCTGTCGGAAACAAAACACAATTTAGCGACACAGCCAAGCTAGATAAAAAAGGGGGGAAATTAGGGGTTTTTAATAGATAAATGTTATCTGGATCAGGTGTACGATGTACTTTTCTTCTGCAATAAACCAAGGCCCATATTCGCGGCAGTATTAAAGGTGCCGGGACGTCCTCATAAGACCGTCAACGCTTAGTTCGAATGGGTTATGCTCCACGCGTGGCGAGGGCTAATCCACGGTCTTTAATAGTTGTAGACCCACCTCATTCAATAACATACATCTTATCTAGGTTGGCAACACCTCACATAAACACATCACTATCACTCCCCACAGCATGTAGGGGCAGGGGGGAGAAAGCAGGGAAGAACCAGTCGTTAAGATAACCACCGCAGTCGACCGCACAGTGAGTTCCAGTGAGCACGAAAACTGCGAGTAGCTGTTGTACGGAAGACAATCAGATAAGTAGTTAGCCTAAAATTTTATAGTTTAACCATAGTTTACAACCATATAATCTCTCTAAAGTACAATCTACGGATAGCTATCACCATTTAGCATTTCACCTAACATATATACTGCATTTAGCATACACTGACAGTTGCAGTACCAATACTGCAACTAAATAATTGTACATATTGTAAATATTTTCACCTGTATTTCAAACATAGATTTTGTAGCCTAAGTGTAATGGATCTGATGATGATCGCTTGACGATCGAAACTGGTCATCCTAGTGTTTTATTAATCTCATGTAATTTATTTCAGGATTAGGGCATAACCCATCTCTTTTGGGTACATTCGTGTTGACCGACTGAAAAGCACTAAACTCTTGTTTACTAAGGCAACACTGAAAATATGGCTTCAAACACCACAATATAGACTTTTCTCACGATTTAACCAACCGACCGCAGTGAAACATGGTACAGCAAATGTCGATACAAATTGCAATGCATTGACATCTAATTTAGTTCTTTTGCTTACATAACCTCAAGATGGTGGCTGTGGGAAATTTTAAAATTATGTTTTTATATCTTGTGTTCTAATCATGCGATCGAAGTGAACGTTTGAGTAATGAACGTACACAATAATTCTCATCTAATAGTACATAACTCTATGGCCTACATTTATTAAAATCCAACATAGAGACCATCCAAAATATTTAGACAGTTCTCAATATCTATTAATCTATGACCGCAATCAAACTGTAATTTTGTATGTGTATAAAGGCTATAAACATACGTTCACCTATGGGACGTTCAATAACCTGGTGAGCACAAATCCAACATGGCAGCGACGCAAAATTTAAATGTGTAATTGGACTTTACTCGCGATTTATCCATCCGAGCGCAATGAAACTTGATACGGTATATGCTTATATAAATTTTAATCCACTGGCATCTAATTCATTTAAATTATTTTCATAACCATAAGATGGCGGCTGAGCGAAATTTTAAAATCTTGTTTTTATTTCTTGTGTCCTAATCATGCGATTGAAGTTTGAATAAAACACCTACACAATAATCTTCATGTAATAGTGGGCTACATAACTCTTAAGTCCTACATATATATAAATCCAACATGGCGACCATCCGAAATATTTCGACGGTTCTCAATATCTACGAATCTATTACAGTAATCAAATTGAAGATTTGTATGTTGATAGAGGCTATTAATATAAGTAGGATATATGAAAATAGGCTATTTAGTTCTTCACGGAATTACTTGTTCAGTAGTATGTTTTCCGGCTTTTAATGTCCCTTCCAAAACGTACTAACGAGGTTCCACTGTAGTTTGTAATACGATACTTAATCGAAAGCTTTTTTGTAATCTACGAAACGTTGAGAGTGATGTGTCTGTGATACCAAGGTTGGCATTGTATTGTTTCAGGATATTATCTCTGTTGATCCTTGTCACAAGTTCACTTGGTGTCTCGACGCTTGTATTCGAGAGAAGAATGTGGACATCAAAAGGTCGAGAGAGTTGCAGGTAAGATTGTAGGAATGATTCAGCACGTTATGAGGCTCAAGTTTCTTATGGTGGGTGAACTCTGATGTTGGTATGACTCCATTTCAGGGTTTCTTGGACAGCATTAAGAGAGGCCAGGAGCAAGTTCTTGGTGACTTATCCATGACGCTGTGTGATCCTTACGCCATCAACTTCCTGGCTACTTCGGCGACTAAGATCTTACAACATTTAATATCTGTTGAGGGAATGCCAAGGGTAATGCTGTTCTACTTCATTTTATAGATTGTATATTGAGTAATGCGCCAGAGGATTTGAATGAGTTTTTGAATGGTATGGACTCCGTCTTGAGGAGAGAATTCTTGATGAAAATTAATAAATGTAAAACAAAAATATTGGAATGCAGCCGAAAAATCAGAAACCTCTATGGACATGAAATTGGCAGGTGAAAAGCTAAAGGAAGTAGGAGACTTCTGTTACTTAGGAAGCAAAATAACCAGTGATGGACGAAGCAAAGAGGATATAAAAAGTAGGTTAGTTCAGGCAAGGAAAGCATTTCTACAGAAACGGAATCTGTTGACATCAAATATAGATTTAGGTATTAGGAAGTAAAGCCTTTGTCTGGAGCGTGGCGCTCAAGTGAAACTTGACTATTGGTGCAGCAAAGAGGAGAATTGAATGAAATGTGGTGTTACAGGAGAATGATGAAGATCAGATTGGTAGAAGGGTTACAAACGAAGAGGTATTAAGACGAGTGGGAGAGGAGAGATGTTTCTGTTGACTGCTAATGAAGAGAAGAGATAGGTTGGTAGGACACATACTAAGACACCCAGGAATAGCAAGCTTAGTTATGGAAGGAAGGGTCGAGGACAAGAACTGTAGGGGCAGACCAATGTTAGAATATGTTAAACAGATTGCCTCGGATGTAGATGTGGTAGCTATGTAGAGATGAAACGATTAGCTCAGGGCAGGGAGCCATGGAGTGCTGCATAAAACCAGTTAAAAGACTGAAGATTGAACAACAACGTTGTGTATTCCTATTACTGATTAATAGATAATAATAATTCGCATATCAATACAAATCGTGAAACATCTATTCAATTGTACATATTTCGACTCTTCGATGGAGTCTTCTTCAGCTTAAATCTGTTGTAATTAAAACATAGAGTAAAGTTAACTGAACTGTAAATAAATATCTTTCACAGTATTTTTTAGAGCAATTTCATTGTATGGATTTGATAGTGTGCATCATATTTGTTTATGTATATTTGGGCTGAGGAAGCACAGACGACTGTATGAAACATGTACCCAGTTGGATAAATAGATTATTAACATTGTATTGAAAAGACGGACATTATTAATAGTTTTATCAGTATTTTCAGGGCTTCCAGCGACTCACTTTTCTCACTATTATTCACTATTTTCAAAGCAGTCTCACTTTTCTCACTATTTTCTAAAATTACTCACTATTCTCACTTTTTATTACAAAAATGGTCACATTCTGTGTTAAAAATGGTCTCATGCACAATCAGATTGCTAGAAACGACCCAAAATATACCCATGAATGGGTAGTGCCACCGGTGCCTGAGCGTGCTGCCGGCAGCGAGCCAGGTGGCCAGGATGCAAGAAAGGCTTCCATAGTGCAATACCACAGCAGCGATCGCCGAAAATTTTAACAAAGTGTTTTTTAACAAAAGTTCACATTTATATTTTTGTTTTACGATTTAAATTTCTTGAGTGTTGCATTGATTATCCATTATTTCCAAGTGTCCTCTAATTACATGAAAAATCACAAACAGTACTCACAGATATTAACATAGGTGCAATTTGGTTGACATTTTTGGGGGGCTAATTTGTTTTTCAGATACACATTCTTAAAAATGTTGTCTATTTCAATACAGTTTTGTCACATTTTGGGGGGGCTATGGTTGGTTTTGGGGAGCTTAGCCACCCAGGCCACCGCCCCCCCCCCTTCCCCCCCTTCCCCCCCTAATTGTGCCTATAGATATGAACAAACGTTAAAATTATGAACCAGATATACGGCCATAAATGCAAATAATTTTATGAATTTACTCACTATTTACTCACTTTTTCATATAGAAACTCACCTTTTTTTCACTTTTTTGAAGAAAAATCACTCGCTATTTCACTATTTTTGGACGAGTGAGTGGATGGAAGCCCTGACTGTAATTTTTATCAGTCTGTTGCATTGTCGACAAGTAGGCCGCGAATGAGGCTTTGTGTATGAGTAAGCTGAAATGGTGGGGTCATTTGCTGCGAATTATCACTAATAGTTACATGTGGAGGTTAATCTGCAGTAGGTGAAAAGTGTAAAACCGGAATGCTAACTGCAAATAGGAGATTGTGTATCTGCTTCATACTTGCTTTGGTGGCGTAGTTGGTAGCATGCTGAACTGCTGTTCCCAAGATAGAGGGTTCAAACCCGTCTGAAGTCGCCTGATTTTTTAAAAGCGTTAATTTCCCTCAGTATGCCTTCCTTCAGAGGGGAAGTAAAGCCAGCGGTCCCATGTCATAGATTTATGGCATGTAAAAGATCCTTTCACAGACTAATCTTGTGTGGAGCTAAATTTCTAGGTTGGATTTCGTTGAAACGCTCTCTCAAAGTTTCGACGTTCACCACTAGGTGTCAGTGACATCTGGTAGTGAAAATTGGAACTACCGGTACTATGGTCCGCTTGAAGCAGCCACAGCCTCTGGCGAGCCGAACATGTCCTTGGACACTCCCGGCACTAAAAGCCATTCGCTAAATGAATAAATAAATAAATCACTTGCAAACTGATTCTGGTAATGAAAATGAATTGATAAATTTTCACTTTGGTCAAGGTGTTAATTCTTTATTGATCCATGTGTTGTGAATGTGAACATGATGGTATGTTAGCCAAGGAACCTTAACACAGTTTATAGAAGATCAGATGTACACTATTTACCAACGAAGCAGGAACGCATAAGATATTCATTGTTCCACATTTAATGTTGACAGGAAGGTTGTTCCAAAGTCGAGCTGAACAATGGAAGGTTTGCTCCTGCGTATGGAACGGTAGGGGAAGTAGTCATAGGTGAATGGCCCCTGTCACACCTATTGTTTACTTACGGAGGCGACTGATGGGACGGATGGCTGACAGTTCAGGGTGTCGACTACTTTGGTAAACAGGGAATACTCAGGGAATTTTTAAATCCTGGAAATCCAGGGTATTTTAATGACACTCAGGGGATTTTAGTCTTACAAGGTTCAACCTTGAATAATTGGAAATTGAGCATTTAAATTTTCAAGGGGGGAAAAGTATATTCTGGTGATTATGGTTGTAGATGTGTGTTCGTACTGACGTTAAATCAGTAAGCTCTCATTTCTTGCACACAGATTACTTGTGTAGACTGTGTAAAATGTGTAACTGTATGATTTTTGAGAGCATTGCTATTGACGAGCTACTTTCAATACTCATAATTTAGCATCTATTTTCCTTTAAATTAGCATTTATTTTTTCCCTTTTTAGCATCTATTTTTGGAAAATTAGCATCTATTTTTTCTGGATTCTTACCGACTATATGATTTTATTGGCGACACATTTGTTTTGTCTTAGACTTTAGGCCTACAGAAAATTGAAAGTATTGTAAATAAGTCTGAGTTGCACTCTTTCAAGTTACATCTACTGTCTGCTACGACTGTATGGTAGTGCAATAAAACACTCACTGTCTACATTGTTTCTTACATTAAACTGAGTACTGCACGTTGCGATAGCTGACTGTGGCCTAGATTCTACAGCAGGCTGAATGCTAGCACTGTTTGGCTGTGAGGGGAGTTACTAGGGCGGACAGAGTACAGTTGCAGAGTCGGAACAATAAAAGCCATGATTAGCATACTGCTGTGCTCTTTCATGAGCAGTTACAGCAATACGTCCCATTTCTAGAAAAAAAAGTTTGAACCTTGAAGTGCTTGAAGGTTGCAAAAAAATAAGGTTATTATTCAAGCGGCAAGCCGAAAAATTTTCCGTTTAGCGAAGTCCACGTGTTCGACAAACCACCAGGCGCCACGATGCGCCAAGTACATAAACGAGTTTCGTCAGCTGTCTGAATAAGTTATAGATAGTCGAAAGTTCGTATCGATGCAGAAATCGATTGTTATATCGACCAATATGCGTAGCACACTGCGAGTCCGAGATGAGGTATCGCTAGCGAGCGATTAGGCCATCTACTAAACATTTCCTTTTGTTTAATAAACAAATTCGCAAATAAATTAGCAGATTTAAAGTAATTTCGCTATAAAATCGCACTTGGTATTTTCACATTTTGGGTCACAATTCGCATTTTGTCGCACTTTGATTTACGCTTAAAAATGGTTATTTTCCACATTAAAATTAACGTAGGCTTGGATTCTGTACGAAATGTAAAAATTCGCATTTATCGCATTTATTTATTTATTTATTTAATAATTATTAGATACAAGCCTTGGAGGCTGGATTTAGACAGCTTCTTAACCCGGTCCATGAGTCAATCCCAATTGGCTACATGGATAATTCTTGCCAGGCGCGTCCACGTCGCGGGGGTGGGCAACGGTACTGTAATATACCATGGAACTACAGTACCGGCTAAGTTATGGTGAGGACCCAGTCCTATGGGGTATAACATAGGCCCCGTGCACAGGGTTACGTGCGAAGACCTCAACGGAATCTGCAGCGGAGAAGATGGACTTCGGAACGGTGGAGATTGCGGAAGAGGCAACCCAGTACTCGGGGAATAGTATGAGTACAGCATCAATCGGCAGCGTCTGTTTCCCATGTTAGGGGCGGCTGCAAGGGCTTCTGTTCTCCATGTTAGGGGCGGCCTGAATAATAGCTGGCAGTAGCTTCATAAAATGCCTTTGGGAGTGGCGACCCCATCGTAATAATAGCCTAAAATGGAAATGGCACTTCCAATGATTCGGAAAAGGTTAGGGCGTACCCTGCAGGCGACGCGCAGTTCCTTTGGTACTGGGGGAACTGTGAGAAATGGGCGACCAGTAACCGAAATGAAAGTGGGAATCATGAATGTCATGACCCTGACAGGCAAGGTGGAGGAGGTGGTCGACTTCATGGAGAGGGAGAAGGTTGGAATGATGGGGCTGAGTGAAGTGAAATGGAAAGGTAAAGGAAGGAAGAAATTGAGGAAAGGATATACATTATACTGGAGTGGTGGCCAAGAGGCAAAAAATGGCGTGGGACTGATAACCTCGAAACAACTGGAGGAGTATGTTGAAGTGGTAGAGTGTGTGAGTGACAGAATAATGAAAATTAGAATGAAGATGAAGAATGACGTGATGGACTTCATACAAGTGTATGCACCACAGACTGGAAACAGAGAAGAAGATATTGAAGTATTCCTGGAGGATGTAGAAAGAGTAATCTCAGATGTAGAAGTGGTGATCATGGGAGATATGAATGCACAAGTCGGAAATGAGAGACAAGGAAAGAAGAAGTCGTTGGACCATATGGATATGGGAAAAAGAACCGGGAAGGAGAGGAACTTGTAAACTTTTGTGAAAGGAATGGACTGATAGTGGGTAATTCATGGTTTCGGAAGAAAAACAGCAGGAAAATTACGAGATATGGGTGGGGTGATAGAAGAACAAAATCAGTAATTGACTACTTCCTGGTGGAAAGGACAAATCGCAGAAAGCTGTTGGATGTGACAGCTTTACCAGGAGAAGCATTTGATGGGGACCATAGAGCTGTGGTGGCAAAATTTAGATGGGGAAAATTGGAAAACCTAAAGGAGATCAGAGAAAGTAAAATAAAAGTATGGAAATTGAAAGACATAGCTGTACAGGAAGATTTTCAGGAGAGATTGAAGCAACAAATCCCAGTTACTGAAGTGGAAAATGTAGAAGAGGAATGGTCCCACTTTAAAAAGGCATTTGCTGGTGCAGCAGAGAGTGCTTGTGGTAGGACGTCAACAAGAGTGAAAGAGAAGGAGACACCATGGTGGAATGAGGAAGTGAGGAAAGCAGTGAAAGAAAAGAAGTCTGCATGGAAAGAATGGAACCGAGATCAAACAGAAGAAAGCAAAAGGAAGTATCACGACAGCAAACGAAGGTGTAAGAAAGTGGTAGGAGAAGAAAAGAAGAAAAGTTGGGAAGAATTTACACGAAGAATGGAAACAGATGTAAGTGGCAGTAAAAGGATGCTGTATGGGCTTCTAAGAAGTAAGAGGAAAGAAAGGGTTACTACAAAGCTGGTGAAAAAGGAAGATGGAGAGTTGTTAACACACCCGGAAGAGATAAAGGGACGATGGAAGGAGTATTTCGATAAGCTATTGAACGTGAGCAATTGTACTGGTGAGATCGAAGTGACACAACCTGACGACTCTATAACAGAAGATGATATAACAATGCTGGAGGTGGAATTAGCAGTACAGAAAATGAAGATGGGAAAAGCAACAGGGGTGGATGAAATCAGTGTAGAAATGATAAAGGCTGCTGGACCTGTTGGTATGCAATGGCTGTATCGACTGCTAAAGTGTGTGTGGAAACGGAAATGTGTACCAGAAGACTGGGTGAAAGGGGTAATAATACCAGTGTTTAAGAAAGGGGACAAGAAAGTGTGTGATAACTATAGGGGGATCACCCTCATATCACAGATAGTAAAAATACTGGAAAGGATATTAGAAAGAAGAATGAGAAGAAAGGTGGAAGGAGAGTTGCAAGAGGAACAGTATGGCTTCAGGAGTGGAAGATCCACAGTGGACCCAATCTTTAGCTTGAGACAGGTGATGGAAAAGAACTGGGAATATGGAGAGGATTTGATCATGACTTTCATAGATCTAGAAAAGGCATATGATAGTGTCCCCAGAGAGAAGGTATGGGAAACCATGGTTAAGAAGAGACTGGGAAGAGAAATGTTGGAAATGGTGCAAGCAATGTACAACAACTGTGTTAGCAGGGTTCTGACCCCTGTTGGAAAGACAGATTGGTTTAGGAACAAGACTGGACTAAGACAGGGGAGTGTGCTGTCACCCCTTTTATTCATAATGGTAATGGATGAAATTGTAAAGGAAACAAAGGAAGCATATGGACATAAAGAAATGAAGTTACTATTATTTGCAGACGATATTGTGGTCTGGGGAAGGAACACCGAAGAAGTGCAAAAACAACTAGATGCACTGAACGATAATATTCAGAAGTACGGCCTGAAAATCAGTATAGAGAAAAGCAAGACCATGGTGATGATAAGAGGGGAAAGACAAGGAAAGGGCACTGTGGAAATTGGAAGTCAGAGTTTGGAAATTGTGGACACGTTCAAATACCTAGGAAGTGAATTGATGCAAACTGGTAGGTTGGACATGGAGATTGGCAGGAGGGTACAGCAGAGCAATGCATTCTATCAAAGTGTAAGAAAACTTGTTTGGGATAAGGAAGTACCAAGGAAAAGCAAGGAGGTAATGTATAAAGTATACTATGTTCCCATATTAACTTATGCAGCTGAGACTTGGACCCTGACAAGCAGGCAAGAGAGTAGAATCCAAGCCAGTGAAATGAAATTCCTAAGAAGTATGATAGGAAAGACAAGGAAAGACAGAGTGAGGAATGAAGATGTTAGGAAAGAAGTTGGGATGGGAAAACTAAATGAGAGAATTGAGAAGAATAAACTAAGGTGGTTTGGACATGTAAAGAGGATGGAGGAAAATAGAATACCAAGACAGATGCTGGAGGCAAAGTGCAAGGGTAAGAGACCAAGAGGAAGACCTAGAACAAGGTGGATGGATTCAGTGAAGAACGGCGTAAGAAAAAGAAATCTGGACTGAGACAAGATCGTGGAAGAAGAATGGTGGAAGGAAAGAGGAAAGTGGAGAAGTGCCATAAATACCCCGACCCGGCAGGAGCTGGATAAGGGGAAATGATGATGATGATGATGATATTAGATACAACCATGATAGGTCATTTTACACTAATATTTTAACAATTTCAAATAGTATTAACAAAAATAACAACAATAACAATGGCAGTGATGGCAGCAAGGGACAAGTCTCGGGAAAAATGCAGGGAGTGATTGGGGTAGTGGGTGATTAGGAGGGTGAGGGGGTAGGAATCGAGGATGAAAGGGATCTTCTAATGTTATGTTTGAATGTTCTATAGGGAGAGAATATGTCAATATTTGGAAGGGAGTTACTAAGGGTAGGAAAATAGAGCGCTTCTGTACTTCAAGTCGTGGGCGGGGTATATGGTGCAAATGGTTCTGACGTGTTGAACGGGAGGGAACATGGAGTGGGAAGTAGCTTAGTAGCATGTTACATTTTGTGTAACCATTCATAACTTTATGTAGGAAACACAGGTCAGTAAATTGTAAGCGGCTTCTCAGGTCGAGTATATTGAGCTGATTTAGAATGTCGGATTTGGCAAACTGCCTTAGCGAAGGATTGCGAGCTTTGACTATTGATATGAAGAAACTAAAGACACTGTTCAATTTAGAAATATTGGCTATAGCCGAAGTAGACCAAATTGGGGAAGAGAAATCTAGGATAGGGAGAACATATGTGGTGAAGTATAATTTTAGTGCAGTGAGGTCTTTAATTTCTGTGAATCTGTATAGAATGCCGAGACTGCGCATTGCGCGAGATTTGATATGGTCAATGTGGGGAGAGAATGTCAATTTATCATCGTGAATAATACCTAAATCTCTTACCTGAGAAACCGTATCCAATTTATTTCCACATATTTTATAGTCTGCTTGATTTCCAGATTTCAGTAGTGAGAAAGAAACTTTGAAGCACTTTTTGGGATTTGGAGATAACCTCCATTTGTTGAACCAATCAGTACATGCATTCACTGCTTCCTGGAGCTCAGCGCGGTCGTCAGAACTGGAAATTTCTCTGAATATCTTGAGGTCATCAGCGTACAGAAGAAGGGAACACGGAGAATTTTGCACGCATGTGTTTATATCATACATATACAGCACGAAGAGAAGGGGTCCCAGGATACTGCCCTGAGTTACTCCTGATAAGACTGGGAGCCAGGATGATACAGACCCTGGAAGCACTACCCGTTGTTGCCTATTGGACAGGAAGCTTTGTATTAGGGATAGGAAGGATCCATGTACGTTGTATCGTGAAGCAAGCTTGTGGAGGAGAAGGAAATGGTTCGCGGAATCAAATGCTTTGGCCAGGTCAACGTAGATTACATCTAGCTGAGGTTTTTGATCTAATGCAGAAATTATGTGATGGTTCAGAACAGTCAGATTTGTTAAACATGATTTTCCAGGGACGAAGCCATGTTGTTCTTCTGAGAGGTATGGTTTGGTGAAAGTGAGGAGACGGCAATGTATTATTCTTTCGAAGACTGAGGAGAGTATAGGGACGATAGATATAGGTCTGTACGAGGAAATTTCGTGCTTGCTGCCTGATTTAAAGACAGGTGTGACATCAGCTCTCTTCCATGAGTCAGGAAAAGTGCCGGAAGTCATGCACCAGTTGAGTATTATGGACAAGGGGATGCTGAGAGATGCAGAGGTGTTTTTCAGGAATATAGGGCTTATGTCTGATGGTCCAGTAGATCGGTTTGTGGGCAGACTTTTTAAGATATTTTGGATTTCATCGGGGGTCGTTGAAATTTGAGACAATGAATCAGAACAGACGCTAGTAAGTTGAGGGGGACTGGGGATTGGTACGGGAACTGAAAAGGTTGAGTGAAAATATTCATTGAAATGTGTGGACCTCGATTCAAGTGGGATTTCTTCATTATGGAGGTTTAGGTTAAGTGGAATTCTAGGAGTCTTTCTACGGGATGATATAAGTGTCCAGAACTTCTTCGGGTTATTCTTGAGATTTCCTGTTATGGAAGAAATGTAGTGGTTGTAATCTTCTGTCATATGAACTCTTGATATTTTCCGTAGGTGAATAAATACATTGCGTGTATGAGGATTAGGAACTGATTTCCAGAGCGACCATGCACGAGTTTTATTTTGGAGAAGAAGTTTGGTGTTTTGACTAGGCCAGTGCGGATATTTGTTGGATTTGGGTAGGGAGAAAGGAAGGTGTTGTTTAATAGCCGAGTAGAGTAAATCCTCAAACAAGGTCACAGCGCTATTTATGTCTCTCTCAGCTGTTAGGAGGCACCAGGGCAGAGATTGTAAATCCTGATTGACAGCTTGCCAGTCGACTTTTCTCCAAAGAGGGAAAGCTTTCTTGGCGGGTGGGCAGTTTTTATGTCTGCTGGCTGGGACGGGGAGGGTAGCTTCTATTGAACTTTGATCGGTGTTCAGGATATTTCTTCCAACGGTCACAGTGACATTACGTAGGGTTGAAAATATGAGGTCCAGTGTTTCGGATTTCCTTGTTGGGTGCAGGTTGAACTGTTTCAGATGTAGACCGTTTATAAAATTTGATAAGATGAAAGTATCTATTGGGGGAGAGTGTATGGTACCGTTGTCTATTGATGTCCAGGAGATATGGGAGTTAAAATCACCTACTAACACTATTTCATTTTCTTGGTTGAGGGCAAGAACAGTAGAGTTGAAACATTCTTCTAAGGTATCAAATTTGCTGGTAGGTGGACGGTAGAAGCAGCCTACGAGTAAATTCTTCCTTTTTGGGATATTAATCTCAACCCATATTATTTCACAGGAAGTTTCAGGTCCCTACTCATAAGTACAATAGTTTTTCTGGATGGAAAATGTAGAAATTGACAAAATATAGAAATATACTGTAATATATTTTTCTGTTTTCTTTTTCTTTCTTTTCAACGTTGCCATGCTACCCTTTATTGTTCAGGCACTTTTTGAAATGCTCTTTAAGTACTAACTCTGTTTATATATTTATTATGGCCGCTACTGCTACTCAGGGAATTTTCCGATTTATCCTGGAAAAATCAGGGAATTGTCAGGGAAATCATTCAGTTCGTTTTGGTAGCCATCCTGCAGTTGTTCAGCACGACTTGGATACCTTCTAATGTTTGGAGCTTAGCAGCTCTAGTAGGTTGCCAGGCCTGTTGCATCCATTTAGGCTTCTGTGTGTAAAACCCAACCTTGCACTTTACTTACCCTGTTAATCTAATGTATTATATTTACCAACACTATCTTTGTTTCAGGACAATACTGTTCTCATCCTCTTGTTGAGAATGTTGGCTCTTGGACTTAGTGCTTGGGTCATGATAGATTCTCAGGTAAGGAAACTGCAGTCACACCATATCCTTGCTTTTACTTTATTTATAATGCTTCCTTGACTCACAAAGCTGATGAATACAAAACTCAACAATCCTAAGCATGAGAATAAGACTTTCATTATTTGAGTCTCCAAATCCCTCCTGTCAGAACTTTCATTCATTCATTCATTCATTTATTTGCAATGGGGTGTGTGTCCCCCGGTGGCAATTTGGATATACATAACAAATACATAATTATACATAACAATACATAATTATACATAACAATTCAATAACAATTATACAACAATTAAACTGGAGTATTTACACAAATAGTCAGTCTTTTCTTAAACACACCTATATGTTTGGGAAAAGGCTCTAAGACTGCGGCAGGTAGAGAGTTCCAGTTATCAATGGCACGGTTTACAAAAGAATATTTACCATAATTTGTTCGCTGTGGTCGGCCCTTAACTTTGAAAGGATGATCGCTCCTACCCATGTAAGTGGGCTTTCCCAATCGTTTGCTAAGCTCACCCCATGCTGGTTGATTTGTATACGTGTTGTACATAGCGCAGAGTCTAGATTTCATCCACCTAGCCTCCAGTGATTCCCACCCAAGTTTCTTTAACATACGGCTCACACTGCTCCTGGGATTAAAGTCACTGAGCACAAATCTAGCGGCCTTTCTTTGTACCATTTCCAACTCATTGATGAGCCCTACTTGATATGGATCCCAAACCGCCGAGGCGTATTCCAGAATAGGTCTTACAAGTGACAAATATCCTAATTCTTTAGCAGAGGTACTACTTCCTTTTAATACCCTCATTACAAAGTGCAGGGATTTGTAAGCTTTTGAAACTACACATCCTACATGACTACTCCATTTCATATCATTCCTTACGTGAACGCCCAAATATTTGCAAGAATCTTCTTCTACAAGTATTTCCGAGCCAATGTTATATTGAAAATCCTGCCTTCGCACTTTCCCTATTTTTAAGAGACTACATTTTCTTGTGTTTATTTTCATTTTATTTACAATCGCCCACTTATAGACCAGGTTCAGGTCCTCTTGCAGCACTGCATTGTCTTGTGAGTCATGTATCTTTCGATATATTACACAATCATCCGCAAACAATCGACAGTCACTGCGAATTCCATTTGGTAAGTCATTTATAAACGCCAAAAACAACAAAGTTCCGATTACGCTGCCCTGAGGGATACCCGACGTTACGGTAATTTCATCCGAGAATATGCCTTCGACTTTCACTTTCTGGGAACGACCCGTCAAAAATTCTTGGATCCATAAAATTACTCTTCTATCAATCTTCGTCGAAGCTAATTTATGGAGTAGCATGTCATGCGGCACGACATCAAATGCCTTCGCAAAATCTATAACCACGGCGTCGACTGAAACTCCATGGTCTAACGATTCGCTAATGTCTTGAAAAAGGGATAGCATCTGACTCTCGCATGAGTAACCTTTCCGAAATCCATGCTGCCTATCATTAAACCATGATAATGTTTCCCACTGTTCCCTCAAGTAGTCGCAAATGAGATGCTCCATCTGCTTACAAACGATGGACGTAAGGCTAACCGGCCTGTAGTTGCCCAATTCAAGTCTGCTCCCTCCCTTAAATATTGGGACTACCGTAGCTCTTTTCCAGTCATCTGGGATTTGCGCATTGTTTATGGACACATTAAATATCACCTCCAAGTATCGTGCCACGGCCCTACCTCCTAATTTAAGTACTTCACTAACAATATTATCAGGACCCTTTGATACATTGAAACGCAGTTTTTGTATTAGCTTTACAATTGCTGACTGGTTTATTTGGAACAGGGGAGCCCCTGATTCGTCGTTAAGGTCCAACACACAGCTATTGGATTTGTTGAACACACTACCGTAAAAGACATTTAATTCATTAGCAATGGCCTGTTTCTCAGTAATTAATTTACCGTCACCGGACATTATCATCGACAAATTATTTGAATTTCCCTTTCTTCTCCTAACATAACTGTAAAATTTTTTCCACCCACCCCCTCCCGAACCAAGTAAACCTTGCATATAACTGTCATGAGCAGCCCTCTTTTTTAAGACGAGCTCTCTTGATAAGGACTTATTGGATGATATCGCCCCACCACACCCTCAGTGTTATCCCGTAGCTACAGAAAATGTTGACAATAACCAGTGTACATGTAACTTTGAGGGAGCCATAACATCATGATACCTATTTACTCTATTTCCTAGCATAATCGTTGCATATTTTTAGCCTAAAATTCGTGGAAAAATGTATGGTGCGATGATTATTATGCGAAGAATATTATCTGTTCAAAGAAGTATACGACAATTTTTAAATATATACGGTATCATT
Organism: Meconema thalassinum; assembly: GCA_946902985.2. NCBI lineage: Eukaryota > Metazoa > Arthropoda > Insecta > Orthoptera > Tettigoniidae > Meconema > Meconema thalassinum. The sequence goes on along the minus strand of OX336392.1, from coordinate 12,641,052 downwards.
ATTTGCTGCACGCTTGTGCACTTTCTTAATATTATTTGTTTATTATGTAATTCCATGTATTTGACTGTCATCAAGATCACTTTATAATTCTTGTATTTTCTCATTGTGGACAACACGTGCGTAACATTGCTATATTTCCACGGATGTGGCTGATGCTAGACTGGCACGGGCTGTCCCTTGCGTAAGATTCCGCCAATAGCAGTTGGGCCTGTTTTAACGGCGGCGAACTGGGGCTAGCAGCGCTTCGTACGGAAGGCTTTTTGAATCTCGTCATTCTGAGGCCAACTCACGGATGCGACAGGTCCACACAAGTTTCACTCCACTGGAGTGGCGTTGAACGCGATCACTGTTCAGCGTGCTGTGGGCCAGCCGTTCGCGTACGATTTAAATACGGCTGCATGTGTAACAACCTGGCGCGCAAATACAAATGTGCTATGAGCTGGGTGAGCCATGAAATGTTAGGAACCAAATTTTTATTCAAAACGTAGGGCTGGCGACTATTCCCACAGAAAAATTACAAAACAATAAAAAATGTATTTCCCTAATAATATTAGGGTTTGGGGATTATTCTACACCGGGTAGTGTTCTCGTATATACAGTACAACAGTATGCTGCAGTTTGTGTTACATCACGCTAGCTCACATGGAAAGAGCAGCTTCAAGTCCTGGTCGTGTCTTAGTGTCTGCTCTACTTACACCATGTCACTCGGACGGACTGGTTCAATTCAGCTTGGTCAGTGTCCCCTTGTTGGAGCACCCTGCATGTGTCACAGTGAACACGCTGCCTAGAGGCCTGCTTCTTGAACAATACACTGAAAGCCTCTGTTGTGAAATTCTAATTCTGGAACCACAGTAATGATGTTGAAGATTTGGGACCTAAACCTTACATCACAAAAGTTGAGGAACCAGGTAGCACAACAGACCCTTGTGGACAAGCAGAACTGTTCTATGTAGCTCCATAGGTCACTGCTGCTGAATGTCAAGTTCACTACTAACAGAGATCCGAGATGGACAGGCCTTTGATTGGGTAACCCGTGAGGCTCTTTCGATTGTAAGGAGCCTTCATAATGATGTGAATGGCATGTCAGCTCCATCTACTTCACAGCCGTAGTCGATAACAGACAGAGTTGGTGGAAGCTCTTCGATCTTCAGAATCCATGAATCATGTTCTAGATTTGGATTCGTAATCAGTGTGATAAAAACTGTATCATGGAATGAGACTGCTTTTTCCAACATATTAAAGGGATTTTTAAGTGTTGCTTGTGATTGTGTCACTGTTCACAGAGAATTCGTATTAGAACTGCAGCATGTTAGTTAGTTCTAAACTGTCAAAGGAAAGAAATACAAGTTGAATGACATTCAAGGGAACTTAAAAATTATGTTGTTATGAACAAGTGCCGTTGTAATTAGTCTAGTGAGGTAGAAAATGAAAAATAACAAACCTAAGTAGTTGTGTTGTATATACCGCATTTCCTTGCATAATCATCACACCCCGCTTTTCAAACACTAAAATAGGTTTATAAAATTCTTCTCATAATCGTCGTATAGCATATTTGTACACACATCAAAAAAAGTTTTGCATCACCTCGGTTCCCAGATCTCCGGCATATAGACGTTGACTGTGTATATTGTATCAAAGATACAGTCCCTTTGACTGTTCATAGATGTCACTAAAACTGCTCAAAGATGTAAACAACCATGCATGAGCAGGGCCTATTAGACGGAGGGGGTACGACAGCCGATCAGTTCCAGTCATTCCACCAGGACGAAGGTACGCTGCTCATGTTGTCTGTAGTTCTACCATGCCTAGAAGGTCAATACCGCAGTTCGATCGCGTCCGCATTGTTACTTTGTGTCAAGAAGGGCTCTCAACAAGGGAAGTTTCCAGGCGTCTCAGAGTGAACCAAAGCGATGTTGTTCGGACATGGAGGAGGTACAGAGATACAGGAACTGTCGATGACAGGCCTCGCTCAGGCCGCCCAAGGGCTACTACTGTAGTGGATGACCGCTACTTACGGATTGCCGCTCGGAGGAACCCTGACAGCAATGCCACCATGTTGAATAATGCGTTTCGTTCAGCCACAGGACGTCGTGTTTCAACTCAAACTGTGCGCAATAGGCTGCATGATGCGCAACTTCACTCCCGACGTCCATGGCGAGGTCCAGCTTTGCAACCCCGACACCATGCAGCGCGGTACAGATGGGCCCAACAACATGCTGAATCGACCCCACAGAATTGGCATCACGTTCTCTTCACCGATGAGTGTCGCATATGCCTTCAACCAGACAATCGTCGGAGACGTGTTTGGAGGCACCCTGGTCAGGCTGAACGTCTTAGACACACTGTCCAGCGAGTGCAGCAAGGTGGTGGTTCCCTGATGTTTTGGGGTGGCATTATGTGGGGCCGACGTACGCCACTGGTGGTCATGGAAGGCTCCGAAACGGCTTTACGATACCTGAATGACATCCTCCGACCCATAGTGCACCCATATCGGCAGAATATTGGAGAGGCATTTGTCTTCATGGACGACAATTCTCGACCTCATCGTGCACATCTTGTGAATGCGTTCCTTCAATATAACGACATCGCTCGACTACAGTGGCCAGCATGTTCGCCAGACATGAACCCTATCGAACATGCCTGGGATATGTTGAAAAGGGCTGTTTATGGACGTCTTGACCCACCAACCACTCTGAGAGATTTACGCCGAATTGTCGTTGAGGAGTGGGACAATTTGGACCAACAGTGTCTTGATGAACTTGTGGATAGTATGCCACGACGAATACAGGCATGCATCAATGCAAGAGGACGTGCTACTGGGTATTAGAGGTAGTGGTGTGTACTGCAATCTGGACCACAAATGCTGAAAGTCTAGCTGTATGATGGTACAACATGCAATGTGTGGGTCTCATGAGCAATAAAACGAGCTGAAATGTTGTTTGTGTTGATCTCTATTCCCTTTGTATTTAAAGATTCCGGAACTCTTGGAACCGAGGTGATGCAAAACTTTTTTTGATGTGTGTATTTGTGTGCCTGTCAGTTGCACACACTGCCGCGAGCTAATAACCTTGGGAATATTTAATGCCATTTTTGGTCCGTATTGACAAATTATGATTTGATTTATTGAACAACCTCCGTCAATCAATACATTGGTTATGCGTTATGACGCACTAGATGTGGGACATGTTTCAAACCCTGGAGCGGTCCTTCAGTGAGTTATGAGTGACTGTATGTTCATGATGTTCTTTTTACTTTGCTCATTGTTTTATGTGTAATGTTTTAATGGTGTCAAAATGTGGCTGATGAAGGACCGCTCCAGGGTTTGAAACATGTCCCACAACTAGTGCGTCATAACTAGAGACCGGATTTTAAAGGGAATACCTTTTTTTTTAAATTTTATTGGAAACAAGAAATAATCGATACTATGGGTTAAAACTGTATTTAAAACTCATGATTGCCATGCTTTAACTTCCCTTTTTTCCCTTTTCCCCTTTTTTTAGCCCTTGTTCCGTTTTCTCCTACATCTGCCCTTATTTTCCCTTTTTTAAAGAATATACGGCAAAATCTCAAGAATTTATTTCACTTTGAGGGAAAATACCTGCATAAAATACCGATGTAGCGTAAGGGAAGAAAGAATTAACACGGGTTCTATACCGAACTCACCCCAGAGTTGAACTCGCCCACTGCATCGCCTCACCCCACCCGCAGGTGTTGTTAGACTCGTCGCATCCCCTCCAGAATGTGTGAAGCAGTTACAGCTTTACAGTAGCTTGCTCGCCTCAGTAGCAGAAACAGAGTCATAGAGAATAGCATGCACCGTTAAGTGGCAGCTGTAGCTTGTGATAGTGATGGCAAAGTCGTCTTTTAGCAATAAAATGCGAAGGACGATTTAATCGAAACGGATGGTACCGTTATTCGATGTTCTCTATGTGATATTGATATTAAAGTAGATTGTAAACATATGAAGGACAGAATAATTCAGCATCCCAAGTATGCCAAACATGAGAAAAACAAAGCTATTCGTGCGAAAGTTTCCAAACAGTCATTTTTACAGGAATCTTTTCAGAAGGCCGAACAAAAAAGCAGGGAACGAAACGTTTTTTTCAGCCTCACAGTTACCCTTGTTCAGTGTGGAATTCCTTTAAATAAGGTAAACAACCCATCAATGAAGAGTTCCTTGGAAAAATACACACAACGCACTGTCCCTGATGAAAGTACACTTAGAAAGAGTTACCTACAACCAATTTATGAAGCTAATGTACAAAAAGTTAAGGAGGTTGTTGGAGACCATCCAGTTTGCTTCATTTTGGATGCAGCAACCGATTCACTATCAAGATTTAACACTTGGATTTTCCGCCAAATCAATACTTTTACTTATGTAAATTTTTTTTTTTATAGGTACATGTTTCGGGGATCTTACTGTCCCCTTCTTCAGCCCTCTTTTGTTGTTACAATCATCGTGTCACATTCAACATCCCATAATAAAACAACAGAATACACAACATAAATTACACAACCACAACATATTAAAATTATTAGCTTAAAACTACACTTAAAATTCAATAAACAATCAAGGATAAAACTTGTGACGCACTTCGTATTTTTCAGACCATTGGTTCAATTTTGAATTTGTGTCCTGGGACACATCAAAATATACTTAAGCACAGCCTATGTTTTGTCCACTTCGTTTTTGAAGCATAAACTTCAAAGCGATTAATCTATGGAGGAACTTGCTGATTTGACTGCATCTAAGATTAGCCTATTGTCATTTTTACATATGTTGTTTCAGGTAGAACATCAGGTATTATTGTGTCCTATTCTATGATACTTAACAACATGTTATAGTAGAATGACTGTTGTTATGAATGACAGTCCAATAGAATTGATGCGGTTAATTCAAGGCTTCTTATTCTGGCAATCTGACGGTCGGATGCTTCAATTAATAATTTCATTAATATTGTACTGGTCCTGAAATGAATGAATTATGTTTTAGAAATAAAATCCCAAAAAACTAAAGACTTAATAAGAACATATCAATCGAATGCCTCGTCTTATTCATGAAAAACTAAATAGCTCCAAACTATCTGAAGAACAAAAACATCGGATAATGCCTTTCCTAATTATGGAAAAACTTTCTACGGAAATTAAAACATTACAAAGACTTACCGGACGTAAGTGGCCTAGTCATTATCACAGCCCTCATAGAGGTCCACTTCAATTGAGCCACACCTTGCTAATGCCACAGCTGCTCGCTTGCAGTGAAACAGCTTGACGCGGCTGCGGGGAAAGGGGGAGGTAGGGGAAAGGGAGGGGATGGGAGGGGAGGGTTAAGATATTGGATTTGAACCGAGAGGGGAGTGTGATTGGTGTAACGAAACGGAATGTATGAGAGAATACCTAATGTGGCGGGGGTTGTGGGGGTGGTTTGCGTTGTTTATTATTTAAGTAATCTGCTATTGTATCAAACAATTCGTTGGTTTCAAAATTAATTTCGTTTAAATTATTGCATTCATTGGACCTCTGGAATGTATTGATATGGATGTTTTCCAAAATGTTCATATAGCTGCCCTTAGACGCGTAATGCAAGATCGTGACGTCATTGTTTATGTCGGTAAACTTGTGTCCCGTTTCTTCCATGTGTGTAGCCATGGCTGAGAATTTCCTATGCTTAATGGCCGAAACATGCTCAGAGTAACGAGTGCGTATGCTCCTACCTGTTTGTCCCGTGTAATTAGAATTGCAAGAGCTGCATCTTAGTTCATACACGCCCGATTTCAAAAACTTATCACAGCTGTTAATTTTGTTCGAGTTGAAAAATTTATTGGAGTTAGAATTATTAGTTTTAAAGGCAATGTTCATTTTATACTTCTTGAGGATATTAGCTACTGTGTGTACACTTTGATCTATGTAGGTGAAAGTTGCAAACGTTTTCTTTTTTGAGTTCTCTCTGATTAATTTGGTTGTGGGTCTGTTTTTTAATTTATAGATTAACCTATTGACAAATTTGTGGCTGTAACCGTTAACTTTAGCTATTTGGTGTATTATGTCTAGTTCTTGCTTCCGATCATGTTCAGAGGAGGGGATTTTTAACGCTCTATTGATAAGGCTTATGAACGTTGCGTTTTTGTGGCCTCCCGGATGATTAGAGTCCTGTCTTATGACTGTGTTCGTTTGCGATGGTTTCCTGTAAACTTTGTAATGCAGACGATTATCCTTTCTGGTCACCATCAAATCCAAATAATTTATTTTATTGTTAACTTCTGATTCTATGGTAAATTTAATATTATTATCAATGTCGTTCAACTCGGCCATTATTTGTTCTATTGTCTGTGTTTGGTTATCAATAATAATAAAAACGTCGTCAACATATCTCCCCCAGAAAACTATTCCTTTAATTTGGTTGATAATTTTCTCGTGTTCCATGTGGTCAAGATAAATGTTAGCTAATATACCTGACAACGGGGAACCCATTGCGAGGCCTTCAGACTGTCTATAGATTTTCTTATTGAAAGTGAAAAAATTATTGTCAGTGATGAAGTTTAAAATCGAGATAAATTCTTCGATTTCAACTTTGGACAGTTCGCTATTACTACTTAATCTATCGTGAATGATCTCTATCGTTTTACTAACCGGGATGCTCGTATACATATCTTTAATGTCGACTGAGTGCAAAGTATTATTTTCATTAAGTTTAAGGTCTATTGTTTTTTCACAAAAATGCATGGTGTTAATGAAGGAGCTGTTGGCCTTGAGCTTATAGTGTCTGTTAAGAAATTGTTGGGCAAATTTCGCTAGTTTGTATGTAGGAGTATTCCTGAAGTTAACGATTGGCCTGATCGGAATATTTGGTTTATGGATTTTTGGGAGAGACCTCAGAGTGGGAATGCCGGGGTTCATACTTACAAGTTTATCGGCGTGTCTCTCGTCTAAAACAAAGATGGTGTTCTTTAAAAGTGTTTTCAACCGTTTTTGAATAATATTTGTTGGGTCCTTTTTGATTTCAATGAAACTGCCTGAATTTAAAAAATCGATTGTTTTGTTGACGTAATCGTCTTTGCTCATTAGCACTGTGGTATTGCCTTTATCTGCTTTAGTAATGATTATATTATTCTCATTGATTTTGGTAACGAGTTTTTTGAAATCGTTATTTAGGTTACGGTTTACTTTAGTATTACTCTTGTTTGAATTGATTATCTTCTTGATTTTCTTGTTAGTTTCAAACCTAGCGGCATTTTGTTCTTCAGCAGGAAGTCTCCTAATTGCTGCTTCTGTTTCAGCTACCAAAACGGTTAGATTATTCCTACTGCGATTTTGTTCCCAGTTGTGCTTGGGGCCTTTTTGGAGGATATCCAGGTCACTCTGGTGGAGAGTGATATTAGTCATGTTCTTAACAGGGCTTTGAAAAGTATGGCTGTTTTTTACTTCTGGGGTGTTTTGGTTGAAAGGCGTTTTTTGTGCGTTAAGCAAATTCTGGAATTTGTTGTTTAAGGTACTGACCTTTCTGATAACGCGTGAGTGTGTTATATAGCTTGCAATGATTTGGTATTTGTCCCATTCTTCCGTATCTATAGAATTCGCTGCCTCTAAGTGGGCGCGGTATAAGGCATTACTGATGTTATCCTTCCTCATATAGAGGAACCTTATTTCACGAATAAGAACTTTGTTGTTAACTATGAACTGTGTATGTCTTTCATACGGGTTGGAATGCCCTTTTCTTTGATAACCTTTAAGATGTTGTGGAATTACTTTGTGTTTCCTGCATTTCTTGAGAAAATCGATGTCCTTGACGATATTCGCCAGTTTAATTTTGAGATCTTTGTACTTAAATTTTAACCTGTTGGCCTGGCTAGCCTTATGCTTATTAGGTACAGCATTCATTTCAGGTTCCGTATTGACCGTATTCATAATTTAACACTTGGATTTTCCGCCAAATCAATACTTTTACTTATGTAAATTTTTTTTTTATAGGTACATGTTTCGGGGATCTTACTGTCCCCTTCTTCAGCCCTCTTTTGTTGTTACAAACATCGTGTCACATTCAACATCCCATAATAAAACAACAGAATACACAACATAAATTACACAACCACAACATATTAAAATTATTAGCTTAAAACTACACTTAAAATTCAATAAACAATCAAGGATAAAACTTGTGACGCACTTCGTATTTTTCAGTCCATCAGTTCAATTTTGAATTTGTGTCCTGGGACACATCAAAATATACTTAAGCACAGCCTATGTTTTGTCCACTTCGTTTTTGAAGCATAAACTTCAAAGCGATTAATCTATGGAGGAACTTGCTGATTTGACTGCATCTAAGATTAGCCTATTGTCATTTTTACATATGTTGTTTCAGGTAGAACATCAGGTATTATTGTGTCCTATTCTATGATACTTAACAACATGTTATAGTAGAATGACTGTTGTTATGAATGACAGTCCAATAGAATTGATGCGGTTAATTCAAGGCTTCTTATTCTGGCAATCTGACGGTCGGATGCTTCAATTAATAATTTCATTAATATTGTACTGGTCCTGAAATGAATGAATTATGTTTTAGAAATAAAATCCCAAAAAACTAAAGACTTAATAAGAACATATCAATCGAATGCCTCGTCTTATTCATGAAAAACTAAATAGCTCCAAACTATCTGAAGAACAAAAACATCGGATAATGCCTTTCCTAATTATGGAAAAACTTTCTACGGAAATTAAAACATTACAAAGACTTACCGGACGTAAGTGGCCTAGTCATTATCACAGCCCTCATAGAGGTCCACTTCAATTGAGCCACACCTTGCTAATGCCACAGCTGCTCGCTTGCAGTGAAACAGCTTGACGCGGCTGCGGGGAAAGGGGGAGGGAGGGGATGGGAGGGGAGGGTTAAGATATTGGATTTGAACCGAGAGGGGAGTGTGATTGGTGTAACGAAACGGAATGTATGAGAGAATACCTAATGTGGCGGGGGTTGTGGGGGTGGTTTGCGTTGTTTATTATTTAAGTAATCTGCTATTGTATCAAACAATTCGTTGGTTTCAAAATTAATTTCGTTTAAATTATTGCATTCATTGGACCTCTGGAATGTATTGATATGGATGTTTTCCAAAATGTTCATATAGCTGCCCTTAGACGCGTAATGCAAGATCGTGACGTCATTGTTTATGTCGGTAAACTTGTGTCCCGTTTCTTCCATGTGTGTAGCCATGGCTGAGAATTTCCTATGCTTAATGGCCGAAACATGCTCAGAGTAACGAGTGCGTATGCTCCTACCTGTTTGTCCCGTGTAATTAGAATTGCAAGAGCTGCATCTTAGTTCATACACGCCCGATTTCAAAAACTTATCACAGCTGTTAATTTTGTTCGAGTTGAAAAATTTATTGGAGTTAGAATTATTAGTTTTAAAGGCAATGTTCATTTTATACTTCTTGAGGATATTAGCTACTGTGTGTACACTTTGATCTATGTAGGTGAAAGTTGCAAACGTTTTCTTTTTTGAGTTCTCTCTGATTAATTTGGTTGTGGGTCTGTTTTTTAATTTATAGATTAACCTATTGACAAATTTGTGGCTGTAACCGTTAACTTTAGCTATTTGGTGTATTATGTCTAGTTCTTGCTTCCGATCATGTTCAGAGGAGGGGATTTTTAAAGCTCTATTGATAAGGCTTATGAACGTTGCGTTTTTGTGGCCTCCCGGATGATTAGAGTCCTGTCTTATGACTGTGTTCGTTTGCGATGGTTTCCTGTAAACTTTGTAATGCAGACGATTATCCTTTCTGGTCACCGTCAAATCCAAATAATTTATTTTATTGTTAACTTCTGATTCTATGGTAAATTTAATATTATTATCAATGTCGTTCAACTCGGCCATTATTTGTTCTATTGTCTGTGTTTGGTTATCAATAATAATAAAAACGTCGTCAACATATCTCCCCCAGAAAACTATTCCTTTAATTTGGTTGATAATTTTCTCGTGTTCCATGTGGTCAAGATAAATGTTAGCTAATATACCTGACAACGGGGAACCCATTGCGAGGCCTTCAGACTGTCTATAGATTTTCTTATTGAAAGTGAAAAAATTATTGTCAGTGATGAAGTTTAAAATCGAGATAAATTCTTCGATTTCAACTTTGGACAGTTCGCTATTACTACTTAATCTATCGTGAATGATCTCTATCGTTTTACTAACCGGGATGCTCGTATACATATCTTTAATGTCGACTGAGTGCAAAGTATTATTTTCATTAAGTTTAAGGTCTATTGTTTTTTCACAAAAATGCATGGTGTTAATGAAGGAGCTGTTGGCCTTGAGCTTATAGTGTCTGTTAAGAAATTGTTGGGCAAATTTCGCTAGTTTGTATGTAGGACTATTCCTGAAGTTAACGATTGGCCTGATCGGAATATTTGGTTTATGGATTTTTGGGAGAGACCTCAGAGTGGGAATGCCGGGGTTCATACTTACAAGTTTATCGGCGTGTCTCTCGTCTAAAACAAAGATGGTGTTCTTTAAAAGTGTTTTCAACCGTTTTTGAATAATATTTGTTGGGTCCTTTTTGATTTCAATGAAACTGCCTGAATTTAAAAAATCGATTGTTTTGTTGACGTAATCGTCTTTGCTCATTAGCACTGTGGTATTGCCTTTATCTGCTTTAGTAATGATTATATTATTCTCATTGATTTTGGTAACGAGTTTTTTGAAATCGTTATTTAGGTTACGGTTTACTTTAGTATTACTCTTGTTTGAATTGATTATCTTCTTGATTTTCTTGTTAGTTTCAAACCTAGCGGCATTTTGTTCTTCAGCAGGAAGTCTCCTAATTGCTGCTTCTGTTTCAGCTACCAAAACGGTTAGATTATTCCTACTGCGATTTTGTTCCCAGTTGTGCTTGGGGCCTTTTTGGAGGATATCCAGGTCACTCTGGTGGAGAGTGATATTAGTCATGTTCTTAACAGGGCTTTGAAAAGTATGGCTGTTTTTTACTTCTGGGGTGTTTTGGTTGAAAGGCGTTTTTTGTGCGTTAAGCAAATTCTGGAATTTGTTGTTTAAGGTACTGACCTTTCTGATAACGCGTGAGTGTGTTATATGGCTTGCAATGATTTGGTATTTGTCCCATTCTTCCGTATCTATAGAATTCGCTGCCTCTAAGTGGGCGCGGTATAAGGCATTACTGATGTTATCCTTCCTCAGCTCACTATCAAGAGCTGTTCTAAACATTCTTGTGATGCCATTGACAGGAGACCCATCAAAACCAATGTTGGCTGCCATGTACGAATTGGAAAAAGTAAACTCTACATCTATAATGCAGAGTTTCAATGACTGTTGTTTTAAACTCTGGCCATCAGGAATACAGTACATCAAAGTGTGGCAAGTTGTTACGGACCAAGCATCACACATGATCTCAGCATTTGCACAGTTGAAGCCTATGTATTCTAATCTTCACGATACAACTTGTATTGCTCATGCTTTGCATAGGGTATGTGAAGCAATAAGGGTTGAATATATTGTTGCAAATGCCTTCATATCCGAACTTAAGAAGACATTGATTAAAGCTCCAAGTAGAATACAGCTTTACAAGGAAGTTACAGGCCTACCACTACCTAAGTTTCCCATCATAACTAGATGGGGGACATGGATTTCATGTGGATTTCATTTTCCTTTGTGAACATTTCACTAAGATAAAGCAATTTATACTGTCTTTGGACGATGTTGAATTTGCAGCTGTGGGTCGAGCGAAGGACCTGCTGAGTGATCCGAATTTAGAGACAGAGCTGTACGCAGTGCATACGTTCAAGTTTCTTACTCTCGCCATCTTGCAACTGGAAGAACAGTGCTTATCCAAGGAGGTACAGTGGAGTGTAGTTGAAAGAACTGACAACTTGCTTGAGGGATTCGCAAAAGAAAAACTTAAGGCAAGCTTAGCAAAGAATCCAGACATTGAAAAACTAGTGAAGTGCACTGATTTAGAGTTTAGAGTGAAAACCAAGTATTCCCCACTGGTTTCCGTTGAAGTTGAGCGCTCATTTTCTTTGTATGAAGATTTTTTAAATTCAAAGAGACAAAATTTGACCTTCAAGCATATTGAAATGTTAAATGTCATCAGGTTCAATTCATTCTTAATGCAATAAACACTGTAACACAAGGACACTACATAAAAGAGAATAGGCCTATATCCTCAAATGTTGGACATGTAATTGATACAATTCTTTAATGCAGTAAAGTTAAATTGGAAGTGATTAACTGATTATGCATACCTTTTTATTTCCTTTATTCTATTGACCAGTTCCCTTTTCTTAAATAATCCCTTTTTAATGAATATTTCCCCCTTTTTTGGTCCTTTTTTATTGAATATTTTTCCCCTTTTTGGTCCTTTTTTAATGAATATTTTTCCCTTTAAAATCTGGTCTCTAGTCATAATGCATAACCAATGTATTGATTGACGGAGGTTGTTCAATAAATCAAAGCTAATAACCTGACGTGACTTTGTCAGAAGACACAGTGCCTGCGGGCTATGAACCGCGACGCGAGCGGCCAGCATTGTCACTTAGCACGTTCCGCGAGATTATAATCTGGCGTAACCTTGTCAGCTTTGACTGCAAGCTATGACTCACGCTACGGCACACTAAACAGTGATCGCGTTCAACACCACTCCAGGGGAGTGAAACTTGTGTGGACCAGTTGCTTCCGTGAGTTGGCCTCGGAATGACGAGATTTAATAAGCCGCCGTACGAAGGGCTGCTAGCCCCCTAGTTCGCCGCCGTCAAAATAGACTCGACTCCTATTGGTGGAATCTTACGCAAGGGACACCCCGCGCCAGTCTAGCATCGGCCACTTCCGTGGAATAATCGCAACAGAGACCCGTGCGCAATGTTACGAACGTGTTGTCCACAATGAGAAAATACAAGAATTACACGGTGATCAGTCAAATACACGGAATTACATAATAAACAAATAATATTAAGAAGCGCACAAGCGTGCAGCAAATAATGATACAGTATATATTAAAAAATTGTGGTTTTCTTCTTTGAACTTAAATATTCTTCTTATAATCGTTGCACTCTACCCTTTTCCCACGAATTTTAGGTTAAAAGAATGCAACGATTATGCGAGGAAATACGGTACTCGCTTTCAAGCCTATATGAGCCCTCTGTTTGTGGGGTGCTCAACATGTTCACAATTCACACCCATCTCTCACTTCACTTCACTTGCTCTTTCGTCTTCAGTTTGACATGTGATAGAATATCACAGTTGATATCTTGCAGCAATGCAGATAAGGGGTGATAATCTCTGTCATCAAACACATCTTCAGTTTTGGCAGCTGTGATTCCCGCATGGCAGAAACAGTTCTTGATAGTTTTGGTTGTCACCCGGCTCCAAGCTTTGATAATGACAGAAGGGAAAAGGATTTGCCAAGTTCTCAGACTTCAACAATACATTTCCTTGGAAAATCTTACTGCAAACTGAGGATAAAAATTATGTTATAAGCGAGGTACAGGCTTAAACGTTTGTCGTTTTAAGCAAGGCTTCCTTGTGAGGAATACGTCCGCACTGCAGTAATCATGTCATTATGGCCGAGATGTCAAACTTCAACTGTATGGTGATTTTTGGGGCAACGTGTGTGTTTAAAAATATTTTTTTAATAGAATATTCATCTATTTCAGGTTCCGTATTGACAAAATATACAAATGCTAAGAGATTTTTTCTGACTAGTCAATACTTATATTCTTCTTCTTCTTCTTCTTCTTCTTCTTCTTCCTCTTCTGCTTTTACGGCCTCTTTGGACCACTTCAGTCAATCTTTTCTTGGTCCACTTCTTCAGTAAGTTTCCTTTCCGAATTGCCCAGTAGCTTTTCACAATACTTATATATTATAAATCAAAATCAAGGGTACATGTTTCGGAACATATTATTGTTCCTTCTTCAGCCCAACTATCTGAATAGGCAATCACACTTCAGTATCGACATATAAACACAGTCTAAAAGTAACATTATATAAACAATAAAATGGAACACTTTAAAAATATCTAGGCATGCAAAGTTTTTTGCCTTGAACACATTAAAAGTTGTTCTTATGTTATATATATTTAACTAATGAAGAGGTTCTAAGAAGAGCGGAGGAAATCTTCAATCTGACAGAAACAATCAAAAAAAGAAGAAATAATTGGATAGGCCACCTACTCCGGCATTCACCAGGGTGCATCACAGTGCTTGAAGGGAAAATGGAAGGCAAGGCAGGAAGAGGATGACCAAGAGCAAAGTTCTTTGATGACATCAAAGGAAGATGTCCGTACCACCTGATCAAACAGCGGGCTCAGGATAGAAGACCTTTGGACGAAGACATTCATGCTACCCACCAACCGCCAGGTTGAGGAAACAAGAAGAAGAATGTTATATATTATTTTCATTAAAAAAGTATTATTTTTCACAACAAAAACGGATTCACAAGTCTGTGTGAGAAAATCTATAAAAATACATGATTTCCAGTTTTAAATGAGCCAGACTTAATTTGTGATGGGTAAAAACATGTTGATTTAAAAACTTTTGTCCTTATTTTGGTTTCTAAGAAACACATGTTTACGTGGAACATATGTGTGGTCAAACGGGGGACATAGTCCCGGCTGATTGGAGTATTGTCTGCGTGTTGGTTCACACCAACTTATTCCACTGTCGTTAGTTGAAGACTTGATCCTAAGAATTAATGTCAGAAGACTTTTATTTTGATGTGTCAGAATTCACATATAATTTGTAATGTGTGTGTTACCAAGGAAACAAAGAAGCGACTGGTTCAAGCTTTGGTATTTCCTATCGTCACGTATGGCTCTGAGTCCTCGACCATAAATGCTGCATGCCGTAGGAGAATCGAAGTCTTCGAGATGACGTGTTATCGAAGAATGCTACGGATATCGTGGATAGCGAGAAGAACAAATGAATCTATTCTGAAGGTGCTAAGGATTGCTCCTAAAGCACGCTTACTCCTAAAGATCCAAAGGCAAATGTTAAAATTTTTGGCCATGTCATCCGTCGAGATGGTATTGTTGCGTGCCACCCCCTAGTGGCACCTTTGTTAACTGGATTACGGTGGGTATAAAGCACAACACCAATTACTGCTTAAAGAAATAATTCATTTTATTGCAGCCAGAAAAATACACTACTCAACAGCAATCATTACCTTACTCCAGTTTCCTCACATCGAGAATACTTTCCCTTTCACTTGTCAACAGACCACAGTTAATCCTCTTCGCTAATGAGTCCGCTCCCGTACGCTCGCTGGAAATAGCTGCACTAGGTCTGTCACTGTACTATACACTGTTTCACAAGCACCACAATCACTTCCTCGGTGTCAAGAGAATCAGCTTCACTAGGGGTTTCGCAAGTCACCACACTTCTGTCGCTCAAGATAATCGCTCGCACTAGCTCGTAAGACACAACAACAACCACTGCTTGACAGGTCGCTCTTATATAGCAGGCCAGTGACTCAATAAATGCTTCTAGATCCATCCAGGGTTCACGGCTTCTCGAGGTTTCCATCGCTGGTCCAGTCACGAATATTCTGGACTACCCCTTTGTCCTAGTAGCCCTGTTGCATAAGGCACACGCAATACAGGAGGCAGGCCACAGCCCAGCCCTGGGGCAGTTGTGACTCATGCGGCGAGTGATGACACAAACTCACAGCCGTAACACCACCCCCTTCCTAAAAAGGCTGATCGTCCCGATCAATCATTGGTCCGTCTGTGTCCCTCCGTAGGCTGCCAGGCGATCTCGGTGCACGATCTTCATCTTTGTCCTCGGGCTCCGCTGGATCCTGTAGACGACATCGTTGATCCGTTTCACGACTCGGTACGGGCCCTCCCAGGACTTCTGCAGTTTGGGTGACAGGCCTTTCTTCCGTAATGGGTTGAAGAGCCAGACCCGGTCGTCCTCGTGGAATCCGCCGGCATCCGTCTGCTGGTCGTATCGGGTCTTCATTCGGTCGGTCTCGATCCGTAGTTTCCTCCTCGTGAACGCGTGTACGTCCTCCAGTTGGTCGACCAGTTCTTGACAATACTGGCTTACCGGGATCGGATCATTCCCAGGTCGGCCGAAGGCAAGATCGACAGGTAGACGGAGCTCCCTCCCAAACATGGCTGGTGTGCACCCTGTGGCTTCATGCACGGCGGCGCGGTAGGCCAGGAGAAATAGTGGAAGATGCTTGTCCCAATCCCTCTGGTGCTCGCTGACGACTATTCGGAGATGGTTCTCGATGGTGCGATTGAATCGCTCTACCATCCCGTCGGACTGAGGGTGTAGCGGCGTTGTCCTTGTCTTCCGGATTCCCAGCAGCTGGCATAGGTTCTGGAACACCTGTGACTCGAAGTTCCTCCCTTGGTCGGAGTGCAGCTCCAGGGGTACTCCGTACCGGCTGACGAATTCCTTCACCAGGGTCTCTGCAATCGTCGCGGCTTCTTGGTTAGGGAGTGCATACGCCTCCGGCCATTTGGTAAGGTAGTCGCTGACGACTAATATGTAGCGGTTCCCTGCCTCGCTTAACGGGAATGGCCCAGCAACATCGATGGCCACTCTCTCCATGGGACCGCCCACGTTGTAGGTCTTCAGTGAACCCCGTCGTCTTCGTCCAGGGCCCTTGCTGGCTGCGCAATCGTGGCACCTCGCGCAGTAGTTCTCCACGTCTGTTCGGCACCCGATCCAGTAGAACCGCTCTCTCAGCTTCTCCAGGGTCTTCTTTATCCCTAGGTGTCCACCAGATGATCCTCCATGAACTTCCTTCAGGACTTCCTCCGTCATAGCCTTTGGAACGACGACTTGTTCCCGAGATGTCTTCCCGTCGGTGCTCTCCCAGGTACGGCAGATGAGGCCATCCCTTACAATCAGCGAGTCCCACTGTACCCAGTAGGACTTAAACTTTGGGCTGCAGTCACTCACAATGTTCCACCCGGGTCTGGGGACACAGGCCCTCTTCCATTCGCCTATCAGTCCCAGGTCATCATCTTCTGCTTGTGCCCGCGTGAAAGATTCGCGGCTCCAGTTCCCTTGGAAGTTCCACAGTAGTCCGTCGGCACAGTATCCCGGAGTTCTCCTCCCTTCGGGCACAGAAGGTGCAGTCTTCGGGGCACGGTCTTCGTGACAGGGCGTCGGCGTTAGAATGCAGTTGGCCTTTCCTGTGCTGAATCTCAAAGTTGTACTGTTGAAGCCTCTCTAACCACCGCGCGAGTTGACCCTCGGGCTGCTTGAAGTTCAGGAGCCACCGCAGGGATGCATGGTCGGTCCTGATGAGAAATTCTTGCCCGTACAGGTACTTGTGGAAGTGTTCAATGGTCTTCACGATGGCGAGCAGCTCCTTCCTGGTGACGCAGTAGTTCCTTTCTGGCTTTGACAAGGCCTTGCTGAAGTAGGCCACTACTCTCTCCTCGCCGTCCACTACCTGCGACAGGATTCCCCCTATGCCAAAGTCGCTGGCATCGGTATCGACGATGAACCTTGTTCCAGGTCTGGGGTAGGCCAGAATAGGCGCGGTGCACAGAGCCTGCTTGAGTTGTTCGAAGGCACTGTGGCATTCTGCTGTCCACGTGAAGAGTTGGTCCTTCTCAGTCAGTCGATGTAAAGGTTTGGCGATGTCGGCGAATCCCCTCACGAAGCGACGGTAATAAGTGCAGAGTCCCAGGAAGCTTCGTAGTTGGGACTTGTCCTTCGGAACTGGCCACTCCCTCACAGCTGCGGTCTTCTCTGGGTCGGTGCGCACCCCTTCCTTGGAGACGATATGCCCAAGGTACTGGACCCGCTTCTGGAAGAGCTGACACTTCTTGGGGCTCAACTTCAGCTGGGCAGCCCGTAGCTTCAACAAGATCTCCTTCAGGTTGCTGTGGTGCTCCTCGAAGTTCCTCCCCAGAACGATGACGTCGTCTAGGTAGACCAGGCAAGTCTTCCAGTGTAGTCCCCTCAGAATGGACTCCATTAGCCTTTCGAAGGTCGCAGGGGCGTTGCACAGACCGAATGGCATGACGGTGAACTGCCAGAGCCCGCTGCCCACAGAGAACGCCGTTTTCTCGCGGTCCTTAGGGTGGACCTCCACCTGCCAGTAGCCACTCTTCAAATCCAAGGTGGAGAACCATCTTGACCCTGATATGGTGTCCAGCGTGTCGTCGATCCGGGGTAGAGGGTAGCTGTCCTTCTTCGTGACGTCGTTCACCCGCCTGTAGTCCACGCAGAACCTGGTGGAACCGTCCTTCTTCTTCACAAGCACGACCGGAGAACTCCAAGGACTATGTGATGGCTCGATCACCCCTTGATCCTTCATCTCTTCTACCATCCGGTCGACTTCGGCTTGCTTGGCGAGCGGGACACGTCGGAATGGGGCCCTAATCGGTGCGCTGTCCCCAACGTCGATTCTGTGCTGGACCAAGCTTGTCCTGCCGAAGTCTTTGCTCCCCACGGAGAAGACATCCTGGAATTCGCGTAGCTGGTCGTGAAGTTGGCGTGATTGCTCTTCGTCTAAATGGTCCTGGGATCCTTGGTACAGCTTCTGTAGTCTTTCTGGCAGGGCGCGTCTTCTTCGGTTGTCCGTCTGCAGGTGTCCGTCCGTCGTTTCTGTGATGCGGGCAATCCAGGTAACGGGCTCGCAGACTCCTAGGTTGGTGTCCCGGTGAACCGTAATATCGTAGTCGTTCAGGTTGGACAGGCGGACGTACGGCCGAGGCGTCGTGTTGATGAGGGTCTTGGCAACTAGCAATCCTTTTGTCTGGATGTCCTCATATTTTGGCTCGATGACAGCCGCCACTCCCTCAGCAGTTCCGTCGACAATTACGGTGGCGCTGACCTCCGTCCTGGCAGGAACGATGACGTCCTCTCTCAGCCTTACTCGTCGTGCGGTGACGGCCTCGTGTGCTGGTTGCAAAGCAAGTTCCTCACCTCCGAAGGGCAGAGTGTTGGTACTCAAGTCCAAGATGATGTTGTTCTGGTCCAGGAAGTCCAGTCCGATGATCACTTCGTTTGATACGTCAGCCACAAGCACTGGATGCTTCACCACCCGTCGACCAATGACGAGCTCCAGTGAAGCTTCGCCATGTACCGGTGCGGTCTCTCCGGTCGCGGTTATTAGCTGGAAGTTCCTTTGTGTGGGTTGCACTCTCCACTTCGGGATCACGGTGGGATTGACGATGGTCCTCGACGCTCCCGTGTCGATCAGCATGGGCCAGCTCACTCCGTTGACGACTCCGTCGACCATCAGGCTGCTATTATCCCTCCGTAACTGCGTCACACAAACTTGGACTGCCGGGACTTGACGACTGCCACAAGCCAACCTTTGCCCCCCTAGGCTGGCTGATACTTGCTTTCCTGGGCCGCGCGGTTTCCCTACGACTGACTGTCCCGACGGAAACCCTTGGCGGCGGCGATCACCGCAGTCCTTGCTCAGGTGGCCTCTCTTACGGCAGGTCCAGCAGGTCGGTAGTCCTCTTCCGGGCCGCCTCTCCGGATGTCCTTCGGCTACGTTTTTGCTGGTGGTACCGCGACTATCGAAGAAACGGCTTAGCGCCTCCATTAATTCGTCGGCCAGGGGCTTGGTCTCGTTGGTTTTTACTGGTTCGTCGACGTCCACTTGACGCGCCCGCGCGTGCATTCTGGATGCCTGTTTTGCCGTCTCGAACTCAAGTGAGTGGCTCAGCGCATCTGCCAGGGTCTTATTGAGCGCGAGACGCAGCGCCTGTTGAGTGTCCGAGTCCCGTAGCCCGTCGGTGAAAGTCTGCGTCGCTATCTGCTCCAGAAAGTCGGCCGGCGCTGTTGGGTAGGCGAGCCTTACGAGGCGTGAGATGTGCATCTCGAACTCCTGCAGGGTTCCCGCGTTCTTCTGTACCCGGGTCCGGAGCTGCATCTGATAGGCCTGCTGAAGATGGCTATCTCCATATCGGGACTCCATATGGGCGATCAGGGAAACGTAGTCCTGGGATCCAGTCGGGATGGCCTGAAGGACGTTAAGGGCGTCACCTCTTAGCGCTACAATGAGAGCTGTAGCCTTTTCTGTGTTGTTCCAGTTATTTATGGAACAGGCCGCCTCGAACTGACGTAAGTAGGTGCTCCACGGGACCTTTCCGTCGAAGGTTGGGGGCGTCACTCTGCTATGTCCCGTTCCTGATGTTCCCGGTGTAATGGTGGGCGGGCGTTGGCGCAGATCGGCAACTTCCTTTTGTAAGGCGTTGAATTTCTCCTCCACCCCCATCAGCGGGCGTTGGCACAGCTCGGCAACTTCCACTTGTAAGGCGTTGAATTTCTCCTCCACCCCCATCAGCGGTCGTTGGCACAGCTCGGCAACTTCCACTTGCAAGGCGTTGAATTTCTCCTCCACCCCCGTCAGTGGGCGTTGGCGCAGCTCGGCAACTTTCTTTTGTAAGACGTTGAATTTCTCCTCCACCCCCATCAGCGGGCGTTGGCGCAGCTCAGCAACTTCCACTTGTAAGGCGTCGAACTTCTTTTCCACTGCCGTGACTTCCTCACGCAGACCCAGTTCTAATTTCTTCAGGTCCTGTGTCAACTTATTCTGACCGTCTTCCATCTTCTTCTGGCCGTCCTCTATCCTCTTCAGGTCCTCCGCTAGCTTATT
Source organism: Meconema thalassinum (assembly GCA_946902985.2). Lineage (NCBI taxonomy): Eukaryota > Metazoa > Arthropoda > Insecta > Orthoptera > Tettigoniidae > Meconema > Meconema thalassinum. The sequence goes on along the minus strand of OX336392.1, from coordinate 12,620,465 downwards.
TTGACCATCTTCCATCTTCTTCTGGGCGTCTTCTAGTTTGGCAGTTAGGTCCTCGGCTAACTTCTTCTGGCCGTCTTCTAGTTTGGCAGTTAGGTCCTCGGCTAACTTCTTCTGGCCGTCCTCCATCTTCTTCAGGTCCTCCGCTAACTTATTTTGACCGTCTTCCATCTTCTTCTGGCCGTCTTCTAGCTTCTTCTGGCCGTCTTCTATCTTGGTTTCCATGCCATTTAACTTTTCTAGCAATGCTGCCAATTTCTCCTCCATTTTAGTTGTTTGTCTTGTAAAGGGCATGCACTCACAGGAAAGTTAGAGAAAATGACCTGCTCGGGTTTTGAAACCAGGACCGTCAGGTGTTGTGCTTGAGTTCGTAATCCCACTTCTGACACCAGTTGTTGCGTGCCACCCCCTAGTGGCACCTTTGTTAACTGGATTACGGTGGGTATAAAGCACAAAACCAATTACTGCTTAAAGAAATAATTAATTTTATTGCAGCCAGAAAAATACACTACTCAACCTTACTCCAGTTTCCTCACGTCGAGAATACTTTCCCTTTCACTTGTCAACAGACCACAGTTAATCCTCTTCGCTAATGAGTCCGCTCCCGTACGCTCGCTGGAAATAGCTGCACTAGGTCTGTCACTGTACTATACACTGTTTCACAAGCACCACAATCACTTCCTCGGTGTCAAGAGAATCAGCTTCACTAGGGGTTTCGCAAGTCACCACACTTCTGTCGCTCAAGATAATCGCTCGCACTAGCTCGTAAGACACAACAACAACCACTGCTTGACAGGTCGCTCTTATATAGCAGGTCGGTGACTCAATAAATGCTTCTAGATCCATCCAGGGTTCACGGCTTCTCGAGGTTTCCATCGCTGGTCCAGTCACGAATATTCTGGACTACCCCTTTGTCCTAGTAGCCCTGTTGCATAAGGCACACGCAATACAGGAGGCAGGCCACAGCCCAGCCCTGGGGCAGTTGTGACTCATGCGGCGAGTGATGACACAAACTCACAGCCGTAACAGTATTGAGAAGTGTATCATCCAGGGTAAAGTTGGCGGAAAACGGCTGAGGGGCCATGCCCCGAACCGGTACCTTGACCAGATAAAGAGTCTGACTAATCTGCCAATTCAGAAATTAATGCATACCGCAGAAGACCGCGGTGAATGGCGGGGTATTGTTAACAGAATTGCGTGAAGGGTCACGACATTCAAATTCGAACTACGACCAAGAAGAAAAAGAGGAAGTGTGTGCACTTAATTTGTAATGTTTATATGAAACTTGCCACCTCAGGGTATAGGGGCTATAAAACTAGCTTGAAATAAATCCACAAAGACCAGGACAGTCTTTATTAATACAGGCAATCTTCCATTACCTGCATCTGTTATCCTTTCTATTGCATTTAAGTTTTTGTGGCTGGTTGATGCTTGGGACATTATGATCATAAGCTCTGTATGCTTGTGTGTAATTTGTCTAAGACTCTTCCCTGAAGCCAACCTCCATACAATAATATCAACACTAACTTCCTCCAATCATACATAAAAACAACTACTTCATATCAGCATGGCTGGTGTATTCTTTGAATACACGGTACGAGAGATATAATGTCTATTGCTCTTTGCATGTTCATTTCTTCCTTCCTCTTTGCCAAACACCAACAGTGATCATCTGTTTTCTCCTTGTTGGGCATGTTTCTTATGTCTTCATAAGTATGTTTCAGATATATAACTTCTGTGATCCACCTAGCGCCATCTAGTAGCAAACCTCTGAAGCTACTCAATTCCTCATCGTGCAAGAGGACTTACTTATCCATTTGGCTACCAGATCTCGTTACCATCGTCAGCTATTTTCTCCTTGAGCAAGAGGACTACGTCTACTGTTTCACTCACCATGCTGCGCTAGTATCATCTATCAACTCCTTGAAGACCAGCTCAGCAAAAGAAGATTATTTTCTTTCTGTAAAGTTGGCAATGTTTATATGTTCTCCTTTTGTTTCCTACCCCCACTCTTTCCCCTTCCGTGGTCTCTCCGTGCTCTGTTGAGCAGCACTCACTTCTACGTCTGCAGTTGACTCGTTCAGTCAAAGCTCCGCTCGAGCTTAGCCTCCTCAAACCAAGAGGCACACCCTCTTCTACACCATGTTGGCTAGATAGTCTTCATAGGAACTCCGACTTCAACATGAAATCGAGATAAGTACCATTTTTAAAAAGTTTTAACCTCATCTTCATGGTTTTAACTTTCAAGTGCTTTTAATTGTGGGCAGTGTGAAATTATTTACTTGGGGCAATAATCATTCTTCGTGGGTTTTGCCATGTTGAGCTTTTACTTGTATAAGCCAACCTTCCTATAAAAGAGCTTTTCTTAAGCGATTCAAACGAGAAATCCTCTCGCTACGTGGGATATTATCTAATACCCGCTGCCCATAATTTTGAAACTATTTCCTCCGTTGGATTTTTTCAAACCCCATTTTCTGCTAAGGTCGTTCTGGAACCTTCTAGAACTTGTTCTCTATCTGCGAGTCCTGCCATCATGCATTTCTCACGTACTTGGGAGAATCCTGTTTAAAACTAAATTACTACAATAGTGAATTTTCGTCCTCCGCTGGAACCTCTGGAAAATTCTACGGCGCATTTGATTGTAAATTACAGCTTTTTTCAAGAAATAGACTTTCACCTACATAGTGCAATCAGTTATCTCCATAATTGCAATAACTTTTTTCTCAT